>CM066034.1:897969078-898713641 GCA_033557465.1 Ichthyophis bannanicus
AGGCTGCAAGCTATGCCTCACAAAGCACTGGTGTCATGTGATGGAATGCTTCTGTCCATTCCATGGGAAATGGATAAAAAACAGATCCTTGAGATCTAGGTAATGCTACCTTGAATTGGAGAGGTGGAGGATCAGGCTTTTAGTTACTTAGCAGTGGGGATTTAAATAGTGATTGAAAACGATTTAAATGTGCCCTGATTTTAGTTTGCAGTGCCAGCCAGGTTGTAATTACAACAGTGAAAGATGCAAGTTAGATCCAGATTCTCTGGATCTCAATAATGGATGGAGGAACAAAAGAGTCAATGCATCTTCAATCAGAAAAGCCTCCCTGGTGCTAGTGTGCAGAGCCAGACAGGGCCGAAGCTACCATTACTACTACTACTATTGAACATTTGTATAGCAGCGCTGCACAGACATGTAAGAGACAGTCCTTGCTCATCAGAGCTTACAATCTAACCATTAGGTGAATTAGGCAAGAGCGCAAGTCTTCCAGGGGCACCCATTACCGAAACTGTCACCCCTCTTGAGACAAGCAGCAACAGTAATGGCTGCAAACAGCCCCCGCAGTGCTTAACTTAAAACTTTGGTGCCATGGGGCTGTTTGCTTCTGCCCACCGATGTCCAATGCCAACTTCCTGCTGCAAACAGGAAGTTGGCACCAGGCATTGGTGAGGGGGCGGAAGCAAACAGCCCCACATTGCCAAGTTTAAAGGTAAATGCCATGGGGCTGTCTGCAGCCATTGCTCCTGCTACACATCCTGGAGAGGGACAGTAGCAGCAGTGGCAATTGTTGCTGGGCGGGGGGAGAGGGCAAACACAAGGGATGAGTTTCGCCTAGGGCACCTCATCTCCTCGTGGAAGCCCTGGAGCCAGGTTTATATTCCAGTTGTAAAAGAATCAAGTTGGATTTGAGAGATCCAGATCCAATTTGAGATAGTATTACCTAGATCTGGAGGATCTAGATATCACTCAGACCTCATTCTATTGTGTGATATACAGCACAGGCAATCTGAAAGTGATATGATTTCACATGCTGGATGAAACGGATCCTCTGCAACTCCAGTACTCCCTGCCCCACTCTCCTCAGATGTCTCAAGAGAGATTTGACTACCAGAAATCTGGTAAATTTATACTAATGTGACAGATCATAGATGGGGGTTTGAATTTTGACTTTTACAGTCAAAGTCTAAATGCATATGGTTTTAAAGATATCAATGCCCACTGTCAGATTTCCAGGATGCAGCCAATTAGAAATCAATGCCTGATACAAATGAAGCTGGCCTTAAAAATCACTGTCGGGCAGATTTATTTCATTCAGATGTGAGCGCTACATGCTTATTTAGCAATACCTCAGCATCTCGTCATTGAAAATGTGGGCAAATCTAGCCCTCGCTCCACCTCTGTACACGTAAGCGTTTTTTTCACAGGATTAACCAAATGGCGCGAAAACAAAAATAGACCGCCACAAAAGGCGCCAAAATCTTTTCCCGGGAACTGGAGGCGCCAATTGACGACAAAGAGAAGGCCGACGAATGACGTTATATTCCGTAGCCCCGCCTCTGGGGGAGCGTTCTTGTTTTGCTTCCATGTGGGCGGGAGGAGGTAGGCAGAAAGAGGACGTGAAAGGACAAATGAGAAAACAGAAAAGGCGAATGTTCCTTGGAGCAGTTCTGTACTATTATAGATCGCTGGAAAGATGGCATCTGCAATGCACAAACCAGCGGGGCAGAGCCTTCCTTGCATGTTGCATTATTCTACAAAATTATTGGCGAAAATGAAAAAACGGGTTTGAAAAATAAAGTATTTTAAACGAACTACGATTTTCATTTATAGCAGAAGTTTTAAAACCATTTCAAGATTCAGCACAACCCTTAAAGAAAGGTGATTACAAAGGCAGAATGCAAAAAGGCAGCAGTTTTAAAGCTGGGGTATTTTGCATATATGAAAATTCTGAGATTCTTATACAAATAAAGGCTTTCAGTTAAACAAAAAATGTGGTTGCCTTAGCAATTTTTCTGTCTTGTTCTTGAGGTTACTGTTACGATTACATAGAAAACAAGTAGATAAATATATGGTCTATCCAGGACTGGCCTGTCCACTAGGGTGGCAGACCTTGGTGGACAGCACGTGGCTTTCTTATTTATTTTATTTGGAAACTTTTCTGCTGCTGCTTTGGTGCCTGCAGCAGGCCCTGTTCTTTGGCACACATGGTCTGCCACTTCTGATCCCCTCTCGGGCAGGAAGTTGCATTGGCAGATGTTCAGAAGTGGCTGGACATGTGTGCTGAAGCACATGGCCTGCCACAGGCACCAAAGTGGTGGCACAATACCACCACTTTTGAATTGCCATTGTAGCAGCAGAGCGCAGACAACCCAATGATACCAGGAGTCTGTTCAGAAGGTCCAAATCATTTATTTGTGCAGAAGACTCAAGCAGAATCACATTCAAAATGGCTGAGCAATGGTTTCTAGCAAATCAACAACTTTTATAGACTTCTTCTCCATTCTAGACATAGGCAAACTTTTCATTGGTCCCAGTAACCCCTCTCACCCATCTATTGGTCCCGGTACCATTACGTAGCTATCCAATGGGGACCCTTGACTGGACTCAGCACCTGGTTGCCCCCCTTCCAGTCCCAATTACAATGGTCAGTTCACTAACTTTGATACTTCTCTCCTCCAAGGTCGCTATCCAGCTGGAATATGTGGGAAAGCAGGGCACTGTAACCTTTCTTACAGCAAGTTAATTAATTCCATAGTGTGGCAGGTGCAGGCCTGTGATCCACGGTGTCTGACGTAAGCAGGCAGGCCTAACTAGCTTGACCTGTAAATGAAGCCTGTGGAGAGGCACATAGGAATTGCACATCCCCCAATATGCTGCTATTGTAGGATAGAACTCTGTAAGAGAACTAAACTAACTTAGGTAAGCAGAACTGAGAGATGAAAAAATACAGAAAAATGTGTTTAAAAGTTACTGATAAGAAAAAGTACATCTGCAAGGAATATAATTGGGAGTGCTGACAGATGAGTTACAGAGCCCTGCTCCCCTGCATGCACAAATTGGCTCTATGGCCTTGAGAGTGTGAAAGTAACAAGTTGATGAACTGACCATTGTAATTGGGACTAGAAGGGGGGTATGCAGGTGCCATGCCCACTGAAGGGACATAATTGGATAAACTTATCAGTACCGGGACCAATGGAAGGGGTACGGGAGGTACGGGAGAGTACCGGGACCAATGAAATGTTTTTCTATACCTAGAATGGAACAGAAGTCTATAAAAGTTGTTGTAATGCTTGAAAACTTTGCTCAGCCATTTTGAAATTGACTGGTTCGAGACTTGTGCACAAATAAATGATTTGGACCTTCTGAACAGACTCCTGGTATCATTGGTTTGTCTGCGCTTTGCTGCTACATATTCTTGGTGCGTTGGCCGGGAAGTTGTGGAATCAAAGTGTATATAGGGCAATATACCACGACTTTCCGCCTCTATAGGCTTGGTCCTGCCGGGATCGCGCCCTTCCGACGAGGGCTGCTCCCTGGCGCCGCCGGTCCCTTGTATCGGAGGGAGCTGGTCGGACCTCGGCGGGTGCCGGGCCCGGCTGGAGCCAACGCCTCGAACCCGAGTGAGGGGAGTCCGAGGTCCAACTCATGCGCCTGCTTGGGAAGTTTGAGGACCGGATCCGGTGAGTATAGTTTTGATTTGGTGTCTAGACAGAAATAGAAAGAGCAGTACTGCCATTGGAACTTGGAATTTGGAATTTGTAATCTCGAGATATTGGGAATTGGTAAGAGAGCTTGATCACCTCTCAAGGAAGGGCCGAGTAACCCCGCATGGGAATTCGCCGGGTGAAACCCTCATCCTTATTGTAATTGGGAAAAAGACTAGTCAGAATAGATAGAAACGAATGCATTCTGGGATACGTTGCTAGCATGATTGTGTGAACGAAGTGTGAATGAGAGGTCTGGCAGCACGGACCAAGTGAAGGCGGACCCCTGAGTAGTGCATTTCCTGACCGGGCGACCGCGTTCAGGTCGCAAAAAGGGGGAAGCGATTGTCGTCTTGTCTTGTTATTTGTACTCCCTATACGTTTCTAGGGCCGTGAGGACCCCTTACCCACGGTCCGCCCTCCTTTTCCCTTTTGTCTGTTGTTGCGCGCACACATCGAAATGGGAGGGGCGGGGTCTACTAGAAACACTCCATTAGAATGTATGATCGCACACTTTAAAGAGGGATATTCTGGAGATTATGGTATTAAAATGACAGCAGCCCGTTTGCAGATTTTGTGTACTAGGGAGTGGCCCGATCTAGACCCCATCTGGCCCCGAGAGGGAACGTTCAATGTAGAGGTTATTCAGTCAGTACATCGTAGAGTGCGGATAGCGCACCCCGATCAGTACCCATATATAGATTCCTGGTTAAGTATTTGTGAAGATCCGCCCCCCTGGGCGCAGCGCTGTTATGAGGAACAGTGCAGAATAATGTTAGCTAAAACAGATTCTAGACAGAAAACGGAACAGCCTAAAATGAAAGAGCAGGATAAGAAATCCAGAAAGAAGCCCATCCTGGTAGATCCTGATTCCCCAGAGATAATTCCCAGACAGCCCCGAACCCCAGGTCCAATAAGAGTAGCCCGGCGTCCTGCCCCAGAACCCCAGAGACGGCCGTAGCGGGACCCAACCCCTGAACCCCCTCCTGGAGGGCAGAGAGAGGAATTAGCTGAAGAAGAGGATGCCATAAAAAGCGAGTCAGAAGTAGAGGGAGAAGAGGATGAAAAAGAAAATGTCTAAAGTGAAGATGATAGCGAACAAGCAGTTGCTAGTGCCAGCGGGCCGGCAAAAGAGACACCCAAAGTGAAACCTGTTGAGAAAGCAAAAGTAGTCCCCGGGAAGATAGTTAAGAAAACAGTCCTTAGATCCCAAAAGACAGCTCCCGCCAAGATGCTGCCTTTACGGCAAGTCCCTGGAGTGCCCATAAAGAACGATAATGAAGAGGTGGTGGCGGGACCCTTAACTTATGTGTATATCCCTTTCTCAACAACTGATCTGTTAAATTGGAGGTCGCATTATGCCTCCTATACTAGCAAGCCCCAGGAGCTGACAGAATTAGTAACTACTATTATGGAAACCCACCTGGCCAGATTGCCGTCAGCTCCTGACCACCCTATTCACGACAGAGGAGCGAGCACGAATTAGAAAAGCAGCTATTGAGTGGATGTCAGATAACCCTGTAGCTCCGGGGCAGGGACTGAGCAGAATAGACTATCGGGAAGCGGCTCAGAAAGAATTCCCGAATGAAGACCCCCATTGGGACCCAAATACCGAAGAAGGAACCACAGCCCTAGCCCGTTTTCGCCAAGGCTTTTTACAAGGCCTGAAAAGGGGGGGCCAGAAAGCTATGAACCTTTCCAAAATTGCAGGAGTTATCCAAGGTGTAGATGAGAGCCCAGCAGATTTTTATGAAAGACTAACTGAAGCATACAGGATGTATACCCCCTATGATCCCGAGGCACCAGGAAGTTTATGTATGGTGAATTCTGCTTTTGTAAACCAGTCTCAACCAGACATTAGACGTAAATTACAGAAGTTAGAAGGGTTTGCGGGCATGAATGCAACACAGTTACTGGAAGTCGCTCATAAAGTGTATGTGAATCGTGATAATGAAAGACAGAGAGAATGTGATAGAAAGATGAAGAAGAAAGCTGATTTTTTGGCTGCGGCCATAGTTGAACAGAAAAGGGGAGGTGTCCCTAGTCGACGGAGCAGAGGAAGAGGGCGGGGTCAAGGCGGAGGCCGGACCCAGAAGCTAGGCGTGAACCAATGCGCCTACTGTAGAGAAGAAGGACATTGGAGAGATACGTGCCCGCAACTCGAAGACGCCCAGCAAGATGACGACAGCAATCATCAGTGGCGAGAAGAAAGACGAGGCTATCCCCGGAATCGCGGAGGAGCCAATCGAGAACAATTCCAGCGAGAAAGAGGAGGAGGAGCCATTCAAGCATTGGCCACACCGGTCCATGATGAGAATGACGTGGATTAGGACAGACCGGGCTCCAAGTTTGCTTTAGGTCTCCAGGAGCCTATGGTCGGAATACAAATAGGAGACCAAATTATGGACTTTATGGTTGATACTGGAGCACAACATTCAGTAATAGACAAAAAGATAGCCCCATTCTCTACAAAAGCAGTCACCATTATAGGAGCAACTGGTGCCAAAGCTACAAAATCTTTTCTTCAAAATCGCATATGCAGTCTAGGAGGACAGCAAATAACTCATCAATTCCTTTACATGCCCGAATGTCCAGTGCCACTACTGGGACGAGATATGTTAGCCAAACTCCAAGCACAAATATCTTTCTCTGAAGAAGGAGAAATGCAAATGACAGTAAATCCCCAAGCCAAACCAGCAGGAATAATGCTGCTGACAGTGCCCCGAGAAGAAGAATGGAGATATTACATCGATGACTCTATCCAGGACACCTATTTTGAACAAACTTTAAAGAACATCCATGCATCACCTGGAGTATGGGCAGAAGGCAGTCCCCCAGGCCTAGCCAAGCATATAACTCCAGTGATTGTAACCCTCAAGCCTAGTGCTACACCAGTGCACGTCAAACAGTACCCTCTCCCAAGAGCTGCAATTGAAGGCATTCATCGCCACCTACAAAGATTGCTCGAGTATGGCCTACTAAAAGTATGTCAATCCCCATGGAACACTCCACTTTTGCCAGTAAAGAAACCTGGGACGGATGACTACCGCCCAGTACAAGACTTAAGAAGAGTAAATGATGCAGTTGAAACTATACATCCAGTTGTACCCAATCCTTACACTCTTCTAGGACTGATACCTGCTGAAGCTACCCATTTCACTGTACTGGATTTAAAAGATGCATTCTTTTGCATAAGATTAGCCCCTGTAAGTCAGATATTGTTTGCCTTTGAATGGCAGGACCCCATCTCTGGAAGAGGGGGCCAACTCACCTGGACAAGATTACCCCAAGGATTCAAGAATTCGCCTACCATCTTTAGTGCTGCACTGAATCAAGACCTTTCAAGCTATCCAGTAGCCCCGGGGAAGAGAGTGCTTCTCCAATACGTGGATGATCTGTTGATAGCTGCCATATCAGAAAGTGAATGCATACTAGCCACCAAAGATCTCTTGCAGTTACTAGATGAAGCTGGATACAAAGTTTCCAGAGCAAAAGCACAGCTATGCCAAAAAGAAGTGAAATACTTGGGTTTTCGTATTACCCAAGGAAGCAGAAGATTAGGCAGAGAAAGAAAAGAAGCAGTATGCAGAATTCCAACTCCAACAACCAGAAAGCAAGTCAGAGCCTTTCTGGGAGCGGCAGGATATTGCCGAATCTGGATACCCAACTTTGCCCAAATTGCTAAACCACTGTATGAAGCCACAAAAGGAGAAGAGAAGTCACCACTGGAGTGGGGACTTGAGCAGGATACAGCCTTCCAGAAATTAAAGGAAGAATTGATGTCATCACCAGCACTTGGACTACCAGATGTCCACAAGCCTTTCCACTTGTTTATACATGAAGCACAGGGAAATGCCTTAGGTATGTTGACTCAGAAATTGGGAAATTGGGAGCGACCTGTAGCATACCTATCGAAACAATTGGACCCTGTGGCCAAAGGATGGCCACCATGCCTGAGAGCCGTTGCAGCTACAGCGCTACTAGTGAGTGAAGCAGACAAACTCACACTAGGACAGAACATACGAGTCACTGTGCCACATGCAGTCCTTGCTCTCATGGAACAGAAAGCAAATTATTGGCTCACCAATTCCCGAATGTTGAAGTACCAGAGCATGTTATGTGAAAACCCACAGATACAACTAGAAGTGAGTCATGCCTTGAATCCAGCCACCTTGATACCCATCAGTGAAGAACTCCCAGAACATGACTGTATCAAAGTCATGGAAACTGTGTTCTCCAGTCGACCTGACTTGACAGATGTGCCCATAGACAACCCTGACCAAATCTATTATGTTGATGGGAGCAGTCTCATCCTTGATGGACGACGCTGTGCCGGATATGCAGTCGTCACTCAACACGAAGTAGTTGAATCATCAGCTCTAGCCTCAGGCACATCAGCCCAAAAAGCCGAATTGATAGCACTCACCAGAGCATTATTGTTAGGAGAAAAACTTGTGCTAAATGTATATACAGATTCCAAATATGCCTTCACTACCTTGCATGCCCATGGAGCTCTCTATAAAGAAAGAGGACTCATCACATCCGGAGGAAAATCAGTCAAATATGGTCCCGAGATATTGATGTTACTTGATGCAGTTTGGGCCCCAACACGTGTAGCTGTTATGCATTGTAGAGGACATCAAGCAGGAAAAGGAGAAGTTGCCCGAGGAAATAGATTTGCAGATGCCTCAGCACGACAAGCAGCTATGACAGGGCAGATTGCCCCACAAGCTATGCCAATGCAAGCAGCATTGTTTCCAGTACCTCTGAATCTATGGACACCACGATATACCACCAAAGAATTGGATTATTACTGTAACAAAGAAGATGGAGTACTGAAAGATGGATGGATTGAGCTGCCACCAGAAGAGGGCAGTCAACCCCCTGGACGAATTCCTGAACTGTTAGGACCATCTTTTGTCAAAGCTTTTCATGAAGCTACCCACTATGGGAAAAGTGCTATGGAAAAAGCACTCAGACCACATTTTTACATCCCTCTGCTGACAACCATATCAGCCTCAGTAGCACATCAATGTCTAACCTGTGCCAAAAATAATGCCAAGTAAGGCCTTATAACGGCACCCCGAGTTCAGTCAGGAGGTGTCACCCCCATGCACAACCTCCAAGTTGATTTTACCGAAATGCCCAGAGCCAATGGGTACCATTACCTATTAGTATTAGTTTGTACTTTCTCTGGGTGGGTAGAAGCCTTCCCAACCAGAACTGAGAAAGCCCGAGAAGTTACCAAAGTCTTAATGAGAGAGATTGTCCCTAGGTTCGGAATTCCAGCAGTAATAGGGTCAGGCAATGGACCCTCATTTGTCTCCCAAGTTACTCAGCAGTTAGCAAAAGCTTTGCAGATACAATGGAAACTCCACACTGCATACAGACCCCAGAGTTCAGGGAAAGTTGAGCGAATGAATCGTACCCTAAAAGCCCAAATGTCCAAGCTTTGTCAGGAGACACACTTGAAGTGGCCCCAAGTGCTCCCAATAGCTTTACTCAGAATACGCTCAGCTCCTGTAAAGTCGACAGGATTTTCCCCTTTTGAAGTTTTGTATGGTAAACCCCCACCAATAGTGCAGGGAGTCAAAGGAAGTTTAGCCCAAATTGGTTCAGAAGTAACCAGACAAGAACTCCTAGCTCTTAGTTTTGTTCTGCAGACTCTCCATGCGTGGATCCAAGATCAGTTGCCTATCAACTTGACGGAACCCTTGCATCCCTATCAGCCTGGTACCTCGGTGTGGATCAAAGATTGGAAGAAGACACCGTTGGAACCCCATTGGAAGGGACCGTACACCGTCATCCTGTCTACCCCAACTGCAGTAAAGGTAGCCGAGATCGACGCCTGGATCCACCACAGCAGAGTCAAGCCCGCCGCTGATCCTGAACCTGAGCAGTGGACAGCAGAACAGCATCTTGATGCACCCTTGCGAGTTACTCTGAGACGGCAACCAGCAGCTTAGACACTTCATCACAAGTGCTTTGCAGTAGCCAAGTCTTTCGAAGAGGATTGCTGTTTTCCATGCAGCAACAGTTTTGTTTCAACGAACCCAATTTGCGTGTGATTTGACACACTACTTTGAGACTACATTGACTAGCCAGACATCACAAGCCAACTGAAAGTGCTAATAAGTTGGTTAATGTGTACTGGACAACCTGAGGATCTTCAATCAACACTCAGCACCCGTTAAATTGCTTCATTAGCAAACGGGACGAAGAATAAAAGACCGTCGTGATCAAGATCAGCAAGCTGAGGATTCAGAAGAACTCCAATCAACA
Source organism: Ichthyophis bannanicus (assembly GCA_033557465.1). NCBI lineage: Eukaryota > Metazoa > Chordata > Amphibia > Gymnophiona > Ichthyophiidae > Ichthyophis > Ichthyophis bannanicus. Next base: position 897,979,068 of record CM066034.1, read on the forward strand.
TCAACATGCATCTTTACTTTTGCTTTGCCTTGGTTGCCTTATTTGGAGGTTTTGAACAGACTTATGCTCTACCTCCATGCACTGCCTGCATTACTTCTACTCGAACTGGACTGAAAGTAACTCAGACTTTGATTTATCATTCTTACTATACCTGCAAGGGAACAGTGACTCGGTGTATCTATAACACCACTGAACTAAATGTTTGCACTCATGGCAAAATTAGAGCATGCTATAATCCGCATCAGAATCCATCCTATTACACGTTGGAAATAAGATGGAAGGATGCAGATGGACCTATACTAGCTGCTACACCACCACTTAAAGACATTACTAAACCTGCTGTTTTGAATTTTGATGCATGTAATGCCATTAATAGAGATAGTTCTTCCACCTGTGGTACTTGGGAGAAAGCGTATCGGAATGACCATAAGTACATGTGTCCAGAAGGTGCCACAAATTGGTGGAAGTGTACAGGTAAAACGGGATCAGGCTATAGTACTGCACCAGCGGCAGACTACTATTGCCCGTATTGGGGATGTGTTTTTTATGCTACCTGGAATACTGGTATAACTGATGAGAAAATAGGTAAACGAATGGCTACTTTAACCAAGCCAACCACAAATGATAAATGTCAGAAAGATGCTTGCAACCCCTTACACTTACGTATACACAATCCCCATGCATGGAAACAAGGATACAAGTTTGGTTTGCGTATTGCTGGAGGGGAAATAGATCCAGGAACCATTGTGTATATCAGATTGAATACCCAAGCCCACAAGTCATCTAAATATCATATTCATAATACCTTTTATGAAGCTATGCATGTAAATAAGTTTGAGATCCCTCATCCCTCACAGAATTTATTTTTAGAATTAGCTGGAGCAGTAGTATCTAGTCTTAAGATCTCAGATTGCTATTTCTGTGGCGGAACCCAAATGGGAGACCAGTGGCCATGGGAAGCCCAAGAATTGAATTATTCTATGATTTACAATCAGACTGAATTACACAAGACTACTAGTGAATGGGTGTTAGCGCACTCAATCGTTGGACGTCTTTGCTATGCCAGAACTGGACCCCAGTTCACCCAGAAGGTAGGACAGCTGGTCTGTCTTAGCCAGAAGTATTATAATGCCACGACCAAAAAGACAGCATGGTGGTCAGGAATCAGACACCCTGAACCTCCTAACCCATTAGCCAGATTTCCTGAACTTGCTGGTTTATGGACTAACCTTGCCAAAATCCAAGCCTGGCAAGCCCCACCTGGCCTATATTGGATCTGTGGAAACCGAGCATATGCACAACTCCCGCCACACTGGGGAGGAGCATGTGTCTTAGGAACCATCAGACCTTCCTTCTTTCTTTTAAACACTGAACATGGAGAACAATTAGGATACCCTGTATACACTACCCACCGACACAAGAGAGCATTAAGACAGAAAAGAGAAGCCTTACAGATAGGCAAGTGGGAGAAGTGGCAAGGTGATGATTGGCCACCAGAAAGAATCATTGAGTATTATGGGCCTGCCACTTGGAATGATGATGGTATGTATGGTTATCGTACTCCAATCTATATGATTAATCGTATTATTCGCTTACAAGCAGTAGTTGAAATAATAACCAATGAAACTAGCCATGCTCTTACGCTCTTAGCTAGACAAAGTACTGAGATGCGCACTGCTATATATCAGAAACCGCTTAGCACTTGATTATTTGTTAGCAGCAGAAGGAGGAGTATGTGGTAAACTGAATCTAACTAATTGCTGTTTGAAAATAGATGATAAGGGTCAAGTAGTTGAAGAAATTGCTAAAGATATGCAAAGACATGCTTATGTGCCAGTACAGACTTGGCACTCATTGAAATTTCCTAACTGGTTTGCTAACCTTTTCTCTTGGCTGGGAGGATTTAAGACTTTCATTGTCTTAGTACTAATTCTTGTTGCTGTTATTTTCTTATTACCATGTTTAATCCCATGTTGTATGCGTTCCATTCATAATGCTATTGATAGCACAGTAGAGCGGAAGACCGCAACTAAAATAATGGCTTTATACAAAGCCAGCCCTAGTCGAAATCCTTCAATCATGATGTGATTCTTCTAAAGGTGATTTAATTCTCACACCTTATTAAGTAATAGGGTGAGATTAATCAAAGGGGGGAATGTGGCAGGTGCAGGCCTGTGATCCACGGTGTCTGACGTAAGCAGGCAGGCCTAACTAGCTTGACCTGTAAATGAAGCCTGTGGAGAGGCACATAGGAATTGCACATCCCCCAATATGCTGCTATTGTAGGATAGAACTCTGTAAGAGAACTAAACTAACTTAGGTAAGCAGAACTGAGAGATGAAAAAATACAGAAAAATGTGTTTAAAAGTTACTGATAAGAAAAAGTACATCTGCAAGGAATATAATTGGGAGTGCTGACAGATGAGTTGCAGAGCCCTGCTCCCCTGCATGCACAAATTGGCTCTATGGCCTTGAGAGTGTGAAAGTAACAAGTTGATGAACTGACCATTGTAATTGGGACTAGAAGGGGGGTATGCAGGTGCCATGCCCACTGAAGGGACATAATTGGATAAACTTATCAGTACCGGGACCAATGGAAGGGGTACGGGAGGTACGGGAGAGTACCGGGACCAATGAAATGTTTTTCTATACCTAGAATGGAACAGAAGTCTATAAAAGTTGTTGTAATGCTTGAAAACTTTGCTCAGCCATTTTGAAATTGACTGGTTCGAGACTTGTGCACAAATAAATGATTTGGACCTTCTGAACAGACTCCTGGTATCATTGGTTTGTCTGCGCTTTGCTGCTACAATAGAAGCTTCTCACATCCTTATCAATACCAATTAGAGCTGTTTTCTGTCTTTTCTAAGTTTCGTTTCTGCTTAGCTATGTTCAGTTAAGCTGAGTTAAGTTTCAATTCTACGGTGTCATCATTCAGGGGGGTTTTTCATTCCTCTGGGCCTAACTACAGGCTTCATTTACACGTCAAGCTGCTTAGGCCTGTCTGTTTAGTTCAATTAGCATGGATTATAGGCCTTCGCCTACCACACCATTGCTGCTGCTGGCCCCCCAGAAGATGGAATTGAAATCAGTGGCGGCAGGGGCAGCTCAAGATAATCTGCTGCCTGTGGCAAGAGATGAGTTGCCCCCGCTCCCCCCCCCCTCCAAGCAGCCAAAATGAAGGAGTCTCCTCCGGGCTCTAGTTAGGGAATAGGAGTCCTCTTGCTGCAGCAAAGTGCAATCAATGAATAAATCCAGGAGTCAATTGACAGGGTCCAAGCCAGTTTATTGTGCACAGGCCCAGTCAGTCAAAGCTTCAAAAGGAACTGAGCAAAGTTTTTACAGAGACATAACCATTTATACCTCTTTTTCAGTTTGATACATGAGAACTTTCTATTGGTTCTAGCTCGATACATGCAAACTTCTCATTGGTTCCAACTTCCACGCTCCCTGCACCTGTCCAATCAGAAATCCCTCCGGGGCCTAGCAATCAGCCCCCTCCCTTAGGATTGTTCTAACAATGGTGCAGTTCTTGATTTTGATACTTCTCTACTGCAAGGTTATCTCTAGCTTCAGGAATGCATGTATTGAAACATTTCTTTCTTTTGCACACAAGAGAATAATGAAAGACTTATGAATTCATGTAAAACTTCTTATTAAGCAGTTTAAAACAGTTTTCTCATTTTTCACAGATTTTTGGTTCTTTTCTAGCTATAATGGGAGTTAGGATCCAGGCCTAACTTACAGGCCTTCCATAGTAGCAGGCCTTGCTAGGCCATAGCCTGCCACATTCCCCCCTTTGATTATTCTCACCCGCAAGTGAGAAAGGGTGGGAATTAAATCATTTATTAGTCATTTAACACATTACACTGGTGTAACAGCATCATCGTGGGGTATAGGGTAATATTGCCACATAGCTAATACTTTCGCAGCTGCCTTCCGCTCTATAGTGTTATCAATTGCTGAAGTTACCATGCGTAAGCAAAGGGGTAGGAGACAAGGGAGCAATATGCACATAGCTAATATGAATAATACGATAAACATAAGAGCTTTTAGACCACCAATCCATGAAAATAGTGAACCAAACCACCCATCCAGCTTCAAACTGTGCCAGGTCTGGACAGGCACAAATGTCTGCTCTCTCATCTGGGTGGCTAGATCTTCAACTACATGCCCATTATTATCAATCTGTAAACAACAATTACTTAAGTTCAACTTTCCACATACCCCACCCTCAGCTGCTAACAAATAGTCTAAAGCTAAACGATTTTGATAAATGGCTGTGCGCATTTGCGTACTTTGCTTTGCCAGAAGGGTTAGTGCTTTACTAGTTTCATTAGTTATTATTTCAACAACAGCTTGCAAACATATTATTCGATTAATCATATAAACAGGGGTACAATATCCCCATGTTCCATCCTGCTCCCAAGTAGCAGGTCCATAGTATGAGATAATTCTCTCAGGTGGCCATTCTTCGGATGTTGCATCCCATTTGTCCCATTGGCCTATCTTCAAGGCCTCCTTTAGCTGTCGACTTCTGTACACAGGATATCCCAGTTGTTCTCCCTGGGATGTGGGCAAAAGGAAAAAGGAAGGTCGTATGGTACCCAATACACATGCGCCTCCCCATTGATGAGGGAGCCTAGCATATGCTCGGGTTCCGCAAATCCAGTACAGTCCAGGTGGTGCTTGCCAGGAATTATATGCTGCTAAGTTTGTCCAGATACTGGCAAGTTTGGGGAAACGAATTAGAGGATTGGAAGGTTCAGTAGCGTTGATTCCTGACCACCAAGACATCTTCTTAGTGGTACTGTTGTAAAACTTCTGATTGAGACAGACCAGCTGCCCCACTTCCATATTAAACAATGGTCCATAGCGAGCAAAACATAAGTTACCCACAATGGAGTGGGCCAATATCCATTCACTCGTGGTATTATGTATATCAGTTTGATTATATGGAACAGAATAATTCAGTTCTTGTGCCTCCCAAGGCCATTGGTCTCCCATCGTAGTTCCTCCACAAAATAAACAGTCTGAAACGTGGAGACTAGATGCAACTGCTCCCGCTAGCTCAAGAAACAAGTTCTGGGAGGTAGGAGGAATTTCAAACTCTGCTTTCATGTGCCAAGATGGGGGGGGGTGGTTGGAGATAGAGGAAGTTTGCCAACGAGATGTCTGTTTGTTTCATGAGTGGAGTCCTGTGGCTCAGCTGGTCGCCCCAGCGCATAGGGGAGTCCTGGAACGCGGCTTCCTGCTTGTTAAGAAGACTTTACTGAGTCGCTGGCTGGAGGCTGCGCTGCCAGGGGTGCTAATGTGGGAAAAGGCCTTGCTGGAATTGTTGTATATGGAAAAGTTAACAACAAAGCAGCAAGGTGGTAACAAATGGGATAAATTCCTTGACCTATGTTCCCCAGTTATTCATAGTTTGCCGCCCAGGGAGAGGAGTGTGGTTTTGAATGTCTAACACAAACCCCGGAGAGGGTGCTTGGTATGGAGGGGTGGTGCACCTGAGTGTCTGTTTTCGATGCAGAACAGCTGTGGTTATTCTTGAGCTGTGTTTTTTTTTTACCCTTTGCTCCTTTGGTTCTCCTCCTGTGCTCTAGGAGGCGTGCCATGTATCCCTTTTCCAGGGGCATATTCCCTTTTGGAAACCCCGTGCTTCCTGTATATGTGTTTGTTAGTTTGTGCTGGGTGGTGGGGGGGGGTGATGGGGGAGGGGGGGGCTGAGGGGGAGGTGGGGGTTTGGGAGTCTGGTGTCATCCGGGGCGAGAATGTCGCAACACAATACTTCTGCTCCTCCTGTTCCTGTCAACTTTGCTTTTTGTTATCTATGACGATTAATATTTAGATGTACCCATGTACTAGATGTGATGTTGCTTGTTCTGTTCTGGCTCCTTGTAAACTTAATAAAAAGGATTTGAACTAAGACACGCCTGGGCAAACATGCTTCCAGGCTTCGCACAAAGACTGTGACAGCCCCTTTGGTCAATCATTGCCTCATCAACTTTCACACCTTTGAGGATCTTCACTGGCGGGTACCTGATTCAGTACCGCTCAATCCGCGGGGTGGTGATCGCGTTCAACTTCTGCAGAATCTCGAACAAAAATGGATTTTTATGCTTGAATCTGTTCACCCCAATGGATTAAACATGCAACTTGATTGGCACACAATCAAGTGAATAGTATACATTCATGTATTTTTTGCTATCAATTCAGTAGGTGTGGTCTGTGTAGTGGCTCCTCCTTCAACGGATGGTTCGGAAGAATGTATCTTTGAAGGATACTACCAAAAGCAGAGAGGTTCCACAAAAGAGTAAAGTAGCCCAAATGCCCTCAAGTATGGAGCAGACAGAGCTTAAAGATCCCAAATTACCCATGTCTAACAATAGCCAAATTAATATGAATAAAATACATTTTCTAAAATGCTTGTATGCAAATGCTAGAAGTCTAAAAAATAAGATGGGAGAGTTAGAATATATAGCACTAAATGAGAGGTTAGATATGATTGGAATATCAGAGACATGGTGGAAGGAGGACAACCAGTGGGACACTGTGATACCTGGGTACAAACTATATTGGAACGGGTAAACGTAGATCGATTGTTTACCTTATCAGAATATAGAAAGACTAGGGGACATGCAATGAAGCTACAGGGTAAACTATTTAAGACTAATAAAAGAAAATATTTTTTCACTCAACGTGTAATCAAACTCTGGAATTTGTTACCGGAGGATGTAGTAAAGGCTGTTAGTGTAGCTGGGTTTAAAAAAGGTTTGGACAAGTTCCTGGAGGAAAGGTCCATAAACCATTATTAAGAAGGGACCCAGGATATCAATGCTTGAACCAATACAAGCATTGTGGAACCTGTGTCCCTTGGGGAAACTGCTAGGTACATATGACCTAGATTGGCCACTGTTGGAAACAGAATACTGGGCTTGATGGACCTTGGTCTGACCCAGTATGGCATATCTTATGTTCTTATGTTCGTAGAAGGAGTGATGTATACGATAGGATGAGGATACATGGGTCTTGGTGTTCAATTGCAGATACAGGATAGTCCCAGGATCTATACCTCCTCCTGCTATACGCAACCCAAATTTGTATCCTTGCTTCCATTGGCTGGGGTTGACTATGAGGAGTTGCAGGGGATTACAGGCACCTTTCTGGCATTTCTTGGGCTCAGGTAATCTGATCTTCGTCAGACTGCCTTTGCGATTATCACCATCTCGTCCCACAGGTGCATTCTTCCATGTAGCAAAATATACGCAGTCCCATTTTGGACAAAAGTAATCATGTTTAGATGTAGTGGTGTAAGTGGTGGCTGCAGAGTTCTTTCCTGTGCACCGTCCCCATCCGTAGGCTCCTTCTGGACACATATATTTATCATCATGGTAGTATGCTCGCTCCCATGACCCACATCTGTGGTAAGCATTTCTGTTAATTGCATCACAAGCATCAAAGTTCAAGATAATAGGTTTTGTGGGGTTTGCAAGGGGTTTTGTCGCATTTAGGATGGCTCCATCTTCATCATTCCAGCGTATCTCAAATGTATAATATGAAGGGTTTTGCCGGGGGTTATAACAAGTCTTACTTTTCCCCTTTGTGCAAATATTCAGTTCGGTGCCATTATAAATACACCGTCTGACAGTTCCAGTGCAAGTATAGTAGGAATGATAGAGTAAAGTCTGAGTAATCTTCTGTCCCATTCGGGTGGTGGTTATGCAGGCTGCACAAGGGGGTAGGGCAAAGGTCTTTTCCAGGATTCCCAGGATCACCACTCCCACAAGGCAATAGTGGAAAAACATTGTGATTACAGTCTTTAGAAGTCAACTGGAAAGTTGGGTATGGTGAACTTGTTGAGTCTTCTTTTCTCCTGCTGTGATGGTCACTCTAGCGTGACGAAGATAGATACTGAAGATTCTCTATAGCGCTGGCTGTCTCCTCAATGTGAGTCGCAATGGAGTCTCGGGATCATTCACTGACGTCCATTGGTCAGGATCAGGAGTAGCTGCCGGCTTCACTCGACTGTGGTGGATCCAGGGTTCAAATTCTGCAACTTTCACTGCAGTGGGGGTTGACAGGATGACGACGTATGGTCCCTTCCAATGCGGCGCCAGCGGGGTCTTTCTCCACTCTTTCACCCACATGGATGTTCCTGGCTTGAAGGGATGCAGAGGCTCGGTCAGGTTGATGGGTAGTCGATCTTGCACCCACGTTTGGAGATTCTGCAAGACAGAACCTAAAGCTAATAGTTCTTGTCTAGTTATTTCAGATCCTATCTGTCTCATGTCTCCCTTTATTCCCTGCACAAGGGGTGGAGGTCGCCCATACAAGATCTCAAAAGGGGAGACTCCTAGGGACTTGGTGGGAGCTGAACATATCCTAAGAAGGGCTATAGGGAGAGCTTGGAGCCACTTTAGGTGTGTTTCTTGGCAAAGCTTGGATAACTGAGTTTTCAAGGTTCTATTCATACGTTCCACTTTTCCTGAGCTCTGGGGTCTGTAAACAGTGTGTAACTTCCATTGTATTTGCAGAGCTCGAGCTAACTGTTGGGTCACTTGGGATACAAATGATGGACCATTATCTGACCCTATAGTTAATGGTATTCCGAATCGGGGAATGATCTCATGATGCAATACCCTAGTGACTTCTCGGGCTTTCTCAGTTCGGGTGGGATAGGCTTCCACCCATCCCGAAAATGTACAAACACTAACATATAGTGAAATCCATTTGCACGGGGCATTTCAGCAAAGTCTACCTGTATATCACTCATTGGGGTCACCCCTACTGACTGAACTCTTGGGGGTGGAATGGGACCTTGCTTAGCATTATTTTTGGCACATATCAAACATTGCTGCGCCACCGAGGCGGTCAGGGATCCTAGCAGTGAAATACAGAAATGGGGTCTCAGGGCTTTTTCCATAGCTGTTTTTCCGTAGTGTGTGGCTTGGTGAAAGGCTTGAACAAAGGCTGGCCCTAATGCTTCAGGGATGACTGTAGGACCTGGATGTGGACTATCTTCTGGGGGTGGCAACACTATCCAACCTTGTTCTGTCAAGACTCCTCCCTCCTTTTCACAATAATAGTCTAACTCTCTTGTAGTGTATCGGGGTGCCCAGGAACTAAGGGGCACAGGGAATAGAGCTGCTTGCATTACAGTATCTTGGGTTCTAACTTGTCCTGTGGTGGCTGCCTTTCGGGCTGTGGCATCTGCAAATCTATTCCCTCGGGTGACTTCTCTTGCTCCTGCCTGATGACTTCGGCAGTGCATGACTGCCACTTGTTTGGGGACCCACACAGCATCTAATAACATCAATATCTCGGGCCCATACCTAATGGCCTTACCCCCTGAGGTGATCAACCCTCGCTCTTTATACAAGTCTCCATGTGCATGCAAAGTGGTGAAAGCATATTTGGAATCTGTGTACACATTTAAGTGGAGTCCTTCTCCTAATGTCAAAGCTCTAGTGAGGGCTATCAATTCAGCTTTCTGTGCAGAAGTTCCTGGGGTCAGGGCTGAGGACTCAACTACCAGATCAAGGGTCACCACTGCATATCCAGCACAACGATGTCCATTGATGACCAAACTGCTTCCATCCACAAAGAAAGTCCGTTCAGGGTCCTCTAGAGGGACATCGGTCAAATCAGGGCGACTTGAAAATACAGTGTCCATGGTTTCTAAACAGTTATGATCAGGGGGCCCAGGACCAATTGGAAACAATGTAGCAGGGTTCAAAGCTTGACTGACTTTCAACTGTAACTGGGGGTTTTTGCACAGCATGCTCTGATATTTCAACATTCGTGCATTGGTCAGCCAGAAGTTTCCTTTGTGTTCCATGAGAGTCAGAACAGAGTGTGGTACGGTGACTTGAAGAGTTTGCCCCACTGTGAGTTTATCTGCTTCGCCCACTAGGAGGGCTGTTGCTGCAACAGCTCTCAAACAAGGGGGCCATCCTTTTGCAACTACATCCAATTGTTTTGACAGATAGGCTACTGGTCGCTGCCAAGATCCAAGAGATTGAGTCAATAATCCCAACGCGTTCCCTTGTGACTCATGGACAAAAAGATGGAAAGGCTTCTGAACATCTGGAAGACCTAAAGCTGGAGATGACATCAGAGCATTTTTCAGAGACTGGAATGCTGCATCTTGTTCAGGTCCCCATTCTAGTGGAGATTTTTCCATTCCTTTGGTGACTTGGTACAAGGGTTTTGCAATCAGCGCGAAGTTGGGGATCCATATGCGACAGTACCCCGCGGCCCCCAGAAAGGCTCTTACTTGCCTCCTAGTGGTTGGAGTAGGGATACTACATACAGCTTCTTTGCGTTCTGGTCCCAGACGTCGCATCCCACTGGACAACTGGAATCCTAGATACTTGACTTCAGTTTGGCATAGTTGTGCTTTGGCTCTTGAGACTTTGTATCCAGCCTCTTTGAGAAGGTACAAGAGTTCACTAGTGGCTTGTAGGCATTCACTTTCTGAGTTAGTGGCTATGAGCAAGTCATCTACATATTGAAGAAGAACCCTCTTTCCTGGGTCCACTGAGTAACTTGAAAGATCTTGATTCAGGGCAGCACTGAAGAGAGTAGGTGAATTCTTGAATCCTTGGGGTAATCTGGTCCAGGTGAGCTGGCCCCGCCTTCCTGTCGTGGGGTCTTGCCATTCAAAAGCGAATAAAAGTTGACTAGTGGGGGCTAAGCGTACACAGAAAAAGGCATCTTTCAGGTCCAGGACGGTGAAGTGAGTAGCCTCAGCGGGGATCAGTCCCAAGAGAGTATAAGGGTTTGGTACTACAGGGTGTATAGTTTCAACTGCATCATTCACTCGCCTTAGGTCTTGTACTGGATGGTAGTCCCCTGTCCCAGGTTTCTTAACTGGGAGAAGGGGGGTGTTCCAAGGTGACTGGCATTCCTTGAGAAGTCCATACTTCAGTAGTTTCATCAAATGGCAGTGGATTCCTTCGATGGCTGGTCGAGGGAGAGGATACTGCTTCACATGCACTGGTTCCACTCCTGGCTTGAGGGTGACAATGACAGGGGCTATGTTCTTCGCTAGGCCAGGTGGATTATCTTCTGCCCATACTTCAGATGGTAAAAAAATCACACCAATATAACAAATTTCTTTAGTGGAAAACAAATTTCATATAAACATCTAAACGGTGTGAATACTAAGGTGAATGTCAGCACCAGTGTTAGAAATTATGTTAGTAAGTAATATTGTTAATAAACCAGGGGGTTTCAGCTTCTCACTGCGCTTTAAATGCTTTTTCAAAGAGTTTGTTTGAGCATTAGCGCTTCAACCACATCAGCAACCACCCTGGAATGCAAGAAAAGTTGTATCACTTAACACCCGTACTGCCGTCACCAATTAGTGTGAGAAACTCTTGGGAAGATGTTTCTTCAACTATGACTTATTTTTTTATTTTTTTATAAAAAACTTATTGTTTCTAAAAAACTCTTCTGTAACCGCACTATTCGTGCTTAATTTATAGTCCCAGGTTTCTCTGTTGTTACTATATAAACACCAGTCTTCGATGCCAACTTCAATCTTCTTTCAATAAATATCCAGCAAAACTATTGCACAAGAGATTTTCCTTAAAAGTTGTATTTCATCAAAAAAGCCTTGGCTAATTTTCTTCAAAGCTGTATTTCATCAGAAAGCCTTAGCTTGGGAATGTGTTTAAGATCCAAAGACTTATCTGAAGACTTTTCTTCTCAAGAAGATAGCCAACTGCTTGTGATTCATTTTCAATGCCTCTTGTGCAATAGTTTTGCTGGATATTTATTGAAAGAAGATTGAAGTTGGCATCGAAGACTGGTGTTTATATAGTAACAACAGAGAAACCTGGGACTATAAATTAAGCACGAATAGTGCGGTTACAGAAGAGTTTTTTAGAAACAATAAGTTTTTTATAAAAAAATAAGTCATAGTTGAAGAAACATCTTCCCAAGAGTTTCTCACACTAATTGGTAACGGCAGTACGGGTGTTAAGTGATACAACTTTTCTTGCATTCCAGGGTGGTTGCTGATGTGGTTGAAGCGCTAATGCTCAAACAAACTCTTTGAAAAAGCATTTAAAGCGCAGTGAGAAGCTGAAACCCCCTGGTTTATTAACAATATTACTTACTAACATAATTTCTAACACTGGTGCTGACATTCACCTTAGTATTCACACCGTTTAGATGTTTATATGAAATTTGTTTTCCGCTAAAGAAATTTGTTATATTGGTGTGATTTTTTACTGTTGGATAGTCATAATTCACTCCGCAAAGACCGAATATATTTTTTGTATTGTCATACTTCAGATGGGGCTATGAGGTTGGTAGTTGACTTTATTGGAGGTGCACTATAGAACCGCCACTCTTCTTCTCGGGGAACAGTGAGCACCATCAATCCAGCAGGCTTTGGGTTCACAGTCATTTTCATTTCTCCCCCTTCAGCAAAAGTTATTTGTGCCTGGAGCTTAGCAAGCATGTCTCGGCCCAGTAGTGGGATAGGGCACTCAGGCATATACAAGAACTGGTGCGTTATTTTCTGTCCCCCTAGTTCACACATGCGGTTCTGTAAGAATGACTTTGTGGCTTTATTTCCAGTGGCTCCAACGATAGTAACAGATCGAAAGGAAAGAGGAGCTACTGGCTTGGCTACTACTGAATGTTCTGCTCCTGTATCTACCATAAATTCCATGTATTGGTCCCCTATCTTTAAACTGACCATAGGCTCCTGGGGACCCAGGGTGAACTTGGAGCCCGGTCTGGCCTAGTCTTCATCCACGTCATCCAGGTCATAGCCCGTTGCTACTGCCACTCCCTCAATGGCTTCCTCCCTCTCTTGCTGGAACTGTGTTCGGTTCATTCCTCCCCTCCTTCAAAATCGTCCTCCTGGCCTCCAGGGACTCCCTCCTCCCCTCGTGGGGGCGGAGTCCAGATGCGGACATTCATTTCTCCAATGTCTTTCTTCCTTGCAGTAGGCACACTGATTCGCACCCAATTGAGGCCTTTCACTTCCGCGGCCTCTTCCACGTCCTCTGGTCCTTTGATTAGGAAAACCTCCTCCACGTCGTTCGGTTATCGCAGCAGCAAGAAGATCTGTCTTCTTCTTCATCTTTCGTTCACTTTCTCTGTCTCGTTCATTTTCACGATTCACAAATACGTTCTGAGCGACTTCCATTAACTGTGCTGTATTCATGCCCGCAAATCCATCCAATTTCTGCAATTTTCGTTTTACGTCTCTCTGGGACTGACTGACAAAGGCCACATTTACCATGCGTAAATTTTCCTGAGCGGCGGGATCATATGGGGTATACAATCTATAAGCTTCAGACAACCGCTCATAAAAGGCCGCTGGGCTCTCATCTGGACCCTGGAGAACTTCCGATACCTTCCCGATATTCATGGCCCTCTGGCCTCCCTTCTTCAGGCCCTGCAATAAGGCCTGGCGAAATCTGGTTAGGGCCGCCGCCCCCCTTTCATCATTCAGGTCCCACCCGGGATCTTCATTTGGGTATTCTGCAACAGCTGCTTGTGGAGGGTTTATTCCTCCCCCTTCTACAGGGTTCTCTTCTAACCAATGCAGGGCTGCTTGCCCGATTCGCCCTCGCTCCTCAGTAGTAAAGAGGGTGGACAGGAGCTGGCGACAATCGGCCCAAGTAGGCTGATGGGTTTGCATAATGCTAGACATTAATTCTGTTAATTCCTGAGGCTTGGCTGTATAGGATGCATAATGCGTTTTCCAGTTTAATAAATCAGTGGTGGAAAAGGGTACATAGACTAAGCTGGTTGGTCCTGGCGCCATCTGACCCTGATCATTTAAAACAGGTATTCCAGGCACTTGGCGTAATGGCATTAGGTGCCTCGCTTTCTCCTTCTTCTTCTTGGGAGTTATGCTTCTTAATTCATAAGGCTCCCGGGCACAAATCTCCTTGGTGGGTGACCCTGAACTGGCAGGAGAGCCTCCGCTTTCTATCTCGTCAGAGGACTCGAGTCCCCCCGACGTGCTTGGGCCTGACTCGGGACTATCACTCGGAGTAGGGTGCTTCTTAGGCTGCTGCAGCGGTATTTTCTGGGGCTCCTCATCTGGCTCCACTTCAGGCCGTGGTGCTGGGGGAACTAACTTCTGTGGGTACTGGGGTAACCTAGCCAGGATATCTGGGGACTCTGGAGCAGAATACACAGGCGGCTTTTCCTCCTTAACTTTTCTGGTTCCCCTAGTGGTAGCTACAAATATTTTACAGCGCTCCTCATAGCAGCGCTTCATCCATGAGGGTTGCTGCTCACAAGCACTTAACCAGGAATCTATATAGGGGAACTGGTCAGGATACACTCTTTGTATAAGCTGATGAATTCGAAAAACTGTTTCTAAATCAAAGGTGCCCCCACGGGGCCATGAAGCAGCTAACGCGGGCCACTCCCTTTCACATAACATTTTTAATCTAGACGGAGTCATTTTCATACCATAATCACCTGAAAATCCTTTACGGAAATTCTTGATCATACATTCCAACGGAGTTTGCGTCGACTCCGCCCCTCCCATAATCTGAACGTAACTACGTACACTAACTATGTACTCTACGTACACGTAATGACGTACAAGACAACGAACAATAAGGATAGGCAGTATGGCTGTAGGTAAGGGGTCCGTACAGCTCACAAAACACTGGGGGAGGGGACAAACACCACTCGCTTCCTCCTTTTCGCGACCTGGGCACGGTCGCCCGGCCAGGAACTGTGCTACTCAGGAGTCCGCTCTTGCTCGGTCTGTATTTCAAGACCTCTCAATCACACAAGCAAGCATATTTCAACAGGAAATCATTTTTCAAATGCCCAGGTTTTCTGACTAACTGACTATTTCAAACAAGAAGGGTCGATGGCTTCGGCTTCGGCTTTCTCTTACGCGGAGCTTACTAGGACCGCCCTTATGGGAGGTGATCAGGCTCCCTTGTCTCGCACACACTCATGCGAGATTTTCCAGTTAGTCTATACCAAATATACCAAATCAGTCCTACGCATGCAAGACGTTGTCCCAGGCTGTACTTTCTGACTATCAAATCACAAAAATGTCTACTCACCGGATCCGGTCCCTGATACCACACCAGCTCCTGAGTTGGAACCTGGATTCCCCCCGGGTCGGAGGTGTTGGCCAGCTGGACCCGATGGCCCGCTGAGGCAGGCGGAACCCTCTCCAGCACAAAGGGGCCGGCGGCGCCTGAGGTCTCCCCCGCGGTCGGACAGACACGGTTCCAACCGGGCCAAACCTCGAGGCAAATTTCGTAGACTATTCACTTGAATACCATTTACTACTCGCACTTCCCGGCCAATGTACCAAGAATATGCTGCAGCAAAGTGCAATCAATGAATAAATCCAGGAGTCAATTGACAGGGTCCAAGCCAGTTTATTGTGCACAGGCCCAGTCAGTCAAAGCTTCAAAAGGAACTGAGCAAAGTTTTTACAGAGACATAACCATTTATACCTCTTTTGCAGTTTGATACATGAGAACTTTCTATTGGTTCTAGCTCGATACATGCAAACTTCTCATTGGTTCCACCCTCCCTGCACCTGTCCAATCAGAAATCCCTCCAGGGCCTAGCAACCAGCCCCCTCCCTTAGGATTGTTCTAACAATGGTAAAGTTCTTGATTTTGATACTTCTCTACTGCAAGGTTATCCCTAGCTTCAGGGAATGCATGTATTGAAACATTTCTTTCTTTTGCACACAAGAGAATAATGAAAGACTTATGAATTCATGTAAAACTTCTTATTAAGCAGTTTAAAACAGTTTTCTCATTTTCACAGATTTTTGATTCTTTTCTAGCTATAATGGGAGTTAGGATCCAGGCCTAACTTACAGGCCTTTCATAGTAGCAGGCCATGCTAGGCCATAGCCTGCCACATTCTCAACTCAGGACTCAACTCCCAGAATAAAGAAAGCAACATTTTCCCAGTCTATATAATTTTTTAGAAAATTTGCAATGATGTGTATATTTAAAAAAATGGTAGTTTATAGCCTGGGAATCTAATATAAAACATATTGACGCCTGGCACTGCACACTGGATTGTCATGGTATTTAATATAAATATATATTCTGGAAAAAAAACAAAGGAGATGCAAGGTGATCACATACTGAGGAGCAAAAAGAAAAAGTGAGAACCACAACACAGTTTATAACACCAAAATAAAATTATTATAACTCATTTTATTTTGATGCTCTAAACTGCTGTGGTTCTCGCTTTTTTTTTTTAACACAATAGAAACAGAGAAACATGATGGCAGAAAAAGACCACATGGCCTATCTACAGGGCCGGATTTACCTTGAGTGAGGCCCTACACCAACAAAAATTGTGGGCCCCCAGCAGGGGCGGCCTAAGGGGTTGCGGGGCCTCATTTGCATAAGGGGCCTCATTTGCATAATGTTACCATATACTAACTTTTAGTAAACGTGCCTCTTAATGAGTGTATGGATAAAGAAAGACTAAAAGATTTCTACATTACTATAATCCAGTGCCAACCCATAGCAAACCCGCCGTATCCTAACAGCACTACCAGGACTCACAAAGCACCATACTCTACCAATCAAAAGGCAACACTGCAAATATTAAACCAATACATTTCAGAGAACAACAATACATGACCTACTGGGGAAAGAGAACAAGTGGCAATGTCAAATAGGAATTATATAAACAGAACACCTCAGCTCAGTTACACATGCAGAACATAGACCATCACCAAACAAGTAATTACAATTTAGAAACAGGAAGACAATAATTAAACTGGGAATCCCAAAAGCCAAACTTGGAATGTACAACACTGTAGAAATAAAACTATACATTAATTTGCTCTTGTACTAAACAAAGCGCAGACGTTAATGATGCACATTTACCAGAGCTGACATATTCCAATTAATAAATTCAAAATAAAGAGATATTTTTCTACCTTTTGTGCATTTTTTTTCAGCTGCAATTGCTCCAGCCACTTTCTTCTGGTTTCTTCGTGTCTTCTGCTCACTCTCCATCGTCTGCTGTCCATTTGTCCTTTCTTTTCTCTTCTAGTTTTTTTCCATTCTCTCTCTACATCTGCTTTAACATACTAATCTTTCTCCTTTTGCTCTTTCCTCATTCCTATTTCATCCACTCAAATTTTACCCCTCCATCCTTAATCCCCACTTACTCTCCCAATACCCGGCCAATTGTAGATTTTTTATCCCTCCCACACAAAATATTTTTCCCTTCTCCATTTTACTCTTCCAGCCCCATCCCATTCTAATCCTCCCCCAACATCAGCTCCCTTCTAGTTCCAGCCTCACCCAGCATCCATTCCCTTCTAGTCCCTGCATCAGCCCATTTCCAGTCCTAGCCACCCATCAGCCCATTTCCAGTCCTAACCCCCCATCACCCCATTTTCAGTTTAAGCCCCCCCTATAACCCATTACCAGTCTTAACCCCCCCAGCCCATTTCCAGTCCTAGCCCCCCCATAGCCCATTACCAGACAGCCCTCATCAGCCCACAGCCCATTATCAGTCTTAACCCCCCCTCATAGCCCATTACCAGTTCTCACCCCCCCAACAGCCCACAGCCCATTATCAGTCTTAACCCCCCCCCCATAGCCCATTACCAGTTCTAACCTCCCCAACAGCCCACAGCCCATTACCAGTCCTAACCCCATCAGCCCACCTCCAGTCTTAACCCCCCCAGCCCATTTCCAGTCCTAGCCCCCCCCCCCATAGCCCATTACCAGACAGCCCCCATCAGCCCACAGCCCATTACCAGTCTTAAACCCCCCATAGCCCATTACCAGTTCTAACCCCCCCCAACAGCCCACAGCCCATTACCAGTCCTAACCCCATCAGCCCACCTCCAGTCTTAACCCCCCCAGCCCATTTCCAGTCCTAGCCCCCCCATAGCCCATTACCAGACAGCCCCCATCAGCCCACAGCCCATTATCAGTCTTAACCCCCCTCATAGCCCATTACCAGTTCTAACCCCCCAACAGCCCACAGCCCATTATCAGTCTTAACCCCCCCCATAGCCCATTACCAGTTCTAACCCCCCCCAACAGCCCACAGCCCATTACCAGTCCTTTCCCCATCAGCCAACCTCCAGTCTTAACCCCCCAGCCCATTTCCAGTCCTAGCCCCCCCATAGCCCATTACCAGACAGCCCCCATCAGCCCACAGCCCATTATCAGTCTTAACCCCCCCCATAGCCCATTACCAGTCCTAACCCCCCCAGCCCATTTCCAGTCCTACCCCCCCCCCCATCGGCTCAAGTAAAATGAAATTTTAAAAAAGCAAAACCGCTGGCTGCTACCAAGGCCGCGGCAGCATGGACGGTCCCGCGGGGCCCCCCTCTGCCCTGCCGAATCCCTCCCTCCGCGACGGCTTTGAGAGGCGCGAAGGGAGAGTGTCTCCCTCGCGTCTCTGTTAAGCCCGCAGGGGCTGATGGGAAATTGCCCCTGCGGGCTTAACAGAGACGCGAGGGAGACACTCTCCCTTCGCGCCTCTCAAAGCCGGCACGGAGGGGCTCAGCCGGGGATTCGGCAGGGCAGAGGGGGCCCCGCGGGATCGTCCATGCTGCCGCGGCAGCTTTTTGTGGGCCCTTGACAGCTGTGGGCCCTACGCCATGGCGTACATTGCGTATAGGTAAATCCGGCCCTGCCTATCTAGCCTGTCCTTCCATATCAACTACAACAGTCCATTTTTTACCTTTTGGAGTACTCTGTGTATGTCCCATGTTTTTTTAAATTCAGATACTGTCCTCATTTCTACCACCTTCACTGGGAGACTATTCCACACATCTACCACTCTTTCCATAAAGAAATATTTCCGCATATTACTCCCGAGTCTATCACCTTTCACCCTCATCCTATATCCCCTTGTAGCAGAGCTTGCTTTCAATGGAAAGAGACTCTTCTCCTGTGCATTTAGGCCATGGAGGTATTTAAATGTCTCTATCATATCTCCTCAATCCCGCTTTTCCTCTAATGTATACATATTAAGATCTTTAAATCTTTCCTCATACGCTTTATAACAAACACCACTAACCATTTTAGTAGCAACCCTCTGCACCGACTCCAGTATTCTGCATCCAAAGAAACCCCTCTCCTGAGTCCCAATAATAGGTGCAGAGCAGAACTAGGACATTTCAATCAGAACTCAACATACTAAAAGTAATTTCTGATTCTAGTGTTATCTCATTAACAGCAATATAAACCCTCACCAGTATTGGGCATATTGTGACATAATACAAAACCTTAGAAAAATTACTCAATACCTATAGAGAAAATCTACCATACTATAACAACATCAACTTCAAAAACTCATACAAGTGGCCTATCTAGTAAAGAGGAGCACTGTAAATATTGCAGTGGGCCATAGAACAGCCATAGACATATTCAGAAAACCGAAGAAGCTGGATTATTCCTAATCCCGACAGAGAAAAAGAAGATGGATTATTCCTAATCCCGACAGAGAAACTCCATATTAACAGAATACCTGGCTATGGATGCACACTCAGAAAATAGATCTTCATTAAATAAGGAATAAATTACCACACTAAAAATAGACATATATAGACAAAAATTAAGCTGAAATCCCAAGGAACCAGACTGCAACAGTGGCGTAGCCAGGACTGATTTTTTGGTGGGGCTTGTGGTCAGGGGTGGCCCAAGGGGGGTGCGGGGCATGTGCGGAGACTCGGTGCGGGGCCTCATTTGCATAAGTGGCCTTATTTGCATAAATATTTGCATAATGTTACCATACACTAACTTTTAGTAAACATGTCTCTTAATGAGTGTATGGATAAAGAAAGACTAAAAGATTTCTACATTACTATAATCCAGTGCCAACCGCCAGGCACATTAGGAACTACTACAAAGGCTGCCCATTTAGAACCCATTTTTAAAGAAAACACCCCTGGGAATCAACCCCATAAATCCCATAAATACTTGATTCCCCAAACTACCTATTAAAGAACTACTCCCACCCCTCAAAAAGAAAAATAGATATTTTTTTGTCGGATCACTCACCCTGACAGGAAACATTTCATGTCTCGTAGTGAGTCCTCCTTTTTAATCAATTTAAAAGACCGACTATCTCGGTCCTGATTAGACAGGACAACACCCGTTGCCGTCAACTGTTACTACTTGAAGCAACAGAAAAGTTAATCCCTTAGCTGGTTTAGTGTAGGCTAAAATAGACAAAGTAATCCACAGCGTCAAAGGATGCCCAGCCTCAAACAACAGCAAGGAATCAAAAGTACTTAGCTGAATCTCCCCATGGAGTAACTTTCACTGTCCAACCTTCAGGGGGTCAGCTCACAGAATACATCCCCGGTAGGATTCTCGCAACACTGACAGTGTTTCAAGCCACTTCACAGCTCTTACAGCTCTTCTTCAGGCGATTAAATCCTCCAGCAACGCAGTTCGATTTAAGTAGAACAAGAGATGACGTCAGGACCAGCAGCAATAGAGAAAACTCCAACTCCTCCTCTGAACGTCACAAGTGTAGGCTCCACCAATCAATGTCCACATTCATACCTGCAGGTGCTACAGACCCCAGCCGATAAATCCAGTATTGTTCGGCATGTTGTAATCGTGCCTAGCGATCTCCCCCCCGAGACATCAATGGAATGACTTCCAGAATCCGCCACCGTAAATCTTCAAAATAATGACCCGCCTGTTGGCAATGTGGTACTAAGGGGGCAAAATCCTGGCGAGCATTTATCCTCGATCGATGTTCCATTAATCGCTTCCTTACAGGGCGGATAGTTCATCCCACATACAACTGGGGACACTGACAAAGTAACAGGTAAACCACAAAAGAAGTCTGACAGTCCGAATAAGACTTAGAGGTATAATGAATGCCAGTAATCGGATCTTCCCAGCTGGCTCCTTCTAACGATGTGGCACAAAAATCACATTTACCACACATAAAATGTCCAGTTTGTGAAACTTGAACTCCCGAGTCAGACTCCTCAGTGTGTATTAACCAATTAGCTATTGTTCGAGTCCTCCGATAAGCAACCATCAAAGGTTGTTGAAAACAAGGGTGCCATGATAACATACCCCAATGATTTTTAAGTATGCGCACCACCTGAGCAGCTCTAGGGACAAAAGGAACTACTCCAATAACCCTGCGTTCATAGTTTGGGGCCCTAGAATCAGTCTCCCACCAATCCGGGTGATTATTTAAAGCCCGTTTAAAAGCTTTACGCAACAAAACCTCAGGGTATCCTCTAGCTAACAATCGTTGAGTTAGATCTCTTGCATGTAATCGATACTGTGCTCTTGAGGAACATAACCGGCGAATACGGAGGAACTGTCCGAAAGGAAGCCCCCGTCGAAGGGCCGGAGGATGAAAGCTAGTGTACTTCAAAAGTACGTTCCGCTGAACTGGTTTCCTATAGAGAGTACTCTGTAACGAAAACCCCTGTATAGATAACTGTAGATCCAGATATTCAATTTGATGACAATCATATTTAGGAGTGAACTGAAGATTGGTTTCTAAGGAATTCATCCAACTACAAAATTGTTGAAGGGATGCCTCCGATCCAGTCCAAACAAAAAAGATGTCATCTAAAAACCGGCTCCAGGCTAAGACATGGCTGAACGCTTCAGACCCATAAATGAATTTCTCCTCAAAATCAGCAACATATAACGAGGCTACCGATGGGGCCACAGTGGCACCCATCGCAACTCCGTATATTTGATGGTAAAAATGGCCGTTGTACAAAAAATAATTATGATGTAACACCAAGTTTAATAAAGCCAATATGAAATCTCGAGGGATACGAGCTGGGGGACTCCAATCTAAACATGCCAATATGTTATAAGCCTGCTCCTGAGGGATGTTGGTATACAAGGAGACCACATCTAAGGTCACCAAAATAGATCCCTGGGGAATGTGCAATTTAGAAACCACCGATAAAAAATGAAAAGAATCTCGTACATATGACTTTATGGACTTCACCAAAGGTTGGAAAAAATAGTCGCAAAATTTAGACAGAGGTTCTAGCACTGAATTCCTGAAAGAGACAATGGGTCTTCCTGGAGGGTCCACTAACGACTTATGGACCTTAGGGACCATATACATGACAGGTATAACAGGATGGGCGGAATTCAGAAACTCAAATTCTTTGCGGGTGATCCAACAGCGCTCCATCGCTTCTACGGTAAGCTCCCGAATCCTGCGCTGTAAATCAGCTGTAGGATCCGTTTCCAACTGGAAATAATATTTGGTATCAGCTAGATGTAACATCACTTTATTGTGGTAATCCTCAGCTCGCAAAAGCACCACTGCACCCCCTTTATCAGCCCTGCGACAAACTATAGCAGAATTATCCTTAAGAGACTTCAGAGCCTCATACTGGGGTACAGTGAGATTAGAACAATATTTATGATCCGAGGATTCCAAAAATTGAAGGTCTCGTAGAACCCATAGCAAACCCGCCGTATCCTGACAGCATTACCAGGACTCACAAAGCACCATACCCTACCTATCAAAAGGCAACACTGCAAATATTAAACCAATACATTTCAGAGAATACTGGGGAAAGAGAACAAGTGGCAATGTCAAATAGGAATTACATAAATAGAATACCTCAGCTCAGTTACACATGCAGAACATAGACCATCACCAAACAAGGAATCACAATTTAGAAACAGGAAGGCAATAATTAAACTGGGAACCCCAAAAGCCAAACTTGGAATGTACAACACCACTGTAGAAATAAAACTATAAATTAATTTCCTCTTGTACCAAACAAAGCGCAGACGTTAATGATGCACATTTCCCAGAGCTTTCATATTCCAGTTAATAAATTCAAAATAAAGAGATATCTTTCTACCTTTTGTGCATTTTTTTCAGTTGCAATTGCTCCAGCCACTTTCTTCTGGTTTCTTCATGGTTTCTGCTAACTGTCCATCGTCTGCTGTCCATTTGTTCTTTCTTCTCTCTTCTAGTTTTTTTTTTTTCCATTCTCTCTCTCTACATCTGCTTTGACATACTAATATTTCTCCATTTGCTCTTTCCTCATTCCTATTTCATCCACACAAATTTTACCCCTCCATCCTCAATCCCCACTTACTCTCCCAATACCCGGCCAATTGTAGATTTTTCATCCCTCCCACACAAAATATTTTTCCCCTCTCCATTTTACTCTCCCAGCCCCATCCCATTCTAATCCTCCCCCAACATCAGCTCCCTCCTAGTTCCAGTCTCACCCAGCATCCATTCCCTTCTAGTCCCTGCATCATCCCATTTCCAGTCCTAGCCCCCCATCAACCCATTTCCAGTCCTAGCTCCCCATCCATTTTCAGTCTGAGTCCCTTCATCAGCTCATTTCCAATCCTAGCCCCCATCAGCCCATTTCTAGTCATTTCCTAGCCCCACCATCAGCCCATGTCAAATCCTAGCTCCCCTCCACTCAGCCCAATTCCAGTCCAAGCCCCCCATGAGCCTACATCCAGTTCTAGCCCTCCATGAGTCCATTTCAATTCAAGCCCCCACCACAGCCCATTTCCAATCTTAGCTCCCCCCAACAGCCCATTTCCAGTCCTATCCTAGCTGCTCCATCAGCCCATTTTCAGTCCTAGCTCCCTTCCCTCAAAGCCCATTTCCATTCCAAGCTCCCTCCCCATCAGCTATTTGCAGTTCAAGCCTCCCCTTCCACTCAGCCCATTTCCAGTCATAGCAACACCCCAACCCATTACCAGTCCTAGCCCCCCATCAACCCACTTCCAGTCCTAACCCCCCATCACCCCATTTTCAGTTTAAGCCCCCCCTATAACCCATTACCAGTCCTAACCCCCCCATCAGCCCACTTCCAGTCTTAACCCCATCAGCCCATTTCCAGTCAGCCCCCCATAGCTCATTGCCAGTCCTAACCCCCCCATCAGCCCACAGCCCATTACCAGTCCTAAACACATCAGCCCTCCTCAAGTCCTAACCCCTCCCCATCAGCCCATTTCCTGTCCTAGCCCCCCATAGCCCATTATCAGTCCTAACCCCCCCATAGCCCATTAGCAGTCCTAACTCCCCCCCCATAGCCCATTAGCAGTCCTAACCCCACATCACCTCATTTCCAGACAGCCCCCATCAGCCCACAGCCCATTACCAGTCTTAACCCCCCCATAGCCCATTACCAGTCCTAACCCCCCCAACAGCCCACAGCACATTACCAGTCCTAACCCTTCCCCATCAGCCCATTACCTGTCCTAGCCCCCCATAGCCCATTAGCAGTCCTAACCCCCCCATAGCCCATTAGCAGTCCTAACCCCCCATCACCCCATTTCCAGACAGACCCCATCAGCCCACAGCCCATTACCAGTCTTAACAGCCCCCCTATAGCCCATTACCAGTCCTATCACCACCCAACAGCCCACAGCCCATTACCAGTCCTAACCCCTCCCCATCAGCCCATTTCCTGTCCTAGCCCCCCCCCCATAGCCCATTATCTGTCCTAACCCCCCACATAGCCCATTAAGAGTCCTAACCCCCATCGCCCCATTTCCAGACAGCCCCCATCAGCCCACAGCCCATTACCATTCTTAAACCCCCCCCCCCAGCCCATTACCAGTCCTAACCCCCCCCCCCCCCCATCGGATTATGGCAAAATTAAAAAAAAAAAAAAAGCTGGCTCTGGCTGCTGCTGCTGCCGCCGACGCAGCAGCGGCAGAATGAAGTGTCCCGCGGGGCCTCCTCTGCTCGCTGAGCCCCTCTGCAAGGGCTTTCAGATTCGCGAAGGGAGAGTGTCTCCCTCGCGTCTCTGTTAAGCCCGCAGGGGCTAATGGGAAATTTCCCATCTGCCCCTTTAGACGCGAGGGGCTGATGGGAAATTTCCCATTAGCCCCTGCGGGCTTAACAAAGACGCGAGGGAGACACTCTCCCTTCGCGAATCTGAAAGCCCTTGCAGAGGGGCTCAGCGAGCAGAGGAGGCCCCGCGGGACACTTCATTCTGCTGCTGCTGTGGCGGCAGCGGCAGCGGCTACAGCCAGAGCCAGCTTTTTTTTTTTTAAATGTAATTTAAAAAAAGCAGAATGTTCTTTGCGCGGGGCCCCCTGAAACGCGGGGCCCTGTGCAAAAAACATTCTTGCTCAATGGATGGGCCGGCCCTGCTTGTGGTTAATACGGGTGGGCACATAGCAGTGGAAATGTTGACACTGTCTCCAGTTATTCTTTCATTCAACTGTTCTGCTGCCAATGATTGGGGGGGGGGGCCTCATGCCAAAATGGAGGGGCCATGGCCCACCTTTGGCTATACCCCTGCATGCAATACAACACCAGGGAAATAGAAAGATGTATGTGCCCATGTACTGTGCAAAATATAAAGATATAACATGTAAATTCCAAAGACTGACATATCCCAATCATTAAATTGAAAATAAAATGAATTTTTCTACTTTTGTTGACTGGCCATTTTATTCTCTAATCATGTCGATCTCAGTCTCTGATTTCTGCTGTCCACAACTTGTTTTCTAGGGTCTCTGGCCCATCTTCCACTTCTCTCCTCTCCTGTCTTTATCACCTCCTTACATCTCTGGCATTTATCTTTTCCTTTCAACTTTCATCCATTTATTTTTCTCTATCAACTCAGATTTTACTCTTCCTTCTTTCCATCCAGTCCTTAATCCCCCCTCTTCTTACTGCATCTACCACTTTTCAATCCTTAACACAGCTCTCTTATTCCCCATCTTCTTATTCCCCAATCTTTAACTCTCACTTTTCTCTCTTCTGCTATGTCCAGCATTTGTCTCCATGCAGTGTCTCTCCCCTCCCTCTCTTCTCCATCCCTTTTTCTCACCCCATTGCATCCACAATTCCCCTTCTCTCCCTATTCCTCTCCCCATGTCCAATATATCCCTCTTTCTTTCTCTTCCACTGTGTCCAGCATCTCCCTTCTGCTTCTCCCCACACCCCATGTCCAGCATTTCACATCTTCCTCACTTATCCTCCCCATCTAGTATTTCCTCCTTTTTCTCTCCCTCCCCATCTCTCTCCCTCCACATCCACCATCTCTCTTCTCTCTCTCTCCCCCTCCCCCTGTGCCCAGCATCTCTCATCTCTTTCCCTCCCTATGTCCAGCATCACCCCTCTCTCTCTTTCAAGCCCCATCCGGCATCTCACATATTTCCCCTACATGCCCAACATCTGCCCTCCACCCCCATGTCCAGCATCTACCTTTTCTTCCCTATCATCCCCATACCCTCCATCTTCCCATGCCCAGCATCTGCCCTTTCTTCTCTTCTCTGCCCTATGCCCAGAATCTAACCCTTTTCCACTAACTCTGCCCCATGTTCAGCATCTCCCCTTTCTCCTCCCATACTCAGCATCTGTTCTCCATCCCCTTATGTCCCCCCCCATGTCGAGCATCTGCTCTCTACCCCCATCCTATATCCACCATCTGTCCTCCATTTCCCCCATCTATGGCCAGCATCTGTCCCCAACCTGTCCTCTCCCACCCTCCTCTGTGTTTCCCCCATGTCCAGCATCTTTCCTCCAACTGCACACTTCCCCCACCATTATCCAGTATCTGCTCACTGCCCCGTCCCATATCTCCCATGTGTTCTCCACCACCTCCACTAGGTGGCCAGCATCTGCCTTCTGCCCCTCCCCATCTGTTGCCACCATCTGCCCTCTGTCCCTTCCCACCTGTTGCCACCATCTGCCTTCTAACCCATCACCTCATCACCAGCATCTGTTCCCACTCCATCCCATGTCCAGCATCTGCCTTCCATGCCCCCCCCCCCGCCCGCTTCACCAATATTCAGCATCTCCATTTCCCTTCTAAAATTCAGCCTGCCACTGCTGCCTCTTTCAACCTTTATGGCAGCAAGTAAAGAAACAAAAGCCTGGGATCTTCCTGACTCCAGCATGCTTGGAAGGCCCCACCTGTCCATCAGAGCTTTCTAAATACGTCAGTCACAAAGACCCCACTCTTTTGTTTTGGGTATGTGTGTGTGTGTGTTTTTCTAGACTCGTTGCCTTGTGCCGCTGCTGTTTCTCACCGGTCTGAGTCGGTGGCAGTGACAGCGCTGGGGTTATGCCATGGCTGCTGCAGACCCCATGGAAGTGGTGCTGGCAGCCAGAATACGTTTTTGTTTTAAACTGAAGGCAGAGTGAAGCGGCTGTCATTGGAGTGTTTTGGGGACATTCTTTGCTGCTCCCAAACTTTGTCGTCTGAGGCAGCCGCCTCACACTGCCTAAAGGTAGAGCTGCTCCTAGGTGGCAGCAGTGGGGGGTGGCGGTACTGTTTGCTGGGGAGGGGGCGCGATATGGCCAGAACTCTTGCCTGGGGCAGCAGAAACCCTTGAGGGAATATGCAGCACTATACCTATAGATGTAAGACCCAGTCCCTGCTCATCAGAGCTTACAATCTAATCAAGGCAAAGAACATCATAAAACAGGGGACTAGAGTATGGTAAGATGTACATAAGTGGTGAACAAGAGAGTAAGGGGCATCAGAATCCAAAAGCAGCCTCAAAGAGTTGGGTTTTTAGCTTGGATTTGAATAGAGGAGCCTGATGTACTGCCTCAGGTAGTTTGTTCCAATCCTATGGAGTAGCAAAGTGGAATGGACGAAGTCTGGAGTTGGCAATGGCAGAGAGGGGCACAGATAAAAGTGATCTGCCAGAGGAGCGGAGTTCCTGAGGAGGGGTGTAGAGTGAGATATGAGAGGAAAGGTAGTGAGGAACCATAAAATGAATGCACTTATAGGTCAGTAAGATAAGTTTGAACTGGATATGGAAATGGATAGGGAGCCAATGAAGTGACTTGAGAAGAGGGGTTACATGAACATAGCGACTATGGTGTAAGATAAGCTGTGCAGCTGAGTTTTAAAGAGATTGAAAGGGAGAGAGATAATTCAGAGGGAGATCAGCGAGCAGCAGGCAGGGCTGGCACTGCCACTACGGAAACTATGTGGTTGCCTAAAGCACCGTCCCTCTGAGGCCACCCATTGCTGCAACTGCTGCCTCGCTTCAGAGCCTGCAGCTGCGGCAATAGCCCATGAACCACGACACAGCGCTTACTAACACTCTGATGCTGCACGTTGCGGTTTCCTCCTGTTCACAGTGTGCCATTTCTGTCCCCCTTTGAAACCAGAAGTGGCATTAGAGCAGGGCCAGCCATCCATTGTGCAAGTATGTTGTTTGCACAGGGCCCTGCGTTTCAGGGGGCCCCGCGCAAACAACATTCTGCATTTGCCAGTAAATTTAAAAAAAACAAACTTGCTGCCGCTGCCACGGTTCAAGCATCCCGCAGGGCCCCCCTACCTGGCAGAGTCCTCCATGCAGCCTCAGCTGTTAAGCCGCTAGCGCTGATGGGAAACAGGATTTCCTTTTTCCCATCAGCCCCGTGGGCTTAAACAGAGCCCGCGAGAAAGGGAAACTCTCCCTTTGCGGTTCTGAAAGCCGGCACTTAGGGAGCTGAGGCCACATGGAGGACTCTGCCGGGCAGGGGGGCTCCGCGGGACACTCGATTCTGCTGCTGCCATGGCGACAGCGGCAGCAGCAGCAAGTTTTTTTTTTAAAAATCTACCTGGGTTATGGAGGGGGGCCTAAGACTGGAAGTGGGCTGATGGGGGCTAGGACTGGAAATGGGCTATGGGGGGCTAGGACTGGTAATGGGCTATAGGGGGGCTAGGACTGGATATGGGCTGGGGGGGGGCTAGCACTGGTAATGGGCTGATGGGGGTTAGGACTGGTAATGGGCTATGGGGGGCTAGGACTGGAAATGGGCTGATGGGGGGGCTAGGACTGGTAATGGGCTATGGGGGGCTAGGACTGGAAATGGGCTGATGGGGGGCTAGGACTGGTAATGGGCTATGGGGGGGGGCTAGGACTTGAAATGGGCTGATGGGGGGCTAGGACTGATAATCGGCTATGGGGGGGCTAGGACTGGAAACGGGCTGATGGGGGGCTAGGATTGGTAATGGGCTATGTGGGGGGCTAGGACTGGAAGTGGGCTGATGGGGGGGCTAGGACTGGTAATGGGCTATGGGGGGCTAGGACTGGAAGTGGGCTGATGGGTTTAGGACTGGTAATGGGCTGTGGGGGGACTAAGACTGAAAATGGGGTGATGTGGGGTTAGGACTGGTAATGGGCTATGGGGTTGGGGCTAGGACTGGAAATGGGCTGAGTGGAAGGGGGGCTTAAACTGCAAATAGCTGATGGGGAGGGGGGCTTGGAATGGAAATGGGCTGTGAGGGGAGGGAGCTAGCACTGGAAATGGACTGAGTGGGGGGAGCTAGGACAGAAATGGGCTGATGGAGGGGCTAGGATAGGACTGGAAATGGGCTGTTTGGGGGTGCTAAGATTGGAAATGGGCTGTGGTGGGGGCTTGGATTGAAATGGACTCATGGAGGGGCTAGAACTGGAAGTAGGCTCAAGGGGGGCTTGGATTGGAAATGGGCTGAGTGGAGGGGAGCTAGGATTTGACATTGGCTGATGGTGGGGCTAGGAAAGGACTAGAAATGGGCTGATGGGGGTCTGGAATTAGAAATGAGCTGATGGAGGGACTCGAATAGGACTGAAAATGGATGGGGAAGCTAGGACTGGAAATGGGCTGATGGTGTGGCTAGGATAGGATTGGAAATGGGCTGATGGGAGGCTAGGACTGGAAATGGGCTAATGCGGGGACTAGAAGGGAGCGGATGCTGGGTGGGGCTGGGGCAAGCCACTTAACCCTCCATAGCCCATGTTCCCTGTAAAATAGTTATCTCCAAGTTATAATACCCTGTTCAATGTAATTTCAGTTTGTTCAATGTAAACCGCACTGATGCAGAATAGCGCGGTATATAAGAGAATATAAATAAATAAATAAAATAAATAAACTAGAAGGGAGCTGATGTTGGGGGAGGATTAGAATGGGATGGAGCTGGGAGAGTGAAATGGAGAGGGGAAAATCTTTTTGTGTGGGAGGGAAGAAAAATCTACAATTGGCCGGGTATTGGGAGAGTAAGTGCGGATTGAGGATGGAGGGGTAATATTTGAGTGGATGAAATAGGAATGAGGAAAGAGCAAAAGGAGAAAGATTAGTATGTTAAAGCAGATGTAGAGAGAGAATGGAAAAAAAGCTAGAAGAGAGAAGAAAGGACAAATGGACAGCAGACGATGGAGAGTTAGCAGAAGACACAAAGAACCCAGAAGAAAGTGGCTGGAGCAATTGCAACTGAAAAAAATGCACAAAAGGTAGAAAGATATCTCTTTATTTTGAATTTATTAACTGGAATATGTCAGCTCTGGGAAATGTGCATCATTAAAGTCTGTGCTTTGTTTAGTACAAGAGGAAATTAATTTATAGTTTTATTTCTACAGTGTTGTTGTACATTCCAAGTTTGGCTTTTGGGGTTCCCAGTTTAATTATTGTCTTCCTGCTTCTAAATTGTGATTCCTTGTTTGGTGATGGTGTATGTTCTGCATGTGTAACTGAGCTGAGGTATTCTGTTTATATAATTCCTATTTGACATTGCCACTTGTTCTCCTTCCCCAATAGGTCATGTATCGTTATTCTCTGAAATATATTGGTTTAATATTTGCAGTGTTGCCTTTTGATAGGTAGAGTATGGTGCTTTGTGAGTCCTGGTAGTGCTGTTAGGATACGGCGGGTTTGCTATGGGTTCTAAATGGGCAGTGTAGTAGTTCCTAATGTGCCTGGCGGTTGGCACTGGATTATAGTAATGTAGAAATCTTTTAGTCTTTCTTTATCCATACACTCATTAAGAGGCATGTTTACTAAAAGTTAGCGTATGGTAACATTATGCAAATATTTATGCAAATGAGGCCCTGCACCCAGTCTCCACACATGGCCCCCGCACTCCCCTTGGGCCGCCCCTGCATTGGAGAGGGGCAGAAATGGCACATTTTGAACAGGAGAAAACTGCAATGAGACACCATAGTGTTAGTAAGCACTGCATCGTGGTTTGGGGGCTATTGCCATCGCTGCAGGCTTTGGAGAGGGATTTTAATAGCCCATTGTGACACAGAGTGACTCTAGCAAAAATGGACTTGGCTGCTGCTTAATGCACGAGGGTCAGCCAATGGCATTTGCATCCTGGGCGCTTACCCCACCTAAGCAAAATTATACAGAAATCCAAAAAGAATTTCTCAGCATTGTGCTTTCCCATCAGCGCTTTCATCATTCCAGTACCTCTTTGACAGAGACATAATTACAGCAGAAACCAACTACAAGTCTGTGATAGCAATTATTAAAAAGTTTTTATTGTGCACACCCAAGCAACTTCAGAGCATGTTGGTGATGCTATATTACAACCTCAATATTATTTATAAGCCAGATCCTGAGATGTTTATTAGTGACACATTCAGCAGAGCCACTGCAGATGGCCATCAGAAGTCCAGCACTAGTATTGAACACCTCAAGGTTTGTTGAATACAAGAATAAACTGACATTGCACAAATCAACCAGTCAGATTCTCTGAATATCACAGACTGGAAGCTGCATCAGATTATACAGCATACCACAAGAATTGAGACCTTGCAAGTACTAAAGTCTATGGTCCTGACTGTATGGCCAGACACATCAGCTGAAATCAGGGGATACTGGTCTTTCATGGTTGAAATCAGCATATAAAATAGCATTCTATACAGAGGGTCCAGGGTTATTGTTCTCAAATCACTGTGATCAGAGATGCAAATGTATACATTCAAGTCAAATCAGTGGTGAAGCATCTTACTAGCTAGCCCATGATACCCTTTTTTGGTCTAACATTCAAAGTGAAATAAAAGACATTGTGAGCGAGACTTCTGATTTAATGGGCTATGTGAGCTGTTGTTTCACTGTGCTTCTCATCAGTCCCATTGTCAACCTGATTTTGTGATCTCAATAACCAGCAAAAAACTCTGAAAACTACTTGTAAGCATGCTGAAAGGGCAAAGCAGAAGCAGAAGGAAATGTACACAGAGAAGGTATCTTCTTAGGCAGCCCTGACCTCTGGCTCAGGTTCTCCTTCTTCCACTGCAGCTCCTACTAATACTACTGAACATTTGTATAGCACTACAAGACTTACACAGCACTGCACAGACACAAGTAAAAGATGGTCACAATTTATCAGAGCTTACAATCTAGTCAAGACAGACAGCACAGTAGCTATAGACATGAAATACATCTAGGGGGAATGGTAAGGAAACAGCAATTGTGGCTGGCTCAGTGGACCCAATTGTGATTTTTAAGGTAGGCTTGGGCATATTAATTCAAGAGATTTGTGACTCAAAAATGAAATTGCGAAAAGTGTTGCAGGGAGATTGGAGGAGAAGTTTGAATCAGTTCTGCTCCTATGACAGAAATGGAGGGCCAAATCAGAGAACTAGAGGACTGACAGGAGGATACACAAAAGGAGGTGAAAAAGATGCAGAAACAGCTAGAGTTTTGCAGAAGAGTGAATGTTCAGATATTTGGGAACCTGGAAGGGGAAGAAATCCCTGATACTAGGGAGTTTGTATGGACTCTGCTTGCCATTTGCCTTCCTAAATTGTCTGAGCATGAGGGCTTTGAGCTGGAATGGGCACACAGGTAGACTCCTAGACCAAGCCTCAATGTTCAACCTTGTGTGATTACTGTGGGACTGCTCCATTTTCAGGACAGAGGGCACATTATACAGGAGACTTGCAAGACAGGATTCACTGTGTACAAAAATTGGAAGATTCAGGTTGTCCCTGATTTGAGCACAGGGATAATATAAAGGTGGAAGAAGCTCTTAAAATGCAAGGTCATACTGTAGAACTTGGGTAGATCTGGTACCTGGGGGAGTGGGGGGACTAAATATGCTGGTCTACTCATACAGTATCTCTAAAATGGTAAGGAGTCTGTTTTTCCTGTTAAGGCAGATCCAGAAGTTGTGTCCATGCTTGTCAGAGTGTTAGTTAGGCGAGGTGACCCGTGTGTTGTTGATGCCAAGGGTTAATTACTGTAATTCTTAGTTGCTAGGCCTCCCCCTAAAAGATCTGCAAGGGATTCTGTTAGTGCAGAACACTGCTGCAAAACTTATCAAGGGGCTGAGAAAACAGTGATCATGTCACCGCAGTACTAAATGAGTTCCACTGACTCCCTATTAAATTTAGGGGTGAATATACAATCCTTCTACTTGGTTTTACATTCCTGCATTTTATGGCCCTGGACTATTTGAGCTTGAAGCTATATTTATATGCTCCCAAACAGATTCTCCTTTCACAGGGAGATTGACCATTGACAGTGCTCTCTATTAGAGTCATGCGAAAGGCCATACATCGTAGTAAGGCTTTTTCTGTCCAAGTGCCCCTCTGAAATGTTTTATTATGAGATCTGAGGCTCGTTGATGAGCTTAAATCTTTCTTTAGAGTATTAAAAACCTTCTTATTTAAAAATGTTTTTGAGGCTACAGAGAATGTGCATGGCGCATTGGAAGGTAATGTCTGAAAGGATTGGGTAAAATGGCAGCCAAGAGCCACGTGCAGAAGGGTGCTTCCCAAAGTCAGTTGATCCTCAGGGAGGTGTTACACTAACATGTAGAGCAAGAAGTATTGAATGCACAGATTTCACGGAAAATGTCATCCAGCTCAGTGGAGGCTCGAGAGGAAGCATTACTGGAGTGCTTACAGAATCCATATGGTAGTCAAACCATATACATGTCCTGAGTGTGGTAAAGCTTCTGTAATAAAGAACAACTCAGAATCCACCAGAGCTGTAAGATCTGGAAACAGTGACTCGCCTAATAGCAGACTGTGAAGTTCTGATGGCGTAAAATTTCTATACAGAAAGGCACAACAAAGTAGCACGCCTCCTCCACTGGAAACTCTTTAAATACTACAACATCACTGTCCCTGAAAAGCACTGGGATGATGACCCTAAGAGAATAACAGGAATGAAGAGGTTATGATCACCTGGGACATTCCCATACCGATGGATAAGAAACTGGATGCCAGGACCTGACATAGTGGTAAAGGAGAAGAACACCAGAACAGCATTGATAATAGAAGTGTCGATACCAAATGATAATTTTGTGAATTGCGCAGAGAGGGAGAAGATCTTGAAGTATCAAGAAATGCAATCAGAGACCAAGAAAATGTGGCAGAAAGATAAAAACTATTTCCTATTGTACTGGGAGCCACAGGCCTGATAAAGAAGAATTTCCAAGCATATCTTGACAAACTATCCATACATGTTACATCTTATGAACTCCAGCAGGGGGCTCTCATTGGCACGATGCAAGTATTATGCCAAACATTAGCAGAAAATTTGAGTGATTAAAATCATATTCCACACACCCTGGCTTAGAAGTGAGGTTCACAACTGCCATGGTATTCGCAAAACTAATTCATTTGGAAAAACTACCCAGAGTGAAACAGGTGGGGGAGGATCAGCTTCTCCAGAAGGGACATTGCTTCCTAGGGCTTGCAACTGAGGAGGAAGGTGCACCAGGAGCTGTGAAAAGATAGATTAGATGACCAATGCAGTGTATAGCTCATCAAAAATGAGCCTAGCTCAATATCGGGCCCATAGTGTAATAACCATACACGAACTATAAAGCAGATTCTGGTATCTGTAAGTTTTCTAAAGAAAAAAAAAAGAGGCTATAGCAGTTGGTATGGATGGGCAGTCTAGGTAGGCCATATGGTCTTTTTCTGCAGTCATGTTTCTATGTTTCATTAGACATTGGCTTAATTATACTTTTGTTACCCATACAGAAAGATTTATTACTGAGGTGTGGTTGCAAAATGAATGGAGACAGAAGTTCCACAGGACTGGAGAAGGGCTGATGTGGGACCTCTTCACAAAAGTGGTAATGACAAACTACAGGCCAGTAAGCCTTACCTTGGTGGTGTGAAAAGTAATGGAGGTGCTCCTGAAAGAGAATAGTGGACTTTCTCGAAACCAATAGGTTGCATGATCCGAGGCAACATGGTTTTAACAAAGGATGATCATGCCAAACAAATCTGATTGAGTTCTTTGACAGAACTAGATCAAGGGCATGTGATAGATGTGATCTAGATTTCAGCAAAGCCTTTAATATTGTTCCTCATGGGAGGCTTATCAATAAACTGAACAGTCTGGGGATGGGTCCCAAGGTGGTGAACTGGATCAGAAATTGGTTGAGTGACAGACAACAGAAAGTGATGATAAACAGAACCTACTTGGATGAAAGGAAGGTAAGTAGTGGTGCACCCCAGGGATCGGTCCTGGGACTGGTACTGTTCAATGTATTTGTGAGTGATATTGCTGAAGGAAAAGTATGCCTTTTTACAAATGA
The DNA here is from genome assembly GCA_033557465.1 of Ichthyophis bannanicus. Lineage (NCBI taxonomy): Eukaryota > Metazoa > Chordata > Amphibia > Gymnophiona > Ichthyophiidae > Ichthyophis > Ichthyophis bannanicus. Next base: position 898,014,298 of record CM066034.1, read on the forward strand.
CATGAAAATTTGCAAGAGTGGACTCCCCTGAGGGAGTGGATAACACGAGGAAAGATCTACAAAAATTGGAAGAATATTCCAATGTTTTGCAGTTAAGATTTAATGTGAAAAAGTGCAGTGTCATGCACTTGGGATGCAGAAATCCAAGTGAATTGTATGCGATAGGGGGTGAGAGGTTGGTGTGTGTGGACCAGGAGAAGGACCTTAGAGTGATTGTTTCTGAGGATCTCAAGGTGGCGAAACAGTGTGACAAGGTTGTAGCCAAAGCCAAAAGATGCTGGGTTGCATACAGAGAGGAATTATCAGTAGAAAGGAGGAGGTACTAATGCCACTGTACAAGTCGCTGGTGAGGCCTCACTTGGATATTGTGTTCATTTTTGGAGACCATGGGGTATGTTTACTAAAGCATCTTAACGTCGCAGCTGATGCATTATCACTTAGCATGTGATAATGCATCAGCAGCGTTAAGGCACACTAATGCTGTGAAATCAGGGTCTGAACACTAACGCCAGTGAAACACTCGTGTTAAGGCACATTTGCAGGAAAGAGAAACCATTTTATTCAGCAATGTACAGCAAAGCCAGGGAAACACAAAAAACGTGATAGTAGTGATACATGTGCACGGAACAAAAAGGCAAATAAACACAGAAAATGACCTGAACCACATTTAAAATCCCAATAACCAAGCTGGCCAAAAGTGATATTAATGATAAACATAAAGCAACACTAGTGACAAAGCTAAAAAAATAAGATATCATGTTTGGAAGTGTCTATTCTCTGTCCCCCTACAAAGTGAATGATCCCACATTGAAATAGTGCTGATCAGGGTTTATTCACGCCTGTATTGGGCAAGTTTGTTATGGCGTGCACATGTGCAGTAACAGCAGGGTGGGTATGTAGGAAAGGGCAACTGTACAGATGCTGGAAATGGGATGTAGAGGGCTGCAGGTGGCACATGCTGTGGTCCAGCTGGGGCACAGTGCATGTTAGGCAGATGCCTAGGTGGCACATAGGAATGCCGAAACTGTAAAGCAGCAAGACAGCAACTGACGAGGGTCCAACATGGGTACAAGTGTGTGTCCCACAGTGTCACAGGGGAGATTACCCAGCAGGTACCCCCAAAGGCACATAACATTGGCAGGCGGTGCGGAGGGGGGGAAGCGCGCATGTCCATGTAGGCACCCCTACCCAAGAACCCACACCATAGGCAGCTGCCTAACGGCATACTGGAAGGCCTGGGACTGCGCACCACCAGCACCACCAGCATAATGGCATGGCAGCATGTTGGCGGAGGGGTGCTGGTAGCGGAGGGGGCAGTGGCATCTGCCCACAGCAGACCATGGCCTAGCCCCGTTTAGGTGGGTGCCGTGCAATGCAATAGACAGGGTTTGTCTGATGAACAGTCATGGCATCCCCAGGGAATGAACCATCCCTGTGGCAACGGTGTGGTGCAGTACACACAGCCAGTGTGTTCAGGAGCAGAAGGTCATAAGTTCAAGTCCCAGCTGTGGCTCCTGCCAACCCTTTCCCCATATTTTACCCAGTACTAAACTGTGGTAATAAAGACAGAACCTTTATTGCAGATAAAATAAACATGCCTGAACGCCTATGTTTTACCCTACAGAGCACAGACACCATAAACATGTGCAATCCCTAGAGCAGAGTTTCCCAACTGCAGTCCTGGAGGGCCAAACACCATTCAGGTTTCATGCTGTCCCTAATAAATATGCCTGTGCTGCATTAGTATGTGCCGCCCCCATTGTATGCAAATGTATCTCATGCATATTCATTAGGAACAGCATGAAAACCTGAACAGTGTTTGCCCCACCAGGACTGGAGTTGGGAACCTCTGCCCTAGAGCAGCGGCCAACAGGGGCATAAACACCCACACCCACAGGCTCCACTATCCAAAGTCTCATGGAGAGTCAGGCTGTTGGGCCCTACGTGCAGCAGCATCTCCCAATACTAGCACTTGCATACCTTAGCAATGCCGCCCTAAACTTGGGAATACGTTACACATATACCAAAAGGTTGCTATGATTAATGGCAGATATCAGTTCCTAAGTTAAGCTCAATTTGCTGATAGAGCTGCATCATAGCAACCTTTCTGATATCTGTGGAGTGTGTTTCAGTTTTGGTTTCTGACAGTGTTTACCACCCCGGGGAGTGACCCCTATAGTATTGCGTACCATAGCCATGCCTGCACTGTGCCCAGGACTGGTGTGGTGGCCAAGGCTGCCAAAAGCCTCTATATTTGCACAATGCTGGCATAGGTGTGGGAGTGTGTGTCTGTCTATCCAGTGTGTTGTGGCTGCCTACACCTTACTGAGCCCACACTGCTTGCACTGTTTCCAGTGTTAGCCTGCCAATGTGCATAATGAGGAGCAAGGTACTGTGGGTATGGCCCGGACAGGGTGGCCTGGGCAGGATGCATCTGCACAGGGCATAGGGTAATGGCTACATTGTAGTGCCCGGCCACCACCTGCACGGACAGGGTGGCCACAGCATGTCCTGCTGGGAGGTCACTCTCACCCTGACTGAGCAGTGACCACGGCATGGCTAGGTTCCCCCATAGTGCTATATAGTATTTCTTTTAAGTGATATTTATGGGTTCTCTTTTTTGGGGCCCAATCACTGACTTATCTGCTTGGTCTGTTTGCTCACATCCCAGTTTTGGGTGCACGCATCTCCTCCAGGAACATGCACTATGGACTAGCTAGCAGACTGTCTGCAGTTAGTATGTGTATGGCTGGATACTCACTGTGCTTGCTGCTGGAGCATGTCAGATAGTGGGTGGGGGCAGCTGAGCATTTCCAGGCCTACTGTCTGTCTGCCATTGCCTTATGGATGTGTACAGATCTGCATTGACTGCCCTGTAGGGTGCCTGTTCCCCAGCAGGACTGGGGTTGATGGTCCCCTCTACTGCCACCATTGCAGGGATGTAGAATGTGGATCTGTTGGTGGGAGATCCTGTCCCCCACCCTGCACCCCAGAGGGTGGGTTGGGGGTGCTACATAATCCACCAATGGGTCCAAACACCCCCCTTCACTTAAATCATATGACCATGGCACCCACACAGGATATGTACTATTCTGGGTGCATCATAGTCCACAAGGGCTAGACGTGACTGGGAAATACAGATGGACACAGGTGTATCTTAGGTGTGTCTGCAAGGACTACCTATCACACACTGGCACTGATGGTGACCTGCAGCATAGCCTATCTCAGCTAAGCCAGGTGCTGCGGACCTGGTGCTGGGCGCTCCACCTCGCCCTCAGGGTGAGCACAGTACCCCCCACAATGTGACGGTCTGTAGCTACTCTGTGCCAGTAACACACACGGTAAGTTCCCCCTACCAGGCCGAGGTGCTGTGGGGGTGCATACCCCATCTTGTGATCATCTGTAGACTGCTGATCTGCATGTGCAGTGCATGATGGTTATGGGTGGGTTAACGCTATCCTGGTAACCACAGCAGACAGTTCGTGTGGTGACCTGCAGTCCTTCTGTAGCCAGCCAGGGGTTTGTTAGTAGCTATAGCAATATAGCCCACTGGTTACTTCACTGACTGTGGAGGCAGAGGGCATGGGTTTGATCCCACAGTGGTGTTATTTGATAGGGCTGTCTGAGGCATTTCCTTTTTTAATTTAAATTAGTGCTGCCAGCAAACACACCCTCACAGTGCTGTAACCTTAAGGTGCCTCATAAGGCGCCCTGTAAAGTGCCTTATAAGGTGCCCTATAGGGAACATTATAATGTGCCTTGGTGGACAGTGCACTTTATAATGTGCCCTCTGGAGTGCCTTATAGGGCGCCTTATGCGGCACCTTAGGTTACGGCACTGTGAGGGTGTGTTTGCTGGCAGCACTAATTTAAATTAAAAAAGAAACTGCCTCAGACAGCACTGATTTAAAGTAAAGGGTAATGCCTCAGACAGCCTTACTCATTAAGCCCACTGGAGGATCTAACTCATGACCCCTGTTTCATCAGTCAATGTATTAACCATTGTGCTACACCCCTGTTGCTGTGTTTGCAGGTCAGCGTGCCTAATTAAGGCTAACGCGCGTTAACATAAGAACATAAGATATGCTATACTGGGTCAGACCAAGGTCCATCAAGCCCAGTATTCTGTTTCCAACAGTGGCCAATCTAGGTCATATGTACCTAGCAGTTTCCTCAAGAGACACAAGTTCCACAATGCTTGTACTGGGTCAAGCATTGATATAACGTGCCACGGCTCCCTCTATCGCGCGATAACGGACTTTATCGCAAGATAACCTGAAATGCTACCTTAAGACCGGAACGCTCACTCCTTTTATGACATTCTTCACATTATCGCTGGAGTTAACGCCGGTAATATTAAGATGGTTTCGTAAACATACCCCCATATCTCACAAAGGATATAAAAAGACTTGAAATGGTTCAGAGGAAGGTAACCAAAATGATTTGGAGCTTGCGCCAGAAGATGTATGAGAAGAGACTTGAAGACCTAAATATGTATACACTAGAGGAGAGGAGGGACAGGGGAGATATGATACAAACCTTTAAATACTTAAATGGTATTAATGAACAAACAAACTTTTTCAAAGACGAGTAAGCTGAAAAACTAGAAGGCATAAGATGAAGCTGCAAGGAGGTAAACTGAAAGGCAATGTCAGGAAATACTTTTTCACTGAAAAGTTGGTGGATTCTTGGAACGCCCTCCCTATGGAAGTGGTGGGGGCAAATACAGTGACAGAATTCAAAATGGCATGGGACAGACACAGTGGATTCCTTTATAGCAACAGGATGAAATCAAAATAACTCTCTTATATCTCAATAAATAGGGGTGACCTGCATGGAGCGGTGGGAACACTACTAAACAGAGACATGGGGAAGTTTGACCTGCACAGAGTGACAGGTGCACCTACTTTTATCACCTTGCTGGGCAGACTAGATGGACCATATTTATCTTTATCTGCCGTCATATACTATGTTACTATCAATTTGGAATTTTCTACTGCAAAATGAATGTTTTGAGTATTGAATAAAAACAGAATTTAAAAAAGACTTTGTGAGTGACCCTCCCCCCATTAAGGTGGGTGTTTGAGAGTGTGTTGAATAATGTAGAATCAAAGGTGAATGGTTGCTTTACACTACTAAAGAGGTCAGATGAGGGGCAACATTAAAAGAACAGCCTGCAGTAACAGTCATTGTGCTAAGAGAGCTGAAAAGTAAACATTTAGGGGGATATGCAAATCACTGTCTGTGCTGAAGGAGCAAGGGTAATATTTGCTCACATTTATATCCATTAAGATTTAACCTTTAAATCTATAGGGAATAGTGTAGGGGAATAAAGTGCACACACTAGACAGAGGATGGAAAATTAAATACTGGGGCTGGTAGAAATTGCTCACCCTGAGATAAATAGTATCTAAGAGCTTGGAGAAGAGTTACTTGGGATTTAGCAGCATCTGGCCTCTTTATCTAAAAGAGCTTAAGTCTCATATACGAGAAGAAGAGAGCATTCCCCTTACTCTGCAGGCTTTCTTCCTGAAGATGGTGCTAGAAAGTCTCCTAGGCAGGCTGGGAGTAAAGATGCTAGCAGAGAGCCTCCTACAGACCCAGTTGGGGGTAGGGGTGAAGATGGGGGTAGAGGTAGATAGTCTCCTCCCAACACAGGGAGTAGAAATAGAGAGATTCTGGAGATCCTAATAAGCAAAGAGTCCATTCCTTGGGGCTGGTGCGCAAAGGAAAAGGGAGGGAAATTGGGAGACAGGTTAATAAGGTTAAATCCAAAATCTTTAAAGGTTTACTTAAGTCATTACGCATAAGGTTATAGTTGGTTGTTTGAACTGCCTTATCTCTTATCCTATATTGCTATTTCACATTATCTGCTTGAACCACTTATCATCATATGGGTTGTACATACTGCATTATTTTATCACAATACTTGATGGATATATTTTGTAAATAAATTGTAAATACCATTTAAGCTAGCCTTAATCACAGCAGTGGTTTTTTTTAGAGGTTTTCTTGGGGTGAAAAGAGGGAAATCCTATCCGCTAACATTTTTCTTCTCTAGGTAGAAGCACCAGGTGCCAAACTAACAAGGACCGATGGAGCCTGCCCTCGAGGGAACTCCAGCCAGACCACTCCCGGACCCTGAAGCGCACCCAAGGAGGCGCTACATGAGGAATTGTTCTATCTGTAATTATTATGCACATGAGCAGCAGAAGGAAATAATGGCACGCAGCATATCAGTGTGCCCTTAGCAAATTGTCAGCATGCATTTATTTAACTTTGCAGGGAAAGAGTTCCTGTCAACAGTGGATTACTATTCAGACTTTTGGGAAACTGAACTGCTCCTAGAAGCCAGAATCATGTGTTGTAAAGTACAGTTTGCATATTATGGCTAACCCGATCAAGTGAATCTTCAAGTGAATCAAGTGATGAAGTGAATCTTCTGGCTTCACTTAACATTCTACACTAGCATTGACAGACAGATAACAATGAATGCATCTGGGGCAGGTAGACAGTGTAAGGCTCCAATAGGCAGTTCTTGCCTCCTATAGTCAGGGACTGCTGTGGGTCTTCTGGACTAGCTATTAGTTTTCTTAGCCCTATGACTCATTCTCTCTTGGTGGTCATCTTGTTTCCTATTCAGAGTGTGGGGCGTGTACAGAGATGCCAAGGGTGTAAATAGTTACCCTGTTATCCAAGTTGCATTACCTGTTCAACTGTAAACACAAAGTACCATCGGAAATGTGTATTTTATTGTTCATTGTAAACCGCACTGATGCTGAATAGCGCGGTATAAAAGAGACTCTAATAATAATAATAATCCCAAAGAGTGAGATATGCCACTCCAGTGAGTGAGATTGAAGGCCAATGAATGAGGTTTTTCTCACAGCGCATTCACGGTATAAATTTGGAAAGATCCGCATGTTGTATTGCTTTGCAAATGAAAGAAGCATCGCAAAATGACATCTAGTTTTTTATGGTTTATTATAACTTGTAATTTTCACTCCCTCCCAGAACAGAACAGAACAGAACTAGGACATTTCCCTGTAGAACTCATCATGCAAAAAAAAAAAAAAAAGCCTGACAGTAACAACAACATAAACCTTTTCCAGTACCAAGAGTATTGTCAAGTAAGACAAAACCCTAGAAAAGTCAATCTGGATAGAACAAATTTACCATTCCATAACACCACCATTGAAGACCTACCTCAGAAAAGGCAGCACTTGTAAATATATCAGTACTGGGAAAATTAAACAAGCCAGATTACTACAGATCCCTATACAAACACTTGCTGCTAACAGAATATCTGGCCTCAGTCACACATTCTAAACATAAATAGACCAAAAACTGACAATAGAAATATGTAGACAAAAATTAGACTGAAACACCAAGATGTCAGACTCTGCATGCAGTGCACCAGAGAAATTGAAAAGGCAATGAACATAAGAACATAAGATATGCCATACTGTGTCAGACCAAGGTCCATCAAGCCCAGTATTCTGTTTCCAACAGTGGCCAATCTAGGTCATATGTACCTAGCAGTTTCCCAAGAGACACAAGTTCCACAATGCTTGTACTGGGTCAAGCATTGATATCTTCGGTCACTTCTTAATAATGGTTTATGGACCTTTCCTCCAGGAACTTGTCCAAACCTTTTTTAAACCCAGCTACACTAACAGCCTTTACTACATCCTCCGGTAACAAATTCCAGAGTTTGATTACACGTTGAGTGAAAAAATATTTTCTTTTATTAGTCTTAAATAGTTTACCCTGTAGCTTCATTGCATGTCCCCTAGTCTTTCTATATTCTGATAAGGTAAACAATCGATCTACGTTTACCCGTTTCACTCCGTTCATTAATTTATAGACTTCTATCATATCTCCCCTCAGCCGTCTCTTTTCCAGGTTAAAGAGCCCTAACCTTTTTAGCCTTTCTTCATAGGAGTATCCTTCCATCCCCTTTACCATTTTGGTGGCTCTTCTCTGAACCTTTTCTAAAATCGCTATATCCTTTTTAAGATACGGCGATCAGAATTGCACACAAAATTTAAGGTGCGGTCTCACCATGGAACGATATAGAGGCATTATAATATATTTTGTTTTATTTTCCATTCCTTTCCTTATCATACCTAGCATTCTATTTGCTCTCTTGGCTGCCGCTGCACACTGGGCCGAGGGTTTTAACATGGTATCCACAATGACGCCTAAATCTTTTTCCTGGGTGGTGGTTCCTAATGTGGAACCTTGCATCGTGTAACCATAGTTCCAGGTCATTTATGAATATGTCAAAAAGCAGCGGACCCAGCACAGATCCCTGGGGTACACCACTATTCACCTTTCTCCATTGGGAAAATTGGCCATTTTGCCCTACCCTCTGCTTTCTATCTTTTAACCAGTTCCTGATCCACAATAGTACACTGCCTCCTATCCCATGACTTTTTAGTTTTGCCAAAAGTCTCTGATGAGGGACCTTGTCAAAGGCTTTCTGAAAGTCCAGATACACAATATCAACCGACTCACCTTTGTCCACCTGTTTATTCACTCCTTCAAAAAAACATAACAGATTAGTAAGACAAGATCTTCCTTGTCTAAAGCCATGTTGGCTGTCTCCCATTAGGTTGTGACTATCTACATGCTGAGTAATATTATTCTTTATGATGGTTTCTACCATTTTTCCCGGTACTGATGTCAGGCTCACCGGTCTGTAGTTTCCCGGATCACCCCTGGAACCCTTTTTAAAAATTGGTGTTACATTGGCGATCCTCCAATCTTCAGGTATTAGAGATGATTTTAATGATAGTTCACAGATTACTGATAGCAGGTCTGCAATCTCATATTTCAGTTCTTTCAACACCCTTGGATGTATACCATCCGGCCCAGGTGATTTGCTACTCTTCAATCTAATAGTTGTAAGACATCTTCCCGATGTATCGATATTTCCTTCAATTCTTCCGCACCTTTAAATACCACTTCAGTCATGGGTAACATCCCTACATCTTCCTCAGTAAAGACCGAAGCAAAGAATTCATTCAGTCTCTCCGCTATCGCCTTGTCGCCTCTTAGTGCTCCTTTATCCCCTTTATCATCTAATGGACCAACTGACTCTCTCACAGGTTTTTTGCTACGAATGTACTTGAAAAGGTCTTTATTTCACGTTTTTGCTTCTGCAGCAAGCTTCTTCTCAAATTCTGTCTTTGCCTGCCTTATCAATGCCTTGCATTTGACTTGCCAGTGCTTGTGCTGTTTCCAGGTTTTGTCGTTTGGCTCTTTTTTCCATTTCCTGAAAGATGCTTTTTTGGCAACAACAGTCTCTCTGACCTCACTTTAAACCATGCTGGCAGTTTTTTGGACTTCCTTCCACTTTTCTTAAAGCGTGGAATACAGCTGGTCTGGGTTTCCAAGATAGTATTTTTCAACAACACCCAAGCTTAATGTACGTCTTTAACCTTTGCAACTGCTCCTTTTAGTTTTTTCTTAACTGTTTTCCTCATTTTATCATAGTCTCCCTTTCGAAAGTTAAAAGGTAGTACTGTGGATTTCCTTACTATCTCTCCTCCACTAATTAAATCAAAGGCGATCAAGCTATGATCACTATTGCCAAGTGGCCCCAACACCCTTATCTCTTGCACTAGATCTGGTGTTCCACTAAGGACTAGATCTAATATGGCTTCCCCTCTGGTCAGTTCATGAACCAGCTGCTCCAAGAAGCAGTCATTTATTTCATCTAGGAACTTTATCTCCCTAGCATGTCCTGACGTGACACACCCAGTCGATACCGGGGTAATTGAAATCACCCATTATTATTACTGCGCTGTAACTTTTGTTAGCTTCCTTGATTTCTTTGAGCATTTCATCATCCATTTGGTCATTCTGGCCAGGTGCTCGATAGTACACCCCCACTGCCATTGCCTTCCCCCTTTTATATGCAATGCATTTCCCCAGATGATATAAATGCCAAAAACTGACATATTCCAATCACTAAATTAAAAATAAAATTCTCTTTTCTGCCTTTGTTGTCTGGCCACTTATTTTTCTAGTTTTGTTGGTCGCAGTCTCTAGACTTTGCTTTCGAACTCTTCTAACTTTTTCTCCAGGGTTTCCAGTCCATTTGCCCACTTCTCTTTCCTCCTGCAAGCCATCTCTGACACTGAGCCTTTCCTTTCAACTTCCATTTTTTTCTGTCTCTCTATCCTCTCAGATTTCAATCTTTTTTTTTTTTTACTGTATCTATGTACAGCTTTACATCTATTTTCCTCACCCTGGCCCTCCCATTCCCCATTCCCTTATTGCCAAGTCTCCTCCCTCCCACCAGTATCGCCTTTCTCTCACTCTCCTTCCATTTCATTTCACACTCTCCCTTTCTTTCCAGCATCTCTTCTCACTCTTCCCCCTCTTCTCCTTTATTCAGCATCTCCTCTCTCTTTCCCACCTTTAATGAAACATCTCTTCCCTCCCCCCCCACCTCTGTCTAGCATCTCCCATCTGTCTTCCTACTTCCTCCCATGTCCAGCATCCACCTATGTGTCCCTTTCCCTCCTTCCATGCCCAACAACTCCCTTCTGGTGCTCCTACTCCCCGTTGTGTCTAGCATTTTCTCTGTCACCCTATTCTCCTCCCGTGTTTAATATTCTTTCTCTGTGTCTCTGTCAGCCTCCTATGTCTAGCACCTCCCTTCTGTGTCCCTACTTCTCCAGCAGCATGTGCCAGAATCTCTGTCACCTAATTTCCCCTGCCCATGTTTAGCATGCCACCTGCATCTCTATTCCCGTATCCAACATTTCCCCTATCATCTTATTTCCCTTCTGTTCAGCTACCCTACTGATGTCCACAATCATCTCCTTTGTGTCCCCATTCTTCCTGCCCCTCCAGCCCGCCAAAATATCCCCTCGTTCACTCTTTCAACATCTCCCATGTCCATCATCTCCTCCTGTCCTGATTCAGCCTGCCAGAATATCCCCTCTTTCACAGTCTCCCATAGCCACCATTCTTCAATGTATCAGAATGTCCCCTCTTTCACTGTCTCTCATGACCACCATCTCCCCCCCCCATTCAGTCTGCCAGAATATCTTCTCTTTCATTGTCTCCCATATCCATCGTTCCCACTCCCATTCAACCTGCTAGAATATCCCCCTTCACTGTCTCCCCCATGTCCACTGTCTCCTTCCCCCCCCCCATTCAGCCTCTCCTCTTCTCCACACAATGCCAGGCCACTTTTCAGTTCCCCCTCCTCCCTGGTGTCCACCCTCCTCTGCTGCTGTCACTTGCTGGGAGCTGTGGCAGTGGCAATAAAACACAAAAGAAGAGCAGAAGCTGCAAGTTCAGAGCGCCACTGACAGCTCTGTAGGTCCCACCTCTTCCGATGTAAACTTCCTGTTCCTGAGGGGCGGGGCCGGCAGAGCTGTCAGTGGCATCCTGAACTTGCAGGCTCAGCTCTTCTTTTGTGCTCTATTGCCGCTGCCACAGGTCCCGGCAAGCAGCAATGTTCATGGTAGTGATGGGCACTGGCTGGGGCAAGGAGCTGAATGCATGAGTTAGGAGGTTAATGGCATCTGACCATGTGAGTGAGGCCAAATGCATGTGACTTGGCATGTCTCTGTGTATATATATATACACACACATTTTTTTATTGCCATCAAGTCAGTGTTGACTGAGAGTGACCCAGCTACCTCTGGGTTTTCTTGGCAATGTATCACTGGAAGTAGATTGCCAGCCTTTTCTTCCGAGGCAATGGAGGGTAAAGTGACTTGCCCAAAGTCACAAGGAGTGCCAGTGGGATCTTCTGGGTACTAGGCAGTTGCTCTAACCACTAGCCCACCCCCCCCCCCCACACTCTAGATAGATATAATGTACTCCCTGATGTCTAGATTATGACTTGCCAGAACTTTGTCTGTTTTCTTGCTCCGTCCAATGTGTGCCTATACGGTGGGTGGATCATGCACGTGTAAACTGCGCAGATGTTTCCGCAGTTTGCTTGGATTGTGCATGTGTAAACTGCAAAAATGTTTCCACCCCCATGAAGTGAGGCAGCACGTACAACAGGAAACAGGATGGAGTGCCCCCCCATATCATATTTCTTTCAGAATGGCTACCAGACAGCCCAACTTTTCTGAAGCTGAGACACACCTTCTCTGTAGACTTGTCCTGGAGGAGGAGGAGCTGCTGTTGCCCAGAGGGCATAGAAGACCAGCACAGGCAGCAGCATTCAGAGGCTGGGAATATATCCGCAGCACCCTGGTACAGTGAGTACATGAACAGCAATACACATATGGGTGGAGGTAGCAGGAGGCAGGCAGCACTGCAGGGGGCTAGAAAATCTATCAAACATAAGAGAACTCAAACTAGAGCTAGGAATGGAGTGTGTACTGTTGCAAGGATGCTGAAGAAATGCAGCTAGAAGATGGCAACACATATGGAGAGACTGAAACAGGCAAGTACAAAGCGAGGGAGAGAGGTAAGAAATGGGAAGGATGTGTTATATGCAGCAGGTACCATTGCACAGCCAAAAGTACACATGCAGGCATGTGGAGCAGCAACAGAAGGGCAGATACCAAGGACAGCAGCACCAGTGAACAACCCAAATGTGGGTTACAGGATGCAAGGTTCCACATTAGGAAGCACCAACCTGAAAAAGATTTAGGTGTCATTGTGGATAGTATGTTGAAACCCTCTGCCCAGTGTGCAGCGGTGGCCATGAGAGCTAGGCATCATAAGGAAAGGAATAGAGAATAAAACCATAGATATGATTATTTATATATCTAGCATGGTGTTTATACCATGTTATCATTTAGGCACAGCAGTTTACATTGTAACTTAAACTTGTTAATGTATATTAAACAAGAACATTGATAGCTTGAATCATACATTAACTTCCTTCTGATGCAATGGAGGGTAAAGTGACTTGCCCAAGGCCACAAGGAGTGCTAGTGGGACTTGAACTCTGGTCATCAAATCAGTGCTCTGTTAGGCTACTCCTCCACTCTGTTAGGCCTTCATGGTGTTCCATGGTGCAACCACATCTTGAATATTTTGTGTAATTCTGGTTGCCGTATCTTAAAAAGGATATAGTGGAATTAAAAAAAGTACAGGGAAAAGCCAACAAAATGATAATGGGGACGGAAGGATATCCCAATGAGGAAAGGCTCAAAAGGTTAAGGGCTCCTCAACCTGGAAAAGAGATGGCTGAGGAGAGCTATGATAGAGGTCTATACATTAATGAATGGAGTAGAACAGATAAATGTAGATCAATGCTTTGTTTTTAATTGCATTCAAGGAAATGCTGACTTTTGGCATCCCAGTAACCCCTGTGCTTTCTTGGCAAGATATGACCAGAAGTAGATTATTAGACCTTTTCTTCCAAGGGTAAAGTGACTTGCTTAAGGAGCACTTGTGGGGATTGAACCTTGATTTTCTGGGATACTAGCTTGTTGCACTAGGTTACTCCTCTACTCTAGTTGTTTGTATAATCCGAAAATAGAAAAACTAGGGGACACGCAATGAAGTTACAATTTAATCCATTGAAGACTAATAAGAGAAAAAAATATTTTCAATCAATGTGTAATCAAATGCTGGAATCCGTTACCATAGGATGTAGTAAAAGCTGTTAGTGTACCTGGGCTGAAACAAAAGGTTTTGATAAGTACCCGGAGGAAAGGTCCATAAATCATTATTAAAGAGGACCTGGGAAATCCACTGCCTACCCCAGGACAAGCTTGGGAACCTGCCAGATACTTGTGACTTGGATTGGCCACTTTTGGAAACAGGATACTGGGCTTGATGCATCTTGGTCTGACCTAGTATGGCATTTCTTACGTTCTTATGAAGGGGCATGTCTTTCTCCTCTCCACAGATGCTTCCACATCATGCGGGACCTGGAAGCATACAAAGTATGCTTTCATACAATATGCAGATCACAGCCCAGATTTCTGCCAGCAGATGCAGCAGGAGCATGGTGAGTGTCGATGCTGAGACAAAGGCCAGTTGAGAGGCAGCTATTCTCCCTCCACAGAGGCCTACTACCACCAATGCCTACTACCACCAAATATGCATTAAGTATCCTGTATGTACCTGCAATAATCAATTAACTGTAAATCCTTTAACCCCTTGATTTTTGTGCACTATCGCCCCCCCCTAATCGCATTGTATATACCTTAATTCTGGCCGGTACAGCCAAATCCCCATGTATAGAGGCTGCTACTGATCACTGGAAGCAGCGGGTTACAAATGCACGCTAAATAAATAAAATAAATAAATAAATGCTTTGTATAGTGCTACAAGGCATATGTGGTGTGCTATACACATAGATGTCAGACACAGTTCCTGCTCAGCTGAGCTGACAATCTTATCAAGACCAACAACACTGTAAAACGGGGGGCTAAAATGTGTTAAGATACACATAAGTAGTGCACAAGAAAGAGAGGAGCATCAGCATACAAGAGCAGCTGCGAAGAGCTGGGTCTGTAGGCTGGATTTGAATAGGGCTAGAAAAGGAGCCTGACACACAGACAAAGGTAGTGTGTCCCAGGCATATGGAGCAGCACGGTGGAATGAATGAAGTCTGGAGGTGGCAGTGGCAGAGAAGGGCACTGAGAAAAGGGGTCTGCCTCAAGAGTGGAGCCTCCAAGGAAGGGTGTACAGTGAGATGAGAGAGTAAAGGCAGTATGAGCAGCAGAATGATGCACTTGTTGTTCAGTAGGAAAATTATGAACAAGATGCAGAAAATGATAGGGAGCCACTGACATGACATGAGAAGAGAGGTCACAGGAGCAGGGCTGGCCCCACAGCTGGTCCAAGGTGGAGGCTCCCTAGGCAAACCTTAACTTTTCCAACCCCTCTGGCACTCAGAATATACCAGTTAGCTTGAATGCCCCGCCAGTGCCACTGCCCAGAAGCATCTACCCTAGGCAACCGCCAACATTGTCCATGTAGGTGAGCTGGCCTCTGCACAGGTTTATCACTACTCTACTAGAGACATGCAAAGGGGCACATGCTCATGGGGGCAATGGAAGGGAGGGAGAAAGAGACAGATGCTGGGAGGAAGGTCACAGGTTCAAAGCAGGCACAGGGAGGGTCCAAGGGACACACAGTGCTGTTGACACAGCCCTAGATGCAATAGCAAGACACATAGGGATGTGAGGAGAAGGCAGCGCATAAGAGTACAGTGAAAATCCCTTCACATCTGGTCCCTGACAGACAGATGCCAACACTTCACTTTGACTAGGTAGAGGCAGGAAGTAGCAATCACCAGATCTGCCTATGGTATCCAAGATGGGCCTTCATTGAAATGGACATCACAATAGATACAGAGACACCATCAAAATGTGTAACACCAAATATGGCATTTAACTCACACCTGTCCTTCCCCAGCCTGTCCCATCCTGTACCAAAATCCTGACCTCTGCAGAACAACACACACATCAAACACATGAGCCATCAAGTCACCATGCAATTCAGCCCTGCCACACAGTCCATTATCAAGAAGATGATCTGCAAGTTTGGCCCCTGTTAGGGTCACATGTTGTGTGATCTGCAGGAGTACTGCACAGCTCACAGCATGTCCAGTCTTGGGAATCCAGCCACCCCTGCAAACATGCCATGTGCCTGAGCTGCCACATCTGGCCCACAATGTACCAGTATCCTGTCAAACAGGCCGATGCAGAAAGCTGGTGCTAGATCCACATTTAACCAATTTTTTACATTCCTGACAACACACACATTTTAACGTGCGATGCAGGAAAGATAGGGTATGCAAATGACCCCTGCATTAACCATGCGCATGCAAATGAGCCACTGCAGCATTAAACTGGGAGAGCAAGCCAAACACATGTGTATAAGAAGCCTGTGCTAGTTTGGCTTGCTCTCTGGGCACATCATTGCTAATTAGAATATTTTGATGGCATCGAGGACGATCACAGCATCGGTAAAAGTCCCTGATGTCATGAAAATACTGTCGAGGGCCATACCTGACAAAAAATAATCCCTGGTGGCCCAGCGGCTTGTTCCCCCCCCCCAACAGTATTTTGATGGCATCAAGGACGATCGCGACATTGGGAAAAGCTTCCGATGCTATCAAAACACTAACGGAGGCCAGTACCCCAACAAAAAGTAATTACCTGGTGGTCTAGAGACCCCTTGAATCCCCACCCCCCAACTCCAAGTAAAATTAAAATTACCTGGTGATCTAGCAGCCCCAAAATCCAAACTCCCCATACCTCAAAATAGGTGGGAACGCTGCCTACATGCGCCCCCTCTGGTCCGCCATCTTGTAAAATGGCATGCACCAGCGGGGCTAGACTGTCATATAAGGCATAGTCTACCTTATATGGCAATCAGATTTCACCCGGCGCATCCCAGAATGCACCACATGGGACCAAGCGCTCCATTTTACAAGATGGTGAACCAGAGCTGGAGCTATTTTAAGGTGGGGGGGGGGGGGTTGGATTTTGGGGCCACTAGACCACCAGGAAATTTTAATTTTATTTTAGGTTGGCGGTGGGGGCTTCAATGGGCCACTAGACCTTGGAGGTGATTCTGTCTGGCAGAGCACAGAGGGGACTTCGTTGAGTCCCGATGATCGGTCCCTTCCCTGGCAACCCAGAAGCGTTCTGATGGGGGGATTGGATTCTCCATCTTCTGGCAACATGGTACAGTTGGTGGAAGGTTTGCCAGTTTTGCCCCTTGCACAGTTTTCTCCCAAAGGCATGAACTCTGCACAAGTTGTAAGAGGTTTGTCTGTGAATCATCTCGAGAGGGGGGAAGGAGGCTGGTGTAACCTTGGAGGTGCTATGGAAGTCAATCAGGACTCTCGATGGATCTCTTAATGCTAATTTAACACAACTTTCTTCTAAGGTGGATTCTCTTACGGCGCTTGTCTCTGCTCAGAGGAATGAAGTTGTGCAACATGAGGTCAGATTGGAGGAATTGGGGGGGGGGGCAAGTGGTTGAGCTGGGTACTTTTAAGGACGCCCAAGTTAAGGAGAGTTTTGGGCTCTGGAGGAAGTTGGAGTTTTTAGAAAATCAGTCTCAGAGGAATAATTTGCGTTTTCTGGGGTTTTCCCAATCCCCTTTGCTAAGCCCTATGGAGTTGGTCAATAAATATTTGATTGAGATATTGGGCTGGGCATCAGACAATCTTACTCCTATGGCTAGGGCATTCTATATGCCCTTCTTTAGCGGAGGTTCTGTGAATCATGGTCGATTATAGGAGCAGCTGAATTTGACCGGGTTCCTGGAGGGATCAATGGAGCTGGTAACATTTCGCTGTACACTGTTGGTGACTTTTACCTTTGAGTGGGATAAAATCTCTGTTTTATGTTTGTACTTCAGACATATGCAAGAGCAGCTTATTGATTCTGTAGTTCGTATATTTCCTGATGTTTCTAAGCAGACCCAGGCAGAAGGAGTTCTTGGCCTTGCGGCCTCAGGTCCTTCAGTTTGGGGGTACCTGGCTGCTGAAATTTCCTTCTTTATGTTATGTAAATTTTGGGGGGTCAGAATTATTCCTTTATGGAGCCTAAACAGCTCTTAGAATTAATTGTTCCTAAGGAAGGAAGTCTGGGGGTTACTGGGGAGATATCATAGTGTGAGTCCCGTTGACAGCACTACTTCACTTTTTCTCTTTGTTAGTAATGTATTTTTTCATTTTCTTGGACATGCCATCCCTACATGTGTTGGCTAATGTATTGGCATGATATATATTTCTTCATTATGTTTTTGTTATTTTTGCTCTATATGTATTGCCTGTATTGTTTATTGAAAAATTCAGAAATAAAAAAAATTAAAAAATGGAAAATTGGGAGAAGGGAAATAGAAAAAGGAATGTCATAGCTGGATAGGAAAGAAGTTGCAGTCAGACCAAGGGAGGGCAAGGTCAGAGGAGAGAAAGGTCAGGAGGGCTAAGGACATGAAGATGGTAACTCAAAAGCCAACTGCAAGAAGTGATTTTTGAGCAGGGATTTCACCTTATTGTAGGAGGATTCAAGGTGGAGGTCAGGGGGTAATGCATTCCATAGTGATGGGCCAAGTAAATATAAAGTGGAGTTGTGGGTGGATACTAGTCACAGTGTCTGACACTCCATCAGCACATGGCACCATGAACCGCTGTCATCTAATGAAATGCACTGTAGTTGCAAGACAAGATTATATTGGCCACAGATACAGTGTGACCTCTAGCTGGAAAAAGAATAAGATCATATTATAACAGTGTGCAAATCATATCACATGCAGATGTATCACACACAGTTATGCATTAACAAATAACCGTGGAATGCCATTTTGCACCATGCACCTCTAACCCCCTAAGGCAATCTGTTGGTCGGAGTAGCTGCCAATCAATGTATATATATCAATGTTATCAGGAAAGGAGGCACAACAGATGTGGTATTCATTGGCCGATAAACACCTAAAGGAACAGTTAAGGACACAGCATCCTCCATGTAAGATGGAAAGTTGCCTTTCAGCATGGAGGAGTAGCCCAGAGGTTTAACCAATGCTCTAAAACCCAGGAGATCAGTGGGTGAGCCACTTAGCGCACCATGAAAAATCAGAGTCTTTTTAAAATATGAAAAACAAAGCACACCTAGTGAAGGTGAATAATGTATGTAAAATGGAGTCCTGCAAAGGATGAACACATATACCCGTAATAACCCAATTCACTAATGTGTCAATAATGTGTTTCTCAGAATCAGTGCATGTACTTGTCCATTAAACAGCCCAGGTGCATAAGAGGTCACCGCAGGCATATGTCAATAACACCCGCCTCATTGCCTCAATGGAGTGGAGGAGTAGCCTAGTGGTTGGGGCAAGGTACTTCAGGCCAGAAGGTCGGTGGTTCAAATCCCACTAGAGGACAGCAACCTTGGGCTGGAAGGACTGGGGTTTCTAGTCCCACAGGTGCTCCTTGTGGTCTTGCGCAAGCCACTTAACCCTCCATAGCCCATGTTCCCTGTAAAATAGTTATCTCCAAGTTATAATGCCCTGTTCAATGTAATTTCAGTTTGTTCAATGTAAACCGCACTGATGCAGAATAGTGTGGTATATAAGAGAATGTAAATAAATAAATTGCTGCCTGTAGGTACTCATCAATAGGAAAAATAGAGTCCCACAAAGAGACTCACAGGTGACCACAATGTGATCCCCTTGGCTGAGATAGTCACTGAGGTCATTGGAAAGCAAACTAACCAATGACCCATTAGAGCAGTCAGTTTTGTTGGGTTTGACATCCTCAAATGCCTACCCAGCAAGCATATCCAAACACTCCATCAACATACATTAGAACATGCCAAATGCACATCATAGGAGCATATCCCCACTGCTGGGGCAAATAGATGAAAAATGGGACAGGTCTTGCTGTTCAATACCAGTCAGCTGTAGACTAAACAGATCTTGAATGTACAATGCCACAGAATGGAAGATAGTCAGCAGAGCAAATAGCAGACTGTTGGCCCCCTCCCCACCCCCGCATGCCTCCATGGGAACCTGTCAGCCCCTCAAGCCAACTGCCATGGGTTCAAGACTTGTCAGATACCCTGAGGACCTTGAGGATTGGATCAAATAGGTCCAATCTCATCACACAATCCTACAATAACTTCTCACCCATGTGAACCACATAGGCTGCCCATGTAAAGGCATGACACAACTGGAAGCACAAAAAGTGTGAACAGAGGACACAAATACCAACTGATTCATGTGTAGCTGTTACTGATCATGTATATATATGGAAAAAATAGCCAGCTCGCCCATACCGGGATGTCAACCTGCATACATACTAATTGTGGTAGCTAATGTGAAAATCTTTGTCTCCCATGTACAGCTTTGGCAGAAAAAAAACTCAACCCCACTAGCAGCAGAAGAACAGCCTCAGCAGCTGCCAGTCCCTGAACAGTCAGCTGTGACAGCAGGCAGCCAGCAGTAGCAACAGCAATGCAGGCAAGAGGAGGGAGCTGTGGCCGCAGCCCATCATGACCAGAAGGCGAGCTCTACAGCAAGAACCCCACAAGCATCATCACCACCAGCAGCCAGATGAGCAAGAGTAGCAGGGGTGCCAGCCTGCAGAGTTACAGCACCAGCCTAATTGTGCTGCTGTCTAGCTCCTCCGCTTTGGAGGAGGCTGAGGAGGTGGAGGACATCATCCTTACCCTGACAGAGGTGGAGAGTCCTACTGAAGGGGAGTGGCTAGACAGCACACACCAGTTGGAGGGGCACATGTCAATCAGCCCTGTGCCACAGCGTGATGAGGTGGAGGTGTTGGAGGAGGGTGAGGTACAGGAAGAAGAGGAGCTGGGGGATGTGAAGGGAGAGGAGGAGGGTCAAGGACCAGGCTAGGGGAGTGGGAGGGCGAACAGCTGCTACTGCCTACCTCCAAGCCAACTGTGGTGCATCACCAGGAGGAACCAGTGGCCAATGCAGCCAGTGGGGGTCTGCTGTGCCTTAAGTCAATAGAACACATGATGCAGCAGAGCTTTGTTACAATGGCAAGGCCACTGGACCTCCTGGTGATGCACCTTGAGGGCCTGAGAGTGGAAGTGTGAGGCCTGAGAACCACCTGTCCCAGCCACAAACCTCCCCTCCAGGCCCTCCAGCTGGAAGGCAGGTAGGGCATTAGGTGGGTGGGATTGTCCCAGTAGGCTGGGGGAGAAGTCATTCAGAGCCACCAGACCTTGTGCACTAGCACCCCTTGTGGCCTTGGGCAAGTCACAACCCTCCACTGCTGCAGAAGAATCAGAAGACTGTGTTCGTGAGAAACTAGCTCAAATTAAAGTAGACAAAGCGATGGGACCGGATGGGATACACCCTAGAATACTGAGGGAACTTGGGGACGTTCTAGCAGCTCCACTGACTGACCTTTTCAATGCCTTGTTGGAGTCGGGAGTGGTGCCAAAGGACTGGAGAAAGGCTCATGTGGTGCCTTTACACAAAAGTGGAAGTAAGGATGTGGTTGAAAACTACAGACCGGTTAGTTTAACTTTGGTGGTGAGTAAATTATTGGAAATGCTGCTGAAAGAGAAAATAGTGAGGTTTCTGGAGTCCAGCAGATTACAGGATCCGAGGCAGCATGGATTCACCAGAGGCAGGTCTTGTCAGACAAATCTGATTGATTTCTTTGACTGGGTGACCAGGGAGTTGGACTGAGGGATAGCCCTAGATATGGTGTATTTAGATTTCAGTAAAGCCTTTGACACTGTTCCTCACAGGCGACTTATAAACAAACTGAGCACCCTAGGGATGGATCCTAAAGTTACTGCTTGGGTTAGAAATTGGTTCGGTGGAAGGCGACAAAGAGTACAGGTAAATGGAGCTTACTCTGAGGAGAAGGATTTTACCAGTGGTGTGCCCCAGGGATCTGTCCTTGGTCCAATTCTTTTTAACGTCTTTGTCAGTGATATAACGGAAGGGTTGTCGGGTAAGGTTTGCCTCTTTGCAGATGATACCAAAATCTGGACCTGATCTTCGGCCCTCAGACTTCTGTCAACTCATCCCAGAGCCTGCTGCTCTCCATAACACCTGTACCTTGGTCTGACCATAACCTACTCCTATTCCACATACCCACCAACTACCCCAGCAACTTCAACAATAAAGCAAGTGCCCCCCCTAGAATTATGACAACACGCTTCCGGCCCCTTGTTAAGGAGAAGGCCCTCGAGAAGATCCTACCTCTCCTCTCTAATGAATCCCTTGACCCAGACGAGTTGGTATCCAACTGGGATAATGCCATCAGAGCCGCTGCCTGTCTCCCAGCTACCAACAAGAACCCAGCAAAATGGGAACATGCACCATGGTACTCCCAGGACCTGCGAGCTTCGCTTCTCCACCTACGCAAGCTCGAGAGACAGTGGCGACACACCCGGACCTCCGAGGCACTCAGGGCATACTCCGCTCAACTACAGTTACACCGGGAGAAAACCATGGAAAAAAGAAAACAGTATCATTCTGAATTACTAAAGCGATCTTTGAACAAACCACATGACCTATTCACTATTGTCAAGTCCTTGACAGGCGATCCAGCTCTAGCCCAATCACCCACGCCCCAGCCGCAAGACTATGCCAATTACCTGCAATCGAAGTCGATCCAGACCAATACGGTTGCAACCATCACATCCTTCTTCAGCCCGCATGTGTCCTCCCAACCAACCTCTCTGCTGAAATTCTCCGAGGTATCCAATGAAGAGATTGTAGATATTATTTCCTCTATTAACCTCACTACTGCTCCTAATGATCCTTGCCCTGCAAGCTGGATTAAAGAGTTGCGCCATGACCTCAGTCCGACAATTTGCAGAATCCTGAACCAATCCCTATCAACAGGGTCCTTCCCTCAAAGCCTAAAATACATGTCCATCCGTCCTCTGTTAAAAAATAGTAAACTTGATCCATCTAAAGTCGAGTCCTTCAGACCAATTTCGAGCATCCCCCTACTTGCCAAAATCTTTGAGAAGGTAGTCCAGTGACAAATTCAACACCATGTCGACATTGAAGCACCTCTGGACCCATCCCAGCATGGCTTTAGAGAAGCACACAGTGTTGATACCATCCTTACAACCCTCTTTAACAATCTAGTCACTGGACTTGACAACATCCACCAAGGATATGTCCTCATCTTGGACATAGCAGCCGCTTTTGATTCGGTGAACCACCAGACACTCTTACTTCGCCTCAAAGAAAAAGGAATACTAGGCTCAGCACTAGCCTGGTGTAAATCTTATCTGTGCAATAGATGGCAACAAGTCAGAGCAGGATCCACGACATCAGAGCCATTCTCACTGAAACAAGGCGTACCTCAAGGCTCATCCCTATCTGCATTGATGTTTAACATCTACATGCAGCCCATCTGTGCACTAATTCGATCCTTCAATGTCCAATGCCTAGCCTATGCAGACGACATCCTCATTTACACACCCTTCAAGATTGATCAACCCGACTTCTCTCCAATATTAAGATGCTTTGAAGCAGTGGCAGACTGGCTCCTCTCTCAAAATCTACGAATTAACCACAGCAAAACAGATGTTCTATTCGTCACGAGAAACCAGAAGTTCACGCCACCTCCCTCACTACAAGTCAACAACACAGAACTTAAAGCAAAACCCACAATTCGCTATTTAGGTATTACCCTTGACCAGAGGCTAGACATGTCAGCACATATCAAAAACACTACAAAAGCGATTTATCACAAGATCAGATCACTACGTCATCTCTGACCACTACTGGACTTCCCTGAATACCGATCAATCTTCCAAGCTTTAGTCATTCCTCATCTCGACTTCGCTAACATCATCCTTCAGGGACTTCCACAGTCTACTCTGTCCGCTCCGACTTGCCATGAACTCAGCCGCGAGAGTTCCGGTAGGTCTATCAAGGTCAGACCATATAACGCCAGTCCTGAAGAACCTACACTGGCTACCCCTGCAGGTCAGAATCCACTACAAGACTCTTGTCCTGACATTCAAAGCCCTCAAGAACCAGCCACCCACGCCCATCAGTAAACTTCTCCACAGCACTCCAAACAACAGAATCAGGAGATCTACATTGATGAATACCCTTGAAGTCCCTAAGTTAGTGATAAAATGTACAAAGACAACAGCCAGTAGAGCCTTCTCCATTTTCGTACCTATGGCCTGGAACGCCCTCCCAGCAGAAATCCGAGCTATCTCCAATCTACCGTTATTCGGAAAAGCTCTCAAACACCACTTGTTCCTGCTACATTGCCCTGATAATAACTCTGGAAAGCACACAGCCATCACCTTACCCTCCTACCTAGCCCACCCCATTGATCAGCCTCCCTTAGAGAACGGTTAATCACCTGTCCCCTATCTTCTCTCCCTGACCCAGGAGCTTAGGCATCTGTTTACGATCTTTATATGTCCTGTAAGAATGTCCATAATCTGTATATAGTTCTCCCGGTTCTTCCAAGTTTACTACCCCTGTTCAATGTAAACTCAATGTGACCTGCTTCATTGTAGTATGTTTTGTTCAACTGTAAACCGCACTGATTATAATAGCGCGGTATATAAGAGATATAAATAAAATAAATAAATAAAAATAATAGAGCAGACACGCAGGAAGGTGTAGATAACATGAGGAGGGATCTAGCTAAGCTTGAAGAATGGTCCAGAATTTAGCAGCTGGGATTTAATGTTAAAAAATGTCAGGTCATACATTTTGGGCTGCAGCAATCCAAGGGAGCAATATAGTATAGGGGGTGAAGTACTTTTGTCCACTAAAGAAGAGCGGGACCTAGGCGTGGTTGTGTCTGATGATCTTAAAGTAGCTAAACAGGTAGAAAAGGCAATGGCAAAAGCTAGAAGGATGCTTGGGTGCATACGGAGAGGAATGGCTAGCAGAAAAATGGAGGTGATAGTGCCTCTGTATAAGTCTTTGGTGCAACCTCATTTGGAGTATAGTGTGCAATTCTGGAGACCGCACCTTCAAAAGGATATAAACAGGATGGAGTCAGTAGAGAGGATGGCTACTAAAATGGTTAGTGGTCTTCATTATAAAGCATATGAGGACAGACTTAAGGATCTTAATATGTACATCTTAGAGGAAAGGCGGGATAGAGGTGATATGATTGAGATGTTTAAATACCTCCATGGTATAAATATACAGGGGGAGAACCTCTTTTAATTGAAAGCAAGTTCTGCTACGAGGGGACATGGGATGAGGGTGAAAGGGAGTAGATTCAGGAGTGATATGCAGGAATATTTCTTTATGGAAAGAGTGGTGGATTTGTAGAATAGTCTTCCAGTGGAGGTGGTAGAGATGAGGACAGTATCTGAATTCAAAAAAAGCATGGGACCAACACAGAGGATCTCTAAAGGAAAAAAGGGGACTGTTGTAGTTGTTGATATGGAAGGACAGACTAGATAGGCCATGTGGTCTTTTTCTGTCGTCATGTTTCTATGTTTCTATGTTATCAATGTCTCTGTTTAATGTGCATTACCAAGGTTAAGTTAAAATGTAAATCAGTTGGACTAAGATGATAAAGCGGTGTAAAAAAATCTGTTGGTTAAATAAATAAATAAACGTTGCATATGCCTGTAAATCACTGTAAATATTGCAATAAAGAAAAATGTTTATAAGGGAGTTGCTGCTTTCCACTGCTGTCATCATTCAGTGTCACGAAGGAGCTCTGCACTAAACACTGTACTGGGCAAGGACTGCCCTGGTGCCTCTGATACATGGGTGATATTGTGTGCCATGGCCACAGGGAGCATTGTAGAATCAAAACCATTCACTTAGTGGAAGCAGGGCCTTCAAGTGCTGATGACATTTGAGATAAATATTGTTGTCTGTGGGAGGCAAACCTATGTTGGCATGCCCACCCTTGCCTCACCCTTTCCCCACCCCTGTACCAAGCCCACCCCACCCCACCCCTGTCACATCCCCATCCTCAAAAAGTAATTGCAGAGAGGGCAATGCGCAAAACTGAACAAGCAAGATTGCTACACATTCTTAAACAGAAATTCCACACTGACAGAATACCCAGCATTGGTTGTACACACACATACGATACAGACAGGCCTTCATCAATAAATGAGCAAAAAATGAAAAGAAAAATATATAAACTAAAACCTCAGAAAGCCAGACGCTGCATGCAGTGCAACACAAGAGAAATAGAAATTCATTTCCCTCGTACTGTACAAATTAAAAGACAGCAGATGTCAGGATTGGCAGTAGGAAGGAAGCAATCTGGCAATTGCCCTGGACCCACAAGCCAGAGAGGGCCTCAGATCTGTAAAAGGGAATGGTTTTCTAGTTGGCTTTAGGCAATGCAATGTGAGCCTTTGAGTCAATTCCCACTCCTGGTGACCCATCAGCTCCTGGGTTTTCTTGGCAGTGTGACCAGAAGTAGATTACCAGGCTTTTCTTCTGAGGCAACAGAGAGTTAAGTGACTTGCCCAAAGCTACAAGGAGTGCTAGAGGGAATTGACCCCTGTTCTCTTGCTTACCAAGTCAGTGTGCTAACCTCTAGACCAGCGATGGCGAACCTATGGCACGCGTGCCAGCTGTGGCACGCGAAGGCCTTGCAGCTGGCACGCGGGAAGGTCCGCCATCGAAAAAAAAACAACAACCCTGTCTGCTGCCGTTGTCGGGGCCGCCGCGGCAGAATCGAGCGTGCCGCGGGGCCCCCCTGTACCCACCGGCAGAGCCTGTCCTCCCCGTAGCAGCTCTCTCTTTGGAGCTGCAGTCAGACTCGCCGGCTTGCAGAGCGCGAAGGGAAGAGTTTCCCTTTCGCGACTCTGTTAAGCCCGCGGGGGCTGATGGGAACTTCCCATCAGCCCCCGCAGGCTTAACAGAGCAGCGAGGGAACTCTTCCCGCGCGCTCTGCAAGCCGGCGCGTCTGTCATCAGCGCCAAAGAGAGTGCTGCGACGGGGAGGACAGGCTCTGCGGGTGGGAACCGGGGGCCCCGGCGGCACGCTCGATTCTGCCGGGGCGCCCCCGACCGCGGCAGAAGACAGTTTTACTTTTTTTTTTAATTTTCCCTGGGCTGGGCTGGGCTGGGGGTGGGGGTTAGGAGTGGTGATGGGCTGGGCTGGGCTGGGCGGGGGGGCTTAGGAGTGGTGATGGGCTGGGCTGGGGGGGGGTTAGGAGTGGTGATTGTCTGGTCTGGGCTGGGGGGGGTTAGGAGTAGTGATGGGCTGGGCTGGGCTGGGGGGTGTTAGGAGTAGTGATGGGCTGGGGTGGGGGGGTAAGGAGTGGTGATGGGCACTGGGCTGGGTGGTTAGGAGTGGTGATGGACACTGGGCTGGCTGGGGGGGTTAGGAGTGGTGATGGCACTGGGCTGGCTGGGGGGGTTAGGAGTGGTGATGGGCGCTGGGCTTGGGGGGGGTAGGAGTGGTGATGGGCGCTGGGGGGGGTTAGGAGTGGTGATAGGCGCTGGGGGGGCTTAAACTAAAAATTGAGTGACGGGGGCTTAGGACTGGGAGTGGGCTGATGGGGAGGTTAGGACTGGAAATGGGCTGGTGGGATTAGGACTGGGAGTGGGCTATGGGGGGCTCGGACGGGTACTGGGTGGGGCGGGTTGCTCGGACTGGAAAGGGGCTGAGTGGACGGGGGCTTGAACTGCAAATAGCTGTTGGGGATGGGGCTTGGAATGGAAATGGGCTGAGGGGAAGTGGGGGGCTTGAACTGCAAATAGCTGATGGGGACGGGGCTTGGACTGGAAAGGGGCTGAGGGGACGTGGGGGGCTTGAAGAAGGGAATGGATGCTGGGTGAGACTGGAACTAGAAGGGAGCTGATGTTGGGGGAGGATTAGAATGGGATGGGGCTGGGAGAGTAAAATGGAGAGGGGAAAAATATTTTGTGTAGGAGGGATGAAAAATCTACAATTGGCCAGGTATTGGGAGAGTAATTGGGGATTGAGGATGGAGGGGTAAAATTTGTGTGGATGAAATAGGAATGAGGAAAGAGCAAAAGGAGAAAGATTAGTATGTTAAAGCAGATGTAGAGAGAGAGAGAATGGAAAAAAAACTAGAAGAGAGAAGAAAGGACAAATGGACAGCAGACGATGGAGAGTTAGCAGAAAACATGAAGAAACCAGAAGAAAATGGCTGGACCAATTGCAACTGAAAAAAAATGCACAAAAGGTAGAACGATATCTCTTTATTTTGAATTTATTAACTGGAATATGTCAGCTCTGGGAAATGTGCATCATTAACATCTGCGCTTTGTTTGGTACAAGAGGAAATTCCTATTTGACGTTGCCACTTGTTCTCTTTCCCCAGTATTCACTGAAATGTATTGGTTTAATATTTGCAGTGTTGCCTTTTGATAGGTAGGGTATGGTGCTTTGTGAGTCCTGGTAATGCTGTCAGGATACAGCGGGTTTGCTATGGGTTCTAAATGGGCAGCGTTTGTAGTAGTTCCTAATGTGCCTGGCGGTTGGCACTGGATTATAGTAATGTAGAAATCTTTTAGTCTTTCTTTATCCATACACTCATTAAGAGACATGTTTACTAAAAGTTAGTGTATGGTAACATTATGCAAATATTTATGCAAATAAGACCACTTATGCAAATGACGTGCTGGCACTTTGAGGAAATTCTTTGGTTTTGTGCGGCAGTTTGGGCACTCGGGCTCAAAAAGGTTAGCCATCACTGCTCTAGACTAACCCTCTAGCTCCAGCCTCTCCCAGCAGCAGCTCCCTTCTCTGGTGCTTATGGCTATTCTAGAGTGCTGGACTGCTGTGAGGATTGCGGCGACAGTGTCTGGTAGTAGCCACAAGCATCACGTGTCTTAAACGGGAGCAGCCACAGTGATTGCAGCTCTCCCCAACACCTGCATGACCCCATCTGCTGCCTGAGCCAAGCCACGCAGCTTCACTTTTCTTTTTCAATTTTGCCACTACTGCCCAGGGCCAACTCGGGCCCACCATAGCCACTGACAGCCCCGAACGCAGTTCAAAACTGTCCTGCTGCATGCATATGGCCGGCCCTTGGCAGGGTGGTGCTAGGGATTCTGGCACTCCCCTGCAAACTATAAATCGGTGCCCCTCCCTCATTATTATTAATGTTGGCTACACCCCCCTCCTTTTTCCAAAAACGCAGCACTATAAATAGTGCAGGGGGTCCTAGAACATTCATACACCTATTTAAAAAACTGAACAAATTACTACAGTACAGTATAAATCGCTACGTACAAACTCCATGTTAACAGAACACATGGCTCCTTTCTAGCCACTTCCTTCCCCCCTCTGTCAGCTCCCTTCCAGCCATCTCCTCCCCCCTGTCAGCTCCCTTCCTGTTCCCACCTTCCCCCCATGTCAGCTCCCTTCCTGCCACCTCCTTCCTCCTCCCTGTGTCAGCTCCCTTCTACCCACCACCTTCCCCCATGTCGGCTCCCATCCAGCCCCCACCTCCCCCCATGTCGGCTCCCTTCCAGCCATGTCCTTCATCCCTCTGTCAGCTCCCTTCTAACCCCCACATTCCCCTATGTCAGCTCCCTTCTAGCCACCTCCTTCACCCCTCTGTCAGCTCCCTTCCAGCCCCCCACCTTCCCTCCATGTCAGCTCCCTTCCTGCCACCTCCTTAACCCCTCTGTCCCTCCACCCCTGCGGTCAAGTAGCTCTAGCACTCCCACTAGCACTCCTTGTGGTCTTGGGCAAATCACTTAACCTTCCATTGCCTCAGAAGAATCCAAGTTATCAATATCCCTGTTTAATGTACATTACCAAGTTTAAGTTACAATGTAAACTGCTTTGACTAAAAATGATAAAGCAGTATAAAAAAAATCCTGTTAGATAAATAAATAAATAAAAGTACCCCCTCTCTTAATTTTCTAATATCTATGTCTTTTCTCTCCCTCACCAAACAACTAGCAGCCTTCTACCCCCCACACTCTACTCGTTCTCCTCCCCCACCCAGTGATCCAGCATCAACCCTCTCTGTCCACCCCTAAGAATCCAGCACTTGCCCCATCTTTCTTCCTGTCCACCACTGAGAGCCCAGCCTCTGATCCCCCCTCTCACTCTCGCTTGCTCTGTCCACCCCTCAGAGCCCAGTGTCTGCCCTCTCTGTCCCTCCCACCCAAAGCAGAGCTGTTCTTTCCATCACCTCTAGCCTCCCCTTATTGCGTCACAGAGGAACAGATCATCATGTCCTGTGCAGGCATTTGGAGGACATGCATGCACAAGTACACGCCATGGGTCTCCTCCAATGCACCTTCCTCAGTAAACAGGACATTTATTTATTTATTTATTTAGTATACATTTGTATACCGCTACTTCCAGCGATCAGCAGCGGTTTGATTACAGATTGGAAATTGTCAAATCATGACAGGAAATTTTTGAGGTATAAACACATTGATTAGACAGGAAAGCACAGCACACAGAGAACTATTTTACAGGGAACATGGGCTATGGAGGGTTAAGTGGCTTGCCCAAGACCACAAGGAGCACCTGTGGGACTAGAAACACCATTCCTTCCCCATTGCATCAGAGGGGGTGGGGGTCATGCCAGATGAACAGTGTGTGGGTGTGAATGGGTCCCCCAACCACCTGGGAGTTGCCATTATTGTGTCTGCCTGCCTCTCACTGCCACTGCTCATCTCCACTGCCTGTCATCTGCTGCCTGCCTGGCACCAACACCACTGCTTGTCTGCTACCTGGCTCACTGTGCCATCTGTGCCACCCTCCCATGGCTGCTGCCCTGTGCAAGTGCCCGATTAGCACAGTGGATCGGCGCCGGCGCAGGCATGATGACAGCCTCTGTAAATGGTGTACCAAGCCCCTGGAACATATAGATGTGTATGAATATGGGGTATGAGTGTTGTTCCATCTGAGGGGTGGGGGCCTATACATTCTCACTTGCTTGTATGGGGTTATATTGGACACACTATTGTGAAGCACTAGTGTCATTGCTGGAAATGTGCTTGCCCTTTGGCCAGGATGGGAAAACATTTGGTGGCCTACCGAGTAAGCAGACAGCTGAAATGTGCATATTGACCCTGCGTGTGTCTATTGTCACAAATCGTCACCAAACACATGAGCTTTCATTCAAAGCACAGCTTTCCAGATGTTACAGTGCACCATTCCCACTCCTGCTACATAGCTGATCTGTGCTGATCATGTGCTGTGTACATACCTGTCCCTGTCTGGAACAAGGCTGGCACTGCCTAGGAAGCATAGCAGGGGGTGCTGGTGTTAAGGGGTGCTAAGGCATGGGCTGCTGGCAAAAAAGGCCATAATCACAGCCAGCATTAGTGCCTGTGGCTGCTGCTCTCAGCAAAAATGCTGCAAGAGCCAGAGAGATATATTTTTATTAGTTTGAATCAGTCAGCTTTGGTCCCATTTGTTTCACCAATCCTGCCTCCACCCTCCTCAGAGATGACCTCACCCACTGCCTCCCACAGGCCCTGCACTCTGAGGCAGTCACACTCTCCTTCCCTGAGCCCAGGGTGTGGGGGGGCAGCAAAGCAGGGCCTCCCCACCTCCGGATCAGAGTGGTGGGAGCCACCTGCGGCAGTCTTGCCGCTGTTCCCACCTACAGCTGACTGGGAAAGCAGCAGGGAGGGCCATACAGCAGCTGGGAAAGCAGCAGAAATGATGTAAGAGTTGCACAGCCTGGACCCACAATGGCAGGAGCTGTTGGAGGACAATTTTATTTACTTTCTTGTGAAAGACTAAGGATCGGGTATTGTAGCCTTTCATAAGAAAGTAAATAAAATTGTAGGCTTTTCCCTGTCCCCAGAGGGCTTATAATAAAAATTTGTTCCTGAGGAATAACAATGGGATCAGAGCGCTGCTCTTTGCAATACCAGGCTGCTTTCCTACCCACTAGGCTGGTAAGACTATCTGGAGTAGGTGTTGCCAAGGGTCCAATGAACAGTGCCTCATCTAACCAGAGTTTATGCTGAATTGGATCTTTGAGTGACAAATTGGAGACACCAAAGAAGAGGCAGAATGGCCAGAGAATCAGGAAGAGAAAAGCAGAGCTGTATGAGGGCAGCCAAGAAAAAGGCACTCCTCAGGATCTTTAAATCAGCGACTATTTTGAGTTTGGGGGCATGGAGGTGGGGGAGTGGTGACAGAAGCAGTCCCAGCAGAAGTGTGCCACCGCATGCAAGATCCTCACCGCAACATTCCTCATCTAATCCGCTACCCTTAGCAAGGCAGCCCAACCTCTACTGCATCAGGGAATGAAGAGAATTCCTGTAGCTTACTAAAGCAGGAGTCTGTCCAGCACAGTAAAGGCTGTTAGTGTAGCTGGGTTTAAAAAAGGTTTGGACAAGTTCCTGGAAGAAAGGTCCATAAACCATTATTAAAAAGGGACCCAGGATATCACTGCTTGACCCAATACAAGCATTGTGGTACCTGTGTCTTTTGGGGAAACTGCTAGGTACGTATGACCTAGATTGGCCACTGTTGGAAACAGGATACTGTGCTTGATGGAACTTGGTCTGACCCAGTATGGCATATCTTATGTTCTTATATTCATAGGAACACAGAGTCTGACCTCATGATGGGACAAAAATACCTTTGAGCTAGTGCTAACTCCTGGTGTTTCTTGGCAGTGTAACCAGAAGTAAATTGTCGGGCCTGTTTTCAAAGGCAATGGAGAGTTACATGATTCTACCTAGGCCACAAAGAGTGCTAGTGGGAATCAAACCATGCACACTAGGGTATTACACCAGCACACTAGCTACTAGGCTACTCCTCAGTAACTATGAACTGGAGGTGGAGGGCCTGATGGCTGATTTATTAAGTGTGAATTATGACTTGAGGAGACAGGTGGATGAGCAGAAGATGATGCTGGCGAGCTACAAGGACCGTTTGAACCAATGTGTGATGAGGAACAAAAAACTGGAAGTGTATGCAGGACCAGCTGAAGCAGGGTCACTTCACTAAGCATGGGACTGTTTCACTGAGCAGTGGACTGATGGCTACACTTTTCAGAACCTCAACAGGCAGCAGGAATGAGTTGGAAGGGCAAATGAAAGATATTGGTGAAATGGAAACCTCCTGCCATGGGGCAGATGCCACCTGCCAATAATGGGCAGAAGCCACACAAACGCAAGACCAATGGCGCAGAAGTTGAAACATTAACATTAGAGTAGTAACCTGAAAATTAAGAAATCTGACAAGTTTGACTAGGTCAGTTTAGTACTGCCAGATATCCAAGGCTTTTCATGTCAGTAATCATGATTACCTGTTAGTAATCATGAGGGAGCCACAGATGCCTGCTTCTGCAGCTGAACCTGGAGTGTAGTGTGGCAGAACATTTCACAACATCCTAATCCACACCAAGACTAGTCTCCCTGCCCAGAATGTGGGTAGTGTGTTTGCCAGGGGGTTGCGGAAGTAAGTTCAGGTGAGGCTTACATATCTCTGTGGACACCTTGTGATAGCTGGCAATGTATGGAAGGCAGATCCACACCGGCAGATATGTTTTGGATAGGTCCTATGGCCTGGCAACTCTGTCCTATACCTACACCTCAATTCTGTGGCTACTGGGAACCTCCCCCTCCCCCCAACCAGAGTCAGCCCCGTGACAATAATGCTAGCCGTGGTAGCAATATGTGTATCCTATAATGCATGAGAGATGCATGCATGTATCCGCCCCTGCACTGCATTGTCCTTCAGCAGCACAGAAGATGGTGTGCACCATTACTACAGGAGTGGTGTGAAGGCATGGCTGTGCAAACAGTTGTCTAGGGTGGAGAGAACTCAGTGCTGGGCAGGAAAAGCACAGCAATGTATTTGGCTTGCAAGGGGGGCCAGAGACCTGACTTATGCTCTGCCATGGCTGCCCACACCTTGAACCTATTCAGGGACCAGCAGTGCGTACCTAGAGGAATATGTGTTCAAGCAAATGCACAACATATTGGCCCAGTGCATTGTAATACCCCCACAAAGACTGTCCCAGCACTGCCAGATACTCCATCTCCTTTCTGTCTCCTACACATCTCATTTGCACCATGGACATGTAGAGGAAATGCTGGCTAGGGTGCGGAAAACATGCATGGGTGCAGGCATGGGTGAAAGGGGAAGCGGAGAAACACGTCCACACTAGTATTCCAGGCACATATAACTGCAGACATGGACACACCCATTTCAGGTACGTGCATGTCCTTGCTGTATTCCGAAAAGTTCCACATCTGCAGTCGGGCACATCTCTGTGATATAAACGTGGAAATCGATGGCCACACCTCCTCAGTTTGAATGTGCATCTCCTAAGCTTCTGATCTCACTGGGAAATGGCTTCAAAGGTTCCCATAAGAAAGTGCAATTTCACTGAGAGGGAACTAAACCTCATGTTACAGGAAATCCTTATTCACCTGGACATTGTGATAGGCAATGGGGGCACACAACTGGGTGCCTACAAAATGCTCACCATCTGCCACAAGGTCAATGCCATATATTACAAGAACAGAAAGATTGAGGACCTGAAGCGCAAGTGGAGGCAGTTGCCCAGGAAATGGGTACTGACATTTCTCGCAGCAGCTCCCTACATGTGGCTACACCTGTCCCATACAATGTCCGCTCTCTACCTTGGCTTATTTCAGTCTGTACACATCTGCTATCTGTGGGGCAACCCTGCCTGCCTTCTCACAGTCTGCTTTGTGGCAATGCTCCCCTGGTCAGGCCTGTGTGGGCATGGGAGAGGGGATCTCTATGGTAGCTTACCTAGTAGCCAACCTCCAGAGATTTCACCACTCTCAAAGCTTTCATAGATCCTGGACTGGGAAAGAATGTATATACATCATGGCACGATCCGGGGAATCTTGCAACAACATCAGTAATTTCTCCCAGTGCATTGCACACTACCTCCATACTGAGAGAGTGGAATGCTTTTCAGTTGCGGAATGTGGCCTCCCTCTGTCGAGCGGCCTCAGGGCCATGTGCATATAATCAATCAACCCCAGCACAGAAGGGAACCCTGCCACCTCATGAAACGGAAGCAATGCCTGTTGCCAGTGCTACACAGAGTGAAAGAAGGCAATATAATCTGAGACAGACATCAGGAAAGCACTCAGATACTGGGTGATGCACTAGGACACTACCGCTTGGCTCGGACCTGCAGTGGCTTCCAGCACAGATTGAAAGGTACTGTTGCTAAGAAGATGAGTGCTGTTGTCACCTTTAGATGCAAAGGCAGGGCCTGTCCCCTTTGTATCATTGCACTGAAATGGGGTTCCAGCTCCTAGCACAGCTGATGTATGGATGCCCTATCAAAGCGGAATCTGGTGACACTGAGTTCATCTGTAAGGTCCATGTACTAACTTCTCGGCCTAGGTACTCTCTAATAGGATAGCCTCCTTGCTGCCCTCTTACTTCCTCTGTCTCATGCAGCATGGCCATTGCAAAAATATCACTACACTTAAAAAACAGGACCAAAAATCTGACAGCACATATATTGAAGATTGGACCAAAGAAAACTAAAGTTCAATTTAAAGCAAAAAATAAAAAAATATTTAGAAAAATCAGTGATTCAAAATTAACCTGACCTTGGCATCTCTGAGTTCAAAGAGTGGTCTTACTGGCGATCTATATATCCACTCGCCGCTCCCATTACTTCATCATCGCTCGTGTATGATGCCAAAGGCTGGGTATATAAAGCTTCCCATACACAAAACAATTAAAGAGAAACAAAGTATTAATATGACTTATTGCATGTAACTTTGTAAAAAAGAGCACTTAGCTTTTCAGCCACTGAGTATCCAATGCCCTAATGGCAGAACCTGAAAGGCCAGAGGCAGCAGCAATCCTACAGCTTAGTGGCTCGGTGATGTGAAGATCAAGGTCAGGTTAAGTTTGAATCAAGGGCACTGAAATTATGACACAAGAATTTATACTTATTTTCCTTGACGTACCCTCTGCCTTTGACTCTGTCTCCCATAAACTCTTATAAAACAGACTCTACAACATTCAAATCCAAGAAACTCCTTTAAGATGGTTTCACTCCTACTTATCAAACTGCATACAAGTCAAAATTGGCACTCTAACTTCCACAACTTTTTCCTTCATCCAAGGAATACCACAAGGATCAGCACTCTCCTCTATCCTGTTTAACATCTACATAGAACCACTCTGCGACATCATCAGAATCCTTGGCGTCAATTACCTCATATATGCAGATGACATCATGATATTTACCCCTTTCTCCACCATATCTCCAGACTACACCAGAATCTCAAACTGTTTCACTACAATTAATCTCTGGCTCAAAAAGCACCATCTCACGATTAACCACAACAAGAGAAAAGAAATTCAAACCGCTGACAACAATCATGATAAACAACAACTCATTCACTGTCAAAACACAAATCAACTATTTGGGCATCACACTTGACCAAGAACTCAACTTCCAGCCTCAAATAAGCCACATCACTAAGTCTGTGTACTTCATGCTCCATACCCTAAAGATTCTATGCAAATTACTCTCCTCCATTAACTTCCACACAGTTTGTCAGGCTGTAATCACCCCAGTATTTGATTACTGCAACTCTATTTACCACGGTCTTCCTAAGAGCATGCTTTATCCCCTACAACTTGCGCAGAACACCATAGCAAGAATCATACTGGCAAAATCCCAACAAACTCACATCACCCCTCTCCTTAAACAGCTTCACTGGCTACCCATCACAAGCAGGATAAAATACAAAATCCTACTCAACATTCACAAAATTTTAGCCTGCCAATCAACAGACAACCTCGCTTCCTTATTAGTGACTAACAGTTCCATCAGACCCAAGAGACAAACTACAATAACACTTTGGAAATACCCATAGACAAACCCTCAAGCAGCCAAACAGCCAACAGCAGAGTTTTTGCTCTTTACTCTCCCACCCTCTGGAACTCTCTACCACCCCAAATAAGATACATTCCACTCACCAGTGATTTCCATAAAAAGTTAAAGACTCTGCTGTTTGTAGAACTCTGTAGACCAAATACAGAATAGGGAACAACACTTCCAGACTCATGCAACTCACTATCTCAATGTAAATAGTTAACTTAAATTATTGATTTTGAATACATGTATTGCCGTATGTTCCTTGTAATGTGCACCTTTGCTGTTCAAGTTTCAATGTTTTTGCACTGAGTTCACTGTAAACCATATTGACTAGTAGAAAGATGGTATAAAAAAGATGTTAAATAAATAAATACATAAAATTGCTGTGAGTCATTACAAGTTGACATTAATGAGGACGAGAGACGTCTTATTTTGAGCATTGAGACAGAGCTTTGGAGAGGTTTAACAAGCTCTAAGCACAGTGCTGTGTTCATTGTGGGATATTGCAATACTGTACACTCCACTCTTCAGGGAATGAGATGCTTCATTTTCCCTCCACAGTGGAAGCTAAACAGTCCTCATTTTTGTCAGGATCGGAACTTCAGCAGATCAAACTGCAAGTTTGCATTGAAAACCTATTTTAGGTATTTTTATGGTATTTCACACAGAAATGTTTGTGTTTGAATACACTTAGGGGTATGTTTACTAATCAGCAGTAGTGGCTTCCATGCAATATCGGAGTCACGGCCCATTGAAGTCAATTGGTGGACTTTGGGAATTCAGGACATGATTATTGGCACCCTTATAAACAATTCAAATCAGTTTGAACAGAAGAACCACATTCTCATTGCAGAAATATTAGATGCACCTGTGATCAACTGTCAGTACTCACATGACTTGAATCAACCAATGAATGATGGCTCTAATGTTTAAAATGGCCACATTCACTCCCTGTTCCAGTTTCACAATGGTGAAAATAAGACAGCTGCCTCAGACCTTCAGAAAAGCCATTATCACCAAACATCAAACTTCAAAGGGATACAAGACCATCTCCAAAGACCTTGGGATTCCTGTGTCTACA
The DNA here is from genome assembly GCA_033557465.1 of Ichthyophis bannanicus. Classification (NCBI taxonomy): domain Eukaryota; kingdom Metazoa; phylum Chordata; class Amphibia; order Gymnophiona; family Ichthyophiidae; genus Ichthyophis; species Ichthyophis bannanicus. Next base: position 898,051,598 of record CM066034.1, read on the forward strand.
GTTCACAATCTTGTTAAGAAGTGTTCTGCTCATGGAACTGTCAAGAACTTCCCAGGATGTGGTGGAAAGAGGAAAATTAATCCAAGAAGTCTTCAAAGGTTAGTGCGAACTGTTGGAAAAACACCATGTACAACATCCAAAGAGCTTAAGGCTGACCTGGAGCGATCTGGTGTTTTCAACCCACATCATATGCTGCACACTAAACAAAGAAGGACTTCATGGGCGAAGGCTAAGGAGGACCCCACTGCTCAAAGACAGTCATAAAAAGGTACACCTGATGTTTACCCAAACCCACCTTGAGAAATCACAATCCTTCTGGGAAAATGTTCTGTGGACAGATGAAATCAAACTTGAGTTCTTTGACAATGCAGACCAGTGGCACATGTACATGCAAAGAAATGAAGTTTATAAGGAAAAAAAACACGCTTCCTACAGTTAAATATGATGGAGGTTCCATAATATTGTGGGGCTGTTTTGCTGCCCCAGGAACTGGAGGCCTGGAACATATTAAAGGAATCATGAAGTCAGAGGACTACCAAGGTATTTTGGAGTGAAATGTGCTACCTAGTGTCAGAAAACTAGGTCTGGGTCGAAGGTCATGGGTTCTCTAATAAGACAATGACCCAAAACATACATCCAAAAGTACAAAAGAATGGCTAAAAAGTTAAAAATGGACTATTTTATACTGGCCAGCAATGAGTCCTGATCTCTATCCATTCAAGAACCTTTGGAAAGAGCTGAAATCTGCCATTGGCAAAAGGAATCCTGGAAACATTCAAGAGCTGGAACAAATCACAATTGAAGAGTGGGAGAAGCTACTAGCAGACAGATGTATGAAATTTATAGGTGGCTACAAGAAACGTTTGGAGGCTGTCATCACTGCCAAGGGTTGAACAACCAAATATTAGTGAAGAGTGTCATTAATCTTGTCTAGGTCATATTTTGTTTTTTTTTCTCAGAAATTATGACATCTACATTGCACAGACATCTTTTTTTATTGTTGTTGTATACCTTTGAACATACGATTAAAATATTACGATGGCATACAGTTGGAATATTTTCAATTGTTTATCAAGATATTGTACATAACATACCTAAAATGCAAGGGTGCCGATACTGTTGACCACAACTGTATCTATGGGGACTCCTCTAATTACCTTCATTCACTGAAAAAAAGACCATTTATTCCCATTTTACATTCTACTTGTTGAAATCAGTGCTGCAAGTCCCACAATGTATCGAGAGAGGTCTTTTAGGAATCCAGAACTGGGTAACTTGCTGGCTGGCTCTGCTATATTGCTCTTCCAGGCGGCACTTTTCCATCCCCTTTTCCTTGCTTACAGCTCATGCAGAAAACTGTGCTGCCATTAGCGCAGGAATCTGAACAGTATTTAGGAACAATTTGCTGTGCTAGTGTGGGCGCAGATTGGATTTACCATGGGGATAACCGCTGTGCAGATGCCTGTGCTAATGGCAGCACCCAGTGCATTTACAACCATTCAAAAAGAAGGTAATGAAGCCATTAGCTGTGCAGCCCAGATGCAGCAAAGTGTGCAGAACAGCAGAATGAGTTAAATGCTGAGATTTTAACTCGAGGTCTGAAGGCACGTTTAGGCAGGGCCGGACCGTCCATTGTGCGGGAATGTTGTCGCACAGGGCCCTGTGCCAACTTCATCCTGCACATACTGTTTGTCTCTGGACCATTTGCAGGGCAGGATTCAGAGGGAGTGGGGGAGGCCTGAGGCTCCAGCTCACCTCTGCCCAGCTGCTGGAGTGAAAAGCGATGTTTTCCTTCACTCCAGCAGCTGTGTTTTCATGGAGCCTGCTGGCACACTGGAGGTTAAAGGGCATTTCCTGTTTCCCGTTACTCAGCATGCCAGCAGGCTCCATGAGAACACAGCTGCTGGAGTGAAGGAAAATGCCGCTCTTCACTCTGGTGGCTGTACAGAGGTGAGCCGGGGCTTCGGGCCTTCCAGGCTCCCTCTGAAGCTGGTCAAATAGGCACGGGGCTCTTCTGGGGGGGGGGGGGGAGCTAGGACTGGAAATGGGCTGATGGGGGACTAGGATAGAAACATAGAAACATAGAAACATGATGACAGAAAAAGACCACATGGCCTATCTAGTCTGTCCTTCCATATCAACAACTACAACAGTCCCCTTTTTTCCTTTAGAGATCCTCTGTGTTGGTCCCATGCTTTTTTGAATTCAGATACTGTCCTCATCTCTACCACCTCCACTGGGAGACTATTCCATGGATCCACTACTCTTTCCTTAAAGAAATATTTCCGCATATCACTCCTGAATCTATCTCCCTTCACCCTCATCCCATGTCCCCTCGTAGCAGAACTTGCTTTCAATTGAAAGAGGCTCTCTCCCTGAACATCTATGCCACGGAGGTATTTAAACATCTCAATCATATCACCTCTATCCCGCCTTTCCTCTAAGGTGTACATATTAAGATCCTTAAGTCTGTCCTCATATGCTTTATAATGAAGCCCACTAATCATTTTAGTAGCCACCCTCTGCACCGACTCCATCCTGTTCACATCCTTTTGAAGGTGCGGTCTCCAGAATTGCACACTATACTCCAAATGAGATCGCACCAAACACTTATACAGAGGCATTATCACCTCCTTTTTTCTGCTAGCCATTCCTCTCCGTATGCACCCAAGCATCCTTCTAGCTTTTGCCGTCGCCTTTTCTACCTGTTTAGCTACTTTAAGATCATCAGACACAACCATGCCTAGGTCCCAATGTTCTTTAGTGGACAAAAGTACTTCACCTCCTATACTGTATTGCTCCCTTGGATTGCTGCAGCCCAAATGCATGACCTTACATTTTTTAACATTAAATCCCAGCTGCCAAATTCTAGACCATTCTTCAAGCTTAGCTAGATCCCTCCTCATGTTATCTACACCTTCCTGGGTGTCTACTCTATTGCAGATTTTGGTATCATCCGCAAAGAGGCAAACCTTACCCGACAGCCCTTCCGCTATATCACTAACAAAGATGTTAAAAAGAATCGGACCAAGGACAGATCCCTGGGACACACCACTGGTAACATCCTTCTCCTCAGAGTGAGCTCCATTTACTTGTACTCTTTGTCGCCTCCCACCCAACCAATTTCTAACCCAAGCAGTAACTTTAGGGTCCATCCCTAGGGTGCTCAGTTTGTTTATAAGTCGCCTGTGAGGAACAGTGTCAAAGGCTTTACTGAAATCTAAATACACCACGTCTAGAGCTCTCCCTTGGTCCAACTCCCTGGTCACCCAGTCAAAGAAATCAATCAGATTTGTCTGACAAGACCTGCCTCTGGTGAATCCATGGCAGGACTGGAATGGGCTGATTGGGGGACTAGGACTGGAAATGGGCTGATGTGGGGGCTAGGACTAGAAATTGGCAGATGGGGGCTAGGATAGCACTGGAAAGGGCTGATGGATGGTTAGGACTGGAAATGGGCTGATTGGGGCAGCTTGGACTGGAAATGGGCTGATGGGGAGCTAGGACTGGAAATGGGCTGATAGGGGGCTAGGTCTGGAAATGGGATGATTGGGGGGCTTGGAATGGATATGGGCTGATGGTGGGCTAGAATAGGACTGGAAAGGGCTAATGGGGGGCTAGGACTGGAAATGGGTTGATTGGGGCAGCTAGGACTGGAAATGGGCTGATGGGGGGCTAGGACTGGAAATGTGCTGATGGGGGGCTAGGATAGGACTGGAAAAGGCTGATGAGGGACTAGGATTGGAAATGAGCTGATGGGGGGCTAGGATAACACTGGAAATGGTGGATGGGGGCTAGGACTGGAAATGGGCTGATTGGGGGGGTTAGGATAGGACTGCAAGGGCTGATGGGGGGCTAGGACTGGAAAGGGCTGATTGGGGGGGCTTGGACTGGAAATGGGCTGATGGGGGGGGGGCCAGGATAGGACTGGAAAGGGCTGATGGGGGAGTAGGATTGGAAATGAGCTGTTGGGGGGGGGCTAGGAAAGGACTGGAAATGGCATATGGGGGGCTTGGACTGGAAATGGGGGGCTAGGACTTGAAATGGGCTGATGGAGGGGGGCTAGGATAGGACTAGAAAGGGCTTATGGGAGGCTAGGATTGGAAATGGGCTGATGCCAGGGTTGGGAGAATGGGACTAGAAGGGAATGGATGCTGGGTGTGGCAGGAACTAGAAGAAAGCTTATAGGGGAGGACTAGAAAGGGATTGGGCTGGGATAGTGAGGATGGAGAGGTGAAAAGATATTTTGTGTGGGAGGGAAGAAAAATCTATGATTATTGGGAGAGTAAGTGGGGATTGAGGATGGAGGGATGAAAAAGGAATAAAGAAAGAAATGGAGGAAAGAGTAAAAGTATGTTAAAGCAGATGTAGAGAGAGAATGGAAAAAACTAGAAGAGAGAAGAGAGGACAAATGGACAGCAGACAATGGAGAGTTAGCTGAAGACATGAAGAAAACAGAAGAAAGTGATTGGGGCAGTTGTGACAGAAAAATAAAATGCCCAAACAACAAAAAGGTAGAAAAATACTATTTTATTTTGAATTTATTAACTGGGAAATGCGCATCGCTAATGTCATTGTGTTTTGTTTAGTACAAGAGGAAATTAATTTATAGTTTTATTTCTCCAGTGTTGTATATTCCAAGTTTGGCTTTTGGGGTTCCCAGTTTAATTATTGTCTTCCTGTTTCTAAATTGTGATCCCTTGTTCTTTGTGTGGTGACGGTCTATATTCTGTATGTGTAACCAAGCTGAGGTATTCTGTTTATGTAGTTTCTATTTGACAGTGCCACTTGTTCTCTTTCCCCCAGTGAGATGTATTGGTATTTTCTGAGATGTATTGGTTTAATATTTGCAGTGTTGCCTTTTGATAGGTAGGGTTTGGTGCTCTGTGAGTCCTGGTGCTGTTATGATATGGCAGGTTCGCAGTGGTGTACGGAAGGGTTCTGTGCACTGGGACGACTAGCTCCGACAAAAAAATGTGAATTAGTAGGGAACAACTGATGTCAGAATTTTCATATTTGGAAGGAAGATTAGTATACATCCTTGGTCAGGAGATTGAGTGTAGGTTATTACTGAGTCGAGGAGGGAGGTGATCGGGGTTTCCACAACATGGTTGATTTTGAAACCATGTTGGAAGGGATCGATGGGGGAGTGGTCATCACTGTAGTTCTGTAGCTAGTTTTGTACAAGTTTTTCAGTTATTTTTGCTAGTAGGGGGATACTTGAAATCAGGGCCGGCCTGTCCATTGAGCAAGAATGTTTCTTGCACAGGGCCCCGCGTTTCAGGGGGCCCCGCGCAAAAAACATTCTACATAAGCCCAAATAGATAAAAAAAAGGCAGCAAACCGGCTGCTGCTACAGCTGCCGCTGCCGCCGTGGCAGCGGCAGAATCAAGTGTCCTGCCGTGGGGCCCCCCTGCCCAGCAAAGCCTTTTTGCAGCATCAGTTCTGGAGTCCCAAAGCGAGGGCTTTCAGAACCGTGAACGGAGAGCTTCTCTGACCTCTTGCGGCTCTGTTAAGCCTGCCGGGGGGATTAACAGAGCCGCGCGAGAAAGAGAAACTCTCACGGCTCTGAAAGCCCGCGCTTTGGGACTCCGTCCGGAGCTGATGCTGCAAGAAGGCTTTGCTGGGCAGGGGGGTCCCGCGGCGGGATGCTTGATTCTGCCGCTGCACGGCGGCAGTGGCAGCTGTAGCAGCAGCCGGTTTGCTTTTTTATCTATTTGGGCTGATGGGGGGAGGGGGGTTAGGCTGGTAATGGGCTATGGGGGGGGGGGGGCAAATACGGGAAGTGTGCTGATGGGGGGGGGGGTTAGGACTAGTAATGGGCTATGGGGGGGCTAAGACTGGAAGTGGGCTGATGGGGGAGTTAGGACTAGTAATGGGTTATGAGGGGGCTAGGACTGGTAATGGGCTGATGGGGGGTAGGACTGGTAATGGGTTGATGGGGGGCTAAGACTGGAAGTGGGCTGATGGGGAGTTAGGACGTAATGGGCTATGGGGGGGCTAAGACTGGAAATGGGCTGATGGGGGCTTAGGACTGGTAATAGGCTATGGGGTGGCTAGGACTGGTAATAGGCTGGGGGGGTTGCTAGGACTGGAAATGGGCTGAGTGGAAGGACAGATGGACAGCAGATGATGGAGAGTTAGCAGAAGACACGAAGAAACCAGAAGAAAGTGGCTGGAGCAATTGCAACTGAAAAAAAATGCACAAAAGGTAGAAAAATATCTCTTTATTTTGAATTTATTAACTGGAATATGTCAGCTCTGGGAAATGTGCATCATTAACATCTGCGCTTTGTTTAGTACAAGAGGAAATTAATTTATAGTTTTATTTCTACAGTGTTGTTGTATATTCCAAGTTTGGCTTTTGGGGTTCCCAGTTTAATTATTGTCTTCCTATTTCTAAATTGTGATTCCTTGTTTGGTGATGATCTATGTTCTGCATGTGTAATTGAGCTGAAGTATTCTGTTTATGTAATTCCTATTTGACATTGCCATTTGTTCTCTTTCCCCAGTAGGTCATGTAATTCTCTGAAATGTATTGGTTTAATATTTGCAGTGTTTCCTTTTGATAGGTAGGGTATGGTGCTTTGTGAGTCCTGGTAGTGTTGTTAGGATACGGCGGGTTTGCTATGGGTTCTAAATGTCCAAAATCTATATCATTAACCCTCACTCTAACTCAGAAATCAACTAACCCCTAGAGTGTGTGTCCAGTAACTAAATCCTGCCTAAAAAACTTTTTTTGTCGGAAGTGTTTGCCATGGGAGGTGTCCCTCTCTTGAAGCGTAACTTCCCTTTTAATCAAACTATGGTTAAAAGTTCCATGAATAAAGAATCGTGAAATATTGCACACTTTCCAGTGCTATACCTCAATAAAACTCAAAAGAATAATTTCAAATACTCATCAAACCCAAATACAGCATGAATCTGCTGTCTTCTTAATCAATTAGGCTGACAAAATTTGCCATCTTCATGGTTCTGGTAAACGCGTCGCGCAGTTACATCGGCGAACACAGTACTGCGTTTGGGACCAAGTCACTGCATTCTGGCCCTGTTTCAACGCTTAAAATTCCTGCAAAACCAAAAAAATCTTCCTTTCATGCTGTTGCAAGCGTGGAGCTGTCTTACGCCCTCTAAAACGCTTAGTGTGATTCAGTCCAACGTCCTGACCCACTGGAGTATCCTGAGGAATTTTTAAAAAAACCTAAAGAGCCCATCAGCAATTGACACGTCATAAAAGGCTAGACCAATCCTGTTCCAAATTTAGTCCATTCGGTGCCACCGATGACAAACGAAAAATCCAAGTTTGTTCTAGTAATTGAAGTTTCTGCTCCCTGTCTCCCCCTCTCGGGTTCTCTGGAACATAATCCAAAATTCTCCACTTAAAATCCCCAAAAGTGTGTTGGAAATCCAAGCAATGTTGCACAATAGGAGCAGATGTAACTTTGTTCCGCAACCGCGAAGCATGTTCTTGCAGACACTGCTGTACTGCTCGAGTAGTACGACCAATATATAGTTTTTGACAAGGGCATAATAACACATATACCACAAAGGACGATAAACATGTAGTGGACCATTTCAATGTATGTTTAAAACCTGTAGTTGGAATAAGCCATTCCTTTCCCTTTATGGTCCGTGCACAAAAATTACATCTAGTGCAAGAATAATGCCCTAGAGACGTATCTTTAAGATCCTTCTCAGTATTGGTCAAAAATAACGTGCTCCCTACCAAGTCACCTAGATTAGGTCCTCTAGTATATGCAATCCGTAATGATTTCCGAAAGCAAGGGTGCAATGCTAATAAATGCCAATGTTTTTTCAAAATATTACACACTTAAATGATGTTTGACATATAAGGTAACACTCCCATAATCTGTTCGCTATTCAGATCAGCACGCTTCCCACGGGTATCTGAATTAAATAACCATTCCCTGTGAGTGAATCGAGCTCTTGTCCATGCTTGTTTTATTATGTGAAATGGATATCCCCGATGCAATAATCTTTGCATAAGTTCCCGGGCGTGTAGATCAAAATCACCAATGGAACTACAAATACGTCTCAATCTCAAGAACTGTCCATATGGCAAGCCACGTTTCAAAGCAGCCGGATGAAAACTGGAAAAATCAAGTAGAGTATTTCTCTGTACTGTTTTCCGAAAAAGCGTGGAATGTAATTTGGAGCCTTCTTTAAAAATGTTCACATCTAAAAACTCCAATTCTGAAAAATTATGATGTAATGTAAATTTCAAATGCTTTCTGTGGGAATTTAACCAATCTACAAAAGAAAACAAGTTAGATTCAGTATTATTCCACAGGAAAAAAAACATCATCCAAAAATCTAACCCATAGTAGAACTGCTGAAAACCAAGGTGAGGGAAAAACTATCTTAGTTTCAAATGCTGCTAAGTATAAAGTAGCAACTGAGGGGGCTACTGTAGCACCCATTGCTATACCATGAACCTGATGATAAAAATTACCATCAAATTGAAAAAACTTTTTAGTCAATACTAAAGTCAATAATTGCTGGAAAAAGCCCCTCGGTGTTCGGGGTGGCAAGGAAACATCCAGTTTCTCAACAACTTCCAAAGATTCACCCTGAGCTATGTTGGTATATAATGGCATAACATCAAGGGAATCCAACCATACATTATCAATGGGAAAAACAATGGAATCCAAACATTGTAGAAAATGTGTTGTATCTTTAATAAAAGAATCAACTCTCTGAGCGCAAGGTTGAAGAAAAATGTCACAATATTGAGACAGGGGTTCTAAAAGCGAGCCCCTGCAGGATACTATGGGTCGACCTGGTGGTGCAACTAAAGATTTATGAATCTTCGGTACGACATAAAAATGTGGTATTAAAGGATGTAAAGGTGTCAACAACTTAAATTCCCATTTAGTTATCCATCCCTGATCCAAAGCCGATTGCATTAAGTCCACTATTTCGGCCCGCAGTTGAACAGATGGATCATTTGGTAACCACTGATAATATTTCGTATCAGTCAACTGTGCCAAAGAAGTTTGACAATATTGTTCAGCTGATTGCACCACCGTTGCAACACCTTTGTCTGCTCTGCGCACTATGATGTTAGGGTCATTCCGCAAAACCGACAAGGCTTCCCATTGTGATTTAGTCAGGTTGTTTGAATAGGATTTCAAATCTGTAGACTCAAGCAACTCAAGCTCACGAAGAACCATATTTTGATATGTTAAAATAAACGGATCTATGGCCCCCAAAGGGGCCCACTTAGATGGTAACCGGACGACAGAGTTATCATCTATTAATGAATGTGTAGCACAAAAATGCGTGACTTGTAATTTTCGAAAAAATTTATGTAAAGCTATCCGCAATTGAAAAGGTCTATAATGAACTCTCGGTACAAAAGAAAGACCTTTATTTAACACAGCTTCCTGAGCCACCGACAGAGGCTGGGCAGAAATATTAATCACTGTACTTTGGACTGAGTCCTTGTTATTGGTCCCTGTGGTTCTGTTTGAGGCTCTAAATAATCCTCCGGGGGTCTTCGATCTCGACCCCGACCTCTGCCCCGTTGGCCCCAGAGAAAAACCTGCTCTTGCTGAAAAGATTGTGCATAATTAGCCCGTCCTCGGTGAGATGTCTTAAAATCCGTTGAACTATCCTCATCTGAATCTTCCTCAGAAGATATATTGAAAGTCACCGTTTTATTTTGTGTGGATATTTTCTTCGAGTGTTACCTTATATGTCAAACATCCTTCAAGTGTGTAATATTTTGAAAAAACATTGGCATTTATTAGCATTGCACCCTTGCTTTCGGAAACCATTACGGATTGCATAAACTAGAGGACCTAATCTTGGTGACTTGGTAGGGAGCACGTTATTTTTGACCAATACTGAGAAGGATCTTAAAGATACGTCTCTAGGGCATTATTCTTGCACGAGATGTGATTTTTGTGCACGGACCATAGAGGGAAAGGAATGGCTTATTCCATATTCCAACTACAGGTTTTAAACATACATTGAAATGGTCCACTACATGTTTATCGTTCTTTGTGGTATATGTGTTTTTATGCCCCTGTCAAAAACTATATATTGGTCGTACTACTCGAGCAGTACAACGGCGTCTGCAAGAACATGCTTCGCGGTTGCGGAACAAAGTTACATCTGCTCCTATTGTGCAACATTGCTTGGATTTCCAACACACTTTTGGGGATTTTAAGTGGAGAATTTTGGATTATGTTCCAGAGAACCTGAGAGAGGGAGACAGGGAGCAGAAACTTCAATTACTAGAACAAACTTGGATTTTTCGTTTGTCATCGGTGGCACTGAATGGACTAAATTTGGAACAGGATTGGTCTAGCCTTTTATGACGTGTCAATTGCTGATGGGCTCTTTAGGTTTTTTTAAAAATTCCTCAGGATACTCCAGTGGGTCAGGACGTTGGACTGAATCACACTAAGCATTTTAGAGGGCGTAAGACAGCTCCACACTTTCAACAGCATGAAAAAAAGATTTTTTGGTTTTGCAGTAATTTTAAGCATTGAAATAGGGCCAGAATGCAGTGACTTGGTCCCAAACGCAGTACTGTGTTCGCCGATGTAACTGCGCGACACATTTACCAGAACCATGAAGATGGCGAATTTTGTCAGCCTAATTGATTAAGAAGACAGCAGATTCACCCTGTATTTGGGTTTGATGAGTATTGTAGCGCCCTCTACGGGTTAGGCGGTTGCCTATATGTAGTGGGCGTACCTCTTTATGTCCCTTATCACCTGAATTCCCAATGCTGAAGCTTCTCAATAATGTAGTTGTGTGGTAAGAACCAAAACAGCCGAGGGTTTCAAAGGTAACAGGAATTTTATTTTCTACTTAACCATTGAACTTCTTTGTCAGCAGTTCAGATATAACCAGAACAAAAATGGGATAATTCTCCATTCAAAAAGGAAAAACAAACTTTACAGCACAGTTCAGGCATTAGCCGTTTCAAACAGCTTGTTTTAAACGAAGCAATAAACCTTGCCTTCAGTCAAGATTACATTCTTAGGTCCCGGGCTTGGTATAGCACAACTCTGTATCACTCAGGGCTCTGCACAGCACCTTGGCTTCTTGGTTACAAGCTGCTAAACCCATGTATCATTTCTTTTTAAAGACATTGGCATTCTTCACTTTCAAGTTGCAAATATTGGCTTTTAACTTCCAGCATTCATAGCCTTCTTTGAGCCTGTCTGACTATCTCAACATTAGTGCTTTAATTAACCAAATTTCCAGCAGGTCATAAACTTTCCAAAGCTTCTGGCTTTTTCACTACTTTTAAAAACCATACAGCTTTTACTTCTTCTGACTCACACAGTAAGAGCAATCCATTTCAACATCAGAACATACACCTTCTGAAAGGCATTCTTCTACTTCCATACTTTCCTCATTTGGTTCAATTAGCACCTGGCTGGCCTCAGCGTCTCTAACGGCAGGTTTCAACTGCTTCAACAATTTCAAAATCTGTTCCCATTGGGAATCCTCACTATGCTGAGTTGCAGGGGAAGGATATAGGAGATCTTTCTTTTTTAATAAACCTTTTAAAACTAGCAAGGGGCTCACCTTGTTCCCAGCGACCTGTCTTCTCTCAGGCTGTGCCACAGGTAGAACCTTCTCCACAGACTCTCTCACAGAGATTCCTGTTCCTTGCTTTCCACCAGCATTTCCCCCAGAATCAACTCTCCTGCGTTCCAAGCCAGCTGTACTCTTCCTACCAGCTAGGCTTCCTTCAGAGCTTGAGTTGTCTGACTGCTGCATGCAATAAGGATCTCCTTTGAGGCTTCTGATAGAGCACTTTTCTCTTACACGTGTCCTCCTAATCTCCTTACTTCCTGTAGTTTCAAGAGATTCTTTGCTAGTGTCCAGCCTGCTAGGGAATGTCTCCTCCTCAGAGGATTTCCCTCCTGGACTCCGCCCACGGACACGATCTCCCCCTACTTTCCTTCTTCCTGGTCTCTCTCCTTTCACTCCTCCTCCTCCTTTCGTTCTCCCCGTTCTGGAAGACTCTCCCTGCTTATATGATTGGGGCTGCCCTATAGCCTCAGACTCCACCCCCAGGCTTCCCTCGTCACCTCCCCTGGTCACCATGGAGCTAGGGCGTGGCTCACTCTCTACATCTCTGTGCACAGAGTTTTTTTTCTTTGGTTAGAGTTTTAACCCTTAAACTCCCTGAAGCTTTCTTCTGCCCAGAGGTAAAAGGCTGTTTTTCCCCACTTTCTTTGTGCTCTATACCTGTCTCGCCACCACACATCCCCCCCCCCCTTAAGATATTCCTGGCTGGCACATTAATGTCCGCACAGCACGGAATCCTAGAAAGGGCATCTGCGTTGGTATGTAATTTTCCGGCCCTATGTTCTACTTGGAATTCATATGCTTGTAAGGTCATATACCAACGCGTGAGGCGTGGATTGTGGTCCTTCATTCTATGCAGCCACTTCAAAGGTGCATGATCCGTGATTAAAAGAAATCTACGGCCTGTCAGATAAAACCTGAGTGCCTCTACCGCCCACCTGATGGCGAGACACTCTCTCTCCACGGTGGAATACTTCTGCTCGGGTGGTGCTAATTTGCGGCTCAAGAACATTACGGGATGCTCTACCCCCTCCCGCTTTTGCGATAATACTGCACCTAACCCGGTTTCTGATGCGTCAGTCTGCACTATGAATGGCCTGTTGAAAACTACGCCCCTCAGGACCGGCGCACAGCATAGTTTTTCTTTTAACTGCGTAAAACCATGCTCCGCCACCAGTGACCACTTTACCTGGTTCGGGGCGTTTTTCTTGAGCATCTCCGTTAGGGCCGCACTTTCCGTAGCAAAGTGCGGGATAAATCGGCGATAGTACCCAATCAACCCCAGAAAGCTACGTAGCTGTTTTTCGTCGCGGGTTTTGGGAACGCTTTTACGCTCTTTACTTTATCTATTAAGGGTTTTACTACTCCTCGTCCCACTAAATGACCCAAGTACTTTACCTCTTTCCCACCGAACATACATTTAGCCGGGTTGAGGGTGATACCTGCCTTCCGCATTGCCCTTAAAACTGTCTCGATGTGGGATAGATGTTGACCCCAACTACTATTATGGATGACCACGTCATCCATGTATGCCGTTGCATATTGGTGATGAGGGTGCAAGACCATATCAATTAGTCTTTGGCATGTTGCTGCCGCCCCATGTAACCCAAAGGGCATTCGGCGGAATTGGAAGAGGCCTATGGGGGTGCTAAAGGCAGTTTTCGGGCGAGATTCCCGTGTGAGGGGAATCTGCCAGTACCCTTTAGTCATATCTAACGTGGTTAAGTATGTGGCCTGGCCTAACCAATCTAGGAGCTCCTCTATTCGAGGCATTGGGTATGTGTCAAAGCGAGAAATTGCATTGACCTTACGGAAGTCAATGCAAAATCGCATGCTCCCATCGGGTTTAGGGACGAGCACTATAAGGTTATTCCAGGGACTCATGGACTCTTCTATCACTCCCATTTTTAACATCTCCTGCACTTGACTTATGACCTCTTGCTGCTTCGCCTCCGGTAGTCTATAAGGTCCTTGGCGTATTATTTCTCCCTGAGGGGTAACTACCTCGTGGGCAACAAGTTTGGTTTCGCCGGGTACAGGTGTTAAAACATCTAGGAACCTGTGTAATAGCTTTAACAAGGCCTGTTGTTGGTGCCATGAAAGTTCCTCCCCTACTCTTGGGACAGTCTTGGTCTTACACTCGGCTAGTTGTGGGCCGAGATCCACATCAGCTTTCTCCTCACAGGTTGCTGATAGACCTTTAATCTCAGCCCGGCCAGTGGACCCAAATCCTCCTGACCCCCTTATCGTAGTGCTCAGTTCCCCTACCTCCTCTACGGGTGGAAAGCCTACGCGTTCACAAATAAGCTGTGCTATTCTATCCCACGTATTCACCTTAAAATCTGTCCCCGCAAAGTTAAGCAATAGGACTTTGACTGCCCCTCGGAAATCAGGGTCAATTACCCCTGCCCCCACATCTATAGAGTTCTTCACCGCCAGGCCTGAGCGTGGAGCAATTCGCCCATAGCAGCCAGGTGGTATCTCTATCTGAATGCCTGTCTCTACCAGTGCTCTGCCTTGTCGAGGAATGATAATATCCTCCGTGCTATGCAGATCAAAACCTGCTGCCTGTTCAGACGCACGTTTTGGGACCCTGGCATTTGGGTGGTACGACAAAATTTTAGAATAAATTTTGGCTTACTGTCGGTATCCTGTTTCTGAGGTGTTTTCCTATCCTGCTTTTTCTGCAGAACCCCAAACAAAGGAGCGGGCAATGCCCTTGTCCTAGCACTGACCCTACGAGAGAATACTAACGGCTTACCCTTATTTTTATCCCCTAGGGACAGCTCTTCAGCTTCTTCTGCTTGGGCTATGCTGGACGTTAAACCTGCCTCTGTTTCTAAACCCATAACTAGACCCCGCTTAAACTGAGGCCAATCTCTCCCTAAAACAAGCGCATGTGGAAGCTTAGGGACTACCGCCACAGAAATGTTTCTTTTTAACCCTAGGCCTTTCACTCTCACTGTATGCAGGGGATAAGATGACGCTGCGCCATGCACGCATCTTATTTTTATACTGCCTTCAGAGTGTTTTGAGGTTAGTCCCCCTATGGCTTGTATTTCCCTCCAAAGCTTTTCTGAAACCATTGACTGGTCTGCACCGGAGTCTAATAGGGCTTCTACAGGGATGTTCTCAACCTCCACAGCTAATAAGAACCCCTCCCCAGTCTCCTTGGATTGGGTGGTCACTAGTGCTGTTCTGGCCCGACAATCCCTTCTCAGGTGTCCTCTATCCCCACAAGCAAAACATTTCCTCTGATCATAACCAGTTTTCCACATAGGTTTCACCTGTGTGACCTCTCCCAACATTGTCCTGCCTTTCTTTTCTGAAACACCTGCGTCTGCCTGGTTCGAAGCACCCACCTTCATTTGGCTGACCATTCTGGCTTCTAGGAACCGCTCTGCCAATGAAGTTGCGTCTTTGGTGCTTCGGCAGTCTTGGAGAATCAGGAAAGACTGCAGTTCTTTCGGAACAGCTTCAATAAACTACTCAAGTACAATGCCGTCTAATATAGAATCAACACTTTTTCCCTCCGGTGTTAACCACTTATAAACCAGGGTTTTAATGCACTGGCATAAGGCCCGCAGTGTCTCGCCCTGCTTTAGCTTACACTCGCGTAAAAGACGACGGTAGACCATTGGGGTCAAGCCCATACGGTCTCTCACTGCCTTTTTGAGTTCCTCATAACTGGAGGCTAGATCAGTAGGCATGGCTCTATAAGCCGCTAATGCTTCCCCCGTAAGGGAGGCAGCTATGCGAACGGCCCACTGATTTTCTGGCCATCCACTTAGGAGTGCAACTCGCTCGTAATACCTCTAGGTAATCATCAATATCATCCTCTTTGGTCAATTGGCCAAAGGAAACGATCCCTTTACCCAGAGCTCCCAGTCCTTGTAAGGCTCCCAAAGAACCTGATACAGTCCTTAAAGCTTCTGCTGTCTGTTTTTGCTCTCCGATCCAGGCACCCATCATCTCCAGGAGCGGTTGTTGTTGGGCCTTCAGCATGGCGGCTGTTCATTCCTGCGTCTGGGCAGCCATCTCCTGCTGTTGTTGGAACCGATCCGCCATCCAGTTCAATAGCTCTCCTCGCTCCATCTCTGGTTGCTGAAATGACAGAAAGAGAAAGCAAACACCAAGTGCGGCTCTTACAAAAGCAGCCCACTTTCCTCCAACTTTATCAAGTACTGCAGTACCCCTCCCTTGCAGCGGTATCCAGACTAACCCCTTCTATGTACAGGTTACCTGCTGCAAGTGTTGAGTCAAGCTTATTTGCACAGCCGGCACCAGATGGAACATCAGCTCCGGTCCGTCCCTCTGCTGCTACTCCGGTCCGGGTTTCTCCTGCAGGGACTTGGTTTCCAGAGGACTTCTGTGGAGGCTTCCTCTGTACAGCTGTAAATATCCCTTTTATGCTTGGAATATAGGACAGTAGATCATCCAACAACTATGCCAACTGTAGCGCCCTCTACGGGTTAGGCGGTTGCCTATATGTAGTGGGCGTACCTCTTTATGTCCCTTATCACCTGAATTCCCAATGCTGAAGCTTCTCAATAATGTAGTTGTGTGGTAAGAACCAAAACAGCCGAGGGTTTCAAAGGTAACAGGAATTTTATTTTCTACTTAACCATTGAACTTCTTTGTCAGCAGTTCAGATATAACCAGAACAAAAATGGGATACTTCTCCATTCAAAAAGGAAAAACAAACTTTACAGCACAGTTCAGGCATTAGCCGTTTCAAACAGCTTGTTTTAAACGAAGCAATAAACCTTGCCTTCAGTCAAGATTACATTCTTAGGTCCCGGGCTTGGTATAGCACAACTCTGTATCACTCAGGGCTCTGCACAGCACCTTGGCTTCTTGGTTACAAGCTGCTAAACCCGTGTATCATTCCTTTTAAAAGACATTGGCATTCTTCACTTTCAAGTTGCAAATATTGGCTTTTAACTTCCAGCATTCATAGCCTTCTTTGAGCCTGTCTGACTTTCTCAACATTAGTGCTTTAATTAACCAAATTTCCAGCAGGTCATAAACTTTCCAAAGCTTCTGGCTTTTTCACTACTTTTAAAAACCATACAGCTTTTACTTCTTCTGACTCACACAGTAAGAGTAATCCATTTCAACATCAGAACATACACTTTCTGAAAGGCATTCTTCTACTTCCATACTTTCCTCATTTGGTTCAATTAGCACCTGGCTGGCCTCAGCGTCACTAATGGCAGGTTTCAACTGCTTCAACAATTTCAAAATCTGTTCCCATTGGGAATCCTCACTACGCTGAGTTGCAGGGGAAGGATATAGGAGATCTTTCTTTTTTAATAAACCTTTTAAAACTTGCAAGGGGCTCACCTTGTTCCCAGCGACCTGTCTTCTCTCAGGCTGTGCCACAGGTAGAACCTTCTCCACAGACTCTCTCACAGAGATTCCTGTTCCTTGCTTTCCACCAGCATTTCCCCCAGAATCAACTCTCCTGCGTTCCAAGCCAGCTGTACTCTTCCTACCAGCTAGGCTTCCTTCAGGGCTTGAGTTGTCTGACTGCTGCATGCAATAAGGATCTCCTTTGAGGCTTCTGATAGAGCACTTTTCTCTTACAAGTGTCCTCCTAATCTCCTTACTTCCTGTAGTTTCAAGAGATTCTCTGCTAGTGTCCAGCCTGCTAGGGAACGTCTCCTCCTCAGAGGATTTCCCTCCTGGACTCCGCCCATGGACACGATGTCCCCCTGCTTTCCTTCTTCCTGGTCTCTCTCCTTTCACTCCTCCTCCTCCTTTCGTTCCCCCCCTTCTGGAAGACTCTCCCTGCTTATATGATTGGGGCTGCCCTATAGCCTCAGACTCCACCCCCAGGCTTCCCTCGTCACCTCCCCTGGTCACCATGGAGCTAGGGCGTGGCTCACTCTCTACATCTCTGTGCACAGAGTTTTTTTCTTTGGTTAGAGTTTTAACCCTTAAACTCCCTGAAGCTTTCTTCTGCCCAGACGTAAAAGGCTGTTTTTCCCCACTTTCTTTGGGCTCTATACCTGTCTCGCCACCACAGTATTTCAAATTATTCTTTTGAGTTTTATTGTGGTATAGCACTGGAAAGTGTGCAATATTTCACGATTCTTTATTCATGGTACTTTTAACTATAGTTTGATTAAAAGGGAAGTTACACTTCAAGAGAGGGACACCTCCCATGGCAAAAACGTCCGACAAAAAAAGTTTTTTAGGCAGGATTTAGTTACTGGACACACGCTCTATGGGTTCTAAATGGGCAGTGTTTGTAGTAGTTCCTAATGTACCTGGCGGTTGGCAATGGATCATAGTAATGTAGAAATCTTTTAGTCTTTCTTTATCCGTACACTCATTAAGAGGCATGTTTACTAAAAGTTAGTGTATGGTAACATTATGCAAATATTTATGCAAATGGGGTCCCTTATGCAAATGAGGCCCCGCACCGAGTCTCCGCACATGGCCCCGCACCCCCCTTGGGCCGCCCCTGCTTGAAATTGGCCTGTAAGATGCAGGAGATGTATGGTCAAGTTTGTTCCCTTTCAGGATGGGGTGGATAGAGCTGTTTTTCAGTGGGGCAGGCATAACTCCAGTTTTAAGGGAGGTTGTAACCATGGATTGAATAAAGGGGCTTAGTATTTCCTTTGTATTTTTAATTCATGTGATTGGGCATGGATCAAGGGCTGAAGTGGTAGTGTTAAGGTTTTTAATGATATCTATTATGTTTTTAAGAGATGGTAGGTCAAACTGGTTCCAGGTTGGTGTGGGGTTAACTTGGAGGTTTGGGTATGTGTATGGGTACTAGTTTTGGATGAGGGTAAAACGTATTTAGAGCAGAGGTGGTCTGCTATGGTTTGTGGGGAGATTTTATCTCCCAGTTCTTGGTTTGGTGTATCTTTTAGTAGGACTTTGGCAATAGAGAAAAGTTCCCTAGGTTTATTTGTAGAACGTAGGATTCTGTTCTCGTTATATTCTCTTTTCTGTTTTAGAGTTTCGTTGCAGTAGGTGTGGAGCTTTTCAGAGTAGGAGGTGAGGCTGGATGGGTCACGTAGTTGTCACCAGCGGTGTTCAAGCCGTCGGAGTTCTGTTTTTAATTTATGTAAGGGTGTAGAATAACAAGGTGCTCTTTTATGGTGTTTCAGGGTGTGCTGTTTGGGGGGTGCCTGTGCCAATGTGGACAGGATGGTGTTCCATCTGTTGATTTGTGCATCTAAGTTGGCCTCGTCGTCAGGTGATGATTCTAGTTGGGGTATTGCTTGTTTTAGAATTATTTCTTGAGCCTAAGGTTACCAGTTGCCTAAGGTTACCAATTTTCAGAGACTGTCCCTGATTTCTTCTGTCTGTGCCCTTTTCTTCCACTGCCAACTCCAGATTTTGATCCTTTCACCTGCTGCTCCTTATCCCTGGAACAAACTACCTGAGTCTGTACATAAGGCTTTATCTCTGTCCCTTTTCAAAGCCATGCTAAAACCCCACCTCTTCAAGGCTACTTATGGATCCTGATCTGCTCAGTCTCCTATGTGTCTCCTTACCATTCCCTAGATATATCCTTGCCCTCAGCTGTTGTGTTGTCTGTCTTGACTCGATTGTAAGCTCTGATGAGCAGGGACCATCGTTTACATGTGCCTGTGCAGAACTGCATATGATTTGTAGCGCTATATAAATGATCAGTAGCAGTATTAGTAGTAGATTTTAGAGCTGTATCCCTGTCATAAGAACATAAGACATGCCATACTGGGTCAGACCAAGATCCATCAAGCCCAGTATCCTGTTTCCAACAGTGGCCAATCTAGGTCATAAGTACCTAGGAGTTTCCCCAAAAGACACAGGTTCCACAATGCTTGTATTGGGTCAAGCATTGATATCCTGGGTCCCTATTTAATAATGGTTTATTGACCTTTCCTCCAGGAACTTGTCCAAACCTTTTTTAAACCCGGCTACACTAACAGCCTTTACTACATCCTCTGGTAACAAATTCCAGAGTTTGATTACACGTTGAGTGAAAAAATATTTTTTTATTTGTCTTAAATAGTTTACCCTGTAGCTTCATTGCATGTCCCCTAGTTTTTCTATATTTTGATAGCGTAAACAATCGATCTACGTTTACCCGTTCTACTCCGTTCATTAATTTATAGACTTCTATCATATCTCCCCTCAGCCATCTCTTTTCCAGGTTGAAGAGCCCTAACCTTTGTAGCCTCTCCTCATAGGAGTAGCCTTCCATCCCCGTTACAATTTTGGTGGCTCTTCTCTGTACCTTTTCTAATAACGCTATATCCTTTTTAAGATACGGCAACCAGAATTTCACACAATATTCAAGGTGCGGTCACACCATGGAACGATACAGAGGCATTATAATATCCTTTGTTTTATTTTCCATTCCTTTCGTTATGATACCTAGCATTCTATTTGCTCTCTTGACTGCCGATGCACACTGGGCGGAGGGTTTTAACATGTTATCCACGATGACGCCTAAATCCTTTTCCTGGGTGGTGGTTCCCAATGTGGAACCTTTCATCGTGTAACCATAGTTTGGGTTGTTCTTTCCTAGGTGCATAACTTTGCACTTGTCCACATTAAATTTCATCTGCCATTTGTATGCCCAGTCTTCCAATTTATCAAGATCCTCTTGGAATTTTAAACAATCCTCTTGGGTTTTAACAACTTTAAATAGTTTTGTGTCATCTGCAAATTTGATAACCTCACTCATTATTCTGTTTTCCAGGTGATTTATGAATATGTCAAAAAGCAGCAGACTCAGTACAGATCCCTGGGGTACTCCACTATTCACCTTTTTCCATTGAGAAAATTGGTCATTTAGCCCTACCCTGTGCTTTCTATCTTTTAACCAGTTCCTGATCCACAAACGTACACTGCCTCCTATCCCATGACTTTTTAGTTTTGCCAAAAGTCTCTGATGAGAGACCTTGGCAAAGGCTTTCTGAAAGTCCAGATACACTATATCAACCGACTCACCTTTGTCTACCTGTTTATTCACACCTCCAAAAAATCATAACAGATTAGTAAGACAACATCTTCCTTGTCTAAAGCCATGTTGGCTGTCTCCCATTAGGCCTTGACTATCTACATGCTGAGTAATTTTGTTCTTTCCCAGTACTGATGTCAGGCTCACCGGTCTGTAGTTTCCCGGATCACCCCTGGAACTCTTTTTAAAAATTGGCGTTACATTGACCATCCTTCAATCTTCAGGTATTAAAGATGATTTTAATGATAGTTCACAGATTACTAATAGCAGATCTGCAATCTCATATTTGAGTTCTTTCAGCACCCTTGGATGTATACCATCCGGTCCAGGTGATTTGCTACTCTTCAGTTTATCAAATAGTTGTAATACATCTTCCCGGTGTAGCGATATTTCTTTCAAGTTCCTCTGCAGTATCGCCTTTAAATACCACTTCAGTCATGGGTAACATCCCTACATCTTCCTCAGTAAAGACAGAAGGAAAGAATTCATTCAGTCTCTCCACTATAGCCTTGTCCCCTCTTACTGCCCCTTTTACCCCTCTATCATCTAACGGTCCAATTGACTCTCTCACAGGTTTTTTGCTAGGAATGTACTTGAAAAAGTCTTTATTACGTGTTTTCGCTTCTGTAGCAAGTTTCTTCTCAAATTCTCGCTTTGCCTGCCTTATCAATGCTTTGCATTTAACTTGCCAGTGCTTGTGCTGTTTCCAGTTTTCGTCATTTGGCTCTTTTTTCCATTTCCTGAAAGATGCTTTTTTGGCAACAACAGCCTCTCTGACCTCACCTTTAAACCATGCTGGCAGTTTTTTGGACTTCCTTCCACTTTTCTTAATGCGTGGAATACTGCTGGTCTGGGCTTCCAAGATACTATTTTTAAACAACACCCAAGCTTGATGGAAGTCTTTAAACTTTGCAACTGCTCCTTTTAGTTTTTTCTTAACTATTTTCCTCATTTTATCATAGTCTCCCTTTCGAAAGTTAAAAGGTAGTACTGTGGATTTCCTTACCATCCCTCCTCTACTAATTAAATCAAACGCGATCATGCTATGATCACTATTGCCAAGTGGCCCCAACACACTTATCTCTTGCACCAGCTCTGGTGTTCCACTAAGGACTAGGTCCAATATGGCTTCCCCTCTGGTCGGTTCATGAACCAGCTGCTCCAAGAAGCAGTCATTAATTTCATCTAGGAACTTTATCTCCCTAGCATGTCCTGCCGTGACACTGACCCAGTCGATACTGGGGTAATTGAAATCACCCATTGTTATTACTGTGTTGTTACTTTTGTTAGCTTCCTTGATTTCTTTGAGCATTTCATCATCCATTTGTTCATTCTGGCCAGGCGGTCGATAGTACACCCCCACTGCCATCACCTTCCCCTTCTTACATGGAATTTCAATCCATAGAGATTCTAGAGCAAATTTTGTTTCCTACAAAACTTTAATCCTTTCAGACTCAATGCCCTCTCTAACATAGAGTGCAACCCCTCCACCAATTTGATCAGTTATATCATTACGATATAGTTTGTACCCAGGTATCACAGTGGTTGTCCTCCTTCCACCATGTCTCTGAGATTCCAATCATATCTAACCTCTCATGTAGTGCTATATATTCTAACTCTCCCATCTTATTTTTTAGACTTCTAGCATTTGCATACAAGCATTTTAGAGACTGTATTTATTCATATTAATCTGGCTATTGGTAGGCATGGGTAATTTGGAATCTTTAAGCTCTGTCTGCACCATACTCAAGGGCATTTGAGCTACTTTACTCTTTTTTGGAACCTCTCTGCCTTTGGTAGTATCCTTCAAGGATACCTTCTTCCGAACCATGCGCTCTTGTGCGACTGTCGGCTTTCCCCTATTATCTAGTTTAAAAGCTGCTCTATCTCCTTTTTAAAGGTTAATGCCAGCAGCCTGGTTCCATCCCAGTTAAGGTGAAGCACATCCCTTCGGAAGAGCCCCTCCTTTCCCCAGAATGTTCCTCAGTTCCTAACAAATCCAAAACCCTCATCCTTGCACCATTGTCTCATCCACGCATTGAGACTCCGTAGCTCTGCCTGCCTTTTGGGTCCTGCGCGTGGAACGGGAAGCATTTCGGAGAATGCTACCCTGAAAGTTCTGGATTTCAACTTCCTACCTAAAAGCCTAAATTTAGCCTCCAGAACCTCGCTACCACATTTTCCTATGTCATTGGTACCAACATGTACCAAGACAGCAGACTCCTCCCCAGCACTATCTAAGACCTTATCTAGGTGGTATGTGAGGTCCGCTGCCTTCGCACCAGGCAGGCATGTTACCAGGCGATCCTCATGTCCACCAGCCACCCAGCTATCTATATGCCTAATGATCGAATCACCTACTATAACGGCTGTTGTAAACCTTCCCTCATGGGCACATGGCCCTGGAGAAACTTCCCTGGTGCGAGAGGGTTTTACATCACCTGGAGGACAGGTCCTAGTTACAGGATCACTTCCTGCCACACCAGGGTGATCTCTCTCCTCCATGGCAACAGGGATGCTGCCAGACTAGAGGTGGGACTTCAGGACTATATCCCTGTAGGTCTCGTCTATGTACCTCTCTGTCTTTCTTATGTCTTCCAAGTTTGCTACTCTAGCTTCTAGAGAACGGACTCGTTCCCTGAGAGCAAAGAGCTCCTTGCACCTAGTGCACACGTAAGACCTCTCACCAACTGGGAGAAAATCATACATGTGACACTCAGTGCAAAAGACTGGAAAACCCCCATCTCGCTGCTGGACTGCTGTCTGCATCTTAGTTTAAAGCTTGTGTTTAGATCTTTAAATTCTTGACATACTAAGGGTTGGTGTGGATGCTTATACTAATAAAAGTGTATCTAATACGTTTAATATACCTTGTTCCCCTGAAGCTTAATTAATCTCAGGTTGTTAATGTATGACTGATTTGGATAAAGAGCTGCTCCTGAGAGCAGCTCCTTTCCTCTAAGATGTTTGGCAGCCTCCTGTTCCCGATTCCAGCAATGGGGTAAGAGAGGGTAGAAAACAATTATTTTCAATATAATGATTTGAATATGTCAGTTTTTAGAATTTACATGTATTATCTTTATATTTTGTACAGTACAGGGGTAATGCCTCAATGTTTCTATTTCTCTGTCAGTTTGTCTGCTTGGAAGTGATACTATTGCTGCCATTGATGGATGGTGGGGGCAGAGTAATGCTCTTCCATTCTCCACACCTTGTCGCTCAACCCTGGAACTAGGGGGATCCCTTTTTTCCCCTTCCCTGCTTCAAGTAACAAGTGTCCCAGATTTGCCTGCAAAAATGTGGTAATCTTACTTGAGCGCACAGGCTCCACAATGGTTTTCTGGCTTTGTTGAAAAGAGTGCTGAAAAAAAGGGCATGGGAAGTGTGCTGGAACAATGTATGTGAATGTCTGGAATGCTATATGGCGCATAAAAGCAATATTATTCTCTCAGAAGTTCTGCTCAAAATATCGGTGTTCATAGAACCAGTATTCTGAGCAGAAAGTTTGCACAGAATAATACTCCTAGGCGCTACATAGCATTCCAGCATATGTGCACAAGTGTCTTTTTTGCATAGGATATGCTAACATAGGCACCTGTGCGCATGTGCCTGGCTTACTCCTTGTTTAGTGCAGACTTTTTTCACACAGCTCATTTGAATATTGTTTGCTTTCAGCATGGCTGAGCAAAACACCTGCACTAAACTTGCATTAGGAAACCCTGCACTAGAGCTTTAGTACCAGGGTCTAGCTCACGGTTTCTGCATTGAGTCATCAATCTTTATCTGCTGCTCTGCGGCTCCCACCCAGCTGCAGGCAGAAAGTACATCAATCTATGCTGCTACCAATCCCTTTTCCCCCTGTAGATCATTGGTGAGGCAGAACCAGCCAATAGGCTCCTGCAGCCCATTGTCCTGCTAGGGGAGGCAGGAGCAGTAGCTAGGAGATATAACCGCTTCCTTCCTGCTTTCCCTTGCACCACAGAGCTCTCAATCTGGAGAAGTGCAGGGGAGAATATTAGGGGTGCCCAACTACCCAGAGAGTTGGCATTTATGATTTTAATTTAAATCCGTTTCAGAAAATTAATTTGTTAATCTGTGGAAGAAAAAGTAGTAATTTATAGTTCCTTCCTCATTCAAGTTTTCCTGCATGCTCTAGCAGAAGAATTTATAGCTGTCCCTGCAATTAGAGAAGTGTGTATCAGCAAGAATGCCAGGCACTTGGTGACTGAGAGGCATGTTTGTTTAAGGTAAAAAGTTTGATTTAGTTTTTGTAGGTTATAGTAAAACTCTGCTTGAAAATGGCTCTTCATCTCTCCTATAGCACAACAAATAGTGAACCATGGCCAGAAATTGTGAGTAAATGTATTCAGATGAAGGAAAGCTTAAACCACCAACAGATAGATAGATTTTGAAAGTGAAATCTTTACAAAAGCTATTTTATGGAACGTTTTGGAGTAGCTGCTAGGAATAAGAGACATAAAGTCTCTTTATATTCTCCTTGCACAAGATGGGGATTTATATATATTTTTTTGTTTTATTAAATAAAATTATACAGGTGAATATTCAGCTGTGGTAATTGGTGTTTATGAAATGACAATTACTGCTGCTAAAAGCTGAATATCTAGATAGTGGCAGTGTTCTTTGCAGGGCTAGCTTGTCCACTAGGCTGGCAAGGTGGCTGCCTAGGGTAGCAGACTTTGGTGGGTGGCATGGTGACTTTGTGCTGTCACTTTGGTGCCCACAGTAGGCTATATGCTTCAGCACACATGATCTGCTGCTTCCTCCGGTCCTCCTCAGAAGCGGCAGGCCATGTGTACTGAAGCATACGGCCTGCTGCGGGAACCAAAGGAGCTGCACAAAGCTGCTGCTTTTAATCTGCTGCTGCCACCCCTCCAGATAATGGAATCAGCAGCATGGCTTGAAGTGGGGGGAGGGGGCATGACCAGGGCTCCTGCCTGGGGTGGCAGAAAACTTTGGGCCGGCCCTAGCTCTTCACTTTATCCGGAGAGCAGCAATGTTCAGTCTGGTATCTGGATGGCCAATTCAGAAAACGTTAGAACTGCTTTTTTTTTCTGTCCTAAACTTTTGTGAATAGTTATCCAGATAGCAGACTGGATATCACCGCTATCCTGATACATTTATGGGTCTGATCACACACTGCCCCTATGTCGCCCCCTAGCACTATCCAGATAGTGCTCTGGTGGTCTGGAAGGATATTCAGCAATACTACACATGTGAAGTGGCATTTTAGATAGGAATTTGAGATGTCCAAGTCACAAAGTACTGGAGGAGCAGTGGCAGTGAAGAGAGGCATGTGTAAATGCTGTCTGAAATCGCTCTGTCTCCACCCTGAAAGATGCATGTCCCAGCAACTGGTTCTGGAGAAAGGCACATGCAAATAGCATGACCAGGTATGTGGACGTTTGCAGTCCAATTTAGAAATCTGGACGTCCTCAAAATGCACAACCAAAGAAACAGGTATAGTGTAGCAGCAGATAAGCATGCAATAAATAAATCCAGGAGTCTTTTCAAGGATCCAAGCCAGTTTAATGTGCACATGGCTCAAGCAATAAGCAATTTCAAAATGGCTGAGCAATGGCTTCTAGTAAAACAACAACTTTTATAGCTTTCTTGTCCATTCTAAGCATAGGCAAACTTTTCATTGGTCCCAGTACCCCTCTCACCCATCTATTGGTCCCGGTACTGATATGGCTACCCAATCGGGACTCTGGTCTGGGCCCAGCACCTGGTTGCCCCCCTTCTAGTCCCAATTACAATGGTCAGTGTCTCCAACTTGTTACTTCTCTCCTCCAAGGTCGCTGAGCTTGTTAAACCATATGGGAAGCAGAGGCACTGTGACCTTGCTCTCTGCAGAGTTAATTAATTCCATAGAAGCATAGCACACCTTATCAGTACCAATTAAACTTGTTTTTCTTTATTTTCTAAGTTTCGTTTCTGCTTAGCTATGTTCAGTTAAACTGAGTTAAGTTTCAATTCTATGGTGTCATCATTCAGGGGGGTTTTCATTCCTCTGGGCCTAACTACAGGCTTCAGTTACAGGTCAAGCTGCTCAGGCCTGTCTGCTTAGTTCAATTAGCATGGATCATAGGCCGTCGCCTACCACATTCCCCCCTTTGATTATTCTCACCCGCATGTTAATAAGGTGTGAGAATCAAATCACATAATACTAGGTAAAGGTATCACTCTGTGGTATAGGGTAGTAAGTTCACATAGCTAATATCTTTGTAGCTGTCTTACGCTCTACAGTGTTATTAATAACTGAAGTTATCATTTGCAAGCAAAATGGCAAGAAACAAGGGAGCAACAGGCAGATAGTCAAAGTCCATAGTTTGGCAAGAGTGGGAAAAAGAACTAAAGGATTAGAAGGTTCGGTTGCATCTTTGTTGTGCTGTCGTAAAGCTTCTGATTTAGACAGACCAGCTGTCCATCCTTCGTAGTAGATTGTGGTCCAGTCCGAACAAAACACAAACTGTCAACAATGGGGTGGGCCAATACCCACTCACTAGTAGTATTATGTAAATCAGTCTGATTGTATAGGATAGAATAGTTCAGTTCTTGCGTCTCCCAGGGCCACTGATCTCCCATCTTAGTTCCTCCACAATAGAAACAGTCAGAAGTGTGGAGACTAGATGCTATTGCTCCAGTAAGTTCACGAAACAAGTTCTGGTGGTGGTATGAGGAATTGCAACGGTGGCTTGCATAGCCTTGTAGAAAGTCAAGATCTAGAACAACTTTTGGATTGGAGAGTATACCAATGCAAGTATAGGAAGAATGATAAAACAAGGTCTGAGT
Source organism: Ichthyophis bannanicus (assembly GCA_033557465.1). Classification (NCBI taxonomy): domain Eukaryota; kingdom Metazoa; phylum Chordata; class Amphibia; order Gymnophiona; family Ichthyophiidae; genus Ichthyophis; species Ichthyophis bannanicus. Next base: position 898,078,962 of record CM066034.1, read on the forward strand.
GACCTTCGGTCCAGTTCATGTTGTACTTATACAGGCTGCCCAGGGAGATAAGGCAAAAGTCATTTCAAAGCACTCCAAGGCTGCTGCCAAATGAAAGCAATAATAATAATTCATAATGGGCATAGTCTCTGGAAAATTGGTGGAACTGTCGACTTCCACAACAGATAACAGATGTAGGGTTGATTGTAGATCCTCAAGCTTCTGCCGTACGTAGACCTACCAGCGTTTTGGCAGGAGTAGGGCTGTAGATTCCAAAGTATCACTGTCCTCTGGGATGTCTCAATTTCTTAAAATATCATAGCATAGTCTCTTAGGCTATTATTGCTTCCTTAGAGCAGTTCACTCTTTAGGAGATCAAAACAGTCTTTTCAGAGTATTTAAACACAGTCTCTTAGAAGATTCAATTTCTTAACACAACACAGTCTCTTTCTGATGATTGCAGGTTTTTTTCAGATGCGAGGCTTACCTTCAGATAAACTAACAGTCTTGAAATAGTGCAGTTTCTGAGGGACCAATAAGTCTTAGGTCCGTGGTTGTTGTCGTAGGGTGAGGTGCAATGGAGTCTCAGGATGCTGTACAGTAGTCCAGTGATCAGGTTCAAGAGCAGCTGCTGGCTTCACTTGATTATGATGGGTCCAAGGTTCAAATTCTGCGACTTTTACTGCAGTTGGAGTTGTTGACAGGATGACGACATAGGGTCCCCTCCAATGCAGGGCTAACAGTATCTTTCTCCACTCTTTGATCCACACCGAGACTCCAGGCTTGAAAGGATGCAGGGGTGCAGGCAAATTGATGAGTAATCGATTTTGTACTCAGGTATGAAGACTTCTGCAAAACAGAACTTAAAACCAATAGTTCATGTCTAATAATTTCAGATCCTATCTGTCTCATATCTCCTTTTATTTCCTATACAATAGGCAGGGGTTGCCCATACAGAATCTCAAAAAGGGAAACTCCTAAAGACTTGGCAGGGGCTAAGTATATCCTAAGAAGGGCTATGGGAAGAACCTGGGGCCACTTCAGGTAAACCTCTTGGCAAAGTTTAGACAACTGAGATTTCAGGGTTCTATTCATATATTCTACTTTTCCTAAATTCTGAGATCTATAGGCAGTATGTATCTATTAATATCAATATCTTGGGGCTATACTTAATGGACTTGCTTCCTAAGGTTATCCACCCTCATTCTTTGTACAGGGCCCCATATGCATGCAAGGTTGTAAGGGTATACTTGAAATCTGGGTACACATTTAGACAGGGCTCTTTTCCTATTGTTAGTGCTCTAGTGAGGACTATCAGTTCAGCTTTCTGTGGTGAAGTTTCTGGGGCCAGGGCTGAGGACTCAACTACCAAATCAGGGGTCACCACTGCATATCTAGCACAACAATGTCCATTGATGATGAAACTGCCTTCAGCCACAAAGAAAGTCTGTTCAGGGTTCTCCAGAGGGACATCAGTCAAATCCAGGTGGCTTGAGAATACAGTGTCCATAATTTCTAAACAGTCATGATCAGGGGATCAAGACCAACTGATAACAACATAGCAGGATTGAAAGCTTGACTGACCCTTCAGTTGTATCTGGGGTTTTCACACAACATACTCTAATATTTCAACATTCATAGATTTGTTAGCTAGTAATTTCCTTTGTGAAGGGATTTTTCTTTTAGTTTTTGCTTACTAGGAAGGCTGTAGCTGTAACAGCTTCTCAAATAAGGTCCAAGAGATTGAGTCAACACTCCCAGAACATTTCCTTGCGACTCATGAACATAGAGACTGTAAGGTTTTCTGGACATCTGGTAGACCCAGAATTGGTGACAACATCAGAGTGTTTTTTTCAAAGATCAAAAGACTGCATCCTGTTCAAGTCCCCATTCCTCTGGAGACTTTTCCATTCCTTTGATAGCTTGATACAATGTTTTTTTTTTTTTTGGTTTTTTTTCTCTAGCAGCGCAAAATTGGGGATCCATATACAACATACTCTGTGGCACCCAAGAAGGCTCTCACTTGCCTCCTGGTGATTGGAGTAGGAATACTGCATACAGCTGCTTTGCATTCTGGTAAGGGTTCCAGGCGTCGAATTCCGCTGGACAACTGGAATCCTAGGTATTTAACTTGTTTGACATAATTATGCTTTGGCTCTTGAGACTTTGTATCCAGCCTCATTAAAAAGGTGCAAGAGTGCACTGGTGGCTGGTGGACATTCACTTTCTGAGTTGGTGGTTATGAGCAAGTTGTCCACATATTGAAGTAGAATTTTTCTTTTTTTTTTTTTTCTTGAGTTTCTGGATAACTTGTCAAATCTTTTGCTGAGTGAGGCGAGTTCTTGAATTCTTGAGGTAATCTTGTCCAGATGAGTTGGCCCCGCCTCCTTGTAGTGGGGTCTTGGGCTAAGCGTATACAGAAAAAGGCATCTTTTTAAGTCCAGAATGATGAAATGTATAGCTTCAGCAGAGATCAGTTCCAAGAGAATATAAGGATTTTGGTACCACTGGTTGTATAGTTTCAGCTGCATCATTCATTCTTTCTTAGATCCTGCACTGGGCGGTAATCACCTGTCCCAGGCTTCTTGACTGGCTTGAGGGTGACAATGGCAGGGGCTATGTTCTTCGCTAGGCCAGGTAGATTATCTTCTGCCCATCCTCCAGGTGGGGCTATGAGGTTGGTAAGTGTACAGCTTGTTGCTTTGGATGCAGGTGAATAGAACCGCCATTCTTCTTCTTGGGGACAGTTAACACCATCAGGCCAGCAGATTTTGAGTTTCATTTTTTTCCCCTTCAACAAAGGATATCTGTGCTTGAAGCTTTGCAAGCAGGTCTCGGCCCAAAAATGGAATAGGGCATTCAGGCATATACAGGAACTGGTACATTATTATTATTATTTTTTTCTAGTTCACACATGTGGTTCTGCAGAAAAGGCTTTGCGAGAAAAACACAGGGGCTACTGGTTTTAGTATTCTGCTCCTGTATCCCCCATAAAAGTCCATATATTGGTCCCCTATTTTTCAGACTGACTCCTGGGGACCCAGGGAAACTGGAGAGTCCGGTCTGGCCTAGTCTTCATCCATGCTGTAGCCCTCTCAGGCTGCCACTCACGCTATAGCTGCTCCACTCTCGTGCTGAAACACTGTGCTTGGTTTTATTCTGTCTATGATTCTACAATCAAGTACTCCCTCCTGGGGTGGAGTCAAGATACGGGCATTCACTTCTCTAATGTCCTTCTTTTTCTATAATGGGCGCACTCACACCCAGTTTTTCACTTCCTCTGTTCCTTCGATTAGGATAACCTCCGCACATCATTCAACTAAAATATCATTCACTTTCTCTGTTACATTTATTTTCACAATTCACACACCCTCTGATTAACTTTCATTTAACCATTATGCCCGCAAATTCATCCAGTTCTCTGCAATTTCCGTTCATTAGTTCAATCAAGTCCTAAAACTTCTCAGTGTATAATGCAGGTTTTTTTTTTCAGTTCTAAACAAGTCTGGTCAGCTGACTTTCACTTCTAGTCCGGAGGGGGTGGACATTCCCCTGTTGCAGAGGTGGCTAGCAAACTACTTGGGAATCTGTAGTCCCCCCCCCCCCCCTCTCCTGGATTCTGTTTCTCCTAGCAATGCTCTATCCAGGAGGTTGATTTTTTTTTTTTTTTTAAGGATCCACTTCTCTGCTGTGGGCACATTAGTTCACGCCCACCGGGGGGGGGGGGGGTTTGACATCATCGGTGGACTGGGCTCCATCCCCCCCCCTTAAGCACTCTGAACTGAACTACTTACAGAGAGAGAGAGAGAGACGAGACAGGATATCCAGAAATTCTGGGGCAAAATCCTGATTGGGACAGAGACATTTCATAATCTTCAGTAAATCCCTTACTGAAATTCTTGATCATACTTGAAAAGACACTTATTATTTCTGTAAACATAGGGCAGGCAGGAAACACTTAGATTGAGCACATACATCCATTATGCTTCTTATAGAGAGAACTATAGCTATCTGTCAGCATGTCTCTGCAAAAGAAATTATTTTTTTAGTTCAGGAAGCAAATATTTAAAAGACATTCCGGATATTTTTCATAAAATACAGTACACCTTTCCCTTTTTTTTTTAAATACAGAAAAGCTAACTGATTTGTTCATTAGTAACCAGCACAGAGGGGAAGCATGCATTCAAATGACTTATACTCATTCATAAAAAGATAAACTTTGTTTTTAAAACTTTTGGTTAAACAGAGCTAGTGAAACAATTGAACTGTGCTCATAAAAAGAGACTTCTCATTCACATGGACAGAGATGCCAGAAAAAAAACAATTTAAATCAATGTTAAGTCGTGATCTAATTACTTTGTAGATCAAAGGAAAAACAAAAACAGTTCTTTATCATTTCCTATTTAAACTGTTTCAGTGCTTACTGAAAATTTGAACATACAGCCGACAGAAATTCCTCTCACTTGGTCCGCAACCCATAAGGGATTAATACAAACTTAATCCTTTTCAGGCTAAACCCAAAAACTATCGGGACCCACAATCCTGACTAAACATTCTTATTAAATGATAAATAAATGATATATATTACATAACCACAGCAGAAGGAACAAAAACATATTAAATAAAACAGGTACAATTTGCCTGAAATAAGCACAAACTACCAGCATTGAGGTTTAAGCCTGCACAAGATTAGAAAGACGACACTAGACATTCTTTCCTTCAGACACGCCCCCTGTCAGTTTTTCACACTGCAGTAGAAAAACTAACTGGGTCAGACCAGCTTTTTGATTTCTAAAAATGACTGTAGGTGTTTTGGGTCTTCATTCTGCTCTATTAATACAATTTCTTAATCAGTGAACTGTCACAAATTACTCAACAGAATAATCTCACATATATAACAAAAGGGAAACTCGCAGTTTCAACAGATAGCAAAAATCAAATACACAGGACGGACAATACACCAAACGCTTCATCCGTTTCGCGACCTAGACGCAGTCACCCGACTAGGAACTGCGCTAGTCCAGAGTCCACTCTGCTTGGTCCGTGCTGCCAGACCTCTCATTCATACTTCATTCACACAATCATGCTAGCAACGTATCTTAGAATGCATTCCTTTCTATCTATTCTGACTAGTCTTTTTCCCAATTACAAAAAGGATGAGGGTTTCACCCGGCGAATTCCCATGCGGGGTTACTCGGCCCTTCCTTGAGAGCTCTCTTACCAATTCCCAATATCTCGAGATTACAAATTCCAAGTTCCACTGGCAGTACTGCTCTTTCTATTTCTGTCTAGACATACCAAAAACCCAGTCCTGTCTGCTCTGACCAGGCTGAATCATGATTCTCTATAACAACTGTACCTAGCGAATACTCATGCAAGGATTTTCAAACAAAGACTTAAGTCTTACCAAAGTTTGCAAACTGCAGTTCTAACTCATCTGTCTAGACAGGTTTTCAAAACTATACTTACCAGATCTGGTTCCCAAGCTTCTGAGTTGGATCCTGGACTCCCCCGGGTCGGAAGTGTTAGCCAGCTGGACTCAGTGCCTGCCGAGGCCAGGCAGAACTCCCTCCGATACAAGAGGATCGGTGGGCCCAGGGAGATTCCCCTGCGTCGGATTGGCATGGTTCCAACTGGACCAAACCTCAAGGCGAATTACGTGGATTTATTCACTTGAACACTATCCACCACTCGCACTTCTCGGCCAACGCACCAAGAATGTAGCAGCAGATAAGCATGCAATAAATAAATCCAGGAGTCTTTTCAAGGATCCAAGCCAGTTTAATGTGCACATGGCTCAAGCAATAAGCAATTTCAAAATGGCTGAGCAATGGCTTCTAGTAAAACAACAACTTTTATAGCTTTCTTGTCCATTCTAAGCATAGGCAAACTTTTCATTGGTCCCAGTACCCCTCTCACCCATCTATTGGTCCCGGTACTGATATGGCTACCCAATCGGGACTCTGGTCTGGGCCCAGCACCTGGTTGCCCCCCTTCTAGTCCCAATTACAATGGTCAGTGTCTCCAACTTGTTACTTCTCTCCTCCAAGGTCGCTGAGCTTGTTAAACCATATGGGAAGCAGAGGCACTGTGACCTTGCTCTCTGCAGAGTTAATTAATTCCATAGAAGCATAGCACACCTTATCAGTACCAATTAAACTTGTTTTTCTTTATTTTCTAAGTTTCGTTTCTGCTTAGCTATGTTCAGTTAAACTGAGTTAAGTTTCAATTCTATGGTGTCATCATTCAGGGGGGTTTTCATTCCTCTGGGCCTAACTACAGGCTTCAGTTACAGGTCAAGCTGCTCAGGCCTGTCTGCTTAGTTCAATTAGCATGGATCATAGGCCGTCGCCTACCACAATAGTATATAGATGTGCCAATTGAGATATTTTAGAACGGGGGGCATTTATACTATTATATATGCATGTCCCAACCTGCCATTTTAGATCTGCAGCTCAGTAGTATCAGGGCAGTGAAAATGAAAGAATTGTTCATTAATGTGCAGGTTTTGTTGACTGGCAAAAAGTACAGTGGTGGTGAGAGCACATTTCACTCTTCCCCCTGCAAAAGTGTTAAGAACATAAGATATGCCATATTTGGTCAGATCAGAAGCCCATAAAGCCCAACATCCTGTTTTCAAGAACCTCTCAGGTTCCCAGAAGGCAGACTGATTCCATGCTGCTTATACAGGTGGTAAGCAGTGGATTTCACCAGTCCACTTTAATAATAGCTTATGGACTTTTCCTCCAGAACTTATCCAAACCTCTTTTATACGCAGCTATACTAATAGCTTTTACTACATTGTGATGAGGTATATAGAATGCTACCCGTCCCTCTACTACTATTACTTCTACTACTGTATTAATCATTTACAAGGTATATGCAGTGCTGTACAGACAAATGCAAAAAAGACAGTCTCTGCTCATCAGAGCTTACAGTCTAATCAAGACAGACAATATAATAGCTGAGAACAAGGGTTCAACTAGGGAAGGGTAAGGAGACACATAGGAGAATTAAGGGATCAGGATCCAAAAGCAGCCTCAAAGAGGTGAGCTTTTAGCATAGATTTGAAGAGGGGTAGAGATGAAGCCTGGTGCACAGATTCAGGTAATTTGTTCCAGGCCTAAGGAGCAGCAAGGTGATAGGATTGAAGTCTGGAGTTGGCAGTGGAAGAAAAGGGCACAGACAGAAGCAATCGGGGGATTATCAACAGTCCCCTTTAAGAGAGTTTGCAGCCCAGAGAGGGTGTGGCTCACAGGGAGATTAATTTTTATTTATTTATTTACATTCTCTTATATACTGTGCTATTCTGCATCAGTGCGGTTTACATTGAACAAACTGAAATTACATTGAACAGGGTATTATAACTTGGAGATAACTATTTTACAGGGAACATGGGCTATGGAGGGTTAAGTGGCTTGCCCAAGACCACAAGGAGCACCTGTGGGACTAGAAATCCCAGTCCTTCCGGCCCACGTTTGCTGTCCTCTAGTGGGATTTGAACCCCTGACCTTCCGGCCTGAAGTACCTTGCCCCAACCACTAGGCCACTCTTCCACTCCACTTAAGAACCCAGAAGGCTGCAGGAGGGAGAAGGGCCCATGGAGACAGACAACTCCTTCCAAGCCAGGCTGGGGAAGGAGACCTGCTGTAAGGTAGGTACTCAATAAATGAGGGACCGGACTTTATTTTCCTGAACTTTAATTTATAGGCCGGGGAAGGCGGTGTAAACTATTTTGTGAATGCAACAAGCTGGGGAACGAATGCTGATTAACTGAAGCACAAAAAAAGCTGGGCTTTTGTTTGTCCCTGAAGGTTTGTGTTCTATTTTTTAAAGAAAACCCCTTCTCTCCGCATGCCATGTTACCACATACATCCTCTGGCAACAAATTCCAAAGTACAGTCAAACCTCGGTTTTCATGATTGATCCGTTCTAAGAAGTCTGACTAAAACCGAAACGTACGAAAACCGAAGCAATATTTCCCATAGGAAATAATGTAAATTCAATTAATCCGTTCCAGACACCCAGCTCCTGTCACTTCTCTCACCTGCCCGATCGTCCACAGGACAGCAAACACACAGATATTGTACTGTACGGCACTGCAACATCTCCTGCTTACATTGACAGCTACCCTGCTACCTCCGAGCCTGAGGGGGCGCTCCAGAGAACAGGCAGGCAGTGGAGAGATCGGGGCCTTCCTCTCTGTGCAATCCTTGCATCTCTGACTCTGGCTCGAGGATGTTGCTCAGCTGACTTTCGCTTCTCAACACGCGATCGGTGAGTCCGGGGGGTAGTGCTGCCAGGACTTCCGGGGGGTAGTGCTGCCGGGACTGGGCAGGCAGTGTATACAGACCAGCGCCATTCTGTACGAAAACCGAGGCGATATCCGATAACCGAGACAAAATCTCAGTCAGAAAAGACGTCGAAAACCGAAACGTACGAAAACCAGGGCAAACGAAAACCTAGGTTTGACTGTATATATTAATTGGAGAAAATATTTTCTCCAATTAGTCTTAAATGTGCTACATTGTAGCTTCCTTGTGTAACCCCCCTAGTCTTTCTACTTTATGAAGGAGTAAACAACTGATCTAATTTTTCTATCTAATCTGTTCCCAATACACCATAGTACATTGCCTCTTATTCCAGGACATTTTATTTCCTCAAGAGTCTCTCATGAGGGACCTTGTCAAAGCTTTTCTGAAAATCCAGATATCAACCAACTCATCTTTAACTATCTGTTTATTTGCACCTTCAAAAAAATAGCAGATTAGTGAGACAAGGCTTTCCTTGGCTAATTCCACGTTGACTTGGTCCCATTAAATGATGATCTATATGTTCAGTAATTTTGATCTTTATAATGATTTCTACCATTTTGCATGGCTCGGATCTCGGGTTCACCGTCAATAGTTTCCCAGATCACCCCTAGAACCTTTTTTAAAAATTGGCTTTACATTGGGCACTCTCTAATCTTCAGGTACTATAGACGGGTTTAAAGATAGGTCTGCAATTTCATTTTTTAGTTCTTTCAGCACCCTGGGATGTACAGTATGCCATCTAGTCCAGCTGATTTGCTATTCTTTTTATAGTTTATCAAATTGCTGTATTATATCTTCCCGGTTTATCGAGATTTATTTCAGTTCCTCCAATACCTCACTTTTAAATATCTTTCTTGTATGGGTAACTTCTTTTCTATCTGCCTTCCTTATCACTACCTTGCATCTAACTTGATAGTACTTATGTTATTTCTTATTTTTGTCATTTGACTCCTTTTTCCATTTTCTGAAAGTTATATTTTTAGCTATAACAGCCTCTCTGACCTCACCTTTAGACCATGCTGGCAGCCGTTTGGCCTTCCTTCTACCTTTCTTAAAGCGTGAAATACATTTGGTCTGGTCTTCTGAGATAGTATTTTTAAACAACGCATAGGCCTGATGTAAACTCTTTACCTCTGCAGTTGCTCCTTTTATTTTTTTCTTACCAATTTTTCATAGTTTATCATAGTCTCTCTTTTGAAAGTTTAAGTGCTAGTGCAATGGATTTCTTTGTTGTCCTCCCTCATGCCATTTATTAAATCAAATTTGATCATGTTATAATCACTATTGTCAAATGGCCCCAACACCATTACCTCTCACACCAGATCCTGCGTTCCACTAAGGATCAAATCTAAAATAGCTTCCCCTCGTGTTGTTTCATGAACCAGTTGCTCCATGAAGCAGTCATTTTATTTCCCTAGCATGTCCTTATTTTGATATTGACATGGTCGATACTGGGATAATTGAAATAACTCATTACATTTTGCTAGCTTCCCTAATTTCTGTTAGCTTTTCCTCATCCATCTGTACATTCTGGCCAGATGGATGGTGGTACACCCCAAGTGCTGTTCCCTTCTCCTTTTTACATGGAATTTCTATCCATAGAAATTCTACAGTGTATTTTGTTTTCTGCAAAACCTTTATCCTGTGACTCAATGCCCTCTTTAACATATTGCACCACCCCTCCACCAATTTGATCTATCCTATCATTGCGATATAATTTGTACCCAGGTATCACAGTGCCACATTGGTTATCCTCTTTCTCCATGGACCAGCAGGATGAGTCAGCCACACCTGGTAATGTCATCTGATGGCACCATCTGAACGGAAGTGCTCTCCTAGAGCTCAGAAAGGCTTGCCCCTACTTGGTTCAGTTTTGCTTCTTCCACCTAGTCAGAAGGACAGAACACCAAACTCTCCTCAACTACAATTCCACCTTCTATCAACTACAATTCCACCTTCTATCACGGACAAAGAAGAGAGAGGCTGCCAACTGCAGAGAGAAAAACCCCAAACCCAGTTGTAAAAATTGCCCAAAGTGCAGGAAAAAGATGAATTCCACAGATGCATTCAGTCCCTGGGGGAGTCCCACCAAATGGAAGAATGCCTCCACTGTGCCCACATGTCCCTCAGAGCTCGTTGGTCCTGCAGCCACACTCTTCAGGATTTTCTCACCTCCTTGGAACTCGTTGCTCCTGCAGACCACCAGTCAGCTCCTGTCTGCCAAGCCGAAGATCCCTGGGCAAAGAAGAAGGAATCTGAAGATCGCTGGGCTGAGAAGGACAGCTACATGGCTGTAAGGAAGAACATGGTCACCAGAAGAACACTGTCCACGCTGTCCTTTGTGGTATGGGATACACCCCTGAAGGCCTCCATCCCCCTACCTGGTTACATCAGCAGCAGTCACGGCAGCCCTTCAGAGCAGCGAAAGGCACCTGGATCTGGCTCCTGCAGCTGCATGAGGGGGTCCAAAACAGAGTACTTGCACTCACGGACAGACACAAGGCAGCACTAGGAGCCAAAGAAAACCTCAACCCATTGGTGATGATGTACCAGATTTTATTAAACCACCCCTACAATGGCAATGTTTCAGCAAGACTGCCTTCCTCAGAAGGTAAAACCTCCAACAGATAAGATATATAAAAAAACATTAAAATCAAATGTATAAACCGTAAGTCAACTAATGAATAGGATATAAATAGAACATTAAAGCATAGTGATAAAAACGGTCATAATATCATATTTTACATAGAAAAAAAGTTAATTTAATAATCCAGAGGTAAAAATAATAGTATTAACACATACAGATGTAGTCAAAGACACTATTTTTGTGGGAGGATTACAGAAAGGTATGTTAGAACCAGTAATGAGTAGAAAATTATAAATACATTATCAGATAACTGGTTTCACAAGTACATTTATAACAGAACTAGAAAGTCTTTAACTAATATCAACATATAAAAGTATTTGCAATTAAAAGAACAAATACATCCATAAATGAATAAAACTTAAAATACATAAATGAATTGTGACGGCGCAGGCCAGAAAGAGCATAAGAGAGAGGAGAGAAATCCAGGGATTTTCCCAGTGAAAAACAGAGAAACCAGAAGTTCAGGGGTTAAAACTTCTGAATCTGAAAAAAACTCCACACAGAAAGCTGGTAGGCAAGGGACACGCCCTAGTTCCCTAGTAACCAAGCCCGTGCATGAGGGAGTGCAAGGGGTGGAGTCAGCAGGCAGTGAGAGAAACTGCAGGTATAAACACCGGGACTTTGAACAGAGAGAGGGAGCCAAGGAGGAAGCCAGGAAGGAAACCAAGGCAGGAGTTCAGAGAGGAATCCCAAGCAGATGGGAAGGAGCTCGTGGAAGTATCTGGAGAGCCCAGCAGAAAGGTCCTCAAACTGCCCAGCCTAGAAGTGCCCGAGAGGGAGGTGCTCAGAGAGCAGAACGGAGGTACACTGCAGGGGAAGGCAACCTTAAGGGAAGGTGCTTTAGGAGACCAGCTTCCACTGACGCTGAATCCTCTACGGAAAGAGAAAGGACAGACAGAAGCTCCAGTTCTGAATCCAGCCCTAAGGTAATTGGGTCAGAGAATTCCAGGAAGGGAAGAGTTTCTGGGAATCCAAGGATTTTACCAAACAAAGGCACTCCAAGAGTGAAGGAAGCCTTACCTGAGTTTCCAAGCAGAGAGGAAAAACCATCCAAGGGTTTTAAAGCTGGCCAGGGAGAGTTCACAGACCATGTGAGTAATTCACAGCGTTTCCTAGAAGATTTTACAGAGATTGAGCCAACAGCTGCAAGGACAGCCAGGGGCTTATCTCCACAAAATAAGGTGAGCGTGGCTAAGACTTTTAACCATTCTAAGAGTAAGGAATTGTATGAGAGAAAAGGCATTGCCCACAGGAAGAGAGATTCTGCTTTAAAGAAAGTTCTGAGATTGTTGGACCGTTTGCAGCCAGAGATAGCTGGTTTTAAACATGAGGCTATTCTAACAGAGTCTGAACCTGAGAGCATGGATTTTGAAAGTGCTATAAACCAAGAGCTTAGTTCTGAGACAGAAATGGAATGTCTTCCTGTTTCATTATAGTAACTAAAGAGGTTTTGGAAAGCATTAAAACTAGCAGCCGAGTTCCAAGGCTGAGCTGAGGGGCTTATGCAAATTAGGTTGGCTAGAAAGCCTGAGAAGCTTAACCCTTAATGTGAAAGGCTGCACACAAAGTATATTGAGTCTGCTAGAAGGGCAGATAAAGAAACCTGGTTTGAGAAAGAAAAGAAAACCTTTTGCAGAGAAAGTTTGGCACTGCTGTTTTGCTGAAGAGACTGCAAATGTTTTAAAGCCCTTTTTGGAAAGGAGGTTTTTATTTCCAACCTTGTTTCAATGGTATGAAGAAATACTTTGTTTAAGTTCATTAACAAGCTGCATTTGGAAGCTGTTTGTTTTTGTTACCTGTTTTTCTGGAAATTACCCGCCTTTGTGTTGAATATTTGGGACTGTGTGTAAAGGTTCCCTTTGGCCTTGTGGAGAATAAAATCCTGCGTGCCTATATTGCTGCTCGGCTGAAGTTATTTTTGCCATACCACAACTACACCCATAGGCACTCTTATAAATAAAAGACTCTCTCCACTTCATATACCTAGGCAACCGCCTAGGGCCCACGAAGTCGTGACAGGATTTGGCGTAGTTATTGGATTTTTTCGCAAGGCCTATATCCACTACAAGGACGGCATGAGGAGAAGTCCAGAGAACGCCAGGAAAGAGCCGCAGCCACCCAGAGACCAGACTCCAGCCGGAGGAAGGAGAGACCGGAGCAGAGCGTCCAGAGGGTGCTTCCCTTGCTGAGCCTGAGTCTACCCGTCTGGCAGGTAACCTGTAGATAAACAGGGTTATTTGAGGATAGCCTGCCAGGAGGGGGTGCTGTAATCTTTGTAACCAGTGGGAAATAGCCTTTTGTGTGTGTGTGAAAGAGCCACACTTGGTGTTTCTGTTTGTGCTTTATTTCAGCGTCGCCAGAGAGATGGAGCAGCCGAATCTGCTGAGATGGGTCGCGGACCGCTTCAGGGAACAGCAGGAGGAATCTGCCAGAGCCCAAGAGCGGATAGCCCGCCTGTTCATGGACCAGCAGGAACCGCTCCTATCGGTGATGGCTGAATCGGTGAAAGAACAAAGGAAAGCGTCAGATGCCCTGAAGAGCGTGACTGGGTCCTTGGGTGCAATACCAGGACTAGGACTACTAGGGAGGGGTATCTTTTCCTTTGGTCCTTTAGGGAAGGATGATAATATTGATGATTATATGGAGGTCTTCGAGAGAGTTGCACAACACAGCGGCTGGCCAGAAGATCAGTGGGCAGTTCGCTTTGCAGCTTCCCTAACGGGAGAAGCCTTAACTGCATACCGCGCAATGCCCAATGATCAAGCCTCCTCATATGCTGATGTTAAGAGAACCATAAGGGATAGGATGGGTCTCACTCCGATGGTATACAGACGCCAGTTGAGGGCGTGCAGGTTAAAATCAGAGGAGACACCACAAGCCTTATGTGAAAGAATCAAGAGTCTAGTCTGGAAGTGGTTAGAACCACAGGGCAAATCTGTTGATACCATTCTAGATTGTATAATAATGGAACAGTTTGTGGAAGCAGTTCTTAATGACTTGAAATCTTTTTTGATCCTCCAGGGTTGTAGGACCACCCAGGAAGCTACCTCGTTGGCAGAGCGTTTTTTAGAGGCCAGGTGGGTCGGCCAAACGAAGGTGGGTCATACATCTAACCCTGAAGGAGGAGGATCACAAAAGATGGGGAACACTCTGTTAGGAAAGAGCCTAGAGGTAAAGCCCAGGAGAAAATGGTCCCAGGACCGAAGTAAATGTTTTACTTGTGGGGAGGAAGGACATTTTGCTAGGAATTGCAAGGCCAGAGCAGCATTGATATCCACCCAGGGAAAAGATGGAGGGGGATTTTTGCTGAAGGTAGAGGTCGAGGGCATTCCTACGGAGGCACTTCTAGATTCAGGGGCAGAGCAGTCGATGGTGTCAGCCAAGCTGTGGGCTGATGTCCAAGCCCAGAGTGATAAGGCCCCAACCCAATCTGATCAGTCCATAAAAATAAAGTGTGTGCATGGTGCCACATCGGCTTACCCCTTAACAAAGGTCAGGGTGAGAGGCTTAGGTCTGGAGAGAGAAGTGGTAGTCGCCATTATCCCTAAGCTTCCCCATCCCCTGGTGTTAGGGAAAGACTGGCCGCAATTCCGGCATGGCCTGGAGAAAGGTCTATTAGGAGAGAATCAGGAGCCAGAGGAGAGCCATACACCTAGTAAAGGACAGGGTAAGATATCACGTACGCCTAGTAAAACCCGGACAACACTTAACCCATTGTTAGCTCCTTTGTTTGGGAAGGGACCAGAAGGGAAAGTACTACGGCGCTCCTGCCCCGCCTTAGGGCTAAAGACAGGAGCAGGGCCTATTGCCTCGTGAGGAAGGAGTTTAAACCTATTCCCCTGGAATGCTGGGTACTGTAGTTTTTCTGCTCCTTTCACTCCGAAATAAAGTGTAGTTGTGCGCCAGAGACGGTAAGGCTTATTTGCAAGTATTTTTATTATGGTTAAGGTTATTCTTCCATCGCATGACAAATTCAGAAATATGAACAAAACAGGTGCTTTAACACGAACAGAAAGAACTCAGGTATAAAGTCAACTTAAAGTAGAAATTCAGCTTTACTTCTAAGCGGTTTACTCAGCTCTGCCCCAAGAGGTCATTCACTTTAAATGCAGCCTCTTTTCACACACTGTTACGTTCACAGTGCTGGGTCACTTCAGGTGCAGGTAATTAAAGCTTTCCTAGCATGGCAGCAAAACAGCTCCGTAGTATTCAACTCATACACGGCATAACCAGTTTTCTTCAGTTTGGTATTTCCACACAACAAATAGTACAGTCCATGCTCTCACAGTCAGGTAAGTCAGAATTATCCTGCATTAATTCCTCAGACTGTATAGAATTATTAGCTTCCTGCAATACTGGCTGTCTGTTTGCTTTTAGCTTTAAAAACTCTTTAAAATCCTGGAGAAGCAATTCAGCCTGTTGTCTGCTAGATAAGGAATTGTTATCAGTTATTAAACTTCCCTCTTGATTAAGGCTGTTTCCCTTTTCCTCTCTCAGGTTAAGTGAATCAGAGTAACTCTTAGGCTCTTTTGTTAAGGTTTCAAATATTTGAGAGTTGGGTTTACCTTCACTGGAAACTCTTTGGCAAATCGCTTACTTGTTGCCAAGCCCCTCTTATCCTAGGTGGCTCAGACGTCCTCCAGCTGTGAGAGTTCCCGTGCCTCTCTGGGCCAAACTGTAATTCCCAGAATGAGTTCTTTTTCTCTCTTGCCTGCCGTGAAGGCTTCCTCTCCCAGGGCTCTGCCTTCCTCCAAGTGTCTATTCCAGGGCTAGGTCCACTTTCCTCAGGACTTCCATTTATTGCCTCTGAACAGATTCTTGCAGGTCTTCTTCTACTGCTTCGGCTCAGTCCTTGGCTGCTAGCCTTCTCTCTCTGACTGCTGCTCCTCTGACTGCTCACGGTACTCTGACCGTTCCCTGGGCTCCTTCTCTTCTCCTTCCACTTCTCCTTCCACTTCTCCCCCTTAGCAAAGCCATACTCCGGTTTAAAACCAGGTTCTCTTCTAGACACGCCCCTTCCAAGCACTGGGTGTGCCCAATCAGGACTGCACGACTCCTCCCCTGGGCTGGTATCCATGCTCAGCTCAGCAGAACGAAGTCTCTCTTTCTTTCCAGCACTGTCAATCTGGCATAAATCCTGTTGCCCTTCAGGATTTTCATCTGTCTCCATAGCCTCAGGAGGGCGCTCTTCACCACAGATCCCTCCCCCCCCTTAAGATATCACGGGCTGGCTTCTGACCAGAGGCACAGCACGTGATTCCACTCAGGGATCTGGAGCTGATCTGTGTCTTTTCTACCACTTTTATGTCTTGCACAACGGTGGCTACCTGAGCTAGGGCTGTCCTATCGTGCCAAGGCTTCAAAAGGTTGATGTGGTACACTTGTTGGCGTCCTCTCTTATTCTCCACAAGATAAGATACTGGACCCACTGGCCGGACCACGGTACATGGGCCTTTCCATTGGCTCTCAAATTTCGGGTCTGGGCCTGCCACCATCACTATAACCTTGTCTCCCACTGCTAACTGGCGCGGCCGTGTGCCTTGGTCATAATAAGTCTTCTGTCGTCGCTGATGGTGTCTTAGATTGACTTCTGCCACTTGTGTGGTGCGGTGTAAGCGACCTTTTAGATCCTTTAGGAATTCAGGTACTCCCACCTCATGTACGTCGGGCTCTACCCACTGTTCTTTCAGGATATCCAATACCCCAAGGGGTGATCGACCATACATTAGCTCATATGGCGCTGTCCCTAGGGACGACTGCTTCCTCTCCCTGCAAGCATAGAGGATGAATGGGAGCATAGTATCCCAGTTGGCCATATTTCCTTCCAGACTGCGGCGCAGCATTCTTTTAATAGTCTGATTTTGTCTTTCACTAGCCCATTGCTTTGTGGATGATAGGCTGAGGTCTTGATATGGCGGATGTCAAACGCTTCCCAAACTTGGGCTAAATACTTAGAAAGGAAATTGCTTCCCCTATCTGTCAGAACTTCGCGAGGGAAGCCAACCTCGCAAAACAGTTTTATAAGTTCAGCCGCCACGGCCTTAGCTGATATGGTACGTAGTGGCATGGCCCAAGGAAACCGTGTTGCTTGGTCAATGACCACTAAAATATATTGAAACCCCCGCGGTGTCTTGATTAAAGGACCAACAATGTCCATAGCCATTCTATGGATGGGTTCTGTAATAACCGGGGTTGATATCATTGGAACTTCTTTCGGATGGATGGCAGAGACCCGCTGGCATGTTGGACAGGCTTCGCAGAACCTCGCTGTTTCTTTGAAAACACCCGGCCAATAGAACCTCGCCAGGATCTGGTCCAACGTGCTTCGGATGCCCTTGTGTCCTCCGACCGGATGGTCGTGGGCCAGCCTCAAAACTAAGTTTTTGAAGGTTGCAGGCACCACCACCTGTTTGCGCGTGTCGCCCGTATAGGGATCCTTGCTCTCTCTATACAGAATTCCGGTATCCAGAAAAAACCTGGGTAGGGTATCCCTATCACTCTGGGCCCATTTAAACGCCTGACTTAAGGCAGGGTCAGCTAGTTGCTCGTTGGGGAATGTTGGAAATTTCCCAACTAGTTCTTCTGGCACCCAGGGCAATTCCTGGCCAGCCTGAGTTTCTGCCCTATGCTGAGAACGATCCTGTCTCTCATTACGCTTCTGCGCTTTCGTTTTCTTCACCTTTCCTTCTGGTGCGGCTATCAGATCCTCATGTGAAGGAAGACTTCCAAAGGCTTCATCAGTAGGATCTTCTCCATTCTCTGAGTCCTTAGCTTGGGCTCTTGTAGCTACCAGGGCTCCCTTAGGGGTTAGGCCTTGTCTCATTTCCCTATAAAAATGGGGCCAATCCCTTCCTAAAACCATAGGGTTTGGAAGCTTGGGCACTACTGCAATGGGAACTTTCCTAACCACACCCAGCGCTTTCACTTGAAGGTTGTACACGGGGTATAGTGAAGTACCTCCGTGAACACAGCGGATTTTCACATTGCGGACAGGCTGAATTGCTACCCCCGATGCTTGGACTTGCTGCCACAGCGCCTTGGAGAGCATTGTCTGCTCCGCGCCAGAATCAAGTAACGCGGTGGTGGCAATTCCCTGCACCTCTACCTCAATGAGAAATCCTTCTCGGGTCTTTTGTGCATTTACTGCTACTAAGGCAGTTTTAAAACAATTCTTCTGCACATGCCCTTCTCGCCCACATTTGAAACATTTCCTAGGCGGAATCCTAGCCTTCATGGTTGGCATACGCATTTTGCTTGCTTCATTTTTAAATTCCCACCTCCTTTCTGATTCGGGTATTGCTGCCCCCTTTAAAGCACTACTGCCTTCATGAGCCATTACTTTGGCCTCTAAGAAGCGTTCTGTGAGGTCTACTGCCTCCTGTGGGGTCTTGCAGCTCTGCAGAATCAGGAAGGTTTTTATTTCAGTAGGTACAGCATTCATATATTGCTCTACAACAAGACTATCCATTATAGATTCTTTGGATCTACCCCCTGGATTAAGCCACTTGTTTAACAACATGCATATTCTATGAGCTAAGGCTTTCGGGGTCTCATCCTGTTTTAATCTTACCGCTCGCAGGAGATTATGGTAGGCTAGCGGTGTAAGGCCTAGCCTTTCCCTGACCGCTCTTTTCACCTCCTCATAATTTCCAGCAAGATCCGGTGGCATACTCCTATAGGCAGCCATTGCTTCACCCGTAAGGGATGCTGCAAACCTAATGGCCCAACATTCTTTTGGCCATGCACTTAACTGTGCCACTCTCTCAAAACATTCAATGAAGTTATCTACATCCTCATTGTCTTTCAACTGGCCAAAATTAAACATTGTCCCTGCGTTTAAACTAAGCACAGCTGTAGTAGAAAAATCTGGGGGAGCGGATGGTATCTCTGGTGGCTTCTTCTGCTCAGCTACCCACGCTTGCAGCATGTCCAATAGGGGTTGCTTCTGAGCCTGCAGGGCGGCAGCATTTTTTTCTTGGAACTCCAAACTTAAGTCCCTCTGTCTCTCCAGTTGAGTGGCCATCCACTTGAACACCTCCGCTGGATCCAGAGACATCTTCAACTCCTGTGAAGACAAACACACAGAAAAAAAAACCAAGTGCGGTACCTCACACTTTTAAAAAAAACTTTTCCTTTTTTTTTTTTTTTTTTCAACTTGCTAGCAATCACCCCTTAGCCCTGTATCCTTAACCTTTCCCAGGTGGACACTTATTACCTGGCTCAGGTGTTGCTTCACACTTTCACAATCACGTTGCAGCCAGTGGTCCTCCGATGCTGTGACTCTTTCCTTCCCTTCAGGATGGTCTGCAGCCGGGGTCTTTCTTGGCAGTTGCTTTCCTGTAGCTTTCTTCTGCGCGGCACCTTGCGCATGCGTGGGATGATCCTGCCACGTAGCCACTTGCGGCGCTCCTGCCCCGCCTTAGGGCTAAAGACAGGAGCGGGGCCTATTGCCTCATGAGGAAGGAGTTTAAACCTATTCCCCTGGAATGCTGGGTACTGTAGTTTTTCTGCTCCTTTCACTCCGAAATAAAGTGTAGTTGTGCGCCAGAGACGGTAAGGCTTATTTGCAAGTATTTTTATTATGGTTAAGGTTATTCTTCCATCGCATGCAAATTCAGAAATATGAACAAAACAGGTGCTTTAACACGAACAGAAAGAACTCAGGTATAAAGTCAACTTAAAGTAGAAATTCAGCTTTACTTCTAAGCAGTTTACTCAGCTCTGCCCCAAGAGGTCATTCACTTTAAATGCAGCCTCTTTTCACACACTGTTACGTTCACAGTGCTGGGTCACTTCAGGTGCAGGTAATTAAAGCTTTCCTAGCATGGCAGCAAAACAGCTCCGTAGTATTCAACTCGTACACGGCATAACCAGTTTTCTTCAGTTTGGTATTTCCACACAACAAATAGTACAGTCCATGCTCTCACAGTCAGGTAAGTAAGAATTATCCTGCATTAATTCCTCAGACTGTATAGAATTATTAGCTTCCTGCAATACTGGCTGTCTGTTTGCTTTTAGCTTTAAAAACTCTTTAAAATCCTGGAGAAGCAATTCAGCCTGTTGTCTGCTAGATAAGGAATTGTTATCAGTTATTAAACTTCCCTCTTGATTAAGGCTGTTTCCCTTTTCCTCTCTCAGGTTAAGTGAATCAGAGTAACTCTTAGGCTCTTTTGTTAAGGTTTCAAATATAGGAGAGTTGGGTTTACCTTCACTCTGGAAACTCTTTGGCAAATCGCTTACTTGTTGCCAAGCCCCTCTTATCCTAGGTGGCTCAGACGTCCTCCAGCTGTGAGAGTTCCCGTGCCTCTCTGGGCCAAACTGTAATTCCCAGAATGAGTTCTTTTTCTCTCTTGCCTGCCGTGAAGGCTTCCTCTCCCAGGGCTCTGCCTTCCTCCAGGTGTCTATTTCAGGGCTAGGTCCACTTTCCTCAGGACTTCCATTTATTGCCTCTGAACAGATTCTTGCAGGTCTTCTTCTACTGCTTCGGCTCAGTCCTTGGCTGCTAGCCTTCTCTCTCTGACTGCTGCTCCTCTGACTGCTCACGGTACTCTGACCATTCCCTGGGCTCCTTCTCTTCTCCTTCCACTTCTCCTTCCACTTCTCCCCCTTAGCAAAGCCATACTCCGGTTTAAAACCAGGTTCTCTTCTAGACACGCCCCTTCCAAGCACTGGGTGTGCCCAATCAGGACTGCACGACTCCTCCCCTGGGCTGGTATCCATGCTCAGCTCAGCAGAACGAAGTCTCTCTTTCTTTCCAGCACTGTCAATCTGGCATAAATCCTGTTGCCCTTCAGGATTTTCATCTGTCTCCATAGCCTCAGAAGGGCGCTCTTCACCACAGTACCCAAGAAAGAGTCCCCAGAGAATAAACTTAGGTTTGTGCTGAAAGTCTGTAGGACTACCCCGAACGCGAAAATACCAAAACGGGTAACTGCACAGGCTGCAGGGTTTGATCTTTACAGCGCGGAGGACAAGGTCATCCCCAAACAAGGTAGGACATTGGTAGAGACCGGTATTCAGATGGCGATACCCCCGGGGTGTTATGGGAGGATTGCTTCACGGTCTGGCTTAGCTGTGAAAAATTCTATAGACGTAGGGGCAGGCGTAATAGACCCCGATTTTAGAGGGGCCATAAAGGTTTTACTTATTAACTCATCCCCTACTGATTTTGTAGTAAGTATAGAAGATAGGATAGCGCAGTTAATCTGCGAAAGAGTAGGGTTTCCACACATAGAGAAAGTGGAGGAAGTGAGCACCACTTTAAGGGGGTCGCGGGGATTCGGTTCCTCAGGCCGAGCTGCATTTAAAGGGCTAGCGGCCATGTGCGAAGACAATGTAGACGTGGACCTAGGCCCTCAGCTCGCGGACTGTAGGACAAAGCCTATTCCTAGGATGGGGGATGAATTATCCTGGCACCAGCAACAGGCCTTATTCAGCTTATTGGGTAAATTCCCAGATGTATTAACACCCATCCCGGGGAAGACAAACCTTGTAACCCATACAGTGGTGACCCCTCCGGGGGAAATCATTCGCCAGAGACCCTATAGGTTGCCAGCAGCAAAACAACAGGTGGTGAAAGAGCAGGTAAGGGAAATGCTAGCTTTAGGGGTTATTGAAGAATCTGTAAGCCCATGGAATAGCCCCATTGTTTTAGTTCCCAAACCTGATGGCAGCACCCGATTTTGCATAGACTTTAGGAAAGTTAATGCAATTTCGAGGTTTGATACCTATCCTATGCCCAAGATCGACGATCTCTTGGATAGGTTAGGTAGAGCGTCATATCTAACGACGTTAGATATGACAAAAGGATATTGGCAGATTCCCCTCACCAGGGAATCTCGCCCCAAGACCGCTTTTAGTACCCCGCTGGGCCTCTACCAGTTCCGCCGTATGCCCTTTGGGCTACACGGCGCAGCTGCTACATGACAGCGGCTGGTAGACAGGGTACTGAGACCGCACCAGCGATATGCTACGGCATATATGGATGACGTAGTAATTCACAGTGACAGTTGGGACCAGCATCTGTTTCACATAAGCAAGGTATTGAAAGCCATGAGACAAGCAGGAATTACCCTTAACCCCGCGAAATGTATGTTTGGGGGAAAAGAGGTAAAATACCTGGGTCACATCGTAGGGAGAGGGGTGATAAGACCTCTAATAGACAAAATAGAAGCTGTTAGAGCGTTCCCTAGACCCCAAACAAAGAAACAGATTCGCAGTTTCCTCGGACTTATTGGGTACTATCGAAGATTTATACCCAACTTTGCCACCGAGAGCGCCCTTTTAACAGACATGCTTAGAAAGAATGCTCCGAACCAGGTACGGTGGTCACCGGAGGCAGAGCTCGCTTTCGAGCAGTTAAAGGGGAAACTTTGCTGTGAGCCAATTTTGAGGGGGGTAGATTTTAAGAGCCCATTCATTGTAAAAACCGATGCCTCTGAAACTGGGTTAGGGGCAGTTTTATCCCAAAAGGTAGAAGGGGTGGAACATCCTGTACTATTCCTAAGTAGGAAGTTGGCACCACCCGAACGGAGGTATCCTGCCGTTGAGCGGGAATGCTTGGCTATATGCTGGGCGATAGATGCTCTTCAGTTTTACCTTGTGGGCCGTAGGTTCCTCCTCGTCACGGACCATGCCCCTTTGAAATGGCTCAATAAAATGCGAGACCATAACCCAAGGCTTATGCATTGGTACCTTACCCTTCAGGCCTATGACTTCCAGATAGAAAATAGGGCAGGTATACTCCATACCAATGCAGATGCCCTTTCCAGGATTCCGTGCTGGACTGACTATCGTCAGTCAGCCCGGAATAATTTTAGGGGGGGGATATGTGACGGCGCAGGCCAGAAAGAGCATAAGAGAGAGGAGAGAAATCCAGGGATTTTCCCAGTGAAAAACAGAGAAACCAGAAGTTCAGGGGTTAAAACTTCTGAATCTGAAAAAAACTCCACACAGAAAGCTGGTAGGCAAGGGACACGCCCTAGTTCCCTAGTAACCAAGCCCGTGCACGAGGGAGTGCAAGGGGTGGAGTCAGCAGGCAGTGAGAGAAACTGCAGGTATAAACACCGGGACTTTGAACAGAGAGAGGGAGCCAAGGAGGAAGCCAAGAAGGGAGCCAAGGAGGAAGCCAGGAAGGAAACCAAGGCAGGAGTTCAGAGAGGAATCCCAAGCAGATGGGAAGGAGCTCGTGGAAGTATCTGGAGAGCCCAGCAGAAAGGTCCTCAAACTGCCCAGCCTAGAAGTGCCCGAGAGGGAGGTGCTCAGAGAGCAGAATGGAGGTACACTGCAGGGGAAGGCAATCTTAAGGGAAGGTGCTTTAGGAGACCAGCTTTCACTGACGCTGAATCCTCTATGGAAAGAGAAAGGACAGACAGAAGCTCCAGTTCTGAATCCAGCCCTAAGGTAATTGGGTCAGAGAATTCCAGGAAGGGAAGAGTTTCTGGGAACCCAAGGATATTTCCAAAGAAAGGCACTCCAAGAGTGAAGGAAGCCTTACCTGAGTTTCCAAGCAGAGAGGAAAAACCATCCAAGGGTTTTAAAGCTGGCCAGGGAGAGTTCACAGACCATGTGAGTAATTCACAGCGTTTCCTAGAAGATTTTACAGAGATTGAGCCAACAGCTGCAAGGACAGCCAGGGGCTTATCTCCACAAAATAAGGTGAGCGTGGCTAAGACTTTTAACCATTCTAAGAGTAAGGAATTGTATGAGAGAAAAGGCATTGCCCACAGGAAGAGAGATTCTGCTTTAAAGAAAGTTCTGAGATTGTTGGACCGTTTGCAGCCAGAGATAGCTGGTTTTAAACATGAGGCTATTCTAACAGAGTCTGAACCTGAGAGCATGGATTTTGAAAGTGCTATAAACCAAGAGCTTAGTTCTGAGACAGAAATGGAATGTCTTCCTGTTTCATTATAGTAACTAAAGAGGTTTTGGAAAGCATTAAAACTAGCAGCCGTGTTCCAAGGCTGAGCTGAGGGGCTTATGCAAATTAGGTTGGCTAGAAAGCCTGAGAAGCTTAACCCTTAATGTGAAAGGCTGCACACAAAGTATATTGAGTCTGCTAGAAGGGCAGATAAAGAAACCTGGTTTGAGAAAGAAAAGAAAACCTTTTGCAGAGAAAGTTTGGCACTGCTGTTTTGCTGAAGAGACTGCAAATGTTTTAAAGCCCTTTTTGGAAAGGAGGTTTTTATTTCCAACCTTGTTTCAATGGTATGAAGAAATACTTTGTTTAAGTTCATTAACAAGCTGCATTTGGAAGCTGTTTGTTTTTGTTACCTGTTTTTCTGGAAATTACCCGCCTTTGTGTTGAATATTTGGGACTGTGTGTAAAGGTTCCCTTTGGCCTTGTGGAGAATAAAATCCTGCGTGCCTATATTACTGCTCGGCTGAAGTTATTTTTGCCATACCACAACTACACCCATAGGCACTCTTATAAATAAAAGACTCTCACCACTTCATATACCTAGGCAACTGCCTAGGGCCCACGAAGTCGTGACAGAATGTAGCAGGTATCACTGTTCCCTCTAAGCTGTGCGTGTGCACACACCTCGCCGAGCGAGCGCACATACTTTATAACAGAGTGCACAAAAATTACGGTTCTGATTCTGATAGAAAACCACACAGACATTTAAAATTTAAAAGTTGTTGTGTATTTACGGTTTTCACAAGTTCTACAATATTTTCTAGTGCAATCAATGTGGTGTACATACTGTATTCTGACGTGTAGTCAAATTTTAAAGTATATAACTCCGAATGTCATTATGTGGCACACGAAAATGTAACCTTCCTTCAAAAGCAGCACAGCTGATATTTATTTATTTTATTTTATTTATTTATTTATTATTTATTACAGTTTCTTATATACCGCGCTATTTAGTATCAGCGCGGTTTACATCATAACATAACGACCATAACGACAAGCTGTCAGGTTTTACATCGAACAGGAGTACAAACTTGGATAACAGGGTTAACTATATACATAAGCTATTTACACTGCAATGATAGGTAAAAATCAGATAATGCATGTAAGGGCCTTTCTAGAGTGGGTCATTTCTTGAGAGGGATATCTAGGTTCAATTGCTGGCTGGGAAGTATTGGAGGAAAAGGTGGGTTTTGAGAGCCTTCCTGAACTGATATAGATTGGCAATGGTCCTAATGTCAGGGGGTAGAGCATTTCAACATTTGGGGACATAAAAACTGAACGCCCTGTTTGTGGTTGTCGTGTTGGACTTTGTCGATGCCTTTGGTGTTGTTAGCAAGTTTACAGCTGTTGCTCTTCTGGATCTGTTGGGGGGGACAATGTGGATAAGATGCGTGAGTGAGGAGGATGAAATACCTTTGGTTGCCTTGAATGCTAATAGAAGGGTTTTGAAGGTGATCCTCCCATGGATCGGTAGCCAGTGCAGCTGTTTGAGAATGGGGGTCACGTGGTCGTTTCTGGATGCTCCGTAAAGGACCCTAGCTGCGGCATTCATGGCCAACTGTAAGGGGGTTAGTGTGGATTGGGGGAGACCTTGTAAGATGGCATTTGCAAAGTCAAAATGTGGCAGGATCAGCGCTTGATATATGGTTCGGATATATTTTATGCGCACACAGCCTACAGAAAATTAGAGGGAACACTGGCAGGTATACAGTGTGTTTATAATATAAGCCGTAAGTCAGCAAAATGATTAGGCAGAAGTTGAACCAGAGGGGACGGGGAGAGAAGAAAAGCGCTTACTTTGCTGTGTGCTCAAATATTTACGAACTGTATGAAAATACTGTCAGAGTAAAACCACACAGAGCAGACATAAGCTGCAACGAGAGTACAATGTAAATACGTTATTTGTTAATGCGCCGGCCCCTGGGAATTCTTATTCCTGCAATATTCAAGTAGGGAGGAGGCGTGCATCTCTTCCCTTATCCGTTGCGTGATGCGATCGACCTCCCTCCAGCCTTGTTCTTTGTCTGGTCCAAGGTCGTCTTAGGGGGGAAGAATGGGTCCGAAGGTAACATCTGTTGGAGAACCTCATCTCCGAAGCTTATGACGTTTCGCCAAAGCCAGAACTTAGTCCCAGAGGCCATAGAGGGTCCAAAACAGAACACTCGCACTCGCAGACAGACACAAGGCAGCAGCAAGAGCAAGGTGAAATAAAACTCAGCCCTTTGGTGATGGTGAACCAGATTTTATTAAGCCGCCCCTACATTGGCAGTGTTTCTGCAAGACTGCCTACCTTTAGGGGGGTATGACTCACCGGTCTGATTCCAGACTGCACCTCGGTGGATCACGCTTAACCTATGATCTTTAGTTTACATATCAATGGTTCATTTCTGAACTTGGCATGAATCAACTCCCCCTTTTCATTTTAGTTTTTGCCAAATGTACAAGTGGGTTTTTTTAAAGGTATATTTTAACTGAAAATCTTTAACATTTGGTTTTCATAGTGACCACTAATGTATCTTGGTGCCAAAACGTTTGCTTTAAATGGTGATGAGACATTGCCGGTGTTTTTACTCTTAATGCTGATGATAGAGTTTGCACGCATCAGGTAAAGTGTTTTATTTAGTTGAATTTATATGTTCTCCCTTCTCCAGATTTGGGGTAACCTATATCTATTTTTGTTGGGTTCTGATGTTACTTAATAACAAGGTTTATCTCCTTTTTCACACTTGCCTAGCTGATATATAACCTTACTTTAAATGTTTCCTCATTCCCGATAGCGATTCCAAATGAGCTAATGATCCAATCATGCCACACTGGTTCCTTAATATTGTATTTACTTTGTACTCTCGTTGCAGCTTATGTCTTCTCTGTGTGGTTTTACTCTGACAGTATTTTCATACTGTTCGTGAACATTTGGGCACACAGCAAAGTAAGCGCTTTTCTTCTCTCCCCCTCCCCTCTAGTCCAACTTCTGCCTAATCATTTTGCTGACTTATGGTTTATATTATAAACACACTCTATACCTGCTACATTCATTTATGTATTTTTAAGTTTTATTTCTTTATTTATTCTTTTAATTGCAAATACTTTATATTTTGATATTTGATAAAGACTTTCTAGTTCTGTTATAAATGTACTTGTGGAATCAGTTGTCTGGTAATGTGTTATTTATAATTTTCTGCTTGTGACTGGCTCTGACATATTTTTGTGGGAGAATTACAGAAAGGTATCTTTGAATACATCTGTATGTGTTACTATTATTTTTACGTCTGGATTATTAGATTATTAACTTTTATTCTAAGCAAGATGATGATATGATATTTTTATGGTTGTTTCTATCACTATGTTTGAATGTTCTATTTATATCCTATTCATTTATTAGTTGACTTATGGTTTATGAATTTGATTTTAATGTTTTTACATTTTTATCTTTTGGAGGTTTTACCCTCTGAAGAAGGTAGTCTTGTGGAAACAGTGCCAGCCGCCCAGACAGCAACGTTTCCTGCCATGCTCCTGGCACCCAATGCGACCCTCTATGGTGCTGAGACAGCCTTTCCCTCGCTAGCTTCAACCACCTCTGTGATTGGATGGTGCCATGGCAGTAGCAGCTATCACTGCGCCGATGGAGAAGCCCTAAATGGCGTGGACTCCACCCCCACGACACTGGGGAAACTCTTGCCCCTGCGAGCTGGGAGCATCGCAAAACAGCACACGGGGCAGCCGAAGATGGAGGCACAGGAGCAGCAGCACAGATAGCAACAGCTGCAGCTTCCACCACAGGATGGATAATCAGCTGCCGCACAGAACCAGGGAACACAGGGAGAGAAGTCTTTCCTCCAGCTAAGCAGCCCCTGCACATCAGGCAGCCCACCCTGGAAGTACTGCCGATGCAATGTACTGGACAGATGGTACCACATCGCTGTGTGGCACAGTCCACACAGGACCCTTGCCTGCACCACTCTGCCCGCACCACTTATTTATCTTTATTATCATTTGATATACTGCACTAGATAGTGAGGCATCAGAACAGTTTACAATAGTCAAAACGTCAGAGTAAAAGGTATGGAGCGCCAGTTGGTGACAGGACAACTGAAAGAAGAGAAATTGAGAGGAAAGGGAAAGCTGGTATCAGAGGAGAGGGGAGAACAAACCTAAAGAGGACAGGCAGGAGGGAAGAACTAATCTGAGGAGGGGGGAAGGTCATACGCAAGCTGTAACAGGTGGGTTTTGAGCAGGGATTTGAACCGGGTGTATGAGATGATGGGCAGGGAGTTCCATAAAGCGGGGGCAAGAAAGAAGAAAGCAGAGTGACACGTCTGTTCTAGATGCGCATGTGAGACGGAGGAAAGGGCCAGGCAGTGGATGTTTAGGGACCCGAGGAGACGAAGAGGGGAGTGGACTTGGAAGAGATCGGCTAAGTATTGTGGAGTGCCAGTGTGAAATGCCTGATGAGGTGAGGTAAGAGTTTTGTAATCAATATGGTATGTTATGGGAAACCAGTGAAGACTGATTAGGGTATGTGTAATGTGCTCGCAATGAGAGGAGTGGTTGAGGACTGTGACTGAGCCACTGCCCTCAGCCATGCTGGATTTCCTAGTGCAACACACAATCACATTCCTACCTACCCAGGAGACGTGGACCCAAGAGACGCAGCCCATTATCATTGCATCTACACCGTGACCCACATGCACTCTGTCAACTCAAGAGTTCAACATCACCTGCCAGATTCTTGCCCAGGCCCTTCTTAACAGAAAGCAAGGGTGAAGAGGTGGCCACCCTAGACTCCACTGAAAGCTACGACTTGCCCCTTGGACTCCACAGGCACCCCATCTGAGCCTTCACCACCACTGCCGTTACCGCCATCCCCTCTGGAGGACCTTACTTACCCCATGTTTCTCTAGAAACTCTCCACCTGCCTCGTGCTATCCCCTGTCGATGCTCCAGACCCCAGGAGCGAGGTTCTGGGCCTACTGAAGTTTCTAAATGCCTCCAGGTCCTTACGTGCCATCCCAGTCCACAAGCTCCTTCTCGACAACCTCATGAACATTTGGCAAATCCCTTCATCTGGACCTATCACCTCCAGAGGACTCGATTCCAAATATCAGGTGCATTTGAGAGGACTCAATTTCCCCATCGGTGCATCATGGTCGAGTCTGCACTGAAATGGGCTAAAGGCTCCCACTCCTATTCCAACGAAGGACTATAAGATCCTCAATGAGTTTGGAAAGAAGACATACCAGGCAGCGATACAGAGTGAAAATCACTTCCCACCAATTCCAGCATGTCCTGTATCAGGATGCACTATTCAACCGCCTCAAGAGTGCCGTCAAAGAGCTAGCTCCAGATTCCAAAGCCATCATCTCACCCATCCTCAGAGACCAAAGGCAATGCAGAAAACACCTGATCCACTCGGCCTTTGATGCCTTTGACTCTGCAGCCTGAACTGCCACAACTGCTATTACCTCTAGATGCACTGCCTGTCTTAGGGCCTCTGACCTGCAAGTGGACACCCACATGTGGCTCATCGATACCCCCTGCACGAGGAACAATCTCTTTGGGCAAAAAGTCAAGGAAACTGTTAATGACATGAAGGACTGCTACACCACACTCTAAACCCTGGCCTCTGATGGTCTTGAGCACAATCCCAGCCATCTCGAGTCCTAGGGATCGTACCAGGGTAAATTCCACTCTGCATCGCTGTGTTTCACCCCATGGACTGGAACACATTCGAAGCAACCACAGAGGAAGAAATATCATCCACCATCTCTCGCCTAAATACCACCACCTCTCAACTAGACCCCTGCCCTACAGAATGGATAAAGAAAACCAAAGACGACCTGAACACACCATTAACTCACATTGTCAATGAATCCCTCAGCCAAGGACACAGGCCAGACCTCCTCAAAACCTCAATCATTCGACCAACCCTAAAGAAGCACAACCTGGACCCCCTTGATCCCGCTTCCTACAGACCTATAGCAAACCTCCCATTCACCGCCAAACTCATTGAAAAAGTAGTTCAGAGACAGCTCCAAGAACATCTAGACACCAACAACATACTTGACCCACAACAGCATGGCTTCCGTCCACTCCACGGAGTTGAGACCCTCATGATGTCACTAATGAACATCCTCCTCATAGGAACTCAAGCCAAACACTCCGGATATGCCATGATCTTCCTAGACATATCAGCAGCCTTCGACACCATCTCCCACAACATCCTCATACACAGACTACAAGAAATTGGCATCAAAGATACCGTACTCCAATGGTTCCGTTCATACCTAACCAATAGACATCAACTGATCCGCACAAACACATCAACCTCACTCCCCTTCCACCAAGGAGTACCCCAAGGATCCAGACTATCGGCCATGCTCTTCAACATTTATCTGCAACCACTCTGCTCAATCATACATACACACAACATCAACTACCACATCTATGCAGATGACATAATGCTCTATGCCCCAATTACAACCTCCAACCCAACCAACCAACACTTATCAGAATGCTTCACAGCAGTATCCAGCTGGCTGCAAAAGAACAACTTAACCATCAACATAAAGAAGACAGAAGCCCTTATAGTAACAAAGGACCCAGACTTCACGCCACCCCCACACCTCAACATTGAGACCACACAAATACGGATACAACCGCAGATAAGATACCTAGGAATCATCATAGACCAAGTGCTCACACTCGAACAACAAATCAAAAAGAACGCCACAACAATATTTCACAAAGCTAAAACAGTACAGAGCCTCAGATCTCTCCTCGAACCACAAGACTTCAGAACAGTGATGCAGGCCATGACACTCCCCCACCAGGACTACTGCAACATAATCTACCATGGACTCCCGGCCACCCATACCAACCCACTCCGAACTGCCTTAAACACCACGGCAAGAATTATCCAGACAGCAAAAAGACAAGACCACATCACCCCACTCCTGAGAGAGCTACACATACTCCCTCTAGAAGCACGAGTCAAGTACAAATCCGCCCTACTCACCCACAAAGCTCTCTACCAAACTCAAACCTCCCAGCTCCGCACTCTACTGACCCAACCAGCCCACAACAGAAAAACCAGACAAACCACCAACAACTCCCTCACCATCCCCCATAAAAGAACGAAATGCAATCAACGAACCTGCAACAGAGCCTTCGAACTATACGCACCATCCATCTGGAACTCTCTCCTGAAACACATCAGAAACAACAAAGACCCCCTATCTTTCAGGAAACAACTATTTATTTATTTTATTTATTTATTTACATTCTCTTATATACCGCGCTATTCTGCATCAGTGCGGTTTACATTGAACAAACTGAAATTACATTGAACAGGGCATTATAACTTGGAGATAACTATTTTACAGGGAATATGGACTATGGAGGGTTAAGTGGCTTGCCCAAGACCACAAGGAGCACCTGTGGGACTAGAAACCCCAGTCCTTCCAGCCCAAGGTTGCTGTCCTCTAGTGGGATTTGAACCCCCGACCTTCCGGCCTGAAGTACCTTGCCCCAACCACTAGGCCACTCCTCCACTCCTAAAAAACACACTATTCCAGGAATACCTCGGACCTGAGACAAACACCCACCAATGAAACTGTAGCTTAATATCTATGTCTATGTCCCAAACGTTTGTTAAAATCATTAATGTCGGCCACTCGGTGACGGCCCATACCCCTACAGCTGATTATTGTCCCCTCCCCCTTGTTCAAAGTTCCACCGCTTTGACCCGGTGAAAAACAGGATATAAATACAGCTAAATAAATAAATAAATACCACAAGTGGCAATTGTCAGCATACAGCATGACATTATGCCTAGCATAGGTTTCATGGCTTTTCCCAGACCTTGGCCTGCAGGTAGCTCTGACACCCTGATGATGTCAGATAGTACGTCTCCAGACTTGATGGGCTTAGCATGCCTGATGAGATTAGTCTGCAGGACAACAGCCCCTCCTTGCTAATCAGGTGATAACAGACCTCAAACAGACCAAAGTATGACAAAGGGAGGTGCTGGAAAAGGAGAACTTCACTATAAATACAGAAAAGGACAAAAATACTTTCTCTCTTCCTATTCATCGGACATTTCTTACTATGAGACTCTGACACACACTTTTCTTTACCCCCCCCCCCCTTTTTCCTCTCTCTCTCCCACACCCAGGCACACACATCGAGCCATTGATATACACGGAAGCAGCTCGGTAACCACTATATACCTCTGTTCTGTACCCATGTAAGAGGCCTATTTCTATATAAAAACCTTTTTTTTAAACCACACTAGTTTGGTTGTCTTGTGCTACAAACCCTACTGCCTCTGCGAAGTGGACCCAGGACCAACAGGAGAGTAACCGAACGTAGGACGCGGCGAAAGGTTACATTTATGGGGGCTCGTCTCAGGTTTCGCAGCGGATCTCCAGTTGGGTAAGTAATAATTTTGTTTGATACATTAAAGTAGATTTCAGACAGGGTGCGACAGGAAAATCAAAAGCCCTTGTGACCATTTACAATTTACAATTTTGGGTTACGGGCAGAGTGCCACTATTTAGTGAAATATTCCAGTGATACCTTTGTTTTGTGGGTTTAGACAAGGTGAGAGTTTCATTGTCAAAAGGCTCTGTAATAATCCTGGATTTTAATATTACCTACACCTAGTGACATTACATAGGGTGGCTTGCAATTTTCTTATTTTTATATATAAGCTTGCAAAGGTTCAGTACAAGGCACACATTTTCTAGAGTATTTGAGCGGCTAAGAAAAGACAGAGTGATAGTCCAGCGTTGTTTGGGAAGTGGTACACAGTTAAACAGTCCCTCATTGAATATAAGTTCACCATAAAATTCCACCCTGTTAAAGGTTGGTAAGCACTTTTTATTCAGGTATAATTTTAAGGCATGGTCTTTATGCCAATACTCTGTACTGAACACCCATAAACTTTATGTCATTCCAACTATAATTCTAAGTCCCACCTCTTCATAAAAGTGAGCATTCCTCTTTCCAAGGTTGCACATTGAGATAGTCGCATAAAACAAAATAAACACAATAAACACATAATGAGCATAGACCCCAGTACCAATTATAGTCCTTCTGCAGTCTCAAATATGGATGCCTTTGATTTTAAGGAACTGACAGAAATGGTACTGACATACTGTAAGAGAAAAGGTGGTCCCTTTGAAGGGGAATTCCCTGAGGCATCATGGTATAATATTCAAAGACAAATGTTAAACCATTATCAAGAATTCAAAAAGAAAACAAATAAAAGAAAATGCCTTTTTATCCAAGGCATGTGCAGGGGGCTCATTAGCTTGAAACAGGACAATACTGAACTGACTACTCAGTGTACACAATTAACCAAAGACCTGGAGGAGGCACAAATTTGCATTTCCATGCAACGTGCTCAGGTGATATAAGCCACAAACTCCTTTATAACTGTTAGTGAGCAATTAGAAGCACTTAAACTTGAACTGAGGCACATTAAGGGTGAATTGGCCTCTGAAAGACAAAAGAAATATAAGCCCTGGCCAACAACCATTTCTCCCTCAGCCCCCCCCCCCTGCCTGTGACACACCCTATAAACCATGCATCCAAGCTATTGAGAAATAAAAGAACACAGAAGTATGTATAGCAGGGCTTAGGAATGGGAAAAAATAAAGATGAATCAGACAGTACAGAGGAAGAAAATCCTAATAGTTTATCTCAGCCAGAACAGAGCAATAACCAGGACCTGTGTCAGGAAGATAATTCCGACGATTCAGACTCAGCACCCAGTACCGAACTCGGAGCACCAGTTAAAGTGATGCTGCAGGACTCATTAAAAGATAGGGACATTGAAAGGATAGTTGAGAAAGCTGGCCCTATGCCTTTTAATGTAAATGAATGGTGCAAATGGGCCACTGATATTCTGATTCACTGGGGTCTAGGGAAATACGAAAGGAAACAATCAGACTTTGATAGACTTATGCATCTGGCTCTGGGGCCACACTATTATAAATTTGGCTCTCTCACTCACCCATACCAGTTGGTTAAAAGGGGTATTGAGAAACTATTTCACTGTTCCCCAATGCAAGTATTTAAAATTATTTCACCTCTACCAAACAATACACTGGAACAGTCTGCATATAGAGCCTGGATTTTAAATGCAGTTCTTAATGAGCAGGAGTCCTGGCCCAATGCAGAAGATTATGGGGAGAGCATGCATAAGGCATTTTTATTAGAATTACTATCCCCTGAGATTACAAAACACCTTTGGTTATTTTCGGAAGACCCTAAAGCAACCCCTTTCGATACTTTAATGCTCAGAATTGGGTCTGTTTGGAAGACCCAGCCCTCGCAGGTCATAACAGTATCAGAAGCACGGAAGTAGCAAGCTGAGGGATCCTCTCAATACACAAGAAACACAGACAAAGGATACAGAGGACACACACCTTGGAGAGGACAAGGCAGAGGCACTTTTAGAAATTCCTCAGGTTACATTCCCTTTCAAGAGGTCAAAGCACAGAGAGATGGATTAGAAAAGGAGAAAATTAAATGGGAACAGGACAAACACATACTGCAGGTAAAACTAAATAAATTAAAACAGGACTTACGAGCAGCTCAGGACAAACACAAGGCTAGTGCATAGTGGTGTCCTGACCTTCTGGGTTCAGATATCAAAATGTCTCAAGCCTTCATAGCCCAGCCTGCCTCCGTTCCCTCAGCAGAGGACTCGATTCCAGAGCCTCTGGATGATGAATCGGATACAGGCCCAGAATACAGTTTAAGGCTTGTAACATCCTTCATAAGAACATAAGATATGCCATACTGGGTCAGACCAAGGTCCATCAAGCCCAGTATTCTGTTTCCAACAGTAGCCAATCTAGATCATACGTACTGTGGCGGTCGCGCCCCTACCAGGCGGTTGCCTAGTAGGGACGGGAAGCCATCTCAATTCCTCTTTCCCAAGGATTGTAGTTGTGCCAAGGAGATTATGAACCGAGTGGTTGTTTTAAAGCACACAGGAATTTTATTAGCATCCATGTCAAAAAATGGTTGACAAAATCTTCAAAGCAAATGTACACATTCAGGTCAAAGCAAAATACAGGATTATTCTTCTCCTCTTAAGGTAACACTTGTAACCAGTGTTGCAATAAAGATATTTACACAAGCTTCACTTCTTTCCTTTCTCAGGCTTCCATTACTCAGCCTTCATGCACACATTACAGTCCATCTCAGAACAAACTGAAGTAAGGTCACTTTCTTGGCCTGCTACTTCCATGCTTTCAACTGAGCTGTAACTTGGCAATGCTTGTAATCGTTCTGGCAGTTTATCCTTAATATTCTTTAGCAGATTAAATAGCCTATGCCACTGAATGACCCTTTCTCCTTTTGGTAGGATTTCACTGGGCTTTTCCTGTTCAGTGTCCCTGGCAAAACCCTTACTCCTATTCCGGGTTTTTCTAGGCTTTAACCTCTCTTCTGAATCAGAGCATGTAACACAGGGTTTAGGCTTTATGGCTTTATCTCTCCTACCTTGGAGTCTGGCTGCAGCACCTTCCTGGCTGAGGCTTCTCCGGCTTGGCCCTCCCTCTGTCTCTGAGCTAGACAGTGACTCAGGGTAAGCTCTCCACTTCCCTTCCTGGGGCTTCTGCTGCCTGCAGATAGACCCTTCCTCCGGTGAGTCTAAGCACTCTTGCCTTAGCTTCCTTAAAGCCAACCTTCTCTTTCTCCCTGTAGCCAGTCTGTTTGGTCCTTTGCCTGGAACCTTCCCTGTAGCTTCCTGGGCTGTAGTGCTGGCTGCTCTTGTCTCTGCTGCTACTCACTTTGTATCTGCTTCTTTCATGGTTGCTGGTTCTGCTGTGTTTGCTCTCTCCTGCATCCCTGCAGTTCCTTGGCTCCCTGGAGTTCCTGGCCTTTCTGTCTTCCCAGGCCCTTCTGGAGTTCCTTGCCTCTCTGGCCCTTCTGCTCACTTTGTTTGTTCTCTCAAACTTAAACGCTGAGCAGGGCAACTCCCTTCCTGACTCCACCCACTTGTACCTCCTACTCTTGCCTGAGGTTGTCATGAGGTCTGGGAGTGGCTTAAACCTAGCACTGCCCTCTTGGTTTCTCTCAGGGATCCTGCTGTGATGTATGTGTTCTAGTGAACCCATCCCCCGAGCAGAAGAAAAAGTTCTTCTTCTTTATTTTCATGCTGGGCTGCCTCCTCCTCCCCACATATCCCCCTCCTTAGACTATTACGGGCTGGCGCCATAACCCGCGAACAGCACGTAATACAAGGTGTGGGTTGCGAAGTGTCACTAACTCTTAAGGCTAGCTGTGCATTCCCTAAACGCTCCTTCCATAGCCTCAACAGATTAACATGGTATACCTGTTGCTTTCCCCATCCAGTATCCACAGCATAAGACACTGGTCCGAGCCGCTTTGCTATTTTGTAAGGGCCTTTCCAGGAATTCTCAACCCTAGAGTTTCCTACAGCTACCATTACCATAACCTTATCCCCGACCCTTAAGAAACGTGGCCTTGCACACCGGTCATGATAAGAATTCTGTTTATTCTGCCTTCTTTTCAAATTTTTCCTAATCCCATAAACAGGATCTACAGTACCTTTTCCAATTTGGGGTCCCAGATTGTCTTCCTCTTTTTCTATACAACAGGCTGTTAACCCCTCTATTTCAGCTATGCCTGTGGAAGCAAATCCTCTGGAATCCCTGGTGGTAGAGGATAGTTCATCCACCTCCTCTATGGGCGGAAAACCAACTCTTTCACAAATTAATTGTGCCACCTTATCTCCTACATCCACTCTAAAGTTTTCTTGCGAGAAATTAAACAAGAGGACTTTCAATTCTCCCCTATAATCCGGATCTACAACGCCCGCGCCTACATCTATAAACTTTTTAAAGGCGAGGCCAGATCTGGGCGCAATCCGTCCGTAACAACCGGGCGGTATTTCTACTCTAAGTCCCGTGTTTACTATGGCCCTCCCCTGTTTTGGAATGACCACCGCTACGGCGCTACAGAGATCCATACCAGCAGCTTGTTCGGTAGCCCGCTTGGGAATTCTTGCCTCAGGGGTAGTCCTACAGAACTTTATCACAAATTTCTGTTTTGGCACCTGCTTTTCCCTCTGAGTATCTACTGACTTCCCTGGGTTTACTCTCTTACCGAACAACGGAGCGGGTATTATTCCCCCTGTATCAACCCTGGGGCGCACAACCCTTTCCTTCCTATTCTCCCCTGAAAGGTTAGTGTCTGTGCGTGTGGTTATCATGCCTGTTTCTTCCTGCAACTGTTTCTCCACCCCCTTTCTGAACTGGGACCAGTCACGGCCCAATATCATATCGTGTGGGAGTCTAGGTATCACTGCCACTGCCACCTGCCTTCCACTACCTAACCCCTTTATCCTAACACTCTGGAGAGGATAGGTGGAAGCTGCTCCATGGACACATTTGATCTTAACCTGCCCCCTTGAGGATTCTTGTAAGCACTGTCTCTGGGCCTCTATCTTTTTCCACAACCTGCTGGAAATCATAGACTGGCTGGCCCCTGAATCTAGTAGAGCTTCTATGGGTATTCCTTCTACTTCTACTGATAAGAGAAATCCCTCACCTACCTCTTTGGGACGTGTGATTACAAACGCTTTCCTTACTGGACAATTTTTCTTAAGGTGACCTGGCTCACCACAGGAAAAACATTTTCTCTGCAGGGTACATCTGCCTTCTATGGATTTATTCCTATCCATCTTATGGCTAGTAAAGGTTGCCTTCCTTTCCTGCAATCCTGTACCTGCCCTCTGAAAAACGCCCTCTTTCTTGAGGCTTAACTTCTTGGCCTCTAGAAAGCACTCAGCCAACGCAATGGCTTCCTGGGTGTTTTTACAGCTCTGCATTACCAGAAAACTCTGTAACTCTTTGGGTACAGCTTCTGTAAACTGTTCCAATATCACAGTATCAATAACAGAATCTATATTGCCATTCTCAGGTACAAACCATTTATACACTAAGCTTTTAATTCTATGGTATAAAGCTTGGGGTGTTTCACCTTCTTTCAGTACACATGCTCTCAGAAGTCTCCTATAGACCGAGGGACTTAACCCCATCCGATCTCTTACTGCTTTCTTTACATGCTCATACTCGGCTACTAATGCAACTGGCATTTCCCTGTAGGCTGCTAAAGCCTCCCCACTTAGGGTAATAGCAAATCTCATGGCCCATTGTTCCTTTGGCCATTGAGCTAAAACAGCTATTCTTTCAAAGGACTCAATAAAGACATCAATATTGTCCTCTTTAGAAAGGCGTCCACATGAGAAAGTTCCAGTACCAGGGCTTTCCCCTCCTGGAAAAACAACCGGTGCACCCGGTAAGGCCTGTGCCTTTTGTACAGACTGTGCCATCTTGGTCGCTTCTTCCTGAGCCCGAATCCATTTCGCCATCGCCTCCAGTAGGGGTTGCTGTTGAGCGCGAAGCATGGACGCAGCTTGCTCCTGGCTCACTGCTGTCAACTCCCTCTGCTTGGCGAACTGGTCTGCCACCCAGGCCAATATGTCCGCTGTCTCCATCTTGGACTGCGGTTTCTGCAACACAAACACAGAAAAAACCACACAAAGTGCATCACTTTTTTTTTTTTCCCCTCACTCTCTCCTAGTGAGTACCTGGTGGCCCCTTACATCAGAATCCTAGGCTTATCCCCCTCTAGCCTACAGGTTACCTGATTCTGATGCAGGTCTTCGCTTTTACCACCAGAAAACAGCGCTCCGGATCCGACTCCACTCCGGATTTTCTACTCTGTGTTTTCTCCCGGTCCGGTCACTCCGTCCTTCCTGGATCTTCCTCGTCCTGAGGTACCAGCTTGTAGACGCACCACTTGACCACTGGAATGCTGTATCCGAAAAACTACGCCACCTGTGGCGGTCACGCCCCTACCAGGCGGTTGCCTAGTAGGGATGGGAAGCCATCTCAATTCCTCTTTCCCAAGGATTGTAGTTGTGCCAAGGAGATTATGAACCGAGTGGTTGTTTTAAAGCACACAGGAATTTTATTAGCATCCGTGTCAAAAAATGGTTGACAAAATCTTCAAAGCAAATGTACACATTCAGGTCAAAGCAAAATACAGGATTATTCTTCTCCTCTTAAGGTAACACTTGTAACCAGTGTTGCAATAAAGATATTTACACAAGCTTCACTTCTTTCCTTTCTCAGGCTTCCATTACTCAGCCTTCATGCACACATTACAGTCCATCTCAGAACAAACTGAAGTAAGGTCACTTTCTTGGCCTGCTACTTCCATGCTTTCAACTGAGCTGTAACTTGGTAATGCTTGTAATCGTTCTGGCAGTTTATCCTTAATATTCTTTAGCAGATTAAATAGCCTATGCCACTGAATGACCCTTTCTCCTTTTGGTAGGATTTTACTGGGCTTTTCCTGTTCAGTGTCCCTGGCAAAACCCTTACTCCTATTCCGGATTTTCCTAGGCTTTAACCTCTCTTCTGAATCAGAGCATGTAACACAGGGTTTAGGCTTTATGGCTTTATCTCTCCTACCTTGGAGTCTGGCTGCAGCACCTTCCTGGCTGAGGCTTCTCCGGCTTGGCACTCCCTCTGTCTCTGAGCTAGACAGTGACTCAGGGTAAGCTCTCCACTTCCCTTCCTGGGGCTTCTGCTGCCTGCAGATAGACCCTTCCTCCGGTGAGTCTAAGCACTCTTGCCTTAGCTTCCTTAAAGCCAACCTTCTCTCTTTCTCCCTGTAGCCAGTCTGTTTGGTCCTTTGCCTGGAACCTTCCCTGTAGCTTCCTGGGCTGTAGTGCTGGCTGCTCTTGTCTCTGCTGCTACTCACTTTGTATCTGCTTCTTTCATGGTTGCTGGTTCTGCTGTGTTTGCTCTCTCCTGCATCCTTGCAGTTCCTTGGCTCCCTGGAGTTCCTGGCCTTTCTGTCTTCCCAGGCCCTTCTGGAGTTCCTTGCCTCTCTGGCCCTTCTGCTCACTTTGTTTGTTCTCTCAAACTTAAACGCTGAGCAGGGCAACTCCCTTCCTGACTCCACCCACTTGTACCTCCTACTCTTGCCTGAGGTTGTCATGAGGTCTGGGAGTGGCTTAAACCTAGCACTGCCCTCTTGGTTTCTCTCAGGGATCCTGCTGTGATGTATGTGTTCTAGTGAACCCATCCCCCGAGCAGAAGAAAAAGTTCTTCTTTCTCCTTTATTTTCATGCTGGGCTGCCTCCTCCTCACCACAGTACCTAGCAGTTTCCCCAAGGGACACAGGTTCCACAATGCTTGTATTGGTTCAAGCATTGATATCCTGAGTCCCTTCTTAATAATGGTTTATGGACCTTTCCTCCAGGAACTTGTCCAAACCTTTTTTAAACCCAGCTACACTAACAGCCTTTACTACATCCTCCGGTAACAAATTCCAGAGTTTGATTACACGTTGAGTGAAAAAATATTTTCTTTTATTAGTCTTAAATAGTTTACCCTGTAGCTTCATTGCATGTCCCCTAGTCTTTCTATATTCTGATAAGGTAAATCGATCTACGTTTACCCGTTCCACTCCGTTCATTAATTTATAGACTTCTATCATATCTCCCCTCAGCCGTTTCTTTTCCAGTTTAAAGAGCCCCAACCTTTTTAGCCTTTCTTCATAGGAGTATCCTTCCATCCCCTTTACCATTTTGGTGGCTCTTCTCTGAACCTTTTCTAAAATCGCTATATCCTTTTTAAGATATGGCGACCAGAATTGCACACAATATTCAAGGTGCGGTCTCACCATGGAACGATATAGAGGCATTATAATATCTTTTGTTTTATTTTCCATTCCTTTCCTTATCATACCTAGCATTCTATTTGCTCTCTTGGCCGCTGCTGCACACTGGGCTGAGGGTTTTAACATGTTATCCACAATGACGCCTAAATCTTTTTACTGGACTCTTGTGGACGCCCCAATGTTATCAGCAGAATACGGGCTCAGGATAAACTAGCCTTGATTGACACCGGGGCTGGAATTAGTTTTACAAACAGAGCTTCTCCCACTGCAGATCAGGAAAATATGGAATTTTATAAAATTCAAGGAATTAATGACACAGCTTCCCAGTATGTGGCTATCCCAGTTAAATGGGGTATCCCGGTGCACAGGGAACAAAACAATGAAATGTTGGAAACCACTGCCTCCACTATAGTGAACACACCAAAAGAAATAATTGGAATTGATGTTCTTAACCAGTTAAATCTGGTGGTGGATATGGCTAATCTTAAATTGTGGCAGTATACAGGAACTTCAAGTGCTTCTAAAACTTTAGTGCATGAAGTCATTCCCATGCAGTTAGCAACGCAGTGCACCAAGGCAGCTCAGCAGTATGATCTGTGTTTAATTCCCTCAGAGGTGGTTGATATTCCAGTCTGGGCACAAGACAAGTTAGATTGTGGGAAAATGAACACAGAAGTACTGTTGGAAGGCAAGGATCCTCCACCACAGAAACAATACCCAGTACCTCATCAAGCTATAGAGCCAGTGACTAAAATTGTGAAGATACTGGAGGAGAGGGGTCTGATCAGACCTATTTCTTCCACATGTAATTCACCAGCCTGGCCGATAATTAAACCTGGGGGTTCCTTCAGGCTCACTATGGACTTCCGTGCCCTGAATCAATTTCAAAATCTGTAGTGCCCGTAGTAGCCTCATACCCAGAAATGATCTCTAAACTGAATCCCAAATGTTAATTGTTCTCTGTTTTAGACATATCCAATGGGTTTTGGAGTCTGCCCCTGGCCCTTGAATGCCAGTACAAAACAGCCTTTCAGTGGCTGAATAAACAATATGCATGGGCCGTGCTGCCACAGGGCTATAAAGATTCACTATCAATCTTTCATAAATACATGCAAGAAGCCCTGTCACTAGTGTCTTGCAGAGATAATATAATTCAGTATGTAGATGACGTTCTGATTCAGTCTGAGAATGAAGCTGTACACTGGAATCATGTAAGAGAAGTTTTAAAAGCCCTCTTACAAGCTGGTCTTAAAGTTAATCCTGCCAAGGCTCAACTGTGCAAATCACAGGTTTCCTTTTTAGGGGTTACAGTTGGCGAGGATGGTAAATCTGTAGATTCTCAGAGGATAGAGCTGATACGGCAACTTCCACTTCCTACAGATCAGAAATCACTCCAGTCCTTTCTAGGGCTCACGGGTTTCTGTCGTAACTTCCTGCACAACCATGCTGAAGTGGCAGCTCCACTTTATTCCCTGCTAAAAAATAAAGGTTATGTTTGGGAGGAAAAACATACAGAGGCTGTAACTAAATTAAAGCACATTTTGACTTCTGCTCTGGTTCTGGCACACCCAGATCACACACAACATTTTTTCCTATACCCTGTAGTTGGAGAGGACAGTATAGATGCAGCTCTAACACAACGCCTAGGAGGAGTAGATCGCCCTAACCAAGTGGTACTGCAGAGACAGTATTCCTGTGGGTCAGCGTCAGCACAGTACTGTGAGCTGGCTGCTTTTGTGGCTTGTATGCAACAATATCAGGATTCACACACAGAGATACAAATCATTTTAGATTCTGATTATGTCTTTAAAAGTGCCATTGCGCTGTTACCCTGGTGGCTGGCAAATAAAATTAAATCCTCAGATGGGTCCACGGTGAAAAATTCATCACTGTGGACTATGGCACAAGAACTGAGTGAGATGTTTCAGAGAGTACATTTAATTTAAAGTGAAGGCACATAGGAAGAAAGGCCTTTAGTAAAAGGAAACACATTAGCAGGCTCACTAGCCAAGGAAGCATGCCATGTAGGCCTCATATGGCCCTGGTATGAGCAGACACACATGGTCGCTATTGCTACATGTTCCACAGAGTATGAGCAGATAACACCACCAGATTACTTCATAGCACTGCAGACAAAGGACTCTGAACTTTCCAATTTGAGGAAGCTTGTGCAGGACGCCCCAGACAACCTATATCAGCACACACCCTTTCTCACCCTCACTATAGAGAAAGACATTCTATGTGCAAA
This sequence comes from Ichthyophis bannanicus, assembly GCA_033557465.1. Lineage (NCBI taxonomy): Eukaryota > Metazoa > Chordata > Amphibia > Gymnophiona > Ichthyophiidae > Ichthyophis > Ichthyophis bannanicus. The sequence continues at coordinate 898,121,807 of CM066034.1, forward strand.
AAGAGAGGAAGGCTTGGTTATAGCTATCTCCAGAGCTCGAGGTAAAGAATGGATGCATTGAGTTCATGGTGCAGGTCCTATGGGACACCCTAAAGCAGAAGAAATGCAAACTATCCTTAATAGGTTGGTATGGTGGCCAGAAATGAAACATGATATACAGGATCATGTTTCCTCCTGTGTAATCTGTGCTTCATTTGGGAGGCAACCTAAAAAGAGAAGGGGACAGTTAATGAGAGCACCTCCTCGTGACCCATTTGAGAGATTGCAAATAGATCATGTGGGCCCTCTTCCGTTAACAGCTAGGAAAAATAGATTTTTACTCACTGTTGTTGATTCCTTTTCTCATTGGGTAGAAGCATTCCCTGTCCCAGATCAAACCGCTCGAACCACTGCAGAAATCCTAACTATGCAATTTTTTACACGCTGGGGCATCCCTAAGACTATTGATTCTGATAATGGTCCTGCATTTGTTTCTCAGCTGATCAAGGAATATGTTTGATTTTCTAGGCATAGAACAACTCCACATTCCGTACCATCCACAGGCAGCAGGGCAGGTAGAAAGAATGAATCAAACAATTAAGGCCCACCTCAGCCTTATGCTTAATCTGACTGGGAAAAATTGGGATCTGGTGCTCCTGATAGTCCTTATGCGTATCAGAGCTAATGTCTGCAAATCCACAGGCTTTGCACCCTACAAAACCTTAATGGGAAGGCCAATGCCATGGTGGGAAAATCTGCTGCATCCTTTTCTTCCAGAAGACCAGACCATAATTCTTACCAATGAGTGGATGAAATCCCTGCAAGAACATCTAAAAGAAATTCAGACCACTGTGCTAGCTAACACAGAAAAAGCTAGAGATTATCTGTAGGAGGTACATGCAAAAGGTTCAGATTTAAGGCCCCTCAAGGTTGGGAGTAAAGTGATGACCCTGACACCTAGACCAAACCTCCCCTATGGAACTGCAAAATGGGAGGGACCGTACTTAGTTACAGATACCTTAGGCCCAAGCCTATACCAGATCCTAATGCCTGACAACCAGCAGTATTGGAAACACATCACCCAGTTGAAACTATATGGGTAATATGTGTTTTATCAGTCTTTGTTTTCAGGTACCACCTGACGACAGCACGGACAGCTGCTTTCTGAAGACAGCACAGACAGCTGCTTTCTGAACAAAAGTCGCTTGAGGATGGTAACTATTTACTTCTGCTGTATAGTTGATGTGTTCTATATACTGGACATGTGTCTAATAGTTATGTAAATAAATAGTAAACATTATTTCTGTGGTTGCATAGTATAAGAGGGGAGCACTAGTTTACCCCCTAGTAGAGTGAAACGAGTTAGCTTTTATCATGTCCCGGTTTCCTGTTGTTCTTGTATCTGCTCTCTTCTACCCAAGTCTCATTACAGGAACTATCATCTGAATATGCACGATTGGTTGGGCTAACTCCACAGATGGTGTATATCGCTATCAAGAAATACCCCCACCTTCCCCAGAAGGAAAGGATCTGGTCATCCTGAGTTTCTGTTTCGTACAGGACAAGCCAGTGTCCTATTCATTAAAGATCACTCAAGTACAGTGGGCGCCACCAGTTTCCACTTCTCTAGAAAGGACACAAGAATTGAGGGCACCTCCAGAACATTACTTTCTAGGTCCTCTTGCCTTGATTTTGTACAATATTTCCTGTCAGGACAAAGGTACCTGGAAAATAACTTATACATGGGTTCTGAGTAATCAACAGCACATCACTGAGACTTCATTCTTTTTTGATGTATCTTGTTTATCTGCACCCCTCATCCCACCCCTCCAACCACTTCGGCTCCTCCTGTACTCTACCTTTCTGATATTCACCCATTTCAGGAAGAACATCCCTTTCAGATCAAATATGATGCACCACACGATGTTTTACATGAGGTAGAATACTATTTCCTTATTTGGCATCAATTTCCTAAATTGTTTCTAGTTACTCACAAATATCCAAATTGCTCTCAGTTTATTACCAACCACATACAAATGCTCAATACTTGGTTTGATATTTATTTTTATTTATTTTATTTATACATCTTTTCTATACCGCCACTTCCAGAGATCAGTGGCGGTTTACAGGTAACATAAACTTTAATAATAGAGTACTATTATTTTACATAGAACAGATTTAGAACAATGAACATTCAACTATTAATTGTAACTTATAGATACCAGGAGATAGTAGGAGAGGTAGGAACATTTGAACTGGGTAAGAATTAGGTAATGTTTCAAAAATACTACCAACAGTATATCAACAGTAAAGGGATATATTTACATTATATTACAGTTATTCACATTAGCGACAAGTAATTGCTTTCAAAGAGTAAGCTTAAACTAGGTGAGCAATGTGAAGTGTGTGGGAAAGATTTTATGCTTGTCTAGGTAGGGTCATTGAGTGACTGATGATCGGTGTTTTTCTCAGTGTTAAGATTATCTTCAATGTGAAGGTTATTATAGTGCAGAGTGAATAGATGGGTTTTTAGTTTTTTTCTAAATAATTGAAGGTCCTTGATTTCTCTGATTTCAGTCAGGAGGTTGTTCCATAATGTAGGAGCGAAGTATGAGAAAGCTGTGTTGCTTGTCTTCTGACTTGTCTTTCGGATAGAATCAGGGACTTGTAACGTGTGAAGGTTTATTTTTCGTCTTGATCTATTTTCATGTGGGATGTTGATGAGTGTAGATAAGAAGGATGGAGCTATGTTATTAAAGATCTTAAATGTATTGACTAAGGTCTTGCAGATGATTCTGCATGAGACGGGTAACCAATGGAGAGTGTAGAGAATCGGAGATATATGATCCGAAAGTTTCGCTTTATGGATAATCCTTGCGGTGACATTTTGGGCTAATTGAAGTGTGTGAATATTTTTCTTAGAGGTCCCTTGAAGAATACCATTACAGTAGTCTAAATGTGGTGTAATAAGTGTTTGTACTATGGTTCTGAAATCAGTGTTATCTATCAATGGTCTAAGTTGTTGGATCGTCCTTAATTTGAAATATATTGTTTTTACAGATTGTTTTATATGTTTAGTGAGGCTGAGGGTCTTATCCAGCGTGACTCCTAAATATTTGATCTCATCTTTGACTGGGAGAGAGTTATTTCCAATGTTGATTTCAAGTGGGGGAGTGAAGCTTGTGTTTCTTGTTATGAATAGAACTTCTGTTTTTTTAAAATTAATATTCATATTCATTGATTTCAGCCACAGCTCAGCTTCAGAGAGGCAATGACAGATGTTGCTATAATCCGGGTTGGACACATCAAATGGCGAGTATAACATGATGTCATCTGCGTAGATGTGGTAGTTGATTTTGAAGTGTTTAAATATGGAACAGATGGGTTGAAGATAAAGATTAAACAATAGAGCCGAAAGGGCAGAGCCTTGAGGGATGCCCTGTTCTTGTGGAAATGGGGATGAGGCATTTCGATCTATTTGCACATATTGGGTCCGGTTAGTAAAATAGGATATGAACCATTCAAGGGTTTTATCTTTGATGCCTAGTTGTGAGAGTCTTGAAATGAGCGTGATATGATTTACAGTGTCAAAGGCCGAGGAAATATCAATGAATATGAGAATGAAGGCTCGCTTGGTATTATCAATACCTCTGATGATTGTATCAAATAGTGCTGTTAGGAGTGTTTCTACACCATGAAATGGGCGAAATCCATATTGATGATCATCTAATGGAGCTGATGAGTCTATATAATCTTGCAGCTGCGTTTGCACAATCTTTTCAATAATCTTGGCAAGGAATGGAATACTTGCAATAGGACGATATGACGTTGGTCGTTGCTGTCTAGTGCTTTGTTTTTTAACAGCGGTCGGATTGCTGACCTTTTGAGGACATCTGCTATACGTCCTTGTTGAAGAGATTGGTTTACTATGTTCAGTAAGTCTGAGGCAAGTTCTGTTTTTTGTTGATTTTATCCAAGACACTGGACAAGGATCAAGAAGAGAGGTTGTAGTATTTAGGTTGGAGATTGTCTGAAGAAGGAGCTTGTTGGTAATAGGATGGAAGGCTTTCCATTCCAGTTGGTTATTATCTGAATGAGATAGGCTAGGTGGGGTGAAATGGCTGTTAAGTTTGAGTTTATTTGCAAAGTGATCAGCAAGTATTTGCGGGTTAATACAGATTTTATGAGAATTGTTAGATGGGGATTTGGTTAATGATTTGACAATCTCAAATAGTTCTCTAGGACGATTAATAGCTTTAGATAAGGTTTTCGAGTGATATTGTTTTTTAGCGTTATTAATCGCATCCTTGTAATCTTTGAGTAGTGAGAAATATTGTATTCTGAGTTCGTGAGTTTTTTTTCCTTCTCCAAGTAGATTCCATTTTTCTAAGACCTTTTTTCAGAGTTGCAAGTTCAATAGTGTACCGTTTTTCATTTTTTCTCGTTTTATGGCGCATTTTTGTTGAATATGGTTCTGATGCGGATCCAATAATGGAATTCCAGCTTGATATTGCGGCATCAAGGTTATGGATATGAGGATCCAATCTAGGGAGTACTGATTCAAGAAACTCTTCTCTGTTGAATGGTCGAAATCTTTGACCTTGTTGTAGATTGACAAGGGGTGCTTTGGTGTGTTGAGGGAGGTGGAAAGAGAACCTAATCAGGTAGTGGTCAGACCAAGGGACTTGAGATGTGGAAGGTGAGACATAATGAGATGTGGTGGTAAAGTGGGTAGGAATGAATATTAGGTCGAGAGTGTTTCCTTTAGTATGAGTTGGTTGGTTAACTGTTTGCTTGAAGCCCATCTCTTCCATCGCTTCTAAGAAAGATGTTTCTTGATTGTTAGAGAGAGATGGCAGATTGAAATCACCTAGCAAGATGAGGGGTTTCCTTAATGTAGAATTGCAAGCCGATTCTAGTATGGTGTCAATATTTTGATTATTTGCAGTTGGAGGTCTGTATATCAAGCAGATTGCTATTTCCTTATTTTCAATTTTGAGTATATTTGTGTCATCAGGGCTTTCACATAAAGTAGAGGATAATCCGAGATTAGATTTAGCTAACATAAGAACACCTCCTCCTCTTATATGTTTCCTATTGCAGGTGAAGATGGAGTATCCTTGCACTTTTAATTGATTTAACAGGACTGAGTCGGATTCAGTTAACCATGTCTCAGTAATGCATAATAGGTCTGGGTTTTCTGTATTAATTAGATCTGTTATGATAGGTGTTTTATTTCTAACTGACCTAGCATTAATGAGGATGAAGGATAATTGTGTGAAAGCATTGTCTGCATTTATGTGGTTGGTTTTAGAATGTGTCTTTATCTGAATCAGTCTGTGGTGATTTATCTTAGAATTTCCTAAGAATAGTTGATGAGTGTTATGTCTCTGACGATGAGGGATAACATGAATGTAAGAGAACTCTGGGAGGTTTAAAGGTGGACTGAAGGCGTTAGCAGGGAGGGGGAGAGAGAGAGTAGTAGGCTGACAATGTATAAGGTGAGATTCAAAGTAAACAATAGCATTTTTTTATAGTTCATGTTGGAACTTTTGCTGACTGTAAAATGTAGGTTACTGACAGCAATATAAGAATCAAGTAGTAAAATTAGGTACTGAAAACAGAATATGGAATCAAATAATATAGATTAGCTACTGACAACAGTATATGGAATCAGGTACTGAAAACAGAATATGGAATCAAATAATATAGATTAGCTACTGACAACAGTATATGGAATCAAGTAGTATTAATATTTTATCATGGAAGGCCCTAGATAATGTGTTGTAATAGCTATAATTCTAGTAATAATTGGTGGTAGCTATAATTCTAGAAAGATAGAGTATGGATTAAAATACAGCAGAATTGTGCGGTTTTGAGGAGATTTTCAGCTTAGGTAGGGTAATTGAGGGACTGCTACTGGCAACAGTATTACAAATGAGACAGCTACTGGCAACAGTATTACAAATGAGACAGCTACTGGCAACAGTATTGCTACAGTATTACAAATGTAATGGTTACTGGCAACAATAATATGAAAATGCTACTGACAACAGTGATGTAGGAAAGTTACTGACATCATTAATTGGTATATTCAGTGTCTGGGTTCTGGTATATATTGTAAGGGGAAAAATCAGCTGGATAAAGTTTGTAAAGGGTATACTTGCTGCGATTGAAGTTCTGTGGAGGAGGTGAAGTATGCAATCTCAACCCTCTAGGGGAGCTCAGCTGTACTTGGGTGTAGATGCTGGACTCTGCGTTGATTGTTTCTTCGTTGTATCGAAAGTATTGGAGTCTTATGTGCCTTAGCCTAAGGGCCGTGCCCCGATAGCACGGTGGTGAAAGATGCTAGTCGTGTCTACACAGGAGCTCTTTTGTGAATGGACGTGACCTCCGCGTCTGCTGCTTCAGCGGTTGGTCTTGGTGCAGGGAGAGGGATTCACATTCGATGAGCTCTTTTGTGAATGCAGGTTTTCTGAGTGGCTGCTGCTTCGGTTGCTTGTCTCCGGGCGGGGAGAGGGCTCTCCTTCGATGAATTTGTTAGGATATAGCTTTTCTCGCTTGTCGTGCCCCGCCTAAGGGCCACGCCAAAGGGCCCTCTTGCGAGGCCCTCAGGCACGGGCCCGCAAGGCGCGGGCGCTGCTTGCCGGCGGCGCTTCTTATGTGAGCCGCTGTGACCTCCCACAGCCCCCGATTGGGCTGGAGTGCAGGAGCAGGAAATCGCTGCTCGTGCTGGGCTCGACCCCGACCGGGGAGCTTCCCAAGATGGCTGCAGTAGCTGAAGAGGCTGTCTCCTGCCGGCGGCGCTTCTTATGTGAGCCGCTGTGACCTTCCACAGCCCCCGATTGGGCTGGAGTGCAGGAGCGGGAAATCGCTGCTCGTGCTGGGCTCGACCCCGACCGGGGAGCTTCCCAAGATGGCTGCAGTAGCTGAAGAGGCTGTCTCCTGCCGGCGGCGCTTCTTATGTGAGCCGCTGTGACCTCCCACAGCCCCCGATTGGGCTGGAGTGCAGGAGCGGGAAATCGCTGCTCGTGCTGGGCTCAACCCCGACCGGGGAGCTTCCCAAGATGGCTGCAGTAGCTGAAGAGGCTGTCTCCTGCCGGCGGCGCTTCTTATGTGAGCCGCTGTGACCTCCCACAGCCCCCGATTGGGCTGGAGTGCAGGAGCGGGAAATCGCTGCTCGTGCTGGGCTCGACCCCGACCGGGGAGCTTCCCAAGATGGCTGCAGTAGCTGAAGAGGCTGTCTCCTGCCGGCGGCGCTTCTTATGTGAGCCGCTGTGACCTCCCACAGCCCCCGATTGGGCTGGAGTGCAGGAGCGGGAAATCGCTGCTCGTGCTGGGCTCGACCCCGACTGGGGAGCTTCCCAAGATGGCTGCAGTAGCTGAAGAGGCTGTCTCCTGCTGGCGGCGCTTCTTATGTGAGCCGCTGTGATCTCCCACAGCCCCCGATTGGGCTGGAGTGCAGGAGCGGGAAATCGCTGCTCGTGCTGGGCTCGACCCCGACCGGGGAGCTTCCCAAGATGGCTGCAGTAGCTGAAGAGGCTGTCTCCTGCCGGCGGCGCTTCTTATGTGAGCCGCTGTGACCTCCCACAGCCCCCGATTGGGCTGGAGTGCAGGAGCGGGAAATCGCTGCTTGTGCTGGGCTCGACCCCGACCGGGGAGCTTCCCAAGATGGCTGCAGTAGCTGAAGAGGCTGTCTCCTGCCGGCGGCGCTTCTTATGTGAGCCGCTGTGACCTCCCACAGCCCCCGATTGGGCTGGAGTGCAGGAGCGGGAAATCGCTGCTCGTGCTGGGCTCGACCCCGACCGGGGAGCTTCCCAAGATGGCTGCAGTAGCTGAAGAGGCTGTCTCCTGCTGGCGGCGCTTCTTATGTGAGCCGCTGTGACCTCCCACAGCCCCGATTGGGCTGGAGTGCAGGAGCGGGAAATCGCTGCTCGTGCTGGGCTCGACCCCGACCGGGGAGCTTCCCAAGATGGCTGCAGTAGCTGAAGAGGCTGTCTCCTGCCGGCGGCGCTTCTTATGTGAGCCGCTGTGACCTCCCACAGCCCCCGATTGGGCTGGAGTGCAGGAGCGGGAAATCGCTGCTCGTGCTGGGCTCGACCCCGACCGGGGAGCTTCCCAAGATGGCTGCAGTAGCTGAAGAGGCTGTCTCCTGCCGGCGGCGCTTCTTATGTGAGCCGCTGTGACCTCCCACAGCCCCCGATTGGGCTGGAGTGCAGGAGCGGGAAATCGGTACTCGTGCTGGGCTCGACCCTGACCGGGGAGCTTCCCAAGATGGCTGCAGTAGCTGAAGAGGCTGACTCCTGCCGGCGGCGCTTCTTATGTGAGCCGCTGTGACCTCCCACAGCCCCCGATTGGGCTGGAGTGCAGGAGCGGGAAATCGCTGCTCGTGCTGGGCAGTCAGTAACACCCCAAGCCAAGTAACACCCCAAGCCAAGCATGGAAAAGAAAGTCACCGACCACATAACCCCAGTTCTAATGGATCTGCACTGGCTCCCAGTGGCCGCCCGCATCATCTACAAACTACTCATCACAACATTTAAACTCATCAATGGCATCGCACCATCCTACCTCAATAACCTAATCACTATTCAACCTAGCAACAGGAGCAGGAGAACTATGAATCTCAACACCCTATGTATCCCGACCAGCATAAGATCTGTCAAGGCCGAAACAAGCAATAGGGCGTTCACATACTCAGCGCCAATCCAATGGAACCAACTACCGCATGAATTAAGGCTCACAAACAACCTGAACGAATTTAGACGAAAACTGAAAACCTATCTGTTTCAAACCCACTACAACTTGATCTAACTGCGATACCCTACCTCAACCAGATCTCCTCTGCCGCACTCGGCAGCATATAATCTAATAGTATATAGTCATGTATAACTTGTACACCTTGGCAACTAATTCCGTACAAATTGTATATAACCATGTATAGTCTGTACACCTTGGCAACTAATTCTGTACAAATTGTATATATGGGGCCCTCCCCCAATCTACTGAAATCAAATGTATACCTTGATCTGTGTGCTTTAATCAAATATGTATCGTATCCAAATGCTTGTCCCGTGTTACGTAATCATTGACTAATCAAAATGTAAAACTGAAATCTCAATGTACCGTACAATACATTATGATTCTGTAAAGTAAACCGCTGCTGATCGTAGGAAGCAGCGGTATACAAGTGTTTACTAAATAAATAAATAAATAAATAAATAAATTACGACACAAGCGGGAATTAATTGATACAATTTTAGGTGGCACAGGGACTGCACTGGATGCCCTTAATAAATTGATATAGAGGTGCTCTGTAATAAAATGGGATCCACTGCGCAGCATGCTTCTGATGCTTTTATCTCACAACATACTATTAATGAAGCTTCCTCTAAATTGTCCAATATAATTGTAGATACCTTTGCTCTTTTATCTCCCATTATAGAACAGAAAATTGTTATCTTAGCACATGCAGAATACAGATTGGGAAAATAGCGGCGAAAAGTTACAGCAATCACATTGTTCCAAACACCAGCCGTACCATTAGCTCTATCAACCCAAACCACGTCAAAGAGACTGCTACCAACGTAAGCAATTGGCACCCCCATCGGAGAAGAGCATTCTCTCCTTTTGACGCCATAGGCACACAGCCCTGCCAATGGGGGGATGTCTTTCATTCAAGGAAGTCCGGGAGGGCATCATAACTGACAAATGGGTCATGGAAATCATCACCAAAAGATACCGTATCAGATTTTCTGTGACCCCCCCCCATACCAAAAGAACCCCTGCCAGACCCTCGCTCATCTGCTTGCCACCATGACCGCAGAGATCCATTCCCTTCTGACGACAAAAGCCAAAGAACTGTTTCCTCCACCAAGATCAACCACAGTTTTTACTCCAGATAAGAACATAAGATATGCCATACTGGTTCAGACCAAGGTACATCAAGCCCAGTATCCTGTTTCCAACAGTGGCCAATCTAGGTCATGCGTACCTAGCAGTTTCCCAAAAGACACAGGTTCCACAGTGCTTGTTTGAGTCAAGCAGTGATATCCTGGGTCCCTTTTTAATAATGGTTTATGGACCTTTCCTCCAGGAACTTGTCTAAACCTTCTTTAAACCCAGCTACACTAACAACTTTTACTACATCCTCCGGTAACAAATTCCAGAGTTTGATTACACGTTGAGTGAAAAAATATTTTCTCTTATTAGTCTTAAATAGGTTACCATGTAGCTTCATTGCATGTCCCCTAGTCTTTTTATATTCTGATGATGTAAACAATCAATCTACGTTTACCCGTTCCACTCCATTCATTAATTTATAGACCTCCATCATATCTCCCCTCAGCCATCTCTTTTCCAGGTTGAAGAGCCCTAACCTTTCTAGCCTCTCTTCATAGGGCTATCCCTGCATCCCCTTTACCATTTTGGTGGCTCTTCTCTGAACCTTTTCTAATAACGCTATATCCTTTTTAAGATATGGCGACCAGAATTGCACACTATTCAAGGTGCGGTCACACCATGGAACGATACAGAGGCATTATAATATCCTTTATTTTATTTTCCATTCCTTTCCTTATAATACCTAGCATTCTATTTTATTTATTTATTTAACTTTCTTATATACCGCGCTCTTTAATATCAGTGCGGGTTACATGTAACATATTTGTGCAGTGCAGGGGACCTGCACTGAACATACAATATAACAGGGGGTCTTGTACAGGATTCAAACAGGGTAACTATATACAAATTAATTATTAACATATGTACATGGTTCATTCAACTATTTACATGTTGGCTCCGTTGTGTGCGTGCTGTTAGTGGGATGGGTGTGGATCTATTTGTCAGGGGGATCGGTGTTTGGTGGGCTAGGTTTCTGTGTTACGTGGAGGTTGCATGGAGGTTGTTTGCATGGGCTCCTTGACGTGGCTGAGAGTGGGAGGTGTCCCGGGTCCACATAGTACTGTAGGAACAGGTGATGTTTAAGTGCCCTCCTAAACTGGGAGAGGTCACTTATGGCCCGGATAGCCGGAGGTAAGGCGTTCCAGCAGGTCGGTGCATAAAGCGAGAATGCTCTGTTCCTGGTTAATTGTGAGCATTTCGTGATTTCCTTCGGGATGTTCAGGGTGTTGATAGCAGGGTGTTTACTCTCTTGGCCGCCTCTGCACACTGGGCGGAGGGTTTTAACATGTTATCCACAATGACACCTAAATCTTTTTCCTGGATGGTGGTTCCTAATGTGGAACCTTGCATCGTGTAACCATAGTTTGGGTTGTTCTTCCCTAGGTGCATAACTTTGCACTTGTCCACATTAAATTTCATCTGCCATTTGTATGCCCAGTCTTCCAATTTATCAAGATCCTCTTGCAATTTTCCACAATCCTCATGGGTTTTAACAACTTTAAATCGTTTTGTGTCATCTGCAAATTTGATAACCTCACTCGTTATTCCCTTTTCCAGGTCATTTATGAATATGTCAAAAAGCAGCGGACCCAGCACAAATCCCTGGGGTACACCACTATTCACCTTTCTCCATTGGGAAAATTGCCCATTTAGCCCTACCCTCTGCTTTCTATCTTTTAACCAGTTCCTGATCCACAAAAGTACACTGCCTCCTATCCCATGACTCTTTAGATTTGCCAAAAGTCTCTGATGAGGGACCTTGTCAAAGGCTTTCTGATAGTCCAAATACACTATATCAACCGACTCACCTTTTGTCTATCTGTTTGTTTACACCTTCAAAAAAACATAACAGATTAGTAAGACAAGATCTTCCTTGTCTAAAGCCATGTTGGCTGTCTCCCATTAAGCCATGACTATCTACATGCTGAGTAATTTTGTTCTTTATAATGATTTCTACTATTTTTCCTGGTACTGACATCAGGCTCACCAGTCTGTAGTATTCCAGATCAACCCTGGAACCCTTTTTAAAAATTGGCGTTACGTTGGCCATCCTCCAATCTTCAGGTATTACAGATGATTTTAATGATAGTTCACAGATTACGAATAGCAGGTCTGCAATCTCATATTTCAGTTCTTTCAACGCCCTTGGATGTATACCATCTGCTCCAGGTGATTTGCTACTCTTCAGTTTATCAAATAGTTGTAATACATCTTCCCGATGTATCGATATTTCCTTCAATTCTTCCAAACCTTTAAATACCACTTCAGTCATGGGTAACATCCCTACATCTTCCTCAGTAAAGACCGATGCAAAGAATACCTAAAAAGTCTGGGCGGTGTTTGTCCTATCTTAGACCTCTGATGACTCAACAGATTCATCCACAAAGAACGGTGTCGTATGCACTCCCTGGGATCTATCTCCTCACTCCTGCAGTGCAATAACTGGCTCGCATAAAGGGGCCTTGAAGATGCATTTATCTATATTCACATTCACCCAGCACACAGACAGTATTTACGCTTTTGCGTCTTGGACCACCACTACCAGTACAATATATTTACCGGCTCTGAGGGTCTTCACAAAAATCTGGTGTTTGCATTTTTCCCTACCTGGATGATTCATCTTTGCCCTCTTGATGCAGGAAACAGAAATGTCCATCCAACACACCGTCTCTTTACTGTCATTGCTGAGCTTCCTTATCAACCACAAAAAATCCCACCTGTAGCAAATAGAAGCCCTGGAGCTCATCAGCGCAGTAGTGTGGATCCCGCAAGCGAGGGCATTCCTACCTTTGCAGTAGGCAAACATCCTCATCTCCTTGGCATGGGCAGTATCATCCTCCAGTGAAGTCACAGTCAAGACACTGCTACGACTCCTAGGCCACATGGTGGCTACCACACAGGTTATTCCCCTTGCCAAACTCTAAATGCGCAGCCTCAAATGGCGCCTGCACAAGAGATGGAATTCATACTTCCAACCCTAGTCATGCAGGGTCAGTATTGATCATGGAGTACAGGCTGCACTCGCTTGGTGGATGGTCTGTGAACATCTCATCCAGGGCAGGCTCTTCCAGCTGCCCAGCATGACCTCATCATCACCATGGATGCCTCCAAGATGGGCTGAGGTACCCACCTACCGCATCTTCACACACAAGGGGTCTGGATGGTTAAGGAACACACATCACATAAGTCTACTAGAGCTACATGCAATCAGATGTGCCCTTAAGGCCTTTGCCTCATGGATCACCAACAAGGTTGTATTGATTCAAACCAACAACCAGGTTGCCATGTTCTGCATCAATAAGCAAGGTGGCATGGACTCCCTCATTCTCTGCATGGAGGCCCACAAGATCTGGACCTTCGCCTTGACCAGGGTTTGTTTCCTACAAGCCTCCTACCTGCCAGATCAGCACAATCAACTGGCAGACAGACTCAGCTGCAACTGTACAAATGGCCCCTCAATGCCTGGATCGCAAACTCTCTTTTCTGGTGTTGGGGCCGGCCACAATTTGATCTCTTTGCCAATGAAACAAATGCAAAGTGCAAATTCTTTTACTCCAAACGCTCCTCTGTGCACAGCTTCATGTTAGATGCGTTTGACCTGCACTGGGGTGAACACCACCTACTTCTGTACATGTACTCCCCACTCCACTCATCTCCAAGGCCATACAAAAGATCATCTGCGACTGGGCTATGCTCATCTTCACAGCCCCCACTGGCTGAGACAGATGTGGTTCCCGTACATCCACTGACTCTCTGACTGCCCACCCATTTGACTGCAAGTACCAGAACCCATCACCCAAGATGAGGGGAACACACTCCATCCTAACCTAGCAACACTTGTACTCATTGCTTAGAGGTTGAAAGGACTTGGTTGTCCTCCCTCCACCTCACCACCGAGGTACAGCACTTCATCCTCGCAGCCAGACGTGACTCCACACGAAGATCATCCTCCTAGTTGAAATGGAATCGCTTCAACTTAGGGTGCAGCATTGGATCCCTTTTTCTGCCCCATTCCACACGTCCTCTAATACCTTAGCACCCTCGCCCACATGGGGCTCAAGACCTCCTCCATCAGAGTACAACTATAGGCCATCATTGTGTTTCACGACCTCTTCGACAACCAATCCATCTCTATACACCTACTGGTCTCATGATTCATGAGAGGCCTTGCCAACCTGCAGCCCTTTGTATGCCAGCCTCTGCCGACCTGAGACCTCAACATCATCCTGCAACAGCTCATGCAGAGCCCCTTCGAGCCATTAAGAGATGTGCTACTCAAGTATACCACCTGGAAGACCCTCGTCCTCATCGCTATCATGTCAGCCAGATAGGTTAGTGAGATGCAGGCACTAGTTGCCCACCCTCCCTACACCCTGCTATATCCAAACCGTGTCACTCTGGACACACCTCAAGTTCCTCCCCAAAGTGGCATCACCACTTCATATAAACCAAACCATTGAGCTGCCTATCCTCTACCCTGAACCTCGCTCCACTCCTGAAGAGTGATACTTCCAAATACTCGACTGTGTGCAGGTGCTATGCCTCTCCCTTGAGAGGACCAAACCCTGTCAGAGCAGGGCCCGTGTCATCTGCAGAAAGACAGACTTTTCCATTCAGTCCTTCAGCAATATCACTCACAAATACATTGAGTGATATTGCTGAAGGACTGAATGGAAAAATCTGTCTTTTTGCTGATGACATGAAAATTTGCAGCAGAGTGGACTCCCCTGAGGGAGTGGAGAACATGAGGAAAGATCTACAAAAGCTGGAAGAATGGTCTAATGCTTGGCAGTTAAGATTTAATGTGAAGAAGTGCAGTGTCATGCACTTGGAAAGCAGAAATCCAAGGGAATTCTATGCGATAGGGGGCAAGAGGTTGGTGTGCAAGGACCAGGAGAAGGACCTTGGTGTGGTTGTTTCTGAGGATCACAAGATGGCGAAACAGTGTGTGAAGGCGGTAGCAAAAGCCATAGGGATGCTGGATTGCATACAAAGAGGAATTACCAGCAGAAAGGAAGAGGTACTAATGCCACTGTACAAGTCGCTGGTGAGGCCTCACTTGGAATATTGTGTTCAGTTTTGGAGACTGTATCTCGCAAAGGATATATAAAGACTAGAAAGGGTTCAGAGGAAGGCAACTAAAATGATTTGGAGCCTGCGTCAGTAGACATATGAGAAGAAACTTGAAGACCTAAATATATTTACTCTGGAGGAGAGCAGGGACAGGGGAGACATGATTCAGACCTTTAAATACTTAGAGTATTAATGAACAAACAAACCTCTTCCAAAGACGGGGAATCTATAAAACTATAGGGCATAACATGAAGCTGCAAGGAGGTAGAGAGGCAATGTCAGGAAATACCTTTTCACTGAAAGGGTGATGAATGCTTGGAATGCTCTCCTGATGGAAGTGATAGGGGCAAAGACAGTGAAGGAATTCAAAATGGCATGGGGCAGACACTGTGGATCCCTTTATAGCAACAGGATAAAATCAAAATAAACATACCTATTTCAACAAATAGGGGTGACCTTCACGGAGTGGTTGATACACCCCTAAACAAAGGCATGCGGAGGGGTGACCTGCACGGAGCGGCTGGTGCACCTGCTCTTGCACCTTGCTGGGCAGACTAGATGGACCATATTGGTCTTTATCTGCCATCATATACTATGTTATTATGTTGTCTCCTTTGACCCCAACAGACATAGTCGCCCAGTTGCGAAGAGGACATTCTCACAGTGGATCATCGCGTGCATTGTGTTCTGCTGATCGCAGGCTGGAACACAGCCCCCAGGTACTATCTGGGCCCACCTGTTGTGAGCCCTGGCCACTACCCTGGTGATCCTCAACGTCATACCAGTAAAGGGAAACTGCAAGGCTGCCACCTCCATACACACCTTCCAGAGACAATACTGCCTGGACCAGCTCATGTTAGCTGACAGCATTTTTGGCCACTCTAGCCTGAGTATGGCCATCTTGCCTGTGCCGGGGCAGCCTGGACAGATCAATACAGGCCTGGTGTGACCAACCTACAGCATGCTAGGTCGTGTCCCTAGCTGTGTTTGCTAAGTTGTTGTTACAGGTCTCAATGTCTGGTTTGCCATATCCTAGGTCATATTGTTACATGCCTTGTTACCTGTTACATGCCTTGTTCAAGGCCTTATTACATGCCTTGCTCAAGGCCTTCTTCACAACATGCTAGGTCATGTCCCTGACTAAGTTACCATGATGTTATACAACTGGCTACCTCGATGCCTTACCATATTCTGATACCTTGAGATGTCCTGTTACCTGTTAAACTGTTGTTAAACAATTGTCCATTGCCTGTTCTACTGTGGCAATTACTGCCGCCGGTTATAAATCACCTTAAGCCACTATTAATAAAGAGTACTTTAACATTACCATTCTCTATAAGGCTATTTCTGACCATATGCTTCATCCTATCGCAGCACTTATAGGCCACAAGGCCACAACTTTGGAATCACCAGTGTGGCTGACTCATCATGCTTGTCCATGGAGAAAGCGAGGTTACTTATCTGTACAAGGGGTTCCCCATGGACAGCAGGATAAATCAGCCACACATTCCTGCCTGCTTCCCCTACAGATAAAAAGGACACAGCAATGGTATACACGTGACCTTCAATGGCAGCACGCCTGTCGTCCTACCTGGGAGGCCTTGGTTTGGGACAAACTGAACCAAGTAGGGGCAGGCCGGAGGGTAGGGCACCTTGACAAAACATTTCTGAGCTCTAGGAGAGCTCTTTCGTTCAGATGGTGCCATTGGATAACGTCACCAGTTGTAAATGACTTATCTTGCTGTCCATGGAGAACCCCCGTTACAGGTAAGTAAGCTCGTTTTCCATCAGCTCTCTGAGATGCTAATTGTATCTAATCTTTCATTCAGTTCTATATATTCTGTCTCTGCCATCTTATTTTTTAGATTTCTGCATGTGCATGCAGGCATTTCAAAGTTTGATGGGGTAATTTTGAATCTTTCAAATCTGTCTGCTCTTTACTTAGGCAATTGAGTTACTTTTACCTTTATTGGAATCTTTCTATTGGGTTGCTGCTGCGAACAAGCACTTTTCTGCAACTTATTCATAGTCAGGAGCAGGTATAGGCATTGACACATCAGCAGTCAAAGCCAAACATGCGCAGGCCCTTCTGAAATCACACAGTGACTTGCATCTCTGTAGGACTGCCCAGACCATACTTCCACCATGCCACCCCCCCCCCCCCCCTCGTGAGACATGGATATGATCATGTCTGTATATGCCAAGCTTTCTAAAATGGCTTCAGGGACATCTTTTGAGATTTACACATCTGCATGCCCATTTTCAGACATCCAAAATCATGATTAGAGCTTCTAAAATGACCCCTATATCTCAGTCAGCAGCTTTTATCCAGATAGCAAATGCCACTAAATACTGATCCAATAGGATACTTGCTCAAAATTCAAGATCTTTTCTATCCTATTAAATAATAGTATGGTTACAGTTAGACCCTAATGTACAACTATTGTTTTGCAAAGAACCATGATGAGGCATTTAACTCTTTTGATTGGTTCTTAACTGCTGCTCCTGCAGATTTGGGTATTTATAGCACATCTAACCAGAAATCTTGAATTAGATGGATGTTAGAAACCAGTCAAACACAAGCCAGGTCAAGTGGAGAAAATCAGAAGAGGGAGGGGAAAGTGGGCAGAGATGACTCATGCTAATTTGAGAAGGCAGTTGACAAGAAAGGAACAGAAAAAGATGGTTCATAACCAAGCAAATAGAAGGAATTAGCTGGAAGAGAAAGTATGTCTTTGTACAAAACCTTTCCTCGATTCTGTGTTTTCTGATAATTTTGAATTTGGTTTGCTGTTTGATCCTGTCTGCTTTGTTCTCCATTATCCTTGCAGGCTGACATGAAGATCATAAAATCTCTTCCCAGTGGAACTTCTGTGCCTACTGTCTAGCTGCCAAAGAGCAAAAGCAATTCCACTGACCTTGGGAAACAAACTACTTGTTTATGTTCAATCTGTTTTATTCAGTTTTCAGCACCACAATCAATAAACAATCATACGAATACACAAAAGCAGAAAGTATTACAAACAGTATACATTAAACAAATCATCAACAAGTGCAGGACCAGTAGGATATGAGAGCGAGGTCAGCGAGAGGCACTAAAACTCTAGTAACCCCAGTGAAAATAAATGACATCCCCTCCACCCCCACCCCGCCCACCACCTTCGGGGCCGTCGCCAGGAACCGCCAGGGAGGTCCACAATTCTAACAGTGGCGGAGATTACCCACCCTTCCTTCCACTGCAGTCCACCTACCTCAGCCAAACACTCAAAACCATACACAGTGGAGCAACCTCCCCTAGGTGGGGATATCCCCCCCAGTACCTCCCCCCCCCCTGCACTCCCGTACAATATCTTGCCGATCAAACCGGACGGGCCTAGGGTGGACTCTTCTCCCAGGCCCTCCGTCAAACTACTTGTTTAAAAAGGTGCTTTGAATAGACATTGTGCCTTTATCACTAGACTTAAACTTCCAAGGGATTGATTCAGCCATTTCATATTTGGAAAGGAGATTGAGGCAATAGTTATTCAGATAGGCTGGTGAAAACAAAGATACTATTTTCTATTCAAAACTAGAATGGAGACTGCAGGATGAATAGTGTGAAAATGAGGCTCAGAGCCATAGAATGCATTAGCTGCCTCAGTTCCCTGTGCATGTGCCTCAGTGTGTGTTGTCGGATATGCCAAGTTGCTCTGGTAATGTCTGTCTCCAATAGAAAAGGACAGGGAAAAAACAGCCCAAGCGCACACGCTGTAATGTCAATACGATCAAATTGCAAGAAACCAGGTAAGTCTGCCTGTACTGCTGTCCTGATACATTCTCATTTTCATATTCTCTGAAACACTTATTCACCCCATTTCCACAGGAGTCGATGGAGAAAACCCTGGCATTCCCACACACAAAAATGCATATTAAAGGAAGAAAATAAAAATGCCTTAGCAAACTGGGCACAAGGAACTGCTGGTCTGCAAAGCCAGCATGTGCTTAAATGAAAACAAAAGTCAATTCTTATCTACTTGCGCTTTATTCTGTATCTTTTTAATTCATAGCTGCTCTTTACAAATTACATTAAAAATACACTAGGCACATACTAGGAGATCTTTTGTTGTTTTGTTGTTTTGCTGATCATGAATAGTGCGGTATAAAACCAAATAAATCCTCTCTCCCTGCAGTGCTGTCATGGCTGTACAGGCTGAAGATACTGGCCACTGGAGCTTCATGTGTCACACCAGTTTGCTCCATCATTGCATTACCTACCCAGCATCCCTAGTAGTCAAGCCATAAGGAAGAGATTTCTGTCTTCATCTATCCCACTTTTTCCAAGCTTCCTGCCATCATTTATTCCATTGACCTAAGGAGGTGGCAATCCTACCTTCTTCCTTCTGTCTCTGTTACCTGGCAGCTGGCCTTTCCCAGTCTGTAGCTGTTTCTCACCCTCTTCCATCCTTCCATAGCTCTCCAAACCTCTCTTAGCCCTAGTCTATAGCTGTCTCATGCTTTTCCCAGCCCTCTATAGCTGACTCATCCCCTCCACCAGCCCTAGTCCATAGTATAACTTTCTCCCATCTATCTTGCCTCTTCTCCCAGCCCTAGTTTGTCAGCCAGACTCGGGATTGGGCGGCAGGGGCTCACCTGCAGCTGCTCCGTGTCTGTGTGTGTGTTTTGGGGGGGGGGGGGTGGTGTCTGCATGCCTCGATCGCTGCTGCTCCTAGGACTTATTCCACCTCCGGATGTACAGAGGCCTATCCTGAATGGCCTCTATAAGTCCGGTTGCTTGGCCACCCCCTCCCACCCCAGTCTGGTGCTCCCTGCACAAAAGCCGTGTGCGTGCAGGGAGCAGAGGGACCAGAATATGGTCCTGGGCCGCCAACCCCACTATTTGTGGGTCAGAATCGACCCCTTAGCAAATAAAGTAAAAAACCCCCCAAAACAAAACCTCTTTTCCATATTCTCACACCTTCTCCCAGCCCTTTTTTTATAGCTGTCTATTTCCTCCCTCTCTCCACTTATGTTCTGCTCAGCTGCTTAGATTATAAGCTCCTAGGCCAGGGACTATATTATATCAGAATAGTTATCGTTATTATAGAGTTCTGCAGAGTTCCAGTATTAGTTGTTATGTCTCTCTGTTTACCACCTGCTCAACATCTTAGGTTGTGAATGCTTTGGGACAGGGACTTTAACCCCTACTGTCAAACACGTCTCCCTATTTTTTCCCCCACACTCAACTCGCATTTTTCAGCACCTCCCTCTTTCTGCCCCTACTCACCCCCCTGTCCAGGGGGAGGGAGTAGTGGTTGGGGCAAGTTGCCAGAGGGTCAGGGGTTCAAATCCCACTGGAAGACAGCAACTTTGGGCTAGAGGGACTGGAGTTTCTAGTCCCACAGGCACTCCTTGTGGCCTTGGGCAAGCCACTTAACTCTCCATTACCTCGGGGAGGAGGAGTGGCACTATATGTAAAAACTACTATTAAAGCTTTGGAATTACAGAGCTTAAAAGGGAGAGGGGATGCATTGTGGGTTAAACTAGAAAGAGGGAAAGAGAAATCTATTTACATTGGTGTGATATACAGACCTCCCTCACAAGAGGAAGAGGTGGACAGAGTTAATTGAAGACAGGGCTTTCTCTATATTCGCTCCCCTAAATTGGAATGCCCCTCCTCATGAAATCCGTGGCATCAAAAGCTTAATCCTATTCCGTAAAGCTTTGAAACACCACCTATTCACAATATGCTACCCTGACACCAACCCTGACACCCACACATCGGGTAATCTTCCCTCATGTCACAGCTACCATAGCACCTTATTACAACCAGAAAATGGTTAGCCTATACTCTTGCCCACCCACTAATTTTTACGCCTGTCCACAAAATGAAGATGATACCAAATTAGCTTAGAGTATTGGTAACAATACTAATTTAACCTGTAAATAGTTACCCTGTGAATAGTTACCCCGATTGTCCTATGTTTCTTTTCCTGTTCTATGTAAACTCAATGTTGCTTGTATGCATTGTAGTATGTTTTGTTCGATGTACACCGCACTGATTATAATAGCGCGGTATAGAAGAAATGTTAAATAAATAAATAAATGTGCAGAATTGCTAGGAAAGGGGAAGTGCTACTGATAGGAGATTTCAATATGCCAGATGTTGATTGGCACATTCCTGCTGCAGTATCATCTAGAAGTAAGGAGATCCTGGATTCTCTACAGGGAGAACTATTCAGGCAATTGGTAACAGACCCCACATGTGAAGGGGCCATACTGGACTTGGTGCTTACCAATGGTGAAAATGTTTCTGATGTTGTAGTGGGAGATCATTTTGCATCCAGTGATCACCAGATGGTGTGGTTCAGTATTAGGACTAGGGCTGTTAGAATCCATTCAAAGGTGAGGATCTTAGACTTTAGGAAGACTAACTTTGCGAAGATGGGCCAATACCTCAGGGAGTCGTTAGTTGGACGGGAACAGCTGAGGGATGTAAAAAAACAGTGGGAAAAACTGAAAGGGGATATTTTAAGGGCAACCAACCTTTTTGTTAAAATGGTAAATAAAGGTAAAAGGAAAAGGAGACCGCTATGGTTTTCGAAAGAAGTAGCTGAAAAAGTGAATAAAAAGAGGGAGGCCTTCATGAAATACAAGAGATCACAGAGAGGAAGACAGGCATCTGTATTTGGAAAAACTTAGAGAAGCTAGCAAAGTAGTCAAGAAGGCAAAGATTCAAAAGGAGGAGGAAATAGCCAATGCAATAAAATGGGGGGATAAGACATTTTTCAGATATATTAGTGAGAAGAGGAAGGGCAAGAGTGGTATTGTCAGACTCAAGGGTGCAGGGGAGGAATATGTAGAAGCTGATAAGGATAAAGCGGAATTGCTTAACAAATATTTTTGTTCTGTGTTCACAGATGAAGAACCAGGAGCAGGACCTCAGAAAACACCCACAAATAGGAACAGAAGTAAAGGACATCTTGAACAATTTTTAAAAGACTGTGTTCGTGAGAAACTATCTCAACATAAAGTAGACAAAGCGATGGGACCGGATGGGATACACCCGAGAATACTGAGGGAACTTGGGGACGTTCTAGCAGCTCCACTGACTGACCTTTTCAATGCCTCGTTGGAGTCGGGAGTGGTGCCAAAGGACTGGAGAGATGCTCATGTGGTGCCTTTACACAAAAGCGGAAATAAGGATGTGGTTGAAAACTACAGGCCGGTTAGTTTAACTTCGGTGGTGAGTAAATTATTGGAAATGCTGCTGAAAGAGAAAATAGTGAGGCTTCTGGAGTCCAGCGGATTACAGGATCCGAGGCAGCATGGATTCACCAGAGGCAGATCTTGGCAGACAAATCTGATTGATTTCTTTGACTGGGTGACCAGGGAGTTGGACCGAGGGAGAGCCCTAGATGTGGTGTATTTAGATTTCAGTAAAGCCTTTGATACTGTTTCACACAGGCGACTTATAAACAAACTGAGCACTCTAGGGATGGACCCTAAAGTTACTGCTTGGGTTAGAAATTGGTTGGGTGGGAGGCGACAAAGAGTACAAGTAAATGGAGCTCACTCTGAGGAGAAGGATGTTATCAGTGGTGTGCCCCAGGGATCTGTTCTTGATCCGATTCTTTTTAACATCTTTGTTAGTGATATAGCGGAAGGGCTTTCAGGTAAGGTTTGCCTCTTTGCAGATGATACCAAAATCTGCAATAGAGTAGACACCCAGGAAGGGGTAGATAACATGAGGAGGGATCTCGCTAAGCTTGAAGAATGGTCTAGAATTTGGCAGCTGGGATTTAATGTTAAAAAATGTAAGGTCGGAGAGATCCAAGATGGCGGCGGAGGAGTAAGACGCCAAGGTGCAGTGCTCTATGCCGGCTTTACACCTGCCTCTTGATGGGGAAAAAGAGAAAACAGCATTCTCAGAAGCTCCCTGAGTCCTTGACCCCAACGAGTAAATTGGTGCAGGTGTCTATCGCTGGATTTTGCACAACTTCTGGTGCTATGGCTTCGGCGGATCCTCCGATGGTTTCGGCAGATCTGAGCATAGAGGGGGTGGTGTTAAGCCCCGAGCAATTGCCTCCTCCTCAGCCCGGAAGCCATCCCGGGAAAGGTCGGCCTGGTCAGGTTTCTTTTCAAGGCAAGGATCTACAGGTCGTTGGGAGTTCGCCCGGGAGGCTACAATCATCGAAAGCGGAACCTGGAGTGGAGCTGGGCGCTGCCGAAGAAGATCTGTTGGTCTCTTCTCTTAGTAGGGGGGGCCGGCTGGTGGAGCAGCTGACAACTAGTTCCTCCAGTGTTTTGGCGTTCCGGATTCCTGAGGTGGTGGAGAAACCTGCGCAAGTAACTTTGGATAGCTTGTGGGAGGCTATTTCGGCTCTTCAAAGATCTCTCCTGCCCTTATTTGGGGTTTTTCTCGAAGGAATTGGTGGATGTAAAAGCACGGTGTGACTCGACGGCTGCGGAGGCTGTGGTACAATCTGGAAAAATTTCCTCTCTTGAATCTAGGATGGAGGGCCTGGAGTCTCTTGCAACTGTTGGGGTTCAGGATCGGTTAGTACAGGCAAGGAAGATGGAGTATTTGGATAACCAGCTTCGAAGGAACAATCTCAGATTCCTGAACTTCCCTAGATCCCCCCTGATAGATTCCATTGCCTTGGTCCGTAAGTTCTTTATGGAAGTACTTTTGATGCCTGCTGGAACGCTGCCCCCGATAGTGAGAGCTCAGTATGTATCAATATCGGCTGGGGAAGCCTGCTGATAGTGGTTCCCCTCATATGGATCTATCTGATTTCTTGGAGAGCTTGCTTGAGGTGGTCACCAGTAGGGTTACTTTATTGGTAAAGTTTGCTTTCGAGTCTGATCGGAATACCGTGTTGCAATTATATTTCCGTCATATTTCAGATGCTATGTTCTTGGGTTCAAAAATATCTATATTTCCCGATTTAGCAAGGGAAACACAGAAAAGGCGGAAGGCGTTCCTGGAGTTGCGCCAGAGAACGCTCGCTTTGAGTGTGCAATTTAAACTTAGATATCCTTGTAAATGTGTTATTAGTTTTCAATCAAAGCAATATTTATTTTTCGAACCCAAGCAACTTTTGTCTTTTCTGTCAAGTAGGGAGAGAGTTGGATCTGGGGTGCCTTCCATACCGGCTGCCATATAATAATATTCATGCTCCTATAATGTTATAATTGTGTTGTGTGCTTAACCTAAAAATTTATTTTTTCTTGGGTCTATATTGGGGGATTATTGTGGTCTATACCAGTTGTTTGTTTATATTGCTGTAAGGCTGTTTTGGCGGCTCTTATTTTTTTTTTGTTCTTTATTGTACATTTAATTCTGTTTCAGAATTTTTTCTGGAATGTTGTAATGAAATTGATAAATATTAAATTAAAAAAAAAAGTAAGGTCATGCATTTGGGCTGCAGCAACCCAAGGGAGCAATATAGTATAGGGGGTGAAGTACTTTTGTCCACTAAAGAAGAGCGGGACCTAGGCGTGGTTGTGTCTGATGATCTTAAAGTAGCTAAACAGGTAGAAAAGGCGATGGCAAAAGTTAGAAGGATGCTTGGGTGCATAACGGAGAGGAATGGCTAGCAGAAAAAGGAGGTGATAATGCCTCTGTATAAGTCTTTGGTGCGACCTCATTTGGAATATAGTGTGCAATTCTGGAGACCGCACCTTCAAAAGGATGTGAACAGGATGGAGTCGGTGCAGAGGGTGGCTACTAAAATGATTAGTGGTCTTCATTATAAAGCATATGAGGACAGACTGAAGGATCTTAATGTGTACACCTTAGAGGAAAGGCGGGATAGAGGTGATATGATTGAGATGTTTAAATACCTCTGTGGCATAAATGTTCAGGGAGAGAGCCTCTTTCAATTGAAAGCAAGTTCTGCTACAAGGGGACATGGGATGAGGGTGAAGGGAGATAGATTCAGGAGTGATATGCGGAAATATTTCTTTACAGAAAGAGTAGTGGATCCATGGAATAGTCTCCCAGTGGAGGTGGTAGAGATGAGGACAGTAACTGAATTCAAAAAAGCATGGGACAAACACAGAGGATCTCTAAAGGTAAAAAGGGGACTGTTGTAGTTGTTATGGAAGGACAGACTAGATAGGCCATGTGGTCTTTTTCTGTCGTCATATTTCTATGTTTCAGGTACAACATGTAGATTGTGAGCCCTTCGGGGACAAGGGAAATATATAACATACCTGAATGTACACTGCTTTGACCCAGTGAAAAGCAGTTTATAAGCATTGCTAAATAAACAAATCCCCTTTCATCTCCCTCCTTCTACCCAAACTAAATGATATTTAATACTTTCTAGTCCCATGTTCCCTTATCAGTAGAGATTCTCGGTCATGAAAGCTTTTCATCAACCCCTCCTTCAGTGTGTCTGCCTCAGTACAGATGGATCCAAGCTCCTCTGACAAAAGTGATACCAGCAGGCAGTTCCAGAGCACCCAGCTCCTGCCTGTGGGTATGGCTTCTCCTATTCATCAAGTAGCAGGCTCCTAGGCCAACTGATTGTTTTGCCTCTGTCTAGAATATGAGTGGAAGCCACCCATTGGTACTGCCTTTAGGTAACCCGTTGTTCCATTTGATAAATTCATTACCTTTTGTCTTTAAGAGAGAATAATACAATCTCCAGGAACAAGCAGGAATGTAGTCCTCACATATGGGTATCGTCGGTACCGACGGAGCCTGCGCGGGAACGCTCCGCAGTGTCCAATAGGAACGGTTTTGGGAGCATCCCTCAGCACATGCGCGCTGCCTTCCCGCCTTTACAACTGTCCCTCTTCAGTTCTTTGTTTTCCGTGGAGCCGACAGGACCTATTCCCTGTCACCGCAGAAAATTCCGTCTTTAAAATTCTTTCTTGTGGTCGCGTTTGCCTACCGCACGACGCCTACCGGTATGCCGGTTCTATTCTTTTCTTTTCATACAAACCCCCCCCCCCCCTTAAATTTAGACTGTTTCTTTTCAGAAACTTTCCTCTTTGGTGCTAGGCGCCATTTTGGGCATTAGGCCCCATTTTTCCTAAATCATGGAAAAGCCAACTAGTGGTTTTAAAAAATGTACTAAGTGTGGCGGTACCATTTCCGTCACTGACACCAATGATTGGTGTCTAAAATGTTTAGGACCTGATCATTCTCCAACTGAATGTCTCTCCTGCATGGGGATGATCAAAAGAGGAAGACCGAACCGGGCTTCAAAGCTCGGTACCCTCTTTCCTTCAGATGCCTGATCCATTGCATCGACATCGTCAAGGGCCTCTTCTTCCTCCCATGGATCTCAGGTAACCAAACATAAAAGCCGGTCCTCAAAGGGTAGCTCTCCTGCTAAGCATCGAGAGGCTATTGGCATTGCCCTTGAGGGAACCACACCGGCAAAACAGCCCCGGCGGGAGGCTTCGGCTTCCAAAGCATCGATGACGCTTCAGGATGTTCTCGAGGCCTCAACCTTGCGAGAACTACCTGTGCCATGCTCAGGGGTTCCGGCCGTCCTCACCAGTACCGATACTCAGGCATCGGCAGCATCGATAGACCAGAGGTTTCTTGCTATCGAGCGCAGTATCGCAGCTCTTCTTTCAGCTGCGGTACCGGTGGTCCCAAGGGCACCGGTGCCGACATTGGTACAGACACCGGTACCAACACCGACGATGCCGGTAACGAACTCTTCCCATGCCACCTCTGCCTGGAGTGGACAAAGCGGTACCGGGTCACCACGGTACCAACTTCGATTGGTACCAGGATCGTGCTTTGCAAGAGCATCAGGGTCAGGAATACTTTGATTCCTCCAATTCCGAAGACTCTGACAATTCTGCTGGCACTAGAGGGTTTCTCCTAGAAGATACCTCTTCTCCACAATGCAGAATGTCACCTCCAGAGGACATGTCATTTCAGGATTTTATCCATGATATGGCCAAAGGTCTTTCAATCACAGTAGCTCCTGAAGAGGAACCCAGAGCAAAGGAATTGGAAATTCTCCAATATCCTAAAGCTCCTAAGGAGGCAGCTACTCTGCCTATCCATGAAATTCTGCATAGCTTGATGCTCAGAATGTGGGAGACACCTCTGACTACTTCTCCTCACTCTAGGAGACTTGATACTATGTGTCGAGTTCCACCATGTCCTGGATTTCAGAAGACTCAGCTGCCACACCATTCAATGGTAGTGGAATCAGCCATGCGTAGGATGAAAAGTGCAAAGGGACATGAATCCAATCCTCCAGGTCGTGAATGCAGGACTCTGGATGCTTTTGGGCGTAGAACTTTTCAAGCTTCCATGCTTTCAGCTCGGATCAGCTCATATATCCTATATATGGGAATGTTCCTTAAAGAAATCACAGGAGACTTGGAACTTATGAGCCCATTTCTCCCAGATGATAAGAGACAAGATTTTCTTACTCTAGTTAAGCATGCTCAGGATGTCTCCAAGTTTGTCAATCGTGCAGCCTTTGACTGCTTCGAATGCATCAGCAGAACTTCTGCTATTGCCATTGGCGCACGACGGATTGCCTGGCTACAGGCATCAGACTTGGAGACTTGGGTACAGGACAAGTTAGGCAACATTCCTTGCACGGGAGAGAATCTCTTCAGCAAGAACTGGCAGGAGAAGGCTAACGAGTTAGATGCTGACAATTCTACCTTAGATAGATTGTCAAAGTCTACAGCCACTCCAGCCAAAAGGAAATCTTATAAAAAAACCCTCTTTAGCAAAAAGAGGAAGTTTTATCCTTCCTATACCCAGCAGAGTCAGACTCCAGGTCAGGTTGCCCAAAAGGGACAAACTAGACAGCAAAAGAAACCAAAAGGCCCGAGAGCCCAACCAGCTGTCCAGGTTCAGCCCCCTCAAGGGCTTTGACTCCTTACTAGAGAGCTTTGCCTCCTGCCTCTGAAGGGTCCCCCAACCCCCCAATATTCCAGGCAGGTTATGCCACTTTGTCAACAGATGGCATCAGATAACAGCAGAAGACTGGACTTTGTCCATTGTAGGAGAGGGGTACAAACTTCATTTTCACAGCATACCCCCTCCTACAGTTCTAAAGCAGTTCAATTCACAAACCTCTGCAGACAATCTGCTAGATCACGAGGTCTCCACACTTCTTGCCCAAGGGGCAATAGAGGAAGTACCCATTCTTCAACAGGGTGCAGGGCTCTACTCCCCCTATTTTCTTATTCCAAAGAAAACAGGAGGACACAGACCCATTCTAGACCTCAGAGAATTGAACAAATATCTGTTTCGAGAGAAATTCAAAATGATTTCTCTAGGAACTCTTCTGCAAAACCTTCAAAGCCAGGATTGGCTTTGCTTTCTAGACTTAAAGGATGCATACACTCACATTCTCATCCATCCAGATCACAGGACATTTTTACGTTTCCTTTTCAGGGGAAGACATTTCCAGTACAGGGTTCTTCCTTTTGGTCTGGCTTCAGCACCAAGGGTATTCACAAAATGCATGGCAGTAGTAGCTGCATTTCTACGAACCCTGGGGATTTTCGTCTTCCCTTACTTAGATGACTGGTTCATTCGAGCCTCCACAGTTGCAGAGGCCAGCACTGCACTGTCCCATACAATGCGAATCCTCCAATACTTGGGATTGGTAATACAATGCAATGTGTGCCTTCGAGTCAGTCCTGACTCCTGGCGACCCAGAAGCTCCTGGGTTTTCTTGGCAGTGTCACCGGAAGTAAATTGCCAGGCCTTTCTTCCGAGGCAGTGGAGGGTTAAGTGACTTGCCCAAGGCCACAAGGAGTGCTAGTGGGAATTGAACCCTGCTTCCCGAAATCTCAACTAGTTCCTTCCCAATGCCTAGAATTCATAGGTGCCTGTCTGGATACCAGATAGGCAAGGGCTTTCCTTCCACAAGCCCGGTGTCTTCACATAATGCAGCTAGCTTCCCAAGCAGCAGGCAAATCCTCCCTCACTGCTCAGGAGCTACTGCAGTTACTGGGACACATGGCATCCACAGTTCATGTAGTCCCATATGCTCGCCTCCACATGTGAGCAGCTCAGTGGACCCTCTCCACACAGTGGACACAGGCCACGGGTCATTTGTCGGACAAAATAACAATCTTTCAACGACTAATTTTGTCCCTCCAATGGTGGCAATCACTAGAAAATCTGACAGTGGGGTCTCCTTTCCATCAACCCCTCTTTCAGGCCACCCTAACAACAGATGCATCACAGGTGGGTTGGGGAGCACACCTGAATCATCTCTCTACCCAGGGCACCTGGACTCTACAGGAGGTTGGTTTACACATAAACCTCCTGGAATTAAGGGCAATTTATTTAGCTTTTCGAGTGTTCCACGCCCAGCTCAGCTACAAGACAGTCCTAGTCCAGACGGACAATCAGGTAGCCATGTTCTATGTGAACAAGCAGGGTGGAATAGGCTCTCTGTCGTTATGCAATGCAGCTTTACGACTATGGGCCCTCGCCAGAGAGCATCAAATTCACCTTCTAGTGGTATATCTTCCAGGCATTCAAAACCTTTGGGCAAACAAACTCAGTCGAGTACTGCTACCTCACGAGTGGTCACTCCACCTAGACCAGGTGGCCAAGATATTTCATCTCTGGGGCACTCCAGATATAGACCTCTTTGCAAGTCCACTGAATGCCAAACTTCCCCGGTTCTGTTCCAGGATTCCGGCACAGAACTGTCAGGCAAGGGATGCCTTTCTCCTTCACTGGGGTCAGGACTTCCTTTATGCCTTCCCACCCATACCCCTCATCCCCAAAACACTCTTCAAGCTTCAGAGAGACAGGGGTCGCATAATTCTCGTAGCACCACATTGGCCACGCCAAACGTGGTATTCCCTGCTTCTGCATCTCTCTCAAGCGGCACCTCTGGAGTTAGGGCATGCTCCAGATCTCCTTTCCCAGGAGAACGGGACCTATGGCACCCGAATCCCCAGTCCCTGCACCTCACGGCCTGGTTGCTGAAGGCTTAGACCTCCAGCAGGTAAAAGATATCCTTCAGGCTTCTAGGAAACTTTCCACAAGAAGATCTTATGCCTTCAGGTAGAAACGTTTTACTATATGGTGCTCCAAGAGAGGATTAAACCCCCTGGTCATACCCTTAGAATCGATACTAGAGTATCTCCTTCACTTATCAAATTCTGGATTAAAGACCAATTCGGTAAGAGTCCATCTTAGTGCAATTGCAGCTACTTATAAGCCTCTAAATGGACAACCAATTTCCTCTCATCCACTCCTATCAAGATTTATGAGAGGCCTTTTATTAACTAAACCTCCCATCAAGCCACCACTGGTGGCATGGGATCTAAATCTAGTTCTCAGGCAGCTCATGAAGCCGCCGTTTGAGCCTTTAGCCACTGCAGCCCTTAGGTTTTTGACCTGGAAGGTCATCTTCCTAATTGCAATCACCTCTGCCCGTCGCATCGGTGAATTGCAAGCTTTAGTGGCTGATCCTCCTTATACTAGGTTTCATCATGATAAGGTTGTTCTTTGAACTCACCCACATTTTTTGCCAAAGGTGGTTTCGCCTTTTCATTTAAATCAATCAGTTTACCTTCCTGTATTTTTTCCGAGGCCTCACACCTCTAATGCAGAAAAACCTTTATACTTTGGATTGTAAAAGGGCCTTGGCCTTTTATATACAAAGAACACAGCAATATAGAAAGTCCTCACAACTTTTTATAGCTTTTGACCCTAGTCATTTGGGACTTCCAGTCTCCAAAAGAACTTTATCTAAATGGATTGCCCAATGCATATCCTTTGCTTATGAGAGTAAGGGTCTTCCTCTTCAGGACCATGTCACAGCTCATAATGTGAGAGCCATGGCAGCTTTTATGGCTAATCTCCACTCTGTGTCTATCGATGACATTTGTCGAGCAGCCACCTGGGCTTCAGTACACACCTTCACAGCCCACTACTGCCTAGATAAAGCCTCCCGTCGGGATGCCTTCTTTGGCCAAGCTGTTCTTCAAAATCTCTTTCAAACCTAAGCCAACTCCTACCCACCAACCCTGGTGGGATGCCAGAGATCCATGGGAGGAAGGATTCTCACCTTCGACGGTGGCACCTTCCTGGGGCTATCTCCTTGGCATCTTCAGCTAGGGAGTCCCCATATGTGAGGACTACATTCCTGCTTGTTCCTGGAGATAGCGTAGTTACTCACCTGTAACAGATGATCTCCGGGAACAGCAGGAATTTAGTCCTCACAACCTACCCACCTCCCCTAGGAGTTGTCTCTCTCTCTTTTTGTCTCTTTCCTCTCTCCCTCTATCCTTTCACTCAGTTACAAACTTAACTGAAGAGGGATAGTTGGAAAGGCAGCGCGCATGTGCTGAGGGATGCTCCCAAAAGCGTTCCTATTGGATGCTGGGGAGCGTTCCCATGCAGGCTCCGTCGGTACCGACGATACCCATATGTGAGGACTAAATTCCTGCTGTCCCGGAGATCACCTGTGTCATGGCGCAAGGCAGATGGAGCCGATGGAACTAGAGAAAAACACTCAGGGTAGTTTTAAAAGCAGCAGTGCAGAGCACCTGGCTAGGGGTTGTTGGGGGCAACCAAGCAAAACAAAAGCACAGGCTGTAGAGAAACGCCCAGAGTTAACATTACATCACAGCTCATCAGCAAAGCAGAGACACCTGCATAGAGTTGAGCAAACACAGCTCTCAAGGTATGACGCAGATAAAAATAGGTCAACCTTGAGCAGAGTAGACACAGATGCTGAATTTGGAGCAGATTCAGCTGGAGAGCCACGTAGAGAGAAACGTACAGGCACACGTGGGAAAGGAAGGAAGTACAGAGACGCCAGTGAGGAGTCAGACCCAGTCTCGGATGTTGAGAGAGACAGAGACTCAGGGAGGACTCAAGCCAGAGGAAAGTACAGTGCTCAGAGAAACCAGGAGCCATACCTTGAAGGTTCAGAGGTGGAATCAGTCTGCAGCTCAGAGGGGTTTGTTCAAACGGAGCTCACCAAGGTTAGTGCTGAGAAGTTAGGCTGCACTAAGCCCGGGTCCGTGTGGGGCCAGAGGGAGTCTCCACATTATAAACCACGAGGAGCAGGGAGAAGAGAAATCCACCATAGCAGGAACCTGGGGAGCCAGAATACTTATCCCAGTGATATTTCTCATGCTTTAGAGCAGCGTCCTGTGAAAGGAAGAAAAGGGAAGAAAAGCTTTCACTTCCCGTTCACACACGAGCCAGGCAGAGCACAGCCTGAGAGCCATAATACCTTGTCTAGAGGAGCACTGAGTTTTACCCCCAGTGGTCATGAAGCATGTGGCTCACTAAAGAAAGACTCCATAGTATATGGTAGGGAACCTTTCCACAGTGAGAGGGGGGAGTGGTGCTCAGACTCAGCAGAGAGGAGAGAAACAAGCTCTTATCCAGAATACAACCCAGCAAGACATAATTATCACGATTCACCAGAAGACATGGACTGTGCCTTTGATGAGGATAATTCTGAAGTGTGTAAAATGGATTGTACGCTTGTCTTCTCAGATGGCATAACCTCATTTTGTTAGAAGCCTAAGAAAGCTGTCTGGAGTGAAATCTGTGAGGAAACAGATTTCACAGTAAAAAGTGCCTGAGTAAAAACCCTGTTTTTCCCTTCTTTTTGGTTCAGTTAAAGCTGCCATTAAGCATTTCTGTTCCAGTTGTAGTCCCACCTTTATGTTATACCAGTTGTATGGTTTATTTGCTTTTGATATGTTGTTGCAAGAATTCTCCCGGGACGGGAAATAAAGCCTCTTTAAGCATAGCTACTCGACCACAACTACCTCCTTATTTCGACTAGCTATAGGGACCCAAAATCCCTGAGGGCATCATAGTCCTTGCTACAGAAAAGAGGAGCAACCCCGAAGCCCTAGGCTCTCGCCTCGTGAGCCAGCCAGGTGGTTGACAAGTGGCGACGTTGTTTGGATTTTTGTGCAAGATTCAAAAGACATAAAAGGACTACAGTTTACCGGAAGGGAAGCAGCCATCTGGAAGGAGAGAGAACCGCAAAGGAAGCTTTCTGCAACCAGGAGTGGAACCCGAGACACCTTTCTCACAAGCTGACCCCTGCATGGAGACTAAGGTAAAAAGTACCTGGTCAGACGCGGGGAGGATACAGTGAGAAAAGGGGGGGTGCTGGTGGGCAGAGAGAGGGCGGTGGGAAAAAAAAAAAAGTGTGTGTTGGTATCGCACTTGGTTTTTGTTTTGTTTATCTCTCTAGGTATACCAAGGCGGAAGGATGGAGCCCTTGGATATAGCCGGATGGATGAAGACGCAATGGGATAAGCAAGTCGAGCTTATCCAGTTCATGCAGCAGCAAACAGCAAGAACCATCCAGGAGCAGCAGCGGCCATTATCAGAGACATTGGATGCGCTTTTAAAGAAGCCCAGAGATGTCATGGAGGACGTCCCCATGGCTCTGCAAGCCGCTGGTATAAGGTCGTATGGTGCCTTTGCAATAGGACAGCTGCAGCCACAGGACAATGTGGAGGATTACCTGGACGCATTCGAAAGGATAGCGACTACACTGAATTGGCCTGAGGAGCAGTGGGCTACACGCTTTGCCCTATCGCTCACAGGAGAGGCCCTTTCAGCGTACAAAGCTATGCCTGCAGAATTGGCCTCCAACTATAATGAAGTAAAAAAGGCAGTAAAGGATAGATTGTGGCTTACCCCACTTCACTATCAGCACATGTTTAGGGAAGCAGTGATAGGGCCTCAAGAGACTCCCAAAGCGCTAGCCCAGAGGCTAAAGAGTATAGCAAAGAAATGGTTGTTAGCTGAGGGAAGTTCGGTGGAGACAGTGCTTGACAAAATTGTATTAGAACAATTTATGGAGGCTGTTCCAAAAGGGCTTAAAACCTTTTTAACCCTCCAGCACTGCCAGTCCTCAGAGGATGCAGCCTCTTTAGCCGAACGATATTTCGCGGCTGAGAGGACTGACACCCCAGGCCAAGGTAGTTGGTTGGCAGCTGGGAGGAGGAAAAGTAGCTGCAAAGGAAAATATGTGTCTGATAGAATGTATAAGCCTGCCATGTTAACTGTGAATGTCTCTGATGAAAATGTTTGTTCTATACCCAAAGGTAAATGTTTTCGGTGTGGAAAAACAGGGCACTATCATAGATCCTGCACCGAGCGCACAGTCCTGGTGACAGGGACAGAGGAAGCAGAGCAGGACGAATTCCTGGTTCCAGCACAAGTAGAAGGTATCCACACACTGGCTCTACTTGACTCGGGGGCTGACCAGAGCATGATTTCAAAAAGGCTCTGGGCAACCATTGAGGGACACCGTCAGTCGCCCCCGAGTCAAGCAGAGGGACAAGTTCGAGTCAGGTGCGTGCATGGCGCAGCCTCACATTACCCACTACACAGTGTGCAGATAAATGCCGAAGGAACACAGCAGAATATATCGGTAGCTATAGTCCCGAAGCTGCCAAGGGAGGTTGTCCTGGGGAGGGACTGGCCACCATTTAGGCAAAAAATGGATGGAAAGCTTAATAAGCCTAGCCTAAAGCCTACCCAACACCAGGTAGGAGTACAGGAGGGGGAAATAGAAGCTTTGGCCGCCAAACTCCCGAGTCCCCTGTTTGGCAAACCACAGAAGAATAGGACAGGGCCACAGGTTCCCAAGAAGGGGGCGCCCTTAGGGAAGGCAAAGTTTGTCCTACAGTTCTGCAAGGTGTCCAACTTAGCCAAAAGCCCACAAAGAGCCACCCCAGGGGCAGCTGGCTATGATTTGTTCAGTGCGGAGGACGCCATAGTGGGAAAAGGAGAGAAGGCCTTAATTGACACGGGCATCCAGGTGAGAATCCCAGAGGGTTGCTATGGCCGTATTGCTCCGAGGTCAGGCCTCGCGGTTAAGTTTTTCCTAGATATAGGGGCTGGGGTAATAGACCCCGACTATAGAGGATGTGTTAAGGTCCTGGTCTTTAATTTTAGCAAGACCGACTTTAAAATTCGTGTAGGTGATCGCATAGCGCAGTTAATCTGCGAGCGAGTGGGTTTCCCCATAGTAGAGGAAGTGTCTTCCTTACCATCCACCATAAGGGGGGAACAGGGATTTGGGTCCACGGGCCAGGGTGAAGTCAAGATTATGACAGCCCTAGCAGAAGAGCCTAAAGAAGAAGACCTGGGTCCTCAAATTGCAGATTTGAGGGACAAGGCCAGACCTAGGGTAGGTGAAGGGCTTTCTATACCCCAGCAGCAAGAACTGGCCCAAGTCCTAGATAGGTTCTCCGACGTTTTGACTACAACACCAGGGGAAACTAATGTGGTAGCCCACGAAATTATAACTACACCGGGGCGAATAATTCGGCAATGCCCCTACCGCATGCCTGAGGCAAAAAAGAGAGAAATAGTCGATCAGGTAAAAGAGATGGTGAAGCTTGGTGTCATAGAGGAGTCGCGCAGCCTTGGTCGGGTCCGGTGGTGCTGGTGCCCAAACCAGATGGATCCATTAGATTCTGCATCGACTTCCGCCGGGTGAACGAAGTGTCACAGTTTGACGCTTACCCGATTCCCCGGATAGACGATTTGCTGGATCGTCTGGGGCAAGCGAGATACCTGACCACCCTTGACCTCACCAAGGGATATTGGCAGGTGCCCTTAACGAAGGAGTCCAAGCCAAAAACGGCGTTTAGCACGCCTATTGGCCTCTTTCAATTTTGCCGCATGCCATTTGGCTTGCATGGTGCCGCGGCCACATGCCAGCAATTGGTGGACCAGGTCCTAAGGCCCCACCATGACTACATGCTGGCCTATATGGACGACGTGATAATTTACAGCACAACCTGGACCCAACATCTGGCAAGAATTGAGGCAGTACTCAGGGCCCTTCGCAAGGCGGGACTAACACTCAATCCGGCCAAGTGTCTGTTCGCCACGGAAGAGGCCAAGTACTTGGGGCACATGGTTGGAAGGGGGGTAGTAAGGCCCCTGGCCTGTAAACTAGAGAGCGTCTGAAACTTCCCACGCCCGGGCACGAAAAAGCAAGTCCGGAGCTTTTTGGGTTTGATAGGATACTATCATCGGTTTATTCCCCACTTTGCCAAAGAGAGTATTCTATTCACTGAAATGTTACGGAAAAACACCCCTACCACGATAAAGTGGTCCCCGGAGGTGGAAGTAGCTTTCAATAACCTAAAAGAAAAACTCTGTAGGGCACCCGTCTTAAGAGGGATAGATTTCAACAGATCCTTTATTGTCCAGACGGACGCGTCTGAAACAGGGTTGGGGGCGGTAATGGCCCAGAATTTTGATGGGGTAGAGCACCCAGTAACGTATTTGAGCCGAAAGCTCAATAGCGCAGAGAGAAATTACTCTACTATAGAGAAGGAGTGCTTGGCAATTAAATGGGCAGTGGAGGCACTGCGCTTTTATTTAACTGGCCGGCAATTCCTTTTGATTGCAGACCACGCCCCTCTGACCTGGTTACATCAGATGAGGAACAGCAACCCTCGTCTGACCCGGTGGCACTTAGCGCTCCAACCTTTTAGCTTTTCAGTACAGCATAGGGCGGGGCGGCTGCATGGAAATG
Source organism: Ichthyophis bannanicus (assembly GCA_033557465.1). Classification (NCBI taxonomy): domain Eukaryota; kingdom Metazoa; phylum Chordata; class Amphibia; order Gymnophiona; family Ichthyophiidae; genus Ichthyophis; species Ichthyophis bannanicus. The sequence continues at coordinate 898,158,256 of CM066034.1, forward strand.
CCGATGCATTGTCACGGATTCCGGGCTGTCAGGTAAAAACTGCAGCCCATAATATTTTAAGGGGGGGGATCTGTCATGGCGCAAGGCAGATGGAGCCGATGGAAATAGAGAAAAACACTCAGGGTAGTTTTAAAAGCAGCAGTGCAGAGCACATGGCTAGGGGTTGTTGGGGGCAACCAAGCAAAACAAAAGCACAGGCTGTAGAGAAACGCCCAGAGTTAACATTACATCACAGCTCATCAGCAAAGCAGAGACACCTGCATAGAGTTGAGCAAATGCAGCTCTCAAGGTATGACGCAGATAAAAATAGGTCAGCCTTGAGCAGAGTAGACACAGATGCTGAATTTGGAGCAGATTCAGCTGGAGAGCCACGTAGAGAGAAACGTACAGGCACACGTGGGAAAGGAAGGAAGTACAGAGACGCCAGTGAGGAGTCAGACCCAGTCTCGGATGTTGAGAGAGACAGAGACTCAGGGAGGACTCAAGCCAGAGGAAAGTACAGCGCTCAGAGAAACCAGAAGCCATACCTTGAAGGTTCAGAGGTGGAATCAGTCTGCAGCTCAGAGGGGTTTGTTCAAACGGAGCTCACCAAGGTTAGTGCTGAGAAGTTAGGCTGCACTAAGCCTGGGTCCGTGTGGGGCCAGAGGGAGTCTCCACATTATAAACCACGAGGAGCAGGGAGAAGAGAAATCCACCATAGCAGGAACCTGGGGAGCCAGAATACTTATCCCAGTGATATTTCTCATGCTTTAGAGCAGCGTCCTGTGAAAGGAAGAAAAGGGAAGAAAAGCTTTCACTTCCCGTTCACACACGAGCCAGGCAGAGCACAGCCTGAGAGCCATAATACCTTGTCTAGAGGAGCACTGAGTTTTACCCCCAGTGGTCATGAAGCATGTGGCTCACTAAAGAAAGACTCCATAGTATATGGTAGGGAACCTTTTCACAGTGAGAGGAGGGAGTGGTGCTCAGACTCAGCAGAGAGGAGAGAAACAAGCTCTTATCCAGAATACAACCCAGCAAGACATAATTATCACGATTCACCAGAAAACATGGACTGTGCCTTTGATGAGGATAATTCTGACGTGTGTAAAATGGATTGTACGCTTGTCTTCTCAGATGGCATAACCTCATTTTGTTAGAAGCCTAAGAAAGCTGTCTGGAGTGAAATCTGTGAGGAAACAGATTTCACAGTAAAAAGTGCCTGAGTAAAAACCCTGTTTTTCCCTTCTTTTTGGTTCAGTTAAAGCTGCCATTAAGCATTTCTGTTCCAGTTGTAGTCCCACCTTTATGTTATACCAGTTGTATGGTTTATTTGCTTTTGATATGTTGTTGCAAGAATTCTCCCGGGACGGGAAATAAAGCCTCTTTAAGCATAGCTACTCGACCACAACTACCTCCTTATTTCGACTAGCTATAGGGACCCAAAATCCCTGAGGGCATCATAGTCCTTGCTACAGAAAAGAGGAGCAACCCCGAAGCCCTAGGCTCTTGCCTCGTGAGCCAGCCAGGTGGTTGACACCTGTTACAGGTGAGTAACTACGCTTTTTCTTCATTATAGATTGGTCTGTAGACATGGGAAGGGCATATTCAGCGGTGGTGGCCAAGCAAAGTGAAAATGCCTAACCACCACCATTTTAACTTAACCCGGATATTCAACAGCAGAACATATCCATTTGCCACTGTTGAATAACTGAATATCACCAACCCACAGTGAAACAACTAAAATATCAAAAAATCAAGAATCACTGTATCATCACCTCCCAGTATTTATATTTTTTTTGTCGAAGCTAAGCTGTAGGAGGAATAGCACTGTTATCTATCCCACACCAGACAGCTAGCTGCCTTTTTTTCTATATGTGGTCCTGTGGCACCAATCAATAATTTTTAACAATATAAACTTTTTCACTTAGCTTAATTCTCTCATTGATATCCTTGTAGTTCCGTCACTCTAAAAGGAAAACCATTAGCATGACGTGTGTGTTTCGAGCCATAGGCCCTGTATCAAATGCTGAATTTTTCTCTATTCAGGTAACGGAATCCCAAAAAAACGCCGTCCTTGCGGCTGAGGTACACGTCTCTCCTCTACGGGTGCAGCAACCAAATTTGCAGATTTTAAACAGGAGCCCAACCAATGAGAAAAGGGGGTACCCCACGTGAAAGGGAATCCCTATTCTGATTGGTAACTTTGTAATAACGTCAGACAATAGAATGCCATTCAACTTCTTGATTTAATCCCTCAGGTTCAACTGAATTTAATTGAAAAATCCATCTTTGTTCTAATAATTGTAATCGATGAAGTCGATCTCCCCCTCTAGGGTCTTCTGGAATATGGTCTATTACTGACCACTGAAGATCTTCAAACTGATGATTCAACATTAAACAATGTGATACTATCGGCGCTGTCAATACTTTGTTACGTAAACGGGAGGCATGTTCCATTAAACGTATTTTAACTGATCGACTTGTCCTACCTATATAGAGCAAAGAGCATGGACATATTAATACGTAGACTACATAACATGATAGACAGTTCATATCCATCTTCTCAGAAAAATATGTTGTGTCTTCGGATGAATCCACTGAGTTCCCATCATAGAAGTCACACAGAATTTACACGATCCACATATTGAATGACCAGTTGACATAATTGGTCGATTAATTCTGTCAGACGTTAATGTAGTCACACCTCCACCGCCTCTTTCAGGGTTTAAATCAACCATATAGTTGTGTTGATAGGCATTCCTCGTAGACGAATAGATATTAAGCATTCACTGTCTGCATTGTATTTCATTACAGTTCTTGGAAGTTTCTTCTTTATTATAAATGCAACACCATTTCTTCTTTGTCTTTCATTTCCAGCATAGTAGACCATGTGATCATCTGATGCAAAGTGCCCGATGCCAGTCCATTTCAGTTCGCTGACACCCAACAGATCAAGTTGTACACTTCCATTTCATTCTTGACCACCTCCAACTTTCCTTGGTTCATGCTTCATACGTTCCATGTTCCAATATGTAAAACATCTTTACAGCTTAGAAACATAGAAACATAGAAACATGATGACAGAAAAAGACCACATGGCCTATCTAGTCTGTCCTTCCATAGCAACAACTACAACAGTCCACTTTTTACCTTTAGAGATCCTCTGTGTTGGTCCCATGCTTTTTTTAATTCAGTTACTGTCCTCATCTCTACCACCTCCACTGGGAGACTATTCCATGGATCCACTACTCTTTCTGTAAAGAAATATTTCCGCATATCACTCCTGAATCTATCTCCCTTCACCCTCATCCCATGTCCCCTTGTAGCAGAACTTGCTTTCAATTGAAAGAGGCTCTCTCCCTGAACATTTATGCCACGGAGGTATTTAAACATCTCAATCATATCACCTCTATCCCGCCTCTAAGGTGTACATATTAAGATCTTTAAGTCTGTCCTCATATGCTTTATAATGAAGCCCATTAATCATTTTAGTAGCAACCCTCTGCACTGACTCCATCCTGTTCACATCCTTTTGAAGCTTTTGACTCTCATTCCATGCGCAGCTATATCAGCAGTCAGACGTCTCGAGGGGTTTGATCCAGCCACATCATAAGTGCTGGCTTTACTCTGAAAAGTCTTCAGCTCTTCCCCAGTAGCTAGTTGAGTGCCTTCCAACCTTGGGGTCTCATCTTCCAGCATTATAGTGCAATTTGTTTTGCTGTGACTGTCCATTGGGTTTTCATAACAAGATACAGAAGTAGATTGCCAGGCCTTTCCTCCGCGCAGTTTAAGTTTAGTGTTGTTGCCGTTGTCATAGAAATGTGATCCTCCGCCGCCAACACCGTCCATCTGTATATCACTCTAATGCAAATAGATTTCCCTTTCCCTCTTTCTAGTTTAACCTACAATTCCTCTTTTCTCCCTTTTAAGCCCTGTAATTCTATAGCTTTAGTATTATTTTTTACATATAGCACCGCACCTCCTCCCCTTCTTCCTCCCTTGTCCTTTCTGAATAAAGTATAGCCCAGTATAATTACATTGTAGTCATGGTTGCCCGTGAGCCATGTCACTATAACAGCCCTAAATTCAAGTCAGCCTCTTCCATTAAAGCGTCAACATCTGGGATCTTATTTTCAATGCTATGGGCATTTATACACACCACTTTCCAGATATTGCCCCTTTAATCCATTTCTACAGGGATATTTAATGTTTTACTTACCTGGCGGCTTTCACTTACCTGGGGGCTTTCTTCACTCATCCCCAGTGAATCTAGTTTAAAGCACTCTTCAGTAGATTAGCCAATCTGCTGCTGAAGACACTTCTACTCTTCTTGGATAGATGGATGCCATCTCTACTCTGCAGCCCTTAGAACATCTTCCCATGGTCCAGGAAGTCAAAACACTCTCAATGGCACCATCCACACTGCATGCATTCATCTCCAGGTTGCAAGCTTCTCTGCCTTGGCCTTTATCCTCAATAGGGAGAATTGAAGAGAACACCACCTGGTACCTATCTGCTTCACCCTCTGTCCCAGAGCCGTGAAGTAGTTTTGATATGCTCAGAGGGATACCTAGCAGTATCATTTCTGCCGACATGGATGAGCAACATCAGATAGTAGTCAGTAGGCTTGATGAGTCTCGGCAAACTCTCTGTAACACCGCGGATTTTGGCACCTGGCAGACAGCACACCTCTCTGGACATCATCTGGTCAGCAGATGGATGCCTCAGTATCCCTCAAAAAAGAGTTGCCAAACACCACTACCCTTTGCTTCCTTGTGGTCACTGATTTTGCAATGTTGGGGTGCTCAAGCACTGGTTCTTCCCTTTCCTGGGATGCTGTCATCTCCTTCACTTCCAGGGCTGCATACTGGTTCAATTCATGGGCTGGAGGAGTTGGAGTGTTGACTCTGCAGGCTGTGATGACTTGTGTCCAACTTTCTTCATTCTGTAGCCTGCCAACTTTACCTCTGTCGGAGAGCTTGGATGTTTCAAGAAGCATCTCATCAATGAATATCTCACTATCTCGAATGCTTCTCAGCCTCACTACCTCTTCTCTTAGCTCCCCCACTTGTTTCCTGAGAGCTTCAGCATGTAGGCATCCTGCACATGGAACTTGTCCTTCAACTGGCATTGGGATCTCTGTCTGGACAGAAGCAGAAGCTGTAATGGGGGCAACAGCTTTGGCAAAATGATTTTTCCTAACCATTGTTCAGTTGGTGAAGCTTTGGTACCTTGCTTTCAATGGAGTCCCTGTTAGGAATGCCTATTAGAGTTGGACCAAGGGAGAGCTCTAGATGTGGTGTACTTAGATTTCAGTAAAACCTTTTACACTTTTTCACACTGGTGACTTATAAATAAATTGAGCACCCTTGGAATGGGCCCTAAAGTGACTGAGTGGATTATATTGGTTGAATGGGAGGCCACAAAGGGTACAGGTAAATAGAGCTCACTCTGAGGTGTGCCACAGAAATCTGTCCTTGGTCCGATTCTTTTTAACATTTTTGTTAGTGATATTGTTGAAGGGCTGTCGGGTAAGGTTTGCCTCTTTGTGGATGGTACCAAAATCTGCAATAGAATAGACACCTAGGAAGGAGTAGACAACATGAGGGATCTAGCTAAGCTTGAAGAATGGTTGATAATTTAGTAGGTGAGATTTAATGCTAAAAAATTCAGGGTCATGCATTTGGGCTGCAAAAATCGAAGGGAGTGGTACAGTATAGGGGCTGAAGTACTTCTGTACATGAAAGAAGAGCGGGACCTGGGCATGATTCTTTCTGATGATCTTAAAGTGACTAAAAAGTTAGAAAAGGCGATGGCTTAGGTGCATAGGGAGAGGAATGGCCAACAGAATAAAAGAGGTGATAGTGCCTCTTATATAAGTCTCTGGTGCAACTGTATTTGGAGTACTGGAGACCACACCTTCAAAAGGATATAAACAGGATGGAGTCATTGCAGAGGGTGGCTACCAAAATTGTGAGTGGTCTTTTGTTATAAACAATATGGGGACAGACTTAAAGATATCAATATGTATACATTAGAGGAAAGGTGGGATAAAGGAGATATGATAGAGATGTTTAAATACCTCTATAGCATAATGCACAGGAGGTATTTAGAGTAACATTAAGGGGCTCTTTCACTAAAAGCAAGAGTCTGCACTTATCATGCATTGACAGCAAGAAGTAGCACGCGGTGCAATAGTCATGTGCATGTCCAGCATCTCTCTAGCAGTTAACACATAGAACTGTATCCTAAAATTCACAAGTAATGCACCTGCATTAACATGACCCACAAAGGTATTATGGAATATACCTGTGCCAATTGCTACACTGACAGTAAGCGCACGGTATGTACCTCCAGGCTAACTGCAATGTGTTCTCCATGTACAAATTCCACCCCAAACCATTCATTCCCTGCCCCATCACACAATGCAAGGTCTCTTCTCTTGAGTGATAAGTGTTGTCTACACAGAAAAAATATTCACTCAAAACACAGGGGTATTGAAGCTCTATTATTTCAATAGTGGCTTTTCTATTCTATCAGAGAAATGGTCTCAGACTTGTAGCACATAGCGTAAGGATTTCCCAGCTAGTGCCTCACTTGCATCAATGACCTTCTCTATAATCGCTAGCCTGCTATAAAACAATCTTCAGGAGGGAGAGAGCATCGCCATCCCTTGGGGCTGCCTCTTCAGCCATCACCTGGCTCCTGCTGCCCAATCAGGGCAGCCGCGGCATCGATTAAAGGAGGCCAGCGAGGCGCCATCAACCTCTTGCCCCTGCACTCTCCCAGGAGGGAGAGAGCATCGCCATCCCTTGGGGCCGCCTCTTCAGCCATCACCTGGCTCCTGCTGCCCAATCGGGGCAGCCGCGGCATCGATTAAAGGAGGCCAGCGAGGCGCGATCAACCTCTTGCCCCTGCACTCTCCCAGGAGGAAGAGAGCATCGCCATCCCTTGGGGCCGCCTCTTCAGCCATCACCTGGCTCCTGCTGCCCAATCGGGGCAGCTGCAGCATCGATTAAAGGAGGCCAGCGAGGTGCGATCAACCTCTTGCCCCTGCACTCTCCCAGGAGGGAGAGAGCATCGCCATCCCTTGGGGCCGCCTCTTCAGCCATCACCTGGCTCCTGCTGCCCAATCGGGGCAGCCGCGGCATCGATTAAAGGAGGCCAACGAGGCGCGATCAACCTCTTGCCCCTGCACTCTCTCAGGAGGGAGAGAGCATCGCCATCCCTTGGGGCCGCCTCTTCAGCCATCACCTGGCTCCTGCTGCCCAATCGGGGCAGCCGCGGCATCGATTAAAGGAGGCCAACGAGGCGCAATCAACCTCTTGCCCCTGCACTCTCTCAGGAGGGAGAGAGCATCGCCATCCCTTGGGGCCGCCTCTTCAGCCATCACCTGGCTCCTGCTGCCCAATCGGGGCAGCCGCGGCATCGATTAAAAGAAATCAGCAAAGGCGCACCCGCGCCTGAGGGTCTCGCCAGAGGGCCCTTTGGCATGGCCCTTAGGCGGCGGCCCACCTCGGAGGTCGATCCTGAAAAACACGCATCGAACCAACCAAACCAAGACAAGTCAAGACGTGCGACACTGGTCTCCAGCTCCTGCAGCGCAACGTACTTATCCTTGATCAGATCATCTACAATAATATGAACTAAGCTAACCTAACTCTGACCTCCCTCCAGCCCTAACGTAAGCATTTTGTTTAATTACTTCAAACATTGAATATACTTCTCATGCTTACCTTGCTACATTTATTCTAATACTAATGCTCTGACCAACCTAAATCTTACTCCCTACTATTTATACAAGCTGTACTACAAAGTATCTAATCTTCATACACTGTAACTGTTTAATTGAAACAAAGGTTACAAAACAATAGACTTATTGACAAGCAATTGTATTTTCTGCAACATTTGTAACCCTTACACCCTGCAAAACATCTCAACTCTTAGCCTCCTACCTCTTCTCACAAAACCCCTTCCCATTAGACTCCGAACTCAGCTCACCCTGTTTCCCCTACCCCCCCTTCCCTTACCCATTTTCAATTCCCACCACAAAAATGTCCTCTCTCAAGCCCTGCTCACTCATGATGGGACCTACTCTTAGTTTACTTTACCTATTCTTACTTACACTACCTTACGCCCTCACCCTAACCTCCAGTACCCCCATTCCAATAATCTATTCCCCTAGGCATCTACTCTCCCCACCTCCTTCCCACTATAATCACTATAACACCTACCACCGCTCTTGCAAACTTAAACCCATTACTGTAAATCCTAACCCATATCCCTCATCCCCCCCAGAACCACCCCATCCCCCCCTCAAATGTGCCCTACTTAATGCCCGTTCAGCCAGAAACAAAATTCCATTACTTGCTGACATCATTATTGACTATAATCTTGATATACTCTGCCTTACCGAAACCTGGTTCCAAGACTCTGACACAGTATTACTAAATCAAATATGCCCCAATTCATACTCAATCAACATTTGTAACAGATTACATGGCAGAGGAGGTGGAGTAGCCATTATTTCTAGATCCAGCTTACAACTTTCTTCTATCGAGTCCACTTCCACCTTAGGCATGGACACTATTACTGTCTCCAACTCTTCACTAGCCCTACACCTCATATACCGTGCACCACAAACAGACTCCTCAGAGCTCTCCACGATCCTAGATACTGCCTGCTCCCCTCAGCCTGCATCACGCCCTCTAATAATCTTGGGTGATTTAAACCTACATTCCACTTCCTCAACAAATTCCGCCTCCTTCCTCCAAGCTATGAACGCCCTCCATTTTACCCAAATACTTCTTCACCCTACACACTCTAAAGGAAACACCCTCGACTTAATTTTCATCCCTCAATACCCTCATCTCAAGGATCAGGTCCAACACACTATCCAACCCATACCCTGGTCTGACCATTCTATTATCTTCTTCTCCGTCCCCTACTCATCTTTTCGAAATAAACTTCACACTCATCCCCAACCTACTCGAAAATTTAGACCATTCAATGCAGCTAACTTCCTAGAGCAAATCACTCCTTCACTTGACCAGTTAAACAACAAAATCCTCAACCAAAATTCTATCATCTCCACTTGGAATCAAACACTATCCTTAGCATCCCTACTTCCACCTAAGCATATCTCCCACAAACATCGTAGAAGATCCCCCTGGTTTTCTACACACCTGAGAAACCTCAAAAGAGAGCTTAGATGTCTTGAATGCAAATGGAGACATACACAAGACCCAGATGTACACAATACTTATACAGCCAAACTTCGATCCTACTGCGCAGAAACCACTAATCATAAAAGAGAATACAATGAAAATATAATCCAGCGTGCCCTCAACAAACCAAGGGAGCTCTTCTCCATCACCAAATCTCTAATAAAAGACCCCCTCCCACATGACCAACAATCTAAAATATCCGCCCAGGCGATAGCCGACCACCTGGCCTCTAAATACCTCCCCTCCTCCACCCTCCCCCTCTAACAATCAATCCCCAACTAACTGAAGACTATAGTACACTACCACAAGAGAACTCATGGTCTGAATTTCACACCGTCACATCAGAAACTATATCTAATGTCATAAACAATTTGAATGCATCTACATCTGCCCTTGACCCTTGCCCTGCCCCCTGGATCAAATCCACCAGAACATCCCTCAGCCCCTACATCCTGACCATTGTACAATCCTCCCTCCAGTCTGGTTCTGTACCACCCCTACTTAAGTGTGCCTCTATCCGCCCTATCCTAAAAGGATCCAAACTTGACCCCACCTCCCCTTCCTCCTATAGACCCATATCCAGTATACCTTTCCTTGCAAAAATTACTGAGAAAATTGTCCAAGCCCAACTACAGGATTACATTGATGACCACTCTCCCCTTGACCTATACCAACATGGATTTAAAAAGAATCACGGAGCTGAAACCCTCCTAACCTCCCTTCTTGATTCATTGTACTTACACACTCATAACCCTACCCAAGGATGCTTACTTATATTCCTCGACCTATCTGCTGCCTTTGACTCTCTTCCCCACAATCAACTCCTATCCAGACTTCATGAAATAGGTCTGAGAGGCACAACACTGAAATGGTTTCATTCTTACCTAGACGCCAGAACACAACAGGTCCGTATTGGAAGTGATACCTCCCTCCCATTTACGCTAAAGCAAGGTGTCCCCCAAGGCTCTAGCCTCTCTGCCTTACTTTTTAATATCTTCCTCCAACCTGCCTGCAAAAGTTTCCAAAACCACGGCATTCAGTACCAATTATACGCAGATGATATGATGTGCTTCACCCCATTTAACCTCTCTAACCCCGACTTTACTAAAATAAATGAATGTCTAACCAATCTCAAATCCTGGCTTTCCCAACATAATCTACTTATTAACCAATCCAAAACTGAGATCCTTCAAGTATTCTCCAGCCCCTCATATACCCCTCCCCCAACACTCACCCTTGGCGATCTCACCCTAACTATGAAAAACCAAGTGAAATATCTTGGAATCATCCTCGATCAGAACCTCTACTTTATTGATCACATAAAGAAAACTACCAATACAATTTACGTGAAGTTGCACACTCTCCGGAACCTCAAGCCCCTCTTAAGCCCCAACTCCTTCCGTACTGTCTGTCAGGCCCTCACAACCCCCTCACTTGACTATTGTAACCTTATCTATCATGGCCTCTCTAAGACCACCATCCAACCTCTCCAACTTGCCCAGAATACACTAGCTCGATTAATAACCAACAACCCTAGACGATCCCATATTACACCTGTCCTCTATGACTTACACTGGCTCCCAATCCAACTCAGATCCAAATTTAAAGTGCTCACCCTTATTCATAAGATTATCTCAAAAGAATCAGCTCCATGCCTTTCCCCCACTCCTTGCCTTCCCTAACACCACAAGAACACGCCGCTCCTCCACCAAAAACTTTCTAACCATTCCTACATCTAAACTACACTTTAAACAATCTACTAGCAACAGGGCCTTCTCTCTCTATGCCCCATCCCTATGGAATACCCTTCCCCATGACCTACGTAACTGTATGAGGCACGCAGAATTCCGAAAGAAATTAAAAACCCACCTCTTCCTCGAACACTTTTCCCTACCACCCTAGTTCCTCCCCCCCTTCTTCTACCCTCCTCACTAATCCCTCCACTTGATATCCTAGCGACCCACAGTTACTTCTTATGTAAACAAATTATCCATATACAGTCAAACCTCGGTTTTCGTATGCCCTGGTTTTCGTACGATTCGGTTTTCGTTGACTTTTTTCATCAAGATTTTGTTTCGGTTTTCGTACGTTGTCTCGGTTTTCGTACAGCATTTTACCCCCCCCCCCCCCCCGTACCTGCCATGGATTAGCGTGAGCCAGCGATCTCCCACGGAGCTTGAGCCAGCGATTCTGCGGGACCTCTGGGGAGCCGAGGAGTTCAACGCTCCAGCGTGGCCTGCCCGAAACTGCTTCCTGCCCCGGACTCTCCCCCGATTGACGCTGCTGCCAGCCGCGGTATCCGGCACAGAAGAAAGCTGCCTGATAGGCTCCTGCGGGGCCTGCGGGCTGAGCCCTCACTATTGCCTGCGGTCTGAGCAGCGGTCTGATAAACGGGAGGAGGAACCTATTACAAACGTCTGGAGCTTGGCTGTCGCGCTGCAGAACTGAAGGGGAGATTTATCGGGACCAAGCGACATCCACGTGGCAGCCGCCGGCGCTTGTCACCATCCCTCACCAATACGATCTATCCTGAGAGGGGTACGTCTGCCTGCTGCCTCTTCCCCTGCACATCCCTTGAACCGGGACAGGAGCTGGTGACCGAATCTGCTTCTTCTTGGCGGCCCAGTCTCCCGCCGGGGCCCCTGCCCTCCCGATTGGATTCTGGGTGTCCTGCAGGCCTGCACACGCGGCCTCTCCTTGAAACCTTGCAGTCTGCAGCTGCAGGCTCCTGCTGGCACAGCCCCACGCTGTTCTCTGACTCTCACCTGTGTCAGGCTACTACCTTAGGGGGGCCGGAGGCAGCCTAAGACTCTCTGTCCCACTGTTTCTCAACTGCCTGCTGCTTGGCTGACACTGCCTCTCCACCTCTCCCGACACTGTGTAGGAGTGGCTGCCCTACAGGCTGGTGTGACTTCGGGCACTGTCCTCTTTCTGGTGCCCTTACTTTTGCTGACATTGGCACTACCTCTCCTGACACTGTGAGCTTGGTAACTGGGTGTGATGGCTGCTAAGTTAAAAGGCAGGCTGGAGTCCCGATTGTGCAGACGGCCAAGATGGCTGTTCCCACCTCCGCTGCTGGTGGTGATTGCTCGATCCCCAGAGGGGAGAGCAGCTGGAGCTGGCTGGAGTGCGTCCCATATGCCAACAAAAGTCTTCAATAAAGGTAAAAGTGATGTTACATGCTCATTTATCCATTTCATTAGTCATTTATATGTATTTCTCATTGTTTTCTGTATGTAAAAAGATAGTTATTCTCTATAAAATGTATTTTTTGTCAATATTTTTGGGTGTCTGGAACGGATTAATTGAATTTACATTATTTCTTATGGGAAATCTTGCTTCGGTTTTAGTCCGTTTCGGTTTTAGTCAGACTTTTTTGAACGGATTAATCATGAAAACCGAGGTTTGACTGTAACTGTAAATAATTTTATTGTAAATAGTTTATTAGTTCATTAGTTCCTTAGTTCTTATGTTACCATGTAGTCTGTTACCTTGTTCTATGTAAACAGTTGTACAATACTGTCTGTTACGTTCCATGTAAACCGTCTTGAATTGTAGAAAGATGGTATATAAAAACTATTAAATAAATAAATAAATCTTCATGATTCTTTGAAATCTCCTTGTAACATTCTCAAATGGGTGAGATCTGAAAATTAATGTGCGGCGTCTTTTTGAGCATTCTAGCCGAGAAGCGGGCAGCATCATTGTCTTTCCTTTCCGATGAGAAGTCTAAAGAAGACTATAAGATAACCCCTGAAGAAACGCTTAGTGAAACGTCACGGCGGTACTACAAGAAGGCGTTAGCTTTAAATATGCTAGTGGAGTAGTTTTGGAATTAATTTTCAGATCTCCCCCATTTGAGAATGTTACAAGGAGATTTCAAAGAATCATGAAGATTGTTTTATAGCAGGCTAGCGATTATAGAGAAGGTCATTGATGCAAGTGAGGCACTAGCTGGGAAATTCTTACACTATGTGCTACAAGTCTGAGACCATTTCTCTGATAGAATAGAAAAGCCACTATTGAAATAATAGAGCTTCAATACCCCTGTGTTTTGAGTGAATATTTTTTCTGTGTGGCCATCACACAATGGGCAATTAACGTGCATTTCAGCATGTGGTAACAGTTACCACGGCCCCTAGTCTCAAGGCTACTGCACGCTAAAACGCATGTAAACAGCTCTCTTAGGGCCTTTTTATTAAAGTACAAACTGCACTCGCACCTTCTTGTGGGGGAAATAAGCCAAAAGGCAGCAGTACTGGAACTACAGCTCAGGAGAGCAGGATAGCAATAGCGAGTCTTATTGTCCGTTTGGCAGTAAGGAGAGAAAGAAAATGCAAACATCTTCATTTTGTTATTTTTGTATGCGTATGTTTTTAAATTGAAGGGGCAGATATGTCAACTGGTTTATAAAGCATTGAATTACCTTGGGATGCGAGTCCAGTGACTCTTGATATGATCCTGGCCAAGTCACTATCTCCCTGTGCCTCAGCTTATAAATAATGAGCTCAATCTTCAAAGGCAGTTACATAGTTTACAGGTCTGTAAACCATGTAACTGCCTCCAAGTGGGATATTCAGCGGCACTAACACAGTTACCCCGGATACCACCCTATATACCAAATGCTACACAGTTAGCATTGGGGCGTTCTGGGGATGCTACACAGTTAGCACTGGGGCGTTCTGGGGATGCTACACAGTTAGCACTGGGGCGTTCTGGGGATGCTACACAGTTAGCACTGGGGCGTTCTGGGGATGCTACACAGCACTGGGGCGTTCTGGGGATGCTACACAGTTAGCATTGGGGCATTCTGGGGATGTTACACAGTTAGCACTGGGGCGTTCTGGGGATGCTACACAGTTAGCACTGGGGCGTTCTGGGGATGCTACACAGTTAGCATTGGGGCGTTCTGGGGATGCTACACAGTTAGCACTGGGGCGTTCTGGGGATGCTACACAGTTAGCATTGGGGCGTTCAGTCAGCCACAATATTAGGCCACTGCGTGGTTAACGACCCGCAGGTAAAGATAGGTGTGGTAAAAGCTATCCTATCTTTACCTGCGGGAGCTAATTAGCCAGCAGCTCAATATCACTGCTAACCGGTTAGTTTCCAGGCTATGTGGCAAACCCGGCTATTCAATGCCGATAGCTGGATATGGTCCCAGCATTGAATATCTGAGTTTAGGGTTCAGCGGCGACAGCTAGGTGCTGCAATTGTGCTAGCCGCCGCCACTGAATATTGGGCCTAATAATTTTACATAGAATAATTATCATAAAATTTCATTTCATTTATTAGTTTTATACCAACTTCCTGGTTTGCAGAACTGCCCAAGGTGGCATACATTAAATTTCAAAATTGTTCACCTTACAAGCTATCCTGCACTCCAGGTTCAAATTGTACTTTATCTCTATCTTTATCTTCTATGGTATCCATTTGGAAGGTGGCTGCATTATCTTAAGGGAGTATTAGAGTGTAACATACATCTAACCATCTACCAAGAATGGTAAAAACTCAAAGGGTGGGTTGTTAAAAGCCTCGCTGCATATCTGAGAGAGAGAATGATTGCATAATAGACCTGGAAGAGGTGGCAAGGTTTCCAGCATGGAGTGGCAGTAAAGCTGTGGGATGTTCTCAAAAGCAATTGGGAAAGGTGGCAGGTTACCTACCATGGACAGCAGGATGCCTTATCTAAACCTCTTAATAAGAGATAGTAAGTTGAAAAGTGCACACTTACAGAGCAACACAATGACACATTTCCTCCTTCCTTCATTCACAGACTCGGACATGTTTCTATGTGGTCTTGTTTGAAACAGCCATGGTAAAGTGTATCTCAGGAGGGTAACAGAGGATGTGTGAGTAGACAAGAGAGCATCCTGTGGGTAGTGACTGATGGTGTAAGTGTGGGAGGGGGGGAGGAGTATCAGTGGTATAATGCCTATATCTCCACAGGCAGAGTTTAGCTGTTTGTGTGGGGATGTGAAGATGAGATGTCAGAAAGAGGGAGAATGAGTGTGTGTGAGATGGGTGTCTGTGACTTTTGGAGACTGGTGCCTGTTGGCAGTGTGTATGTGAGGCCATCTATGTGTGTCTGCTATGGGTGTGTATATTGGGGACTGTGAGTATGCATGTGTGTGTGTGTGTGTGTGTATGTGCGCGCGCACATGTTAGAGGTACATCTCAGGGCTGCGTGTGTGTATATATAATGTGCGTATGTGTCATGAGGTGTATCAGGTACTCTGTGTATTGGGGGTATGTACGTGTTGGCAGTGTATGTTGAGGGCCTATGTGTGCGTTTGGGCATGTAGCCTTCCCACTCTCTTGCAATTTTCCCTGTCCCCCTAAATTCCCCTCTCCTCTATCCCTGTATCTCCCACCATGCTGCACTTCTCCCTCCTTCTCTGCCATCTATCGGTGTACTCTCCCGCCCCTTCTTCCTCTGCCACCCCCTTTCACCCACTCTCAACTCCCCCTTCCCTTCTTGCACTCTCTCATATGCTCCTTGCACTCTAATTCCTCTCTTCTCCTTGCACTTGCCCCCTTTCCTTAGCTTGTAACCCCACCTCTTCCCTTTTGCTCAGCCCCATACCCCTCATCTCTCTTCTCATTTTCCCTAACTAATCCCACCCCTCTCTTTTCCTCCTCTGTAACTCTACCTCTTCCCTTTTGCTATGCCCCATACCCCTCATCTCTCTTCTCATTTTCCCTAACTAATCCCACCCCTCTCTTTTCCTCCTCTGTAACTCTACCTCTTCCCTTTTGCTCTGCCCCATACCCCTCATCTCTCTTCTCATTTTCCCTAACTAATCCCACCCCTCTCTTTTCCTCCTCTGTAACTCTACCTCTTCCCTTTTGCTCTGCCCCATCAGTGTCGTCATGTCCATGGTTTTCACACCCAGTTGGGCTACTTTTTTGCCGTAGTTGTGGGTTGTGTTTTTTTTTATTAATCATGCAATGAGTTGTGCAAGAAAACCGCAGAAAAATAGCAAGTTGTTTGGTCTAAGTTGCCGTGACTCTAAGCTGTATGTGCACTTTACAATTATAGTGACAATATAAGCAAAATAAAATGCTCAGATATTAGAGTAATATACTGCATTGTGCAAATTTCTTCAGAGGCCATATATATATCTCCATAATAAATCTCTTGTCTTCCACGTCCTGACATCCCCACATATAAGCAGCATTTTGATGCTTTTCTCATATCTGCTATGGTACCCATACCCTTTTCTCTGCAATGGCAAGGCTGCTATTTCCCAGCGTGATATTCAAGGTAGTTTGGGTGAAGGGCTGAAAACCTAGCATGGACAGATAGTCATTGTTGAGAAAATGAAATTAGACTTACCTGCTAATTGTTGTTCCTTGAGGAACTCCAGTCCAGTCCCGAACCTCTGGGTAGTGAACTCCCTCCAGCAACTTGGAGAGTGAGTACATCACATTCTTTAGAATGGCAGCAGTAATATCCTTGGCTCCTCCCATGAGCTCCTAGTACACTCAGTCTCCAAGCAGCTGGAGGACGTGTGAGTCCAGGTTCGCGACTCACTGTAGTGACAAATAAGGAATTTTTAGTGTTCTTTCCTTTAGTTTTTAATGGTTTTGTAATTTAGTTTCGTTTTGATAAAGTTTAAAAAAAAAAAAAAAGGAAACAGGGATAAGCAGGGCAGCACTTTCATCAGAGGTGCCTCTTTCAGCTCTATTTAAACTTTTTTGTTTTCTATTTTGTTTTTCTATTTTTGTAGAGCAGAGCTTTCATCCCAGCATTTTGGCGGCTCCCAAGCACGTCAGCGGGTGAGGAGCCGCCATCAGGATTTTCAGATAAGTTCATTGCTAGCACTGCTCCTTTCTCCTTGACGCCGAAGCCGTTTGCTGGCTGAGTGCAAGAGCTCACTCGGGCCTTTACAGTTTCACCTCCTTATTTATTTATGTTTCTTTTTGGTGATTGGAGGTAGGTTTCTTTAATTTCTTGGTGCTGCTGCTTTATTTTAATGGGCAGATTTCTCCGGAAGTCTCGGCTGCAACTTTGAAGCGGTTTTTGCATTTAGATCTTTAAAGTTTTTATTTGAGGAGACGGTTGGGAGTTGTTCCCTGCGTTCTTTCCTCTCAGGCTTATTAGGACTTCCATTTTTAACCTGTATTGCGGTCTGAGACTCACTTTTATATATATTTTAGTTTAATTTATTTATTTTACTTTGTGGTACCAGGAAAGGACACTTCTCAGAAGCAGGAGTGTGTCACTCTTGTACTGCAGCGGCCTCTGATATGGAGCAGTCGCTTCAGGAGAAGGCCAAGGAATCTCTTCCTTCAACATCTCAGGTTCTGCAGGGCCCTGCAGAGCCTCTACTTCTCACTGAAACTCCATTTCCATCAGGTGAGTCCGGTCCCACAGTGACAGACCCTTCAGTTTCCTTAAATCTTAGATCCATGACTTTGGGAGGTGTTACGCCGGAATTTCTGCGTCTTTTGCACCAGGCCTTTTGTTTAGGCCAGCAAGGAGGTAGTACAAGCTCCACTACAACTGCTACTGTTGTAGTTTCCTCCGGCTTCCAAAAGGAAAAGCTTCCGGGTCCACCACCCACTAAGAAGGCCAGATTGGATGAGGATCATCCAATTTATTCTGATGATGACATGGATCTCGAACCAGAGATGGAAAGCGAGGAGCTGGAGGAAGGTGAAATTTTAGAGCCCGAAGATCATTCGCACATTGTGTGGGTGTTTCAGCGAGAGGAGCTGCTTGCTTTAATTGCAGAATCTCTCCAAGCCCTTTATTTACAAACTAATTCTGTGGTGGAGGACTCATTAGAGAATCCCCTCATCCAAGCGGTGCGATCTTCTCAAGCAGTCTTTCCCGTTCACCATGTGGTGAAGCAGATGATACAGGATGAGTGGGATTTGCCGGAAGCAGGTCTCAGGGGAGCTAGGGCATTCCCTCATCTGTACCCCCTTTTGGATCAGGAGCAGGAGATGTTTCGTTCTCCTTGCGTGGATGCAGCTGTTTCAGCTGTAACAAAGAAGACTGCTATTCCAGTAGAGGGCAGTGTTGCCCTAAAGGATAGTCAAGACAGAAAGATGGATACGCTCTTGAAACAGGCATTTGATGTCAGTGCCTTGCCTTTGCAAGCTTCCATTTGCGGGGTCTGGGTTGCCAGAGCCTGTCTTCAATGGTCCCTATGGCTTCAACAACCAGAGGGGGCATCTTTGGAGCATATGGCTGATGGTGGTAGATTGGAATCAGGAGCTGCTTACCTGGCGGATGTTTATTGTGATCTCATTCGCAGTTTGGCGCGCTGTATTGCTTCAATGGTAGCTGCTCGTCGTGCACCTAGATAAGGTCTTAGATAGTGTTGGGGAGGAGTCTGCTGTCTTGGTACATGTCGGTACCAGTGACATAGGAAAATGTGGTAGGGAGGTTCTGGAGGCTAAATTTAGGCTTTTAGCTAGGAAGTTGAAATCCAGAACTTCCAGGGTAGCGTTCTCCGAAATCTTCCCGTTCCATGCACAGCACCCAAAAGGCAGGCAGAGCTCCGGAGTCTCAATGCGTGGATGAGACGATGGTGCAGAGATGAGGGTTTTGGATTTGTTAGGAACTGGGGAACATTCTGGGGAAAGGAGGGGCTCTTCCGAAGGGATGGGCTTCAACTTAACCGGGATGGAACCAGGCTGCTGGCATTAACCTTTAAAAAGGAGATAGAGCAGCTTTTAAACTAGATAATAGGGGAAAGCCGACAGTCACCCAACAGCGCATGGTTCGGAAGAATGTATCCTGAAGGATACTACCAAAAGCAGAGAGGTTCCAAAAAAGAGTAAAGTAGCCCAAATGCCCTCAAGTATGGAGCAGACAGAGCTTAAAGATCCCAAATTACCCATGTCTACCAATAGCCAAATTAATATGAATAAAATACAGTCTCTAAAATGATTGTATGCAAATGCTAGAAGTCTAAAAAACAAGATGGGAGAGTTAGAATATATAGCACTAAACGAGAGGTTAGATATGATTGGAATATCAGAGACATGGTGGAAGGAGGACAACCAGTGGGACACTGTGATACCTGGGTACAAACCATATCGTAATGATAGAGCTGATCAAATTGGTGGAGGGGTTGCGCTCTATGTTAGAGAGGGCATTGAGTCAGAAAGGATTAAAGTTTTGCAAGAAACAAAATTTGCTGTAGAATCTCTATGGATTGAAATTCCATGTAAAAAGGGGAAGGCGATGGCAGTGGGGGTGTACTATCGACCGCCTGGCCAGAATGAACAAATGGATGATGAAATGCTCAAAGAAATCAAGGAGGCTAACAAAAGTTACAGTGCAGTAATAATAATGGGTGATTTCAATTACCCCGGTATCGACTGGGTCAGTGTCACAGCAGGACATGCTAGGGAGATAAAATTCCTAGATGAAATAAATGACTGCTTCTTGGAGCAGATGGTTCATGAACCAATCAGAGGGGAAGCAATATTAGACCTAGTCCTTAGTGGAACACCAGATGTAGTGCAAGAGATAAGGGTGTTGGGGCCACTTGGCAATAGTGATCATAACATGATCACCTTTGATTTAATTAGTGGAGGAGGGATAGTAAGGAAATCCACAGTACTACCTTTTAACTTTCAAAAGGGAGACTATGATAAAATGAGGAAAATAGTTAAGAAAAAACTAAAAGGAGCAGTTGCAAAGGTTAAAGACTTACATCAAGCTTGGGTGTTGTTTAAAAATACTATCTTGGAAGCCCAAGCCAGCTTTATTCCACGC
Organism: Ichthyophis bannanicus; assembly: GCA_033557465.1. Lineage (NCBI taxonomy): Eukaryota > Metazoa > Chordata > Amphibia > Gymnophiona > Ichthyophiidae > Ichthyophis > Ichthyophis bannanicus. The sequence goes on from CM066034.1 coordinate 898,178,206, forward strand.
TTTAAGAAAAGTGGAAGGAAGTCAAAAAAACTGCCAGCATGGTTTAAAGGTGAGGTCAGAGAGGCTGTTGTTGCCAAAAAAGCATCTTTCAGGAAATGGAAAAAAGAGCCAAACGACGAAACCTGGAAACAGCACAAGCACTGGCAAGTCAAATGCAAGGCATTGATAAAGCAGGCAAAGGCAGAATTTGAGAAGAAGCTTGCTGTGGAAGCAAAGACGCAAAATAAAGATTTTTTCAAGTACATTCGCAGCAAAAAACCTGTGAGAGAGTCAGTTGGTCCATTAGATGATAGAGGAGTTAAAGGGGCACTAAGAGGCGACAAGGCGATAGCAGAGAGACTAAATGAATTCTTTGCTTCGGTCTTTACTGAGGAAGATATAGGAATGTTACCCATGACTGAAGTGATATTTAAAGGTGCGGAAGAATTGAAGGAAATATCGATACATCGGGAAGATGTATTAAAACTATTAGATAAACTGAAGAGTAGCAAATCACCTGGGCCGGATGGTATACATCCAAGGGTGTTGAAAGAACTGAAATATGAGATTGCAGACCTACTATTAGTAATCTGTGAAGTATCATTAAAATCATCTCTAATACCTGAAGATTGGAGGATCGCCAATGTAACACCAATTTTTAAAGAGGGCTCCAGGGGTGATCCGGGAAACTACAGACTGGTGAGCCTGACGTCAGTACCGGGAAAAATGGTAGAAACCATCATAAAGAATAAAATTACTCAGCATTTAGATAGTCATGGCCTAATGGGAGATAGCCAACATGGCTTTAGACAAGGAAGATCTTGTCTTACTAATCTGTTATGTTTTTTTGTAGGTGTGAATAAACAGGTGGACAAAGGTGAGTCAGTTGATATAGTGTATCTGGACTTTCAGAAAGCCTTTGACAAGGTCCCTCATCAGAGACTTTTGGCAAAACTAAAGAGTCATGGGATAGGAGGCAGTGTACTACTGTGGATCAGGAACTGGTTAAAAGATAGAAAGCAGAGGGTAGGGCTAAATGGCCAATTTTCCCAATGGAGAAAGGTGAATAGTGGTGTACCCCAGGGATCTGTGCTGGGTCCACTGCTTTTTATTTATTAATTTTTTTTTTTAATTTAAAGTTCTTATATACCGCGCTATTTGGTATCAGTGCGGTTTACAAATAACAAAGATTTTGCATCAGAACAGAGGATCTTTTGCTTACATTGAAACAGGAATTGCAACTTGGGACTGAAACAAGGGTAACTATATACAAATCAACAATGGTGGTTGTAAAACTATTTTGACATATTCATAAATGACCTGGAAAGTGGAATAACGAGTGAGGTTATCAAATTTACATATGACACAAAACTATTTAAAGTTGTTAAAACCCAAGAGGATTGTAGAAAATTGCAAGAGGATCTTGATAAATTGGAAGACTGGGCATCAAAATGGCAGATGAAATTTAATGTGGACAAGTGCAAAGTTATGCAACTAGGGAAGAACAATCCAAACTATGGTTACACGATGCAAGGTTCCACTTTAGGAACCACCACCCAGGAAAAAGATTTAGGCGACATTGTGGATAACATGTTAAAACCCTCGGCCCAATGTGCAACAGCGGCCAAGAGAGCAAATAGAATGCTAGGTATCATAAGGAAAGGAATGAAAAATAAAACAAAAGATATTATAATGCCTCTATATCGTTCCATGGTGAGACCGCACCTTGACATGGTGAGACCTGTGTGCAATTCTGGTCGCCGTATCTTAAAAAGGATATAGCGTTATTAGAAAAGGTTCAGAGAAGAGCCACCAAAATGGTAAAGGGGATGGAAGGATACTCCTATGAAGAAAGGCTAAAAAGGTTAGGGCTCTTTAACCTGGAAAAGAGACGGCTGAGGGGAGATATGATAGAAGTCTATAAATTAATGAATGGAGTGGAACCCTCCATAGCCCATGTTCCCTGTAAAATAGTTATCTCCGAGTTATAATGGCCTGTTCAATGTAATTTCAGTTTGTTCAATGCAAACCACACTGATGCAGAATAGCACAGTATATAAGAGAATGTAAATAAATAAATAAATCCTGGGTCCCTTCTTAATAATGGCTTATGGACTTTTTCTCCAGGAACTTGTCCAAACCTTTTTTAAACCCAGCTACACTAACAGCCTTTACTACATCCTCCAGTAACAAATTCCAGAGTTTGATTACACATTGAGTGAAAAAATATTTTCTTTTATTAGTCTTAAATAGTTTACCCTGTAGCTTCATTGCATGTCCCCTAGTCTTTCTATATTCTGATAAGGTAAACAATCGATCTACGTTTACCCGTTCCACTCCGTTCATTAATTTATAGACTTCTAGCATATCTCCCCTCAGCCATCTCTTTTCCAGGTTAAAGAGCTCTAACCTTTTTAGCCTTTCTTCATAGGAGTATCCTTCCATCCCCTTTACCATTTTGGTGGCTCTTCTCTGAACCTTTTCTAAAATCGCTATATCCTTTTTAAGATACGGCGAACAGAATTGCACACAATATTCAAGGTGCGGTCTCACCATGGAACGATATAGAGGTATTATAATATCTTTTGTTTTATTTTCCATTCCTTTCCTTATCATACCTAGCATTCTATTTGCTAGGTATGATAAGAACTAAGGTTATGGTGGTAGTGGCTGCAGCGCTGAGAAAAGAAGGGGTGTTGGTTCACCCTTATCTGGACGACTGGCTAATCAGAGCAAAATCCAGACAAGAAAGTCTACGAGTCACTGCTCGAGTGTTTCAGTTTCTGGAAGTCTTGGTTGACTAGTCAATCGGGCCAAGAGCCAACTGCTTCCATCCCAGAGTTTGGAATATTTAGGAATCCACTTCAATACACAAGCAGGGGCAGTTTTTCTGCCGGACCGCCGAGTTCGCAGTTTACAAAATCTGGTTCAGTCGTTTTTAAAGATCAAATCTCCCACTGCATGGCGGTACCTACAGTTATTATATACTTCCGAGGGTGGTGTTTCTGTTTGTCTCTTCCCTTGAAGGTACCGAATCCATACAGTACCTCGGGAAGCTGTAGACATTAGTAATGAATTATATTTGGGATGGGAAGCCACCGAGAATTGCAAGGAATATTTTGTATCTGAAAAGAGAGGAAGGTGGTATGGGGATTCCCCACTTTAAGTCTTACTATGAGGCTACCCAGGTGCGATTGCTATTTGAGTGGGGAATTAAAAAGGTGGGTTAGAATGGAAGAGGAAGGAGTAGGGGAACAGGGTTTGCTGGGGGCATTATGGGAGAGGGGATGCAGGGAGTGATAACAATCTAATGTTACTGAATACTTTACAGGTGTGGGAAGAGTGTAAAGAGAGGCTAGTTGGGCGCAAGGGAGCCCATTAGGCAAACAACCATAGTAACAATGAAGGGTTTTCACTGGGATTAGTGTATGGATGTTTTAGGGAATGGGTGCATAAGGGACTGGCAAGGATGGGAAAAATGGTAAGAGAGGGAGGTGGGATTATGACCTTCGAGGTGGTGCAGGAGGAGTACGGATTGGACAATAGGGACAGGTTCCACTATATGCAATTGTGCCACTATGTAGCTGGCAGGGAGATCTGCCAGGAGTTGTATGGCATACCTATGTTTGAGCTGCTGTGGGAAAAGAATGTGCAATTATGGGGACTTGTATCTAGGCTATATTAATTGCTATTGCCTAGGATGCGTCAGAAGCATTATGTGAAGGCATGGGAAGAGGAGATGGGGGGGGGGATGGGGCAGCAGAGGTCGGTTAACATTTTTACACAAAGGAGGAGGTTAGCGTTAGGTGGTGGTATGATGGAACACAGTATTAAAATGATATATCGTATGCATTGGATGCCAAAAGAAACTCCATAGGGTAAATAAATCCTACAGTCCTATGTGCTGGAGGGAACGCAGGAAGAACAGGAGTTGGTGGCATTTAGTTTGGGAATGTGAGGGTGTGTGAAGATTTTGGTGGAGTTTATTGAAGATATCACTGGGTTAAGGGTACAATTGGAGCCTGGGCACGCATTCCTGAATGGGTTACAGGATGGGAGAGGGATGGGAAAGATGTTGTTGGGGTATTGTGTGACTGCAGCCCATATGGAAATGGCAGCCAGCTGGAAACAGGCTAAATTACCTGCGAAGGGGGGAGGGTGGTTAAGCATCTGGATTTTCTTTTTCTAATATGTGAAATTGCTGATTTAAAGATGCACAGTGTGTGGCAGTTTGGGAAGGTGTGGGGAAGGACATAGGGTATAGAGGCAAGGGTACTTTGATTGAGGGTGTGACTTGGATTTTGGCATGAGGGGGAGATGGCCGGGAAAAGGGGTAGGGACTTCGCTTGGATGGCAGATCTTGACTTTGTTAGTGGCGCCATTTTGATGTTGTTGTTTATGGGTTTGTTAATTGTTGGAAGTGCCTACATAATAAGAACATTTCTAAAAAAGAATATATTTAGATCCTCATAAACTGAATAAAATACTAACCTCATGTAAGTGTCGGATAGATTGTGGTCAGTTAAGAGATTTTATACACATGTGGTGGAACTATCGAAAAATTCAATTCTTTTGGGAGGAAGCGACTGATTGAAAGAGATGGCAGGGTTAGACATAGCACAATATTAAGCATTTTTGTTATGAAATTGTGTTCCTGCTGAGATGGAGGAGACAAAGAACACACTGATTTATTGTGTGTTGTGGGGGTGCAAATGAAATGGTAAAATACTGGAAGATGCTGCAGCCATTTAATTTAGAAGCAATTCAGCAGTATATATAATCTATCCGATGTTACTAGGCAATGTAAATATGGGACATTTAAAAATCAGTAGGAATTGTATGAACTCTGGAGGACAAAGCAACAATAACATGATGATACGGTTCAGGAATAACAGTACACTAGAGTCTAAGGGAAGGATATTCTTGGGGATAATTTGAAAAGTTCTGATGCTTTTGTTTTCAATAATGTTGCAATTCTATTACTGTAGGAGGAAATTGTACTTCTATTATGATTGGTTGACAATGACATTGTATTAATGGAAGTATTGAATAAAATTATATTATATAAAAAAGCTTATTCTGCTTGTCATTATCACCCTACTCATAGTATAGCCATTGGATTGTAAGATCTATGGTGCAGACGCCTGTATGTTAGGTGTCCTGATTTATATTAAGGGGGTCATTTTAAAGAAGCCACCTAGTTTTAGGTGGTAAGAATGCACATAAATGCTGGTATTTTAGTTATTTACATACATAAGTGGCTTCTTAGAAAATAAGACTAACATAAATTTACTTAAATGTTCTTTGGAAGGTGCACACTTTCCCTGTGGAAGTTTTGGCAATGTAAGCAGAATCCACAATTATGAGTATAGATTATTTATTAGATTTCTTAATTTATGTGCATATTTGCAGAAAATATGCACTAACATTTACACAAGCCCTCGAGCTGGTGTAAGTGCTAGTAACTATGCTAGTATCATATAAAGTCAAGTAAGCACATATTTTATGTCTCTTTTATAAAGTCAAATAGGTGAACATGTGTGTGTTAGAAAATGACCCTCTTAATGCTGTAATAAACCATCCCAGGTAAGAATAAAGCCACTAACTAGCCCACGTTGAGAATGCGACAACCTTGGTGATGGAGAGTGCAAGGTCTCTGTGTCATTGCAAATGTATATTGTTTTAAATTTTTAATTGATCATCCTCGGCAGTCACAGTAACAGCTCTGCTGACAAGGTTGAAAAGGTTTATGACCTTACAGCTGCCTACATTTAGTTATCAGGGGTTGCAGGAAAGGAATGCAAACCATTTCTCTTCTATTTCTCATCCTGTTTCCCCATTCCCCCTCTGCCCCCATCACCCTCAAATAAAACAGTCATTCTCTGTCTCCTCTAGGAAAATGAAGCCAGAAATCTGGCAAGAAATTGTGATAGGATAACTGCTAGACACTGATTCCATTAACACAGCAGGATCTGATATGTTATTCCCCGCTCTTATTCCTTCACTTAAAAGGGAGCTCCCGAGCATTCTGTCATCATGCTACATGCTTGTGCTCACTTTCCAACGGGGACCGACCCCACCCCTGACTGTGGAAGATCATGAAGGTAAAGAGAGTGATATGCACAGACCCATGTGCAGTATTTTGATAAACTGCCATATTTCTAAGAAACTGTCCTGAAAGTGCTCTGGGCCTCAGAGGATATCTGTAAACTGTGGGTGCTGACAGAGCGTGAGAACATGGGAATTGTGGGTGAATGCAGGAGAGAGGCAGGCACACCTCCTGAATCAGCCACCATTATTTCATACACGATTAGCATTATTTATTTTCCCTATTACATGTCTTATTTATTTTAAGAAAGTTTTACTAGTTGCTCATTTTAGTGAGCATAAATGTTAGTTTATGTATCCACAATTTATTATTATATTATTTGCTTAAAATTCCTCACCCTTTTTTTTTCTAAATTTTTTCCCCCTGATTCCCCTCTCCCCCTCCCCCCATTCAAAGCGACTAAAGACTTGGAGCACAATTCTGCTGAGCCAGTGTCCCGATTTTTCTGTTTCATACAGCAATAACATACAGTTCTGCTCCTCTAGCAGGCCAAAGTCCTTGAGTAAAAAAAACAAACAAACATGAGAATTAGTACAGTACTAGCATTCTGAAAATTTTAAGGGGAGTGTAAAGTGTGTGGACCTGCTTCCCACTTGCCTTTTTCTAGATTCCCCTTTGGTGTGAGGGTTGACTATAGTGAGAGAATTTACTAACTTTTCCATGGACTCTATCTCAGTTTTGTTTTGCAGGCAAGAAACCTTTTCCCATTCTTTGACTTGTCCATGCAAGGCCTCTGGGGACCTGGAAGTAGATGCTTGGCCTGTATGTTACTGTGAATCCCAGAGCTTTGAGTTCTTCTGTGCTCAAACCTTCTCTACAGCTTTTGGTCTGCACTGTAATGATGACAGCACCATTAGGAAAATGCTATAAAGCCATTATATCCATGAAGATCTAGGTACAATATTCACTAGGGAGTGATTAGAGCCAGTGTTTACATGTAAGCAGAAAGCACTTAGTGGTAAAAGTGAGTGTTAGCCATTCTATCCTGACTGGACCAAATCCATGGATGCTGGTTTTCTGCGACAGATATTTTTAAGTTTCTGTCTTGAGAGTTTTCTAATTCGACCACAGATTTTTCAAAAATCTGTGTGGTACCATTTCATAAATTTTCATATATTTATTTATTAAATTAGATGGGGGGTTGAATATAATAATGATAATATTTTTAAAAAGTAATTTTTTGGCATTTTTTTTTGTATGCTAACTTACATTTTTGGTCCCTTTTGAGGTGTAAAGGGATCTCTGTGATCAGTGCAGGGAAGGAAGGAGGGAACAGAGAATAAGGGGAGGAGAAAGGATCTGGGGTTTAGGGAGAGAGGGAGAAATCTCAGAGGAGGGAAATAGAAAAGAGATCTTAGGCAAAAGGGATAGGGGGAAGAGGGGAATAGAGGTATAAAGAAGATAGAGAGAGTTGGGGAAAGTGAGAACTAGGAATAACATCCAGAATGAGTTACCTGCTGTAATTAGGGAGCTTACAGGCTGTCCAATTTTGAAAAGTTTTAAAGACATGGTTGTGGCGGAAAATTTTTAATTGTACTTGATTGAATTGTTCATTTATTATTTTTGTAGTCTGCTTTGTACTTCTATGGATTGTAAAAGAGGAATGTAAGCATTGTTGTTAAATTAATTCAATTAAGTTTCAAGATTTGGGAGGGAGGCAGATTACTGGGGAATGCCAAAATCCTATAGTGCTTTGTGCGATTTTGTAAGGATCTATTCTATATAAACCAGAACATGAATATTTAAGGTGCCACTGCTGGGGCTGTCAGAAGAAGACGAGGAGCAAACTGGTAGGCCAGTTTCAGTACAGGAAGTCCTTTTTCCTATAAAGGCCCTTAAGGTAGGGAAATCACCCAGAATCGATGACTTTACCCAAGTTTCTATATTAGCAGAGCAACTTGTGGAGCCCCTAATATGCCTCTTCAATTCACTTGGGATAGAGGAGGAACAACCTTACTCATTAAGAATGGCAGGGGTAATGTTCATACACAAAGAAGGGAAAGATCCCATTAGTTGTGGCTGCTAGTGACCCATTTCAGTCCTGGGCATTGATTACAAAATTTTCCTGTGGGGGAATCTGAGAGCAAGACGCCTCTGTAGCAGAGCCAGTTCAAGGAATGGAAGCACCTAGGCAGGCCCTCTATCCTGCTGCCCCCGCTTCTCTCTCCAGGGCCTGCGGCGACAGCAGTGACTCGAAAACCACAACGCAGCACTTACCTAAAGGTTTTTGAGCAGTCTTCATCTTCTCTTACCTGCCACTTATGGCCCCCTCCGATGGAAACCGTGACACAGCATCAAAGACTTTAGATAAGCACTGTGTTGCAGTTTTTGAGCCATTGCTGCCTCTGCAGGTCTTGGAGAGGGGTGGCAGCAGCGCCCCAGAAGGATGGCATTCTAGGCAAGCACCTAGTTCATCTAATGGTAGTGCTGGCTCTGCTCTGAGGGTAATCAAACACAGGTTTGCTGGGAAGTTTTGGTGACTTAAAGCTTGAGACAAAATAGATTGTGCACTTATTTGGAAAATTCTATATTTTAAATTCTTTGAAAACATAAATTATTTATTGGCTTGGCTTAAAGCTGTAGAATTAAATTCCCCTAGTTTGTAATTTATGCCTGGTAGAGTTTTAATACAAAACAGATAAGTAGTTAAAGGGGTACTCGGAGAGGAAAATGCCATAGCTAAGAGACTAAATTAATTCTTTGCTTCAGTCTTTACTGAAGAAGCTACCCATAGCAGAAAAGTTATTTAACAATGATGAGTCAGAAGAGCTGAATGAAAATGACCCTGAAAGATGTAGTAGAATAAATTGACAAACTAAAGAGCAGCAAATCACTTGGATTGGATGGTATACACCCCAAAGTGCTGAAAGAACTCAAAGATGAAATTGCAAAGCTATTATTAATAATTTTTAACCTATCATTAAAATCTTCTACAAAAGCATAAGATTGAAGGCTGATCAATGTAACACCAATGTTTAAAAAAGGCTCCAGAGGTGTTCCGGGAAACTAGAGACCAGTGGGCCTAATGTCAGTGCCGGGCAAAATGGTGGAAGCCATTATAAAGAACAAAATTACTAAACACATGGACAGACATAGTTTAATGGGACAAAGTCAACATGGATTTAGCCAAGGGAAGTTTTGCCTCACCAATCGGCTCCCATTTCTTTGAAGATGTGAGTAAACATATAGATAAAAGTGAGGCAGCTGATATGATGTTTTAGACTTTCAGAAAATGTTTGACAAAGTCCCACATGAGAGATTCCAGAGGAAATTAAACAGACATGGTATTGCACTTGCTCCATCGGGACGAGTTTAGAGTCTCTAATTCTGAATTTCCTTATACTGTAGTTCTCTGGGACCAAGCAGGAAGTCAGTCCTCATTTATGTGTGACGTCACTGATGGAGCCCGCGTGGGAATGCTTCCCAACTTCCAAAGGCATGTGTACTGGTCTTCCCGCCTGAAGGAGCCATCTTCACCTCACTCTTCTTTTTTCTGCAGAGCCTTTCGGATGTAGTCTGACACCCCGGAAAATGTTGATACCTATCAGTATGATTTTCTCTCTTTTTTGGTCAAGTGCCATCATTAGCATCTTCCTGCCCATTCCCGGGAGCATTGGTACCTTGGCGCCGTATTTTCTTTGGGTTTCTTTTTCTTTTTTGAGGTGTGGAGGTATATTCTCTCATGCCTCCTGGTCGGCCCAGACATTGTAGTCATTTGACTTGGTGGAAGCCGTCTAACCCCAAAATGTCAAAACCAGCCAGTGGATTTAAAAAATGTACCCAGTGTGGTCGGATGATATCTGTGACCAATCCCCATAACTGGTGTTTTTGCAGTTTCTCGGGCCTTATCACCAGTCCTCATCCTGCACTTTCTGCCTTCAGATGACATGCAAAGGGCTTTGGAACCGGGAAAAGCAACAAAAATCATTATTCGGTTCCTTGGAGTCCTCAACACCCTCGAAGGCCTCCACTGAGGCTTCAGATAAACACAGGGACCATGCTCCTTCAGAGCTGAGGGGTCACAGAGCATCGGACCTTCGGTAAGGAGTGCCCCCAGAAAGTCCAGTCTTGCACCCAGTTTCCATCGAAGAATGATGCCAAGACCTGGGTGAAGGCCCAATCGCATTGGCATCAGAACTCTCGATGCGACTCGGAGGGCGAGGGCCGGAAGCAGCCTCCCAAGCTACCCTGGCCGAGTCCTCGTCAAAGGAACTGGCATCGACACCAGTAGTTGCCGCACCGGCTCTGACACCATCAGAGACTGAGCTCCTGGCTCAGCACATGGAGGTGCTTGAGCAAAGCTTCATGACGTTCTTTGCCCAGCAGGCGTCCAATGAGCTGATGACCTCGGGCTCCTCGCTCCCGGCCACTGCCCCATCCATGGTGGTGGCCTCAACTGAGGAGGTGCAGCCCATCCTTGAGGCACATGCCCTCCCTCTGGTGGACAGTGCCTTTGAGAGGCACTCGAGATCTTTCTCAGTATACCAGCTTTTGACCCTGAGTGCCTTGGGATCGGATCATCGATATCCTCTGACTCCTTCCACTCCACCAGACCACCAGCTGCATAGAGAGGCATTGTGCCGCTACTTCAAGTTCCTCTCAGAGTCGGAGTCCGATGATTGCGAAATGGAGGAGGAATCAACCATGTAGCATCGGGACATTCCTTAGGATCCCTCCTCCACTTGAATGTTGCAAGTCCTCGCCAGAGGACTTGTCCCTCCTGGACATTTTGAGGGACATGGGGGAAGTTCTCCCCTTTACTATCAAAGCTGAAGAGGAGCTTCAAGCAGAGGAACTGGAAATCCTCCAGTATCCTTTGCCTCTGAAAGAAGCCATAACGGTACCAGTGCACCACATCCTGGAGAGTTTCCTCTTCCACATCTGGGTGTCCCCCCTCTCTGTGCCCAAAGAGAGTCAGTGCCTGGACTTGAAGTATCAGGTTAGCAAGAGCCCCGGTTTTGAGAAACCACAGCTCCCACATAATTCTATGGTGGTCCTGTTGGCTATGCGCTGTATCAAGAGTCAGAAAAATCATTCCTTGGTGTCTCCAAGCCAGGAGGCCCTTACTATGGATGTTTTTGGCCACAGATTCTCTTAGGGCTCCATGTTGGTTGCATGTATTCAGACATACCAATTTTACAATGGCATGTTCTTGCAGGATCTGGCTGGAGACCTCGCCGGGTTCTCCTTGAAGCTGTTGGAGGAACAACGGCAGAGGTTGCCCATGGTTTGGAACAATGTACCCTTGAACAATACTACTAAAAAAATCAAGTTAGGGCATATCAGCAGAGAGGTTCCAATAAAGACAAAAGTATCCCAAATGCCCTTGAGTACGGAGCAGACAGAGCTTAAAGATTCCAAATTACCCCTGCCTACCGAAAGCCAGATTAATATGAATAAAATACAGTCTCTAAAATGCTTGTGTGCAAATGCTAGAAGTCTAAAAAATAAAGTGGGACAGTTAGCATATACTAAATGAGAAGTTAGATATGATTGGTATCCCAGAGACATGGTGGAAGGAGGACAACCAGTGGGACACTGTGATACCTGGGTACAAACTATATCATAATGATAGAGCTGATCAAATTGGTGGAGGTGTTGTACTCTATGTTAGAGAGGGCATTGAGTCACACTGGATTAAAATTTTGCAGGAAACAAAATACACTGTAGAATCTCTATGGATTGAAATTCCATGTAAAAAGGGGAAGGCGATGTCAGTGCGGGTGTACTATCGACCGCCTGGTCAGAGTGAACAAATCGATGATGAAATGCTCAAAGAAATCAGGGAAGCTAACAAAAGTTACAACACAGTAATAATAATGGGTGATTTCAATTACCCCGGTATTAACTGGGTCAGCGTCATGGAAGGACATGCTAGGCAGATAGTTTCTAGAGGAAATAAATGACTGCTTCTTGGAGCAGCTGGTTCATGAACTGACCAGAGGGGAAGCCATTTTGGATCTAGTCCTTAGTGGAACACCAGATCTGGTGCAAGAGATAAGGGTGTTGGGGCAACTTGGCAATAGTGATCATAGCACGATCGCGTTTAATTAACGGAGGAGGGATGGTAAGGAAATCCAAGGTACTACCTTTTAACTTTCGAAAGGGAGACTATGATAAAATGAGGAAAATAGTAAAGAAAAATTTAAAAGGAGCAGTTGCAAAGGTTAAAGACTTACATCAAGCTTGGGTGTTGTTTAAAAATACTATCTTAGAAGCCCAGACCAGCTGTATTCCATGCTTTAAGAAAAGTGAAAGGAAGTCCAAAAAACTGCCAGCATTGTTTAAAGGTGAGATCAGAGAGGCTGTTGTTGCCAAAAAAATCATCTTTCAGGAAATGGAAAAAAAGAGCCAAATGATGAAAACTGGAAACAGCATAAGCACTGGCAAGTTAAATGCAAGGCACTGATAAGGCAGGCAAAGAGTGAATTTGAGAAGAAGCTTGCTGCAGAAGCAAAAATGCATAATAAAGAATTTTTCAAGTACATTTGTAGCAAAAAACCTGTGAGAGAGTCAGTTGGACCATTAGATGATAGAGGGGTAAAAGGGGCACTAAGAAGGGAGAGACTGAGGCCATAGCAGAGAGACTGAATGAATTCTTTGCTTTGGTCTTTACTGAGGAAGATGTAGGGATGTTACCCATGACTGAAGTGGTATTTAAAGGTGATACTGCGGAAGAATTGAAAGAAATACCGATACACCGGGAAGATCTATTACAACTATTTGATAAACTGAAGAGCAGCAAATCACCTGGACTGGATGGTATACATCCAAGTGTGTTGAAAGAACTGAAATATGAGATTGCAGATCTGCTATTAGTAATCTGTGAACTATCATTAAAATCATCTGTAATACCTGAAGATTGGAGGATGGCCAATGTAACACCAATTTTTAAAAAGGGTTCCAGGGGTGATCCAAGAAACTACAGACCTGTGAGCCTGACATCAGCACCGGGAAAAATGGTAGAAACCATCATAAAGAAGAAAATTTACTGAACATGTAGATAGTGATTGGTTAATGGAGACAGCCAACATGGCTTTAGACAAGGAAGATCTTGTCTTACTAATCTGTTATGTTTTTTTGAAGGTGTGAATAAACAGATACACTATATCAACCAACTCACCTTTGTCTATCTGGACTTTCAGAAAGCCTTTGACAAGGTCCCTCATCAGAGACCTTTGGCAAAACTAAAAAGTCATGGGATAGGAGGCAGTGTACTATTGTGGATCAGGAACTGGTTAAAAGATAGAAAGCAGAGAGGAGGGCTAAATGGCCAATTTTCCCAATGGAGAAAGGTGAATAGTGGTGTCCCCATGGATCTGTGCTGGGTCCGCTGCTTTTTGACATATTCATAAATGACCTGGAAAAGGGAATAGCAAGTGATGTTATCAAATTTGCAGATGACACAAAACTATTTAAAGTTGTTAAAACCCATGAGGATTTTGGAAAATTGGAAGAGGATCTTGATAAATTGGAAGACTGGGCATCCAAATTTCAGATGAAATTTAATGTGGACAAGTGTAAAGTTATGCTCTTAGGAAAGAACAACCCAAATATGGTTACACGATGCAAGGTTCCACATTGGGAACCACCACCTAGGAAAAAGATTTAGGCATCATCGTGGATAACATGTTAAAACTCTGCCCTGTGTGCAGCGGCAGCCAAGAGAGCAAATAGAATGCTAGGTATCATAAGGAAAGGAATAGAAAATAAAACAAAGTATATTATAATGCCTTTGTATTGTTCCATGGGGTGACTGCACCTTGAATATTGTGTGCAATTCTGGTCTCTGTATCTTAAAAAGGATATAGCATAATTAGAAAAGGTACAGAGAAGAGCCACCAAAATGGTAAAAGGGATGGAAGGATACTCCTATGAAGAGAAGCTAAAAAGGTTAGGGCTCTTCAACCTGGAAAAGAAACGGCTGAGGGGAGATATGATAGAGGTATATAAATTAATGAATGGAGTGGAACGGGTTAGTGTAGATTGTTTGTTTACGTCATCAGAATATAAAAAGACTAGGGGACATGCATTGAAGCTACAGGGTAACCTATTTAAGACTAATAAAAGAAAATATTTTTTCACTCAACGTGTAATCAAACTCTGGAATTTGTTACCGGAGGATGTAGTAAAAGCTGTCAGTGTAGCTGGGTTTCAAGAAGGCTTGGACAAGTTCCTGGAGGAAAGGTCCATAAATCATTTTTAAAAGGGACCCAGGATATCACTGCTTGACCCAATACAAGCATTGAGGAACCTGTGTCTTTTGTGGAAACTGCTAGGTACTGTCACCAGTAACCTCCCCAGAGCCAGGGGTACGTAGGGTTGGTCAGCCTGGGTATCCTAACTTAGAAAGTATGGTAATGCATTTTTTCCTGCACTGCCTTATGGGAGTTGTAGTTCCTCTTACTCTCCAAGAAAGAAATAATTGTAGTCGAGTGATTTCAGGCAAAATGACAAGGTTAATATTTCCCCTTCCGGGCGGATTAAATGCATGTGAAAACTTAGGACAAAATAGCCATATGCAACTTGCCACCCACCCACTCCCTGGACCTTGAGGGTTAAGGGAGGGGCTGGCCTTGAATGCCCTTGAGGGTTAATGTTGTAGTTGTGTTGGTGCTCAAGTGATAAGGCAAGGCAAAGAATATTTCTTTTTTGTGAGGTTTATTTCCCGCTTTCGCAGTTCAAACGCAGCAGACGTAAAATGAAATATGGCACAAAACAAGATGGAGAAACTGAACTTAAACAAGGCTTTTTCCACTGCTTAACTGAATGTCCATTACTGATCACATTCACCTGTCATGTGATCTCCTTTTCATTAAGGTAACAGAAAACTCTGATAATAGCACTGCTCTTGAATTGCACAGAATATGCTTCCACTTATTCACTTCAAATAAGCTCTTTTATCACAGCAAACAGTGAGCTAACTTTGCTATTTTCTTACATACAACACTGGCAAGCAAAACACTTAAATGTCCTTTGGAATCATACAAGTAGAGCAATCCATCGGGACTTCCTGTTCTGTAGATGGCAAAGAAATTAAAGGCATTTCTTCTTGCCAGCTGATCAATGGCTTTGCTACGTTCTGAGTAGAAACTGCTCTGCTTTTAAGGAACTCTCTGAATTCAGTGAGAAGTAATTCAGCCTGTGTATTTTCTGAACTAGGCTGAGCAAATCCTCCTTCAGGTAAATGCTTGTTTATATTACTTATCTCTAGGCAATTATCAGTGCTTTTACTTGGACAACATTTCAGCGTGCAAGCATTTCCCTTCCCCCACCTATCTCCACATGGCAGTGCAGGGTAAAACGCACCAGCTGTGTCTAGAGAGTCTCTCAGAGTGTTAAAAGGAAAACAGTCAGGCTTTTCTTGGCTTAACCAGTTATTATCAAACTTTCTGCCTTTATCCTGTCTTTCACAATTAAAATTCACTCTTTCTGGCTTTCCACTGTTAAGTTTGCTAGCTGTGCCACACCCACCAGATACCTTGTGCTTGGGCTTCTTCCAGGGTAATTCCTTATCCCTTTGCCTCCTATTCCAAGGTTCTTCTGGGTCCTTTAAACTCCTGAGCTGCAGCCTTGGGTCTCTCAGTGCCTTAGAATTCTTCTGCTTCCAGAAATCTCTCTCTGCCCTTGAGTCTCCCAGCTCCTGTCTGCTCCTTCTTGGATCACAGCTGCTTAGTGGTTCTCTCTCCCACGGTTCCTGTTCCTGGTCATCTGACCTATCCTCGTCCAGGTGCTTGTGTCCTTCTTCCCAAACTCCTTGCTTGTCACGATGCTTGCCTAACTGTTTCTGGGTTTTTAACCAGTTGGCTGAGTGCTGCACTGCCCGCCTCCTGCTTGGGCGTGCCCAATCAGGGACTTGGCTTTTCACCTGCCTTGAAGTGAGGAGTGGTTCCTAATTAGCTCTGAATTTTTTCCTTTCATCAGAGAAAATCCTGCATTCCCCTGCAGTACCGGGTCTCTCCACCGGATCACTATTAGTTTCTATTGCTTCATAAGAGCCTGCTACATCGCAAACTGGCATAAAGAAAACATTTCAGGAACTTAGAACAAAACAGCTTCTTTAGCTTCAAGCTTCAAAATATGCAGTGCTTAACCCAAACACAAAAGTAACAGTCACTTTTTATACAAAAGAAACACTTTGCTTTTCTTCTGCTGTTCAGACAGCCTTCTTAACAGCCTGGTCAGCAAAGTGATATAATATGATCAGCTAGTGATAACGTGCAGTCCATTTGCTCATCTGTTATATCCTCAATAACAGGCCCTATCTGCATTTCCTCTGAATCACTATCAGCTGGGTAAGTTTGCACACTGCTATACAGCGTTTCAAAGTACACTCCCCCTCTGTCTTCCTGAGGCTTCTCTTCATAGCACTCTAATGAGCAGGGTTGTGAAGTACCGTATATATTGGAGTTAGTATAAGGAGAGTCCAACACTTCTGGGCAAGCACAAGGAAAACTTTTATAGCTAGTTTCACCTCTGTATAATTTGTGCAGCCTACCTTTTGGCTTTAGAAAGGAAGAACTTCTCAACACTGCTGGGCCAGCAAGGGTTCCAAACACTGGATGTGTTTTCCTGCCTTTTAGCTTCTCAGCTTTTTCCTCAGACATACAAATATCCTCTGGCCAGTATCTCTCTCTCTCTGGAGTTTGAGTGCTCCCAAACTAGCCTCTCAGGCAGTCTCTCCCTCCGGCTGCCTTCAAGGTATGGCACTGGTCCTGGGCTGCTCCCACCTGGCTTCTGGGCACGGGCTCTCTGAGTCCTTCTTACTCTGGCTTCCTCCTTGTTCCTCTCTTTCTCTTTCTCTGCTTCCTGTGCTGTGTCTCCCGTTGCTCTCCCCTCGGTTGCTCCCCTGGTCAAATCTAGTGAGCACTTTTTATATCCCTGCTTCTTAGGGCTCAGCTCTGCCCCTCCCCCAACCAGGTGTTTTCCCTTAACTCCTGAGCTTGGGGATACGTTGCAGCATGGGCGTGTTTGCTCCTCTCGTAACTCACTTTGTTTGCGTTTCCCTTGGAAACCCTGAGCCATGTGCTCTGCCTGCCTGTCAGTTTCTGAAGTAAATCTCTCTGTTTCACTTAGCTCCATAGGCTCAGAAGGGTCTTCTACATGACAGTACTTATGACCTAGATTGGCCACTGTTGGAAACAGGATACTGGGCTTGATGGACCTTGATCTGACCCAGTATGGCATTTCTTATGTTCTTATCGCTCTCTTTTCTCTAAGGTTAAGGAGTGCTCAAAGCATGTCACCAGAGCTGCCTACGATGGCTTTGAGTCCGTGGCGTGAGTCTCTGCAGTGGGGATCGGTGCATGCCGCCTGGCCTGGCTTCAGGCATCGGACCTGGAACAATAGGTCCAGGATAAGTTGGCGGACATTCTCTGCAAGAGTGAAAACCTTTTTGGAGCACCTATGAGGGAGATGGCGAGTGAACTGGAGCAAGACCAGCTCACCATGAATCACCTCTTTTGGAAGATTTCTGATCCCTCTAAAAGGAAATCAGCTGGAAAGGAAGTCTTTCTCCCAAAAGAAGAAAAAATTCTATGGTACATAAACCCTGTACCATTTATATCAGTCCCTTCAGCAGTCTCCACAACAGCAGAGACAAGGCCATTGCCAATAGCGTCGCCCCAAGCAACAGAAATCCCAACCAGCCCCAGAACCACAGCCCTGTGGGGTATTTTGCCTTTTTCTTCAAGGACATGGCCTGTCTTCCTCTTCTGGATGTCATTCCTTTGCAGGTGGGAGGACGGCTGGTGCACTTTGCCCACTATCACATCGGACTCCTGGGCTTTTAAGATAGTCCGAGAGGGCTATCTCCTCCACTTTGATCAGCTTCCTCCCACTTTCTGCCCGGGGGAGTACCCCCTCGACTCCCACCATCACTCTCTACTCCAGCTTAAGATCCAAAACCTGTTGTCAGACTGGGCAGTGGAGTTGGTCCCACCATCTCAGATGGAGCAGGGGTTCATTTGGAATACTGTGTTCAGTTTTGGAGACATTATCTCACAAAGGATGTAAAAAGACTGGAAACGGTTCAGAGGAAGGCGACCAAAATGATTTGGAGCATGTGTCAGAAGCCTTATGAGAAGAGACTGGAAGACCTAAATATGTACACTCTGGAGGAGAGGAGGGATAGGGGAGATATGATTCAGACCTTTAAATACTTAAAGAGAATTAATGAACAAACAGACCTCTTCCAATGACGGGGAAGCTGTAAAACTAGAGGGTATAACATGAAGCTGCAAGGGAGTAAATTGAAAGGCAATGTTAGGAAATACTTTTTCACTGAAAGGGTGGTGGATGCTTGGAATGCCCTCCCGATATAAGTGGTGGGGGCAAATACAGTGACAGAATTCAAAATGGCATGGGACAGACACAGTGGATCCCTTTACAGCAACAGGATAAAATCAAAATAAATTTAACTATCTAATTTCTCAACAAGAAGGGGTGTCCTACACGGAGCGGTAGGTTCACCCCTAAACACAGACATGGGGAGGGGTGACCTGCACGGAGCGGCAGGTGCTCCTACTCTTGCCATCTTACTGGGCAGACTAGATGGACCATACTGGTATTTATCTGCCATCATTTACTATGTTACTATGTTACTCAGTACATCGTGGGCCCCAAAAAGACAAGGGTTCTTTGTCCCATCCTGGACTTTTGGAACTTGAACCAGTACCTCGTGAGAACAAAATTCAAAATGGTGTCACTGAGTACCCTCTTACCCTACTTCCAGCAGGAGGATTGGCTATGTTCCTTGGATCTGAAAGATGCCTATGTACACATTCTAATCCACCCCCTTCATCGGCAGTACCTCCACATCATGCTCAGTGGTTGGCACTACCAATACAGGGTGCTATCCTTCGGCCTTGCCTCCACGCCCAGAGTCTTCACAAAGTGTCTAGCTGTGGTGACTGCTTTTCTTCGAACCAGGGGAATATTTCTCTTTCCTTATCTGGATGACTGGCTGACCAGGGGTGTGACCCTGAAAGACAACAAGAGTTTGACCAGCTTAACCATTCAGGTTCTGGAAAACATGGGGTTTCTCATGAATTACCCCAAATCCCACCTAAAGCCCACTCAAAAGCTAGAGTTCATAGAGTGGTATCGAGGAGAGCCCCAATCATGTGCGTACCTGCCAAGGGCCAGGACCCAATGCTTGATGGTCTTGGCAAAGGCAATCCAAGCTGCTCCTCTCGTCACTGCTCATCATATGCTATGCCTCATTGGCACCATAGCTTCCACAGTACATGTCACCCTGACGGCATGCCTTTACAAGCGTCAGGCACAGTGGACACTTTCTACTCAGTGGTGTCAGGTGACAGGCTGGCTCAAAGACAGTCTCCGTCACCTTTCCACTCAAGAAGGCTCTATCCTGGTAGCAGCAATCCATGAACCTCTTGACATGCCCTCCCTTCCGCACCAGTGCATCCTGATGATGGATATCTCCAAGATGGGCTGCAGAGCTCACCTGGATGGTCTGCGCATGCAAGGACTTTGGACATCTCGGGAGAGTCTCCACCAGATCAACTTCCTCAAACTCAGAGCCATTGCCAATGCATTCTGAGTTTTATGGTATCAACTCGCTCACCAGGAAGTCCTCATTCAGATGGATAACCAAGTGGCTATGTTCTACATCAACAAGCAGGGTGGCACAGGGTCCTACCTTTTCTGTTGGGAAGTGGTGCACCTCTGGAAATTTGCCATCTCCCAGGGCATGTCCCTCCAAGCAGTATACCTCCTATGGAACCTCAACATTCTCACCGACCACCTCAGCAGAGTCCTCCAACCGCACGAGTGGACTCTGAACAGCCAGGTGACTAACCGGATCTTCTAGGCATGGGGTACACCATGGATAGACATCTTTGCCACTCCTCACAGTGCCCTGCTGCTGCAATTTTGCTCTCGGATGCCCTGCCAACATCGGGTGTCTCCTGATGCTTTCCTCGTTGACTGGAACAAGGGTTTTCTCGATGCATACCCACTGACTCCGCTAGTGGTCAATACCCTTTTTAAAGCTTGAGCGTAAGTCACCTCCATGATTCTTATTGCGCCATATTGGCCCAGACAACCCTGGTTCCCCCTCTTGCTACAACTGTCACAGCAACCACCTCTCCAGTTGGGCTCGACCCCAGATCTCATTTCTCAGGACAAAGGGATGTTGCTACATCCCAACCTTCAATCCATGGTTCTCATGGCATAAATGTTGAACGGGTAGCACTTGCTGCCCACCAGCTGCCGCTGGAGATAGAGAACATTCTCCTTGCTTTGCAAAAGGACTGCACATGGTGAGCCTATGTTTATGTTTATGTTTATTACATTTGATATACCGCTCAGGCCAAAGCATCAGAGCGGTTTACAATATTACATAAATGATACTGAAAATATGAAAGGAACGCCATTGTTAAGATAGGACAGAGTTAGAAATATAGTGATAGTCAAAATAATAGAAGAGACAAGAGGAAAGGCTCATTATAACATCCAGAGAGAAAGAATATAGTACCACCACAGCTCAGTCCTTCGAGACAGACTTGACCATAACAGCTGCTTATAAACCGCTACTGCCTGGATATACTTGATTGAAGCAGGTGATGAGTCAAAGCTCTCACTTCCAGCCTGCAACGCCGACATCATCCCTCCACCGTCCCGAACGCCGCGGCAAGCAAACCAAACTACAGCAGTTTACCCGGTCCCGCACGGTCCAACGCCTAAGGGCCATGCCAAAGGGCCCTCTTGCGAGGCCCTCAGGCGCGGGCGCGCCGGTGGAATGGCGGTTAAAGAGCTGATGAAGTGGGCAGGCTCTGTGGAGGGAGGTGGAGCTCCCGCTCTCACCTCCGATGCTGGCTGCTGCTCTCCCCTCACAGAACGCTTTCAAGTAGTGCATATTCTCCATATGGTGTACGTGCAGGGCGCTGGACCCATTCTCTTGTCTGAATGATTCAGTTTTGTCTTACCTCTTATATTTTTCAGACTCTGGCCTAAAATCCAACTCGATCAGGGTGCGCTGATAATCCCCTCTCCACTCACCCATGGGTGAGTCATTTCGTAAGGGGGCTACTTCTTTCCCATCCCCCTGTTAAACCACTGCTGGTGGCATGAGACCTTAATGTGGTACTGAATCAGCTTCTGTTTCTCCTGTTTGAGCCGCTCAGCTCTTGCTTACTCTAATGCCTTACTTGGAAGGTCATTTTCCTGGTACCACTCACTTTTGCTTGCAGGGTTGGTGAACGTCAAGCACTGGTGGCACATCCGCCTTATACCAGATTTCATAAGAACAGAGTTGTCCTCTGGACTCACCCTAAATTCCTGCCTAAGGTAGTTTCCGCTTTTCATCTCAACCAATCGGTGTTGCTGCAGACCTTTTTTCCCAAGCCTCATGCCAACAGGGCTGAGGCATCTTTGTATACCTTGGATTGTAAGCAAGCACTCACTTTCTCCCTGGAGAGGATGCAAGCCCCCTGCCGTTCTCCCCAGTTATTCGTCTCCTTCGCCCCCAACAAACTGAGTGTGGTGGTGACAAAACGCACCCTCTCGATCTGGGTGGCAGACTGCATCTCCTTTGCTTTTGCTTAAGTTGCCCTTTCCTTAGAATGCCATTTCACGGTGCACAATGTGCGAGCTATGGCGACTTCGGTAGCCACCCTTCATTCAGTCTCCACAGTGGAGATCTGTAGGGCTGCTACGTGGTCTTCTGTCCCCACCTTTACAGCCCATTAGTGTCTGGATGGAGATTCCTGGTGTGACAGCAACCTCGGCCAGACCGTGTATGGCACCTTTTTGGGAATTAGAGCAACTGCTTCCCACCGGCCCTTCTATCCATCCAGGCTACCATAGAGTTGTGCTGGTGTGAATGTCCATGTTGACCACAGACTCTCGGAACCTTCAGTGATTGCTTATGCTGTTTTCTCAGTTCATTTTTTCTGGTTTCCCCATTTGGGCTTTTTACAGGGTTTTTGGTAGCCTATAGCTATAGGAGTCCCATGTGAGGACTGACTATCTTCTTGGTCCTGGAGAAAGCATGGTTACCTGTAACAGGTGTTCTCTGGGAGCAGCAGGAATCAGTCCTCACTACCCTGCTGCCTCCCCTTGGAGTTGTTTCTTTTTGGGCTTGATTATGCTGTATCGTCATACTGAGGTAAAGATGGCTCCTTCAGGTGGGAAGACTGGCACACATGCGTGGTGCACTTCCAAAGGCATTCCCATGCAGGCTCCATTGCTGATGTCATCCATAAGTGAGGTCTGATTCCTGCTGCTCCCAGAGAACACCTGTTACAGGTGAGTAACCATACTATATCTTGCTTCCAACAGGAGAGAGATATGATATTGGTCTATAAAATCCTGAGTGATGGAATGGGTAAACATGAATCAATTATTTACTCTTTCAAAAAGTACAAAGACTAGGGGACATGCCACAAAGTTAGAAAGTAGTGTGTTTAAAACAAATAGGAGAAAATATTTTTTCTCTCAAAGAATAATTAAGCTTTGGAACTCACTGCCAGAGGACATGGTAAAAGCAGCTAGCATAGCTGGGTTTAAAAAAATGTTTAAACAAATTCCTGGAGAAAAAAATCCATAAATCATTATTAAGGCAGACAGAGAGAAAACCACTGCTTATCCCAGGGTATAAATAGCATGGAACTGACTGCTTTTGGGATATTCAAGGTACTTGTGACATGGATTGGCCACTCTTGGAAACTGTACACTGAGATTGGTGGAACTTTTGATCTGACCCAGTATGGCAGTTCTTATGTTCTGTTCATTAGATAACTAGGCAGCAGAATGAATTTCGTAGTGGACATGGAGCTGAGGCCTTATTGGCTTCATTGTTTAGTAATTTGCAGAGTAGTTAGAAATCTGGTACCGTGGTTGTTCCAATCTTTCTAGGTATCTCCTCCATTTTTGATTTTGTGAATCATCGGTTGCTTCTATCCCGATTAAAATCTTCCCTATGTGCATCACTTTGCCCCTTGTCCAAATTAAGAGGGTAGTTCTGTAAACGTCTGCACAGTTAACGCACGTTATCACACGTATATGTGGGACCTATTCTATAAAGTAATGTACAAAGATAGTTTACAGAATAGGTGCTTAAGTGCTGAGGTATGTTCACCAAATCTAGGCAAGCTATTTACACCAACCCTAAACTTGGTATCAAAGCGCAATACTGGATTTGTAAAGAAGTAGTTCAAGGCAAGTTACATTCAGGTACAGCCATTTCCATGCCCCAGAGGGTTTACAATCTAATTTTGTATGTGAAACAGTGGAGGGTTAAGTGACTTTCCCAAGGCCACAAAGAGTAGCTGTGGGATTTGAAGCCTGATCTTGTTGTCCTAGGCTGTAGCCCTAACCACTAGGCTACTCCTCTGCTCCACTTCTCTTTACTTTGTCAATTTGTTCTACTTCATCTTCCATGTTCACTGAGATTTCATTCAGCTCTTCTGACTAATCATCATTAAATAAAGACCTTTTCTGGCATGGGTAGCTTCCTTATATCTTCCTTAGTTAATTAAAAAAAAAAGCAAAGAATTCATTTAGTCTCTCACCTGTGGCCTCTCCTACCTGAGTGCCCCTTTTACCCCGTGATCATCTAATGGTCCAGCTGATTCCTTTGCCAGCTTCTTGCTTAGAATTCACCTAAAAAAGTTTTTATTGTGAGTTTTTGAATCTATTGCAAACTTCTTTTCAAATTATCATTCTGCCTTCCTTATCAATGCTTTGCATTTAATTTTCCGAGTGAAAGGTACACTGCACCTTTATTCCTGCCTAGTTTTCACTAGATTTTGAAAAAGAAACTATTCAGGTACTTTCTCTTTCAGTATTTAATCAACATTCAGGTAAACATGTACCCATATATATTTTTTCCACCTCAGATTAAATATGATGGTAGGAACATTATTTCATCTGCTGTAAATGTACACATGTATTTTTAACCACTACGCCAGGTATAGCCACCTAACTCATAATTATCCAGCTTGATCACGTTCAAAAATTGTCCTCCATATGCATAACACTCGGGGAACTACACTGCCCTTCAGCATTCTCAGGTGCAGTGGAGACGGATGCTTTGCAGTCATTGCAATATAAGAGATGGATGTGACCACTTTTGAACAGCAGAGGGTAGTATGCAGATGTTCGTAGCATCCCTCCTATTGTTTTCATATCAGTGCAGAAGAGCTGGTGGGAAGCCTGACTGTTGTGGTAAGGGAGCAGGAGGATTTACAACATGTTTCTAGTCACCTGATGCACATCCTCAAGACTTTCTGGTCCAAGCCGAGGAGTTACATCATCGCTGCTCTTTTCCAGGATACAGACACAGCTGCTGCTTAGAGGAATTCAATATTTACTTTGTGCACTCTTTATTTGTATGCACATTAATGAGGTGAAAAGTAATTTTTAAAACTGACATGAGAGAGAGAGAGAGAGAGAGAACATCATGTCAACTAGCCCTGTATTAGCCCTGGCCCTTAGCAATTACTTTTGGCTGCTTTTGGATCCTGACCCCCTGTTTTCCTGTTTACCTCCCATGTGTGTTATCACCATTTCCCCTAGTCCCTGGTTTGTTGTGTTTGTCTTGAATAGATTATAAACCCTATTGAGAGGGGACGGTCTCTTACATGTACTGTATGTGTACCCAGTTGCATATGCTTTGTAGCTATACAAATGATAAACAGTAGTTGTAGTAACTGCTGTCTCATGTATTAGAAAAGTCAGTTGGAGAGAAGGTTAAACATTCCCCGGCTTTTTTACCTTTTAGGAAGAAATAGAAGGCAGTGAGCAAGTTGTAGGTGATACCTTTTTGTTAATTTAGTTCAAAATACATTTGTGGCTAGCTTTTTAAGAGCTCTACTTTCCTCATCAGGTCAGTGCGCGTATCACCTACATGTTTGTTGATCTTTATATTATCTTATCAGAGTGGATTAATAAAACAAGTGCACAGTTTCCTTTTGATTTGGTTTACCTAGAAATTCTGGTTGGGAGAGCAAAATCCTGTTTTTCTGTAGGAATGTCAGTGAATGGATGACGACTTTGAGGGAGGGAGAGGAGAATTGCTGGGTGTGGCATTCATAAGGTACAGTTGTCAACATTATTGGCACACTTGCAGTTCAACCCCTTAATGTCCAATATCTCCTAAAAAATGTGGGCAGTGAAATAGCTTTGGACTATATATGCACACATATTTGACACATGAAAGAATCAAATTTAAAAAAAGACCAATTAAAAAAGGAAATAGCATAAAAACTGGGACATGTCAGGACATGATTATTGGCACCCTTATAAACAATTCAAATCAGGTTGAACAGAAGAACCACATTCTCAATGCAGTAATGTTAGATGCACCTGTGATCAATTGTCAGTATTCACATGACTTGAATCAACCAATGAATGATGACTCTAATGTTTAAATTGACCACATTCACTCCCTGTTCCATTTTCACAATGGTGAAGACAAGAGAGCTGCCTGAGACAGTCAGAAAAAACATTATCACCGAACATCAGATGTCAAAGGGGTACAAGGCCATCTCCAAAGACCTTGGGATTCCTGTGTCTACAGTTTGCAATGTTGTTAAGAAGTTTTATGCTCATGGAACAGTCAAAAACCTCCCAGGACATGGTGAAAATAGGAAAATTAAGCTAAGAAATCTTCGAAGGTTAGTACGAACTGTTGGAAAAAAAAAACACATACAACAATAAAGGCTGGCCTGGAGCAATCAGGAGTGGTAGTTTCAACCTGCACCATACATCATGCACTAAACAAAGAGGGACTTCATGGGTGAAGGCCAAGGTGGACCCCACTGCTCAAAGACAGTCATAAAAAAGCATACCTGATCTTTACCCAAACCCACCTTGAGAAACCACAATTTTCTGGGAAAATGTTCTATGGACAGAAGAAACCAAACTTGAACTCTTTGGCAATGCAGACCAGTGATAAATTTACAGGCAAAGATGTGAAGCTTGTAAGGAAAAAACTTTCTTCCTATAGTTAAATATAGCAGAGGTTCCATAATGTTGTGGGGCTATTTTGCTTCCTCGGGAACTGGAGTCCTGGAACATACTAAAGGAATCAAGAAGTCAGAGGACTACCAAGGTATTTTGGAGTGAAATGTGCAACCTAGTGTCAGAAAATTAGGTCTGACTCAAAGGTCAAGGGTCCTCCAGCAGGACAATGACCCAAAACATACATCCAAAAGAACACAAGAATGGTTAAAAAGGAACAAATGGACTATTTTTAAACTGGCCAGCAATGAGTCCTAATCTCAATCTAATCAAGAACATTTGGAAAGAACTGAAATCTGCCACTGGTAAAAGGAGTCCTGGAAACATTCATGAGCTGGAACAAATCACAGTTGACGAGTGGAAGAAACTACTGGCAGACAGATGTACTAAACTTATAGATGGCTACAAGAAATGTTTGGAGGCTATCATCACTGTCAAAAATTGGGCAACCAAATATTAATGAAGAGTGCTATTAATCCTGTCCAGGTCATATTTTGTTTATTTCTCAGAAATTACTATGTCTATGTTGCACAGACATTTGTTTTGTTGTATATCTTTGAAAATAATATTAAAATTATTATGATGACATGCAGTTGGAATATTTCCAATTATTTCTCAAGATATTGTACACAACATATCTAAAATACAAGGGTGCCAATAATGTTGACTACAACTGTATCTCAGAAGAATTAGTGGTGAGGTTGTGAGCAGGGCTGTATTGAGAGGTAGGAAACAGTGACAGCCGCCCAGGGTGCTAGAAAAATAATGTACATAAGAACAAAAGAAATGCCATACTGGGTCAGACTAAGGTCCATCAAGCCCAGTATCCTGTTTCCAACAGCGGCCAATCCAGGTCACAAGTACCTGGCAGGTTGCCAAAAAGGCACACAGGTTCCGCAATGCTCATTCCAGTGTAAGTAGTGGAGTTCTCGGGTCCTCTTTAATAATGGTTTATGGACTTTTCCTCTAGGAACTTGTCCAAATCTTTTTTAAACTCAGCTGTTCTAACAGCTTTTACTACATCCCCCGGTAAAGAATTTAAGAGTTTGATTACGTTTTGAGTGAAAACATATTTTCTTTTATTAGTCTTAAATGGGTTACAATGTAGCTTCATTGCATGTCCTCTAGTCTTTCTACTTTTTGGTGGCATAAACAACAGATCTACGTTTACCCATTCCACTCCATTCATTAATTTATAGACCTCTATTATATCCCCCCTCAGCCGTCTCTTTTCCAAGTTGAAGAGCTCTACTCTTTTAAGCCTCTCTTCACAGGGGTATCTTTCCATCCCCTCTATCATTTTTGTTGCTCACCTCTGTACCTTTTCTAATTCTGCTATATCCTTTTTAAAATATGGCAACCAGAATTGCACACATTATCCAAGCTGCGGTCGTACCATGGAACGATATAGAGGCATTATAATATCCTTTGTTTTATTCTTCATTCCTTTCCAAATGATTCCTAGCATTCTATTTGCTTTCTTGGCTGCCACTGCACACTGGGTGGAAGGTTTCAATGTATTATTCACAATGACTCCTAAATCTTTTTCCTGGGTAGCAGATTCTAAAGTGGTACCTTGCATTGTAAAACCAAAGTTTGGGTTCTTCTTTCCCAGGTGCATAACTTTGCACTTGTCCACATTAAAATTTAATCTGCCATTTGGACGTATAGTGTTCCAATTTATGAAGGTCCTCTTGCAATTTTTCACAATCCTTTTGTCTTTTAAGAACTTTGAATAATTTTTTGTCATCTGCAAATTTGATCACCTCACCCATTATTCTTATTTCCAGATCATTTATGACTATGTTAAAAAGCAGCAGGCCCAGCCCAGATCCCTGGGGTACTCCACTATTCACCTTTCTCCGTTAAGAAAATTGGCCATTTAGCCCTACTCTCTGCTTTCTATCAACCAGTTCCTGATCCAGCAATCCCATGACTTTTCAATTTCACCAAGGGGTATGTTTACTAAACCGTCTTAATGTGTGCCCGGCGATAGTGTGCAGGCTGCCATAAAAGGAGTGGGCGTGTCGGTCTTAATGTAGCAAAATGGGATTATCGTGCGATAACGCGCGCTGCGCACATTATTGGGTAAGACGCCACTAAGCACATTAACGCGCGGTAATCTTAAGTAGGCACGCAGACATGCAAGCACAGAAACAGAGGTGTAGCACAATGCTTAATACACTGACTGATAGTACAGGGGTCATGAGTTCGATCCCCCAGTGTGCCTAATGCATATGGCTGGCTAAGGCATTAGCTGTTATGTGTAAGTATTGCTTTTTGAGGCATGTTATGTATATTTTAATTAGTGCTGCCAGCAAACACACCCTCACGTGCTGTAACCGAAGGTGCCGCATAAGGCACTCTATAAGGCACTCCATAGGGCACATTATAAAGTGCACTGTCCGCCAAGGCACCCTATAATGTCCCCTATGGGGCACCCTATAAGGCTCTTTATAGGAGACCTTATAAGGCACCGTAGAAGGCGCCTTATGAAGCACCTTATGGCTACAGTACTCCGAGGGTGTTTTTGCTGGCAGCACTAATGTACATTAAAAATAGACAATGCCTCAGACAGCCCTATCAAATAACCCCACTGTGGGTGTGAACCCATGACCTCTGGCTCCACAGGCAGTGAAGTATCCAGTGGGCCACAGCTCTATAGCTGCTAACAAACCACTGGCTGGCTACAGAAGGACTGCAGGTCACCACACAAACTGTCTGCTGTGGTTACCAGGATAGGGTTAACCCACCCGTACCCATGATGCACTGCACATGCACATCAGCAGTCTACAGATGATCACAAGATGGGGTATGCACCCCCACAGCACCTCGGCCTGGTAGGGGGAACTGACCGTGTGCACCCCCACAGCACCTCAGCCTGGTAGGGGGTACAGACCGTGTGTGTTACTGGCACAGAGTAGCTACAGACCGTCACATTGTGCGGGTACTGTGCTCACTCTGAGGGTGAGGTGGGGCGCCCAGCACCAGGTCCACAGCACCTTTCATGGCTGATATACGCCATGCTGCAGGTCCCCATCAGTGCTAGTGTTTGTGTGATTAGGTAGTTCCTGCAGACACACCTAGGATACATCTGTATGTCTCAGTCATGTCTAGCCCTTATGGGCTATGATGCACCTAGAATAGTGCATATCCTGTGTTGGTGCCATGGTCACATGATGTAGGTGAAAGGGGGGGTGTTTGGACCCATAGGCAGATTATGTACCACCACCCAACCCACCCCACCCTGTGATAAGGAAGCTTATCATAGCTCAGGAAGGGGCTATAGAAAAGGTGAAGTGACTCTGAACAAGCAACCTGTCAGTTCTGGTAGAAATAAGAAAACAGAATTTTCCCATAAAAAACTACCAGTCCCAGAATGCACCAGGTTTCCAGCAGCCATTAGAGGAGCTGAAGTGGGGAAACGTGTGTTCAATCAGGAGGGCTATGAGGTAATCCCTAAGCACTCATCTCAAAGGGCAGGGCCTGATTCAGCACAGCTGCGCTGTGTTAGGGAGGATCACTCATCTAAGCAGAATAAGAGTAGAGTTTATTCTACAGATGACCATCTTCATGATCACCTTGGATATCCATAGAATTGTCCTCAGTATCCTGAGAATCAGCTTGAGTTTGATCATCAGTTTCATCTGAAGGATCATCAGAAGCAGAAGCCAAACCGGATGGACAGAGAGGGAAAGAGACCCTTTGGAAGAAGGAAGAGAAAAGCCTTTGAGAGGTCTAGAAGAGTCCAAAGCAGTACGTATACTGGGAGGTATTCCAAGGGCCAGCATACACCATTGGACTGGGGAAAGCCAGAGGAATGGTGCTGCAGAGCTAGGAATCACCAGAGGCTACCTGTGAGGGAGACGGCTGCACGTGGAAGGGACCCTAAGACCTGTGCCAGAAGGTATGTGAAGAGAGATCCAGTGTCCAGGGATCTGGATTGGAAGGCTGGACATAAGAACTGGACTACATACTGGCCAGGCTATATAGAGAGGAACTCTAGCAGCAATGGAAGCTCAGGTATGAACACTGATCTATGCCCTAGCTATAACCTTGAAAGACAGCAGGGAAACAAGTATTCTCCTGAAAATGCTCCATTGAGAGATTCATCTGTGCCAATCCATGATATTGAACCCATGCTTGTTGAACAAGGGGGAATAATAGCAGATGAGGATCCTGTTTATATGGACTGCTCTCTATCTAAACTCCATTGGTAACTTTCTGTTATAAAGTACAGCAACCATCACAAAGAAATACAAATTTGTTCTTTAATCTACTCAGAAAAGCTCCTGAAGCAGGATTTGACCCACATAGTGGAAGGCAAGCCAGCTAAGGGGTTTCAGCTGGTGACTGCTAGCAATTAAGCCTTACCTAATTGCTTGTGAGCTAGGGGAGTGAAAAGAACAGTTTGTTTCTTGCTTTGTAGCTTTTCATTTGTTGTTTTCCTGATTTTGACTTTGTTTTTTCCAAGTTAACACTGAAAGCAAGTTACCTAATTTATGTGCTACCAAGCATATCTGTGTTGGGAGAAATAACCCCATAAATAAATATCTTATTGGCTTTACCCAAGAGCACAACTAAATTATTGTCAGCAGCTGTGTCTGGTGTGAATGAACTACATTGCCCACAATACCTTGCAAATCATATAGATATATGCACTTGCCAAGACTGTGAAAAATTCTCACCCAGGTAGCCGTCTGACAACCCTCTGTGGCTCAGGGTGGGTAACAGGATCGCCCACCAATAGATCCACATTCTACCTCCCTGCAATGGTGGCAGTAGAGGGGACCATCAACCCCAGTCCTGCTGGGGAACAGACATCCTACAGGGCAGTCAATGCCAATCTGTACACATTCATAAGGCAAGGCAGACAGACAGTAGGCCTGGAAACACTCAGCTGCCCCCCCACCACTATCTGACATTCTCCAGCAGCAAGCCTCCAGCCGCTGCACCCTGCAAGGTGTTCCAGCCAGACACATACTAACTGCAGACAGTCTGCTAGCTAGTCCATAGTGCATGTTCCTGAAGGAGATGCGTGTACCCAGAACTGGGATGTCAGCATACACACCAAGCAGATAAGTCAGTGATTGGGCCCCAAAAGAAAACCCATAAATATCACATGAGAAAAATTCTATATAGCGCTATGGGGGAACCTAGCTATGCCATGGTCACTGCTCAGTCAGGGTGAGAGTGACCTCCCAACAGAACATGCTGTGGCCACCCTGTCTGTGCAGGTGGTGGCCGGGCACTACAATGTCCGAGCCATTGCCCTATGCCCTGTGCAGATGCAGCCAGGCCAGGCCACCCTATCCAGGCTATTCCCACAGTACCTTGCTCCTCATTATGCACATTGGCAGGCCAATACTGGCAACAGTGCTAGCAGTGTGGGCTGTGGAGTATATTGGCAGCCACCACACACTGGATAGACACACACTCCACACACCTATGCCAGCATTGTGTAGCTATAGAGGTGTTTGGCAGCCCTGGCCACCACACCAGTCCTGGGCACAGTGCAGGCATGGCTATGGTACGCAATACTGTTGGGGTCACTCTGTCAGACACCAGGCCTGAGGCACACTCCACAGACATCAGAAAGGTTGCTATGATACAGCTCAATCAGCCAATTGTGCTTAACGTAGGAATTGCTATCTGCCAGTTATCATAGCAACCTTTTGATAGCTATGTACAGTTT
This sequence comes from Ichthyophis bannanicus, assembly GCA_033557465.1. Taxonomy (NCBI): domain Eukaryota; kingdom Metazoa; phylum Chordata; class Amphibia; order Gymnophiona; family Ichthyophiidae; genus Ichthyophis; species Ichthyophis bannanicus. The sequence goes on from CM066034.1 coordinate 898,209,978, forward strand.
TCCCATGTTTAGGGTGGCATTGCTAAGGTATGCAAGTGCTAGTATTGGGAGATGCACACAGGGCCCAACATCCTGCCTCTCCAGGAGGCTTGGGATAATGGAGCCTGTGGGTACGGGTGTGTCTGCCCCTGTTGGCCGCTGCTCTAGGGCAGAGGTTCCCAACTCCAGTCCTGGAGGGCCAAACACTGTTCGGGTTTTCATGCTGTCCCTAATGAATATGCATGAGATACATCTGCATACCATGGAGGCGGTGCATAAAAATGCAGCACAGCCATATTTATTAGAGGCAGCATGGAACCTGAATGGTGTTTGGCCCTCCAGGACTGCATTTGGGAGACTCTGCTCTAGGTAATGCGCATGTTTATGGTGTCTGTGCTCTGTAGGGTAAAATGTAGGTATTTTGGGCATGTCTACGTCATCTGCAATAAAGGTTCTGTCTGTATTAGCACGTTTTAGTAGTGGGTAAAATATGGGGGCTGGGTTGGCAGGAACCACAGCTGGGACTTGAACCTGTGACCTTCTGCTCCTGAACACACTGGCTGTGTGCACTGCACCACTGTGTTGCCACAGAGGCAGTGCATTCCCTGGGGATACCATGACTGTTCGTCAGACAGGGCCTGTCTGTTGCAGTGCATGGCACCCACCTACACAGGGCTAGGCCACGGTCTGCTCTGGGCAGCTGCCACTGCCCACTCCACCACCAGTACCCCTCTGCCACCCTGCTGACATGCCCTTCTGCTGGTGGTGCTGGTGGAGCGCAGTCTCAGGCCATCCAGTGTGCGGGTAGGCGGCTGCCTATGGTGCGGGTTCTGGGGTAGGGGTGCCTGCATAGCTGTCCACGCTTCCCCCCAGCACCGCCTGGCAATGTTCTGTGTCAGCAGGTACCCCCAAGGGCACAGAACATTGCCAGGCGGTGCTGGGGGGAAGCGTGGACAGCTATGCAGGCACCCCTACCCCAGAACCTGCACCATAGGCAGCCACCTACCCGCACACTGGATGGCCTGAGACTGCGCTCCACCAGCACCACCAGCAGAAGGGTAGAAAAATGATTAAAATAATAGTGTGGTGGGACAGTGTTACCTGGTGGTGCAGGACTTACTCGGACCATCTGTGCTCGCAGGATAGGCAACTTTGTGGACACCTGTTTGCCATCTGTTTCAGCTTGCCACATCACCCTCGCGTCATCAGAAGGGGTTTAAAGCACGGTCCTCCTGATTGCTACTTGGAGAGTGTTAGCTGGCGTAGAAGGACTTACTCGAACCATCTGTGCTCCCAGGATAGGCAACTTTGTGGACACCTGTTTGCCGTCTGTTTCAGCTTGCCACGTCACCCCTACGTCATCAGGAGGGGTTTAAACCATGGTCTTGTACCACAGGACACAGCTGCAGGTGCATAGGAAGGGGCGTGTCTTGGAGCCCCTTCGGAGCACAGAGGAGCACTAGGTTGGATTAGACTGTCGTATGGGTAAATGGAAGAAGAAGACCGGTAGCGTGAGTACTATGAATCCATCTAAGACTGTGAAGGCAGTGGGTCCTATGGACAAACATGTGGTACTTGCTAGTAAGGACCCAGAAAGTGTATCCTTGCCTTTGACCAGTAGTCCGTCCTCTCTAGTTAGCTTCTCTAATTTAGAAGGGGGCAATATCCCTCCCCCGCTATCCAACATTGGTGTTTCGGGTTTGTTGACCTCCTCGCCTGTCTTGGCTGGGGGATCCTGACCTGATTTCATCAGCAGAGTTCTCCTTCTAGTTTGGGTGCCCTGATGGGTGATGTTCCTCTCCCATGGGTGGTTCATGTTAAGGAGGCCCTCAACTCTTCTTTTCATTTGTTGGCCCCTCTCACTCAGGGTGATTAACAGGAGGTTTCTTTAAAGGATTTCTGGAGTTTATTAACTGGGAGAGATGCTTTGTTGTCGTCTATTGTAGCTCAGTTTACCATATTTACTCAGGAAACCATTAATAAGCTCACTCATCATGATAAATGTTTGATATTATTTGACTCTCATTGTTTGAAAGTTGAGTCTCAGGTTTCCACTATACAGGAAGCTGTCTCTTCCTCTATAAAAGATAGTCTCCTGTTGGAAAATGGTGTTAGAACCAAGAATTTTAGGTGCCTCAATTTTCCTAAAACACATTATCTTTCTGCTGATATTATTTTTCGAAAGTATTTGAAGGAAGTTTTGGGGTACCAAGATTCTGCCAATCTCACTTTTAATAAGAAACTACCAGATCAGCCCCTACCCCAAGAAATATGTATATCAAAAAATAAACTTTTTGATGGAGGAAGCCAAGGGAAGCTAGAAAAGTAGTCTAGCCACACCAGATGGCAACTTCCTTTTTTTAAAGACCAAGCATTCATGCATAGAACGTAGCTTAGAACTCCGGAAAGTTTCCAAGTATTGAAGATTAGCTTCAGCAACCACAGGCTCAACACCAAGTCCAGTAAATAAAGCACGACGTGCACGTTTCGAGTGAACACACCCTGTCTCAAGCGCACATAACTGTTCTGTGCTGACCGCCAAAAGACGCCGAGTTTGCTCGATATATTCTCCAGGAGGGAACTTCCTACTGGCTACTCCAGCCGTCACTCAAAACAGAGGACCAATCTGACCACAGGGGCACACCACAACATCAGGGGAACCCTGCCACGTCAGAGATGATGGTCAGTACATGCTCGCTCAATCAATTTCTTTATTCAATCCAGAGGGGGCCACAGTATTCAATCTGAAAATCCAAGACTGTTCACGGCGCTGCAAGGCTGCAATACGATCACCCCCTCGGGGATCGAGGGGGATGTGGTCTATTATAGTCCATTGTAATTGAGAAAACTCATGATTAAATGATAAACAGTGATCAACAATTGGGGCCGATATCATCCCATTCCGAACCCGAGAAGCATGTTCACCAAGACAAATTCTAATTGTTCTGGAGCTTCTACCCACATAGATTAACAAACATGGGCACTGTATCAGATATACCACATGCGTGGAATTACAATCAGTAGCCCATTTACGAAAGAACTTCTGACCTGTGCCGGGATGTATCCATTCATGTCCCGTTAATGTTGATTGACAAAATTGATAATCCCCGCAACTAGTATGGCAAGCATCCTGTAAAGTAGGCAGGGAGGGCCAATCCAAATCAGGAGTAGAATGAACTACTAAGTCTCCAAGATTAGACCCACGAGTAAAGGCAATACGTAAAGGCTTTTCGAAGCAAGAGTGTAAGCCCAAAATATGCCAGTGTTTCCTCAAAATTCTCACCACATCTGAACTTAAGGTGGTGAACGGTAATATACCAACTACCGCATCTGTAATTTGGGGAGATATCCTATTCCCAGAAACATCAGAAAGCAACCATTCACGGTGGGTATAGGAGGCACGAAGACATGCCATCCGAATCACCTTACGTGGGTAGCCTCGCTGGGCCAATTGGAACACAAGTCTTTCGCATGATGTTTGAAATCATCAAATGATGAACACAGACGCCACAAACGCAAGAACTGGCCATAAGGCAAGCCCCTCCGCAAGGGTCCCGGGTGGAAGCTACTGTAATGTAGTAAACTGTTTCGTTGAACATCCTTACGATACAATGTCGTGTCAAATCCCTCATCCAGCTTAAACACAGTCATGTCAAGAAATTCAACACGTTGGTCATGGATGTGTGCCGTAAAAGACAGATTAAATTTTAGTCCATTTAACCAGCAGAGAAAACCATCCAATGCTGAACGGCTCCCCTTCCACAAAAAGAAGATGTCATCAAGGAACCGTCTCCAAAAGACAACCTGTTGAAAGTGGATTGAGGTATATAGGAAGAGCTCCTCAAAATCAGCCAAATAAAGGGTGGCTATTGATGGTGCCACAGACGCCCCCATGGCAATACCAAACACTTGCTGATAATATTTGCCTTCAGACAAAAAATAATTGCGTGTGAGGACCAATTCCATCATGTCAATAAGAAATTGCCGAGGCAATCGGGGGGGGAGCAAAAGTAAATAACTGATTCAATAAAAGCATTGCCTCAGTCTGATTGATGTTCGTGTAGAGGGCTGTAACATCCAAAGTGATCAAAGTCAAGTTCTGCACAGGATATGTAATGGTTGCGAGCTGTTGTATAAAATGAGTAGAATCCCGTATATAAAAGACTTAACAAGACAAGCCTCCTTTTGCAAAAAAGTGTCACAAAATTGCGACAAAGGTTCAAGTACAGAGCCCCGGCAGGAAACTATAGGCCTGCCCGGGGGAGAAACCAAGGACTTGTGAATTTTAGGGACCATGTAAATGATCGGCACTTTTGGATGTGAATTAATCAAAAATCGATGTTCCCTCTTGGTTAACCATCCCTTGTCAACCCCCATATCAACCAGGGACTTAATGTCCATTGAAGGTCCTGAGTGGGATTGGCATCCAAGAGTCTATACATTGCAGAATCAGATAGATGTGCTCGTAAGCCACTTAAATAGTCAGAAGTAGTTTGCAAAACTATAGCCCCACCCTTATCAGCCTTCCGTATAGTAATCGATGGGTCTGCCCGTAATTGTTGTAACGACCCCCATCCATCTCTGTGCAGATTAGCCCAGGATCGACGGGATTTATTTTCAAGAAGGTGTAAATCCTTTAACACTAACTTATGAAATGAAGTGATTAAGGAATCCGGCAGCCCAGGTGGCATCCACGTAGACCGAGAGGTCACTGTCGAATCATCAGAACCCACAACTTTATCCGAAAAATAGTGTATTATCTGCAATTTCCGGATGAATTTATGAAGGTGGAGTCGCATATCAAAGGGATCATAGCGTTTGGTAGGGACAAAAGTTAACCCCAGATTAAGCACCCGTTCCTGGGTAGCTGTTAAAGCACGCCCCAAAAGGTTCACCACTATGGATTGTTGAGGCGTCGCGCCCGTGGGCGCGTCACCGGTGGATCTCATTTGTCTGACTGATAGTCCCTCCGAGCACGACCGCCCCGAGGGTGGCCTCGCCGAAAATCCTGAGGTCTCCGTGATGCAGTTGATCGAGATGGCTCCACAGAGCCTTCACTATCATCCATGTCTTCCGACGAACACTCAAAAGCAACACGTTTTTTATTGGGATCCTCAGACTGCTTATACATCCAATAATAGATCTTATCGGATTCATAACACAGGTACACTACCAAAAAACTGCCTCCAGTTTTGCAACTGATTCCTATAGATTTTGGGGTGCTGAATCCAGGAAAAATAGCCAAAATGTTCCATCATGTCACGTTTTCTTGCAAAATTAGATTTCTTACCCATATAAGGAATGTTCACATAATTTCTTTTTAGCCGACTGCAGTTTATTTTCTTGGCCCAAAATAGAGGTTGTAATGGTTAACTAACTAGAAACACTCCCTCATGATATTTTAGAGTGTTTTGTATTCATTTTATACATTAACAGGACAATTGGGAGGCGGGGGCTAAATCCAGTACTCGCGCTGGTGCATGTTCTTTCCTGTTCGCCTCGCCTCGTTCGCTCGCTCAAACACGGTGGTTGCGACATGAACGTTTCTGTCAAATTTCAGTTTCTTGCAAGTTCATTATTACCTTTTGTTTGCTCAGTCGTAATCCAGCTTTATTCCGAAGTGGTTCACTACAGTTGTAGTTTGCAGTGCTGTGTATTTGTGATGGCTCACAGAGCCAGAGGTTGCGTCAACTCTCCGGACAGTTTTTGTTTTATTTGTGGGGAATATACCGTGAAAAAGCGGCAGAGGAACATTTCTGCATTTATTAAAAAAGTATATTTCGCCTATTTCGGTTTGAAGTTAGGCGATCAAGACAAATCGTGGGCTCCTCACAAAGTGTGCAAGACATGTGAGGAAGATCTACGCTTATGGATGAAAGGTAAAAAACAAGCATTTCGTTTCGGAATACCTACGATGTGGCGTGAACAAAGAGACCACAGCAGTGACTGCTATTTTTGCTCTTGCATTGTGAAGGGATACAACTTAAAAAATAAGAACGTAATAAGTTACCCCAACCTTCCCTCAGCAATTAGGCCTATGCCTCATAGCAACGAAGTACCTGTGCCTGAACCACCAAAATCTTTGGATCATATTTGTGTGGACGGTTCTGATCATGATGAGACTCATCAGATGGCTTTTCCCGATGAGTCCAGTACTTCCGAGTTTGAAACTGAACCAGATCCGAAACCTGAACTTTTCTCTCAAGCTGAATTGAATGATTTAGTCCGGGATTTAGGACTCCCAAAAGATGCTGCCCAACTGCTAGGTTCTCGGCTTAAACAGAAAAATCTATTGTCACCAGGAACAACTTTTTATTGGTACCGCAACCGCGAGACACAATTTTTGAAGTATTTCAGCAAAGAGGAAGATTTGGTATTTTGCAACGATATATACGGAGTGATGGAAAAGTTTAAACTCAAGTATGATCCTGCTGAATGGCGGCTGTTCATTGATTCGTCAAAAGACAGCATAAAAGGTGTTCTTCTTCATAATGGCAACACATTCGCTTCAGTTCCTATTGCTCACTCTGTTATTCTCCAAGAAAAATACGAGAATTTGGCCCTGATTCTTCAGAAGATTCGTTATGATGAGCATAAGTGGATGATTTGTGGAGACTTTAAAATTCTATCCATGCTATTAGGGCAGCAATCCAGTTTCACCAAATATCCCTGCTTCCTTTGCTTGTGGGATAGCCGGGCCCGCGACCTACACTGGGGGAAAAAAGACTGGCCAATTCGGGAGTATTTGAGACCCGGTGAGAAAAATGTTCTTCATGAGAGCTTGGTACCTCGTGATAAAATTCTATTACCACCTCTCCACATTAAGTTGGGTCTCATTAAGCAATTCATCAAGTCCCTTCCAAAAGATGGTGAGTGCTTTCGGTACCTTTGCTCAAAGTTCCCCCGACTTTCTGAAGCAAAGCTAAAGGAAGGAGTGTTTGTTGGCCCTGATATAAGGAAACTCATTTCAGATGGAGCATTCGCTGAAACGATGTCTGAGAAGGAAAAAGAAGCCTGGGATTCCTTCAAGGATGTTGTTCTCAAATTCTTGGGGAACAGGCGGGGTGAGAACTATAAGGATATTGTTGCCAGGATGCTCAATGCCTTCAAAGAACAAGGCTGTAACATGAGCCTGAAAGTCCATTTCTTGCACTCCCATGTGAACTACTTTCCCGAAAACTTGGGGGCGTACAGTGAAGAACAAGGTGAAAGGTTTCACCAGGACATCAAGGACGCAGAGAGAAGGTACCAAGGAAGATGGAACACCACTATGATGGCTGATTTCTGCTGGTTGCTGCTGCGGGAAACCCCAGATGAAAAATACGCCAAGCAGCGCACCAAGAGAAGCATTCGGGGGAAGAAGAAACGGGCCCACCAGGAGATTGATTGACCCAAGAATGACTTTAAAATCTAAACTGTGTTGACAAATATCGTGTTTTTACTAAACTTTGAAATAAAAATTTGCTAGTTATTACCACAGTGTCGGATCTCATTTATTAGAATTTTATTTTCACACCATCGGGTGTTTGTCTTCATGTATTGCAATGGTGCGGTTTGCGTTTTCTATTCTTACATACATACCTGTACAACATTTTTTGCACATTTCTTTGCTTTGCTTTGTGTCTAACCTCGCTCTTATATGCTCAATGTTTGTGCACATGTATGTGGCTGTTTTAAGTGCAGACAATTTTGCTACCATCACAGTGTGTTTTGTTGACATTACTCTATTCTTATGTGCTGCCTTGTTACAATTTTCTTTATTCTTATTTGAATAACTACTAAACAATTAGTATAAAGAATTCATCCAAGAAACTTTTATCTCGATCGCACTCAATCTGAAACGTTCACCTCAAACTGCTAACCCAATGTAGCAAAAAATCTGTACGTGATGGAGCAAATTGGTTACCAGATTTGGATTCAGCGCACAAAAAAACATAAAAATCAATCGAAACATTAGAGGCAGTTTAAAAAAAATTTTTTTTAGTGTACCTGTGTAATCGGTCTTGTCCCTCGTATATTTCCGCATCTTATATGCCTTTAAAAAGTCATAGAAACCCTTTATTTGCTGGTCCATTTCCTCCATCTTAACCCGAAATGAGTCTTCATCAAAAGAAGTCTGTAGTGCAGTTTTGGTCTCATCAATTTGTTTAATAACCACTTCCTCCTCACAAATAGTGCGTTCCAATATCAAGGCGATTAAATCAAAACTACACTTATTGGAAATCTGGTTCCACTTAAGCACAAAATCAGTGTCCGTGACAAACATCTTCGGGGCTTGCGTCATCCTCAGTCCCCTGGGAATTATGCGGGCCTTCAAGTATTGTGCCATGGAGGCACCATGAAGTTGGATACGGATAAGTCGTTTACGTAAAGCTTTCAGATTACCCACGGGGCTACCCACGTAAGGTGATTCGGATGGCATATCTTCGTGCCTCCTATACCCACCGTGAATGGTTGCTTTCTGATGTTTCTGGGGATAGGGTATCTCCCCAAATTACAGATGCGGTAGTTGGTATATTACCGTTCACCACCTTAAGTTCAGATGTGGTGAGAATTTTGCGGAAACACTGGCATATTTTGGGTTTACACCCTTGCTTCGAAAAGCCTTTACGTATTGCCTTTACTCGTGGGTCTAATCTTGGAGACTTAGTGGTTCATTCTACTCCTGATTTGGATCGGCCCTCCCTGCCTACTTTACAGGATGCTTGCCATACTAGTTGTGGGGGATTGTCAATTTTGTCAATCAACATTAACGGGACATGAATGGATACATCCCGGCACAGGTCAGAAGTTCTTTCGTAAATGGGCTACTGATTGTAATTCCACGCATGTGGTATATCTGATACAGTGCCCATGTTTGTTAATCTATGTGGGTAGAACCTCCAGAACAATTAGAATTCGTCTTGGTGAACATGCTTCTCGGGTTCGGAACAGGACGATATCGGCCCCAATTGTTGATCACTGTTTATCATTTAATCATGAGTTTTCTCAATTACAATGGACTATAATAGACCACATCCCCCTCGATCCCCGAGGGGGTGATCGTATTGCAGCCTTGCAGCGCCGTGAACAGTCTTGGATTTTCAGATTGAATACTGTGGCCCCCTCTGGATTGAATAATGAAATTGATTGGGCGAGCATGTACTGACCATCATCTGACGTGGCAGGGTTCCCCTGATGTTGTGGGGTGCCCCTGTGGTCAGATTGGTCCTCTGTTTTGAGTGATGGCTGGAGTAGCCAGTAGGAAGTTCCCTCCTGGAGAATATATCGAGCAAACTCGGCGTCTTTTGGCAGTCAGCACAGAACAGTTATGTGCGCTTGAGACAGGGTGTGTTCACTCGAAATGTGCACGTCGCGCTTTATTTACTGTACTTGGTGTTCAGCCTGTGGTTGCTGAAGCCAATCTTCAATACTTGGTTGCTGAAGCTAATCTTCAATACTTGGAAACTTTCCGGAGTTCTAAGCTAAGTTCTATGCATGAATGCTTGGTCTTTTAAAAAAGGAAGTTGCCATCTGGTGTGGCTAGACTACTTTTCTAGCTTCCCTTGGCTTCCTCCGACAGAAAGTTTATTTTTTGATATACATATTTCTTGGGGTAGGGGCTGATCTGGTAGTTTCTTGTTACAGTGAATTGTACTACTGGTACTTGGGGGGTTTTGTAATTTTGAATCTCACTTTTAATAACATTTACTATCTTCCTTGTTTTAAGAAAGTTATTAGTGGGGAGGAGGGGGAAATTGACTCTCTAACTTCAGTGGACACCTTGAATGTTTCTGAGTTTATCGAGTAATCTATGGATGAAATTTCTACTAAGGCAACTTTATTGGTTTCCTTTCATACTGAAACTGATAAGAATTTAGTGTTGAACTTGTTGTTTCAGAAAAAAATGAGTTATTTTGTGGGTAAAAGATAAATATTTTCCCCGACGCTTCCAGGCAGACACAGGCAAGGCGTAAGGCTTGTTTGGCTCTGAAACTGTGTGTTCTTGAAGTGGGGGTAACTTTTTTTTTTAATTTCCCTGTAAATGCCTGATTACATCAGGGAAAGATTCTTAAGTTTTTCTTGAGCCTTTTCAATTGGAAGAATTTTTGAAGTCCCTTAAATCACATTTCAGTGGTATGGGGTTACTATATTGGTTTCAAGTACATTCGTAGCAAAAAACCTGTGAGAGAGTCAGTTGGACCATTAGATGATAGAGGAGTTAAAGGGGAACTAAGAGGCGACAAGGCGATAGCGGAGAGACTGAATGAATTCTTTGCTTCGGTCTTTACTGAGGAAGATGTAGGGATGTTATCCATGACTGAAGTGGTATTTAAAGGTGTGGAAGAATTGAAGGAAATATCGATATATCAGATGTATTACAACTGTTAGATAAACTGAAGAGTAGCAAATCACTTGGGCCGGATGGTATACATCCAAGGGTGTTGAAAGAACTGAAATATGAGATTGTAGACCTGCTATTAGTAATCTGTGAACTATCATTAAAATCATCTCTAATACCTGAAGATTGGCGGATCGCCAATGTAACACCAATTTTTAAAAAGGGTTCGAGGGGTGATCCGGGAAACTACAGACCGGTGAGCCTCACTTCAGTACCAGGAAAAATGGTAGAAACCATCATAAAGAATAAAATTACTCAGCATGTAGATAGTCATGGCCTAATGGGAGACAGCCGACATGGCTTTAGACAAGGAAGATCTTGTCTTACTAATCTGTTATGTTTTTTTGAAAGTGTGAATAAACAGGTGGACAAAGGTAAGTTGGTTGATATAGTGTATCTGGACTTTCAGAAAGCCTTTGACAAGGTCCCTCATCAGAGACTTTTGGCAAAACTAAAGAGTTTATGGGATAGGAAGCAGTGTACTACTCTGGATCAGGAACTGGTAAAAAGATAGAAAGCAGAGGGTTGGTCTAAATGGCCAATTTTCCCAATGGAGAAAGGTGAATAGTGGTGTACCCCAGGGATCTGTGCTGGGTCCGCTGCTTTTTGACATATTCATAAATGACCTGGAAAGTGGAATAACGAGTGAGGTTATCAAATTTGCAGATGACACAAAACTATTAAAGTTGTTAAAACCCAAGAGGATTGTGGAAAATTGCAAGAGGATCTTGATAAATTGGAAGACTGGGCATCAAAATGGCAGATGAAATTTAATATGAACAAGTGCAAAGTTATGCACCTAGGGAAGAACAACCCAAACTATGGTTACACGATGCAAGGTTCCACATTAGGAACCATCACCCAGGAAAAAGATTTAGGCGTCATTGTGGATAAGATGTTAAAACCCTCGGCCCAGTGTGCAGCGGCAGCCAAGAGTGCAAATAGAATGCTAGGTATCATAAGGAAAGGAATGGAAAATAAAACAAAAGATATTATAATGCCTCTATACCGTTCCATGGTGAGACCGCACCTTGAATATTGTGTGCAATTCTGGTCGCCGTATCTTAAAAAGGATATAGTGTTATTAGAAAAGGTTCAGAGAAGAGCCACCAAAATGGTAAAGGGGATGGAAGGATACTCTTATGAAGAAAGGCTAAAAAGGTTAGGGCTCTTTAACCTGGAAAAGAGACGGCTGAGGGGAGATATGATAGAAGTCTATAAATTAATGAACGGAGTGGAACGGGTAGACGTAGATCGACTGTTTACATTATCAGAATATAGAAAGACTAGGGGACATGCAATGAAGCTACAGGGTAAACTATTTAAGACTAATATAAAAGAAAATATTTTTTCACTCAACATGTAATCAAACTCTGGAATTTGTTACCGGAGGATGTAGTAGAGGCTGTTAGTGTAGCTGGGTTTAAAAAAGGTTTGGACAAGTTCCTGGAGGAAAGGTCCATAAACCATTATTAAGAAGGGACCCAGGATATCAATGCTTGACCTAGTACAAACATTGCAGAACCTGTGTTTTTGGGGGAAACTGCTAGGTACTGTCACGCCCTCCTCCCCCGTGTAGGCGGTTGCCTGGAAGAAGGGGGACGTGACCACAAATTTATAGATCCTTGTAAGTGCTGATGTCTGGGTTCTGTGTAGTTGTGGGCCAAGACGCGGACAGCCAAGGTTAATTGGGGTAACAATAACTTTATTGTTAGCACAGGAATTTTGTATCTACTACCCCTAAATAACAGAAACAAAATGTGGATACTTTTTCAAACCAAATAAAGTCAAAGATGTAACAAAGTCCACCTGATACTTCTCAGGGTTGTCAGTTCCAAACAAGTTATTCAAACTTCTTTCCAGCTCTGAACAAGGTCTGTTCTTCACACTAGAAGCTTTACTTTCATGTAACAATTTTACTTTGCAGATAACTCAATAGCATTGCATTTGCTTTTCACAGCTGCTGAATGAGGTTGAGTTTTACACTTAGGCAGTACGCTGCCTCTTCCCGTGTAAAAGCTCAATTGCCTGAAGTTGGACTTCTCCAGCACTTATCACTTGCACAAAGTTTACACAGCTTTCACTCCTTATGACAGTAAGCACACTCTGTCTCCATATCAGAATAACTGCTATCCATCACAGCTGGCTCAGTCTGCATTGGTTCTACTTCTGAGTCTGATATGTCCTGGTTATAGTCAGGGTTCTGCAGAGCAACTGGCTTCCACTGCTCTAGTAAGCTTTTAAGCTGTTTCCATTTAGAATCCTTTTTACTTCTTGGTATATGTGAGGAATTAAAATTACCAGCTTCCTTTAAAACTGAATTAATGGAAAAAGGGCTCACCTTTCTTCTGGTATGTCTGGCTTTCCCAGTTTGGTTAAAAGGTAAGTATTTGTCCTGATACTGCTTCACTATCTCCCGTGTGGCAAACTGCTCAGCAGGGTCTGGCTCTAACCTCCGTCTCCGTAGCACACAATCAGCTGTTTGCTTACGAGCAGCTGGGCTATTCTCAGAGCTTGAGCTAGAGACACGCTGCCTGCCCAGGGAACGTTTCTGCAGCTTTTCACCTGGAACTTTAGTCCAGCCTAATCTCCCACCTGTAACCACAGCTTCCAGAGAAGACTCCGGGGAAGAACTCCTGTCTCTCCTGGGTAAGGTTTCCAGCCTCTCCCCTCGAGGTTTAAAGTTACTTCTGACCTGCTTCTCTCTGCTGCTTAGCCCGTGGTAATTCCTCTCCTTTACAGGAAGCTTTCTCAGACGCTTTTCCAGAGACCTTTCTTTCTCTAAGCAGTCTTGCTGGCAACTCCCCAAGCACTGTGTGCTACCTTGGTAATGGTTGCTCCTTCCTTTGCTTCCTCGGTTCCTCAGGTCTCCCTCTGGATCTGAATCCGAACCAGAACCTGAGCCAGAGTCCACAACTCTGTCTCTATTCTCCTTCTTCCTCGTTCCTTCCTCCTTCCCATTCTCCCTATCTGAATCTCCTTCCTGGTTAAGAGCATGGGGCTTCCCTATCCGCTTTGACTCCGCCCCCTTGCCTCTTACGTCAGCTCCCGGGGTTGTCATGGAGCTGGGGTGTGGCTCTCTCACTGACTTTCTATGCAGAGAGTTTCTCTGGGCTGAAGCTTTAACCCTTTCCCTGCCTGTATTACTGTCTGCTTTTGGGGAAAGAAGCTGTTTTAAACCCTTATTTCTGGTGTTTAAGCCCTCTGCATCATCACAGTACGTATGACCTAGATTGGCCACTTTTGGAAACAGGATACTGGGCTTGATGGACCTTGGTCTGACCCAGTATGGCATATCTTATGTTCTGTGGTGGAGAAGCAGGCTCAGAATTCAGAGAAAGAAAGAAAAAGCAGCTTTTTTTTTCTTTTCCCAAAGAAACTGCAGGCACAGGAAGGGTTAACACCCAAACTAAAGACAAGGATTCCCTACAGAGGAGTGCAGACCTAGGGACACGCCCTGTTCCCATGGAGACAGGGGGAGGAGATGGGAGTGGTTTGGGGGCGGAGTCAAGAGCCATAGGACAGCCCCTAACATTTAGGCAGGGAAGTTGCACTCACAAACAGACAAAGGCAAAGAAACATGGAGAGGGAAGGAGAGAGAAAGAGTCACAGACACAGACACGAGAGAAACAGGAGACACAGAAGCAGCTTGCACAGAAGCAGTTTGAAAGCAGGAACAGAGAGCTGAGAAGGCCAGTGGAGAGCTCAGGGGAGGATTCCTCGGAAGAGGAGATATTCTCCAGAAGCTCATGGCCTAGCCCTTCCCACTCTAAGGAGCCTACAGGAAGGAAGAGCACTACTAGCAAGGTGAGCCCTTTACAAGCTTTAAAAGAGCTGCTAAACAGGGAAACCTTTTCCTGCCCTTCCCCCACTAGCTTACGTTCTGGGAGCAATTCTTGAAGGCTTTACAACCTACAAAGGCTTCTCAGGCAGTTACTAAGGAAAGCAGATATCTGAAGGAGCCTAGCGAGGAAGAGATGGACCTGGGGGACAGTCTGGATGCAAGCAGTGTTTCAGATATGGAGATAGACTGTGCTGTCTGTACCAAGGAAGAGTAAAAGAACTGAATAGGGGTTTAATGAGCTGGAGGAAAACCCAGGAGTTCTTGATTACTGAATGTGATATCTGTGCTAGAGGAATAAGAACTGAATAGGGTTTGTTTAGCTGGAGAAAACCCAGAAGTTCTTAACAAGGATATTTTATGAAAAGCCCATAACTTTTAGCTAGGCTTTTAATGGTAGCTTGGCTGATAAAAGCTGCATGGATAAGAAAGCCAGGAAGAAGCTAAAAGTTCATATTGTAACTGGAAGAAATACTACTGCATTTGGAAAGTCTCTTGGTGGGCCAGGGAATATTGCTATACCTGCTGTGAAGGTAACAGTGGAGATTTATAGTGCCTCCTGGGGACCTGAAAGCAGACTGCTGTTGTAAAAAGAGTTTTTACATGTGGAACAAAGGTTTAAACTAAACCAAGCCAAGGACTGTTCAATAGGCTTGTGTTTATAGGGAGAAGTATCCTGAACTTTATATTTTGTAAGCTTCAGAACTATTCTTGCCAAAGAATTTAATTTGGTTAGGAAATTTCTCAAATAAAGAAATATTCCTGCGACCTTTGCACTTGGCTCCAATCCTTTTAAAGGACACAACTACATGCTATTTGGGCTGAATCTATACAAAGGACAATCGGAACCCTCTCGTATCACTAGGCAACCGCCTGGCCACACGGGGGAGAGCCGACAGTTCTTATGTTCTTATGTTGTTGGATAGCTTAGTATGATTGGGATTGGGGAAACTAGGCTAATCCTTCTGAAATTGTTATGTGTAATTGATTATTATTATTATTATTGCTGTATTTTTGGTATCACTCTTCTATATTGTGGACTTGTACAAATTTTGAAAGGTACTTAACTTGGAATTGCTGTTTGGTTTTGTAATTCTTATTTACTTTTTGTAATAATTTTTGAAAATGTTAATAAATAAACAAGCAAATAAATAAATAGATTAATTAATAAAAAAGTGTCTGGCAATGGTTTAAAAAACAAAAAGGCGAAGAGCTGCCTTTCTCTTACCATCTTGTTGTTGTTAAGTGCCATTGAATCGGTGTCAACTCATGGCGACCCTCTGGATAGTTGTCCTAAACTGTGTTCGGTCTTCAGTCAGGCGGCTCATGGTTGATAGAATGGCACCCATAGCTGCTGTTATTGTATCAATCCATCTCATTTTTTAAATCTACCTTCATCATTTACCTTGTTCTTGAAATAAGAGTCTGTAAGCCAGTTTTCTTTCTAATAAATCTCTTGGAGTAGAAACAGAGCCCTGTCTTGTAGTTCCATAATGACCATAATGGGTCAGCGGTATCTTTTCTGTTTCACTGTCAGGATCGTGATAGGTCAAAGATATGTCTTATATAGCAATTATGTATTTTCTACAGCATTAATCTTTGTAGCTGAGAGTACTGCTTAGCACTGGCAGATTGTGTGATGTTAAATTGCATGGGAAAAACACATTTTGTACAGGTAATCAATGCTACATGCCTTCTGTAGCCTTCTTTCCCTAGCAGCAATACTCATACCCACCCCCAGTTCATAGTCTCAGATTGCATGGACAGAAGTCAAGTAGATTGTATCAGGCTGCCCTTATTTAGGCTTGCTGCCAAACCAGTCTATAGAAAAGAAACCATAAGGCATTGACAGGTTGACCCAGAAAATGTCTAGGTCTTCCTATGGAGACAGTCATAGCAGTAATCTGCCCTAATGGAGACAACTGCAGAGGAATAGAAAACTTGGTCACCTGTAGCCTTGAGCCCAGCCTACCTTGGCTGCTTAAATAGCTGAACTGCAGGCAGCTACATTCATTGACTAGAAGAGCCAACCAGGAGATGGGAATCGGTTAAAATTAAACATAGCTATCCCACCAGATGCTCAGCAAGTACAGAAAGAAATACAAAGTAAGAAAATATGGAAATTGAATAGGGCTCACATATTTTCCATATCCTGTAATGAGCATGCTCCAAGCTCTAGAACTAGGATGGTGGAGATTTTGTCTGTGCCTGAAGGAAGTGGGGGACAGGGGCGGCCCAAGGGGGGTGCGGGGCCATGTGCGGAGACTCGGTGCGGGGCTTCATTTGCAGAAATATTTGCATAATGTTGCCATATACTAACTTTTAGTAAACATGCCTCTTAATGAGTGTATGGATAAAGAAAGACTAAAAGAATTCTACATTACTATAATCCAGTGCCAACCGCCAGGCACATTAGGAACTACTACAAACACTGCCCATTTAGAACCCATAGCAAACCCGCCATATCCTAACAGCACTACCAGGACTCACAAAGCACCAAACCCTACCTATCAAAAGGCAACACTGCAAATATTAAACCAATACATTTCAGAGAATAACAATACGTGACCTACTGGGGAAAGAGAACAAGTGGCAATGTCAAATAGGAACTACATAAACAGAATACCTCAGCTCAGTTACACATGCAGAACATAGACCATCACCAAACAAGGAATCACAATTTAGAAACAGGAAGACAATTAAACTGGGAACCCCAAAAGCCAAACTTGGAATGTACAACAACACTGCAGAAATAAAACTATAAATTAATTTCCTCTTGTACTAAAAGCGCAGACGTTAACAATGCACATTTCCCAGAGCTGACATATTCCAGTTAATACATTCAAAATAAAGAGATATCGTTCTACCTTATGTGCATTTTTTTCAATTGCAATTGCTCCAGCCACTTTCTTCTTGTTTCTTCGTGTCTTCTGCTAGCTCTCCATCGTCTGCTGTCCATTTATCCTTCCTTCTCTCTTCTAGTTTTTTTCCATTCTCTCTCTACATCTGCTTTAACATAATAATCTTTCTCCTTTTGCTCTTTCCTCATTCCTATTTCATCCACTCAAATTTTACCCCTCCATCCTCTATCCCCACTTACTCTCCCAATACCCGGCCAATTGTAGATTTTTCTTCCCTCCACACAAAATATTTTCCCCTCTCCATTCCATTATCCCAGCCCCATTCCATTCTAATCCTCCCCCAAAATCAGCTCCCTTCTAGTTCTAGCCCCACCCAGCATCCGCTCCCTTCTAGTCCCCCCATCAGCTCATTTCCAATCCCAGCCCCCCATCAGCCCATTTCTAGCCCTTTCCTAGCCCCACCATCAGCTGATGTCAAATCCTAGCTCCCCTCCACTCAGCCCATTTCCAATCCAAGCCCCCCATGAGCCTACTTCCAGTTCAAGCCCCTCCATGAGTCCATTTCAATCCAAGCCCCCACCACTGCCCATTTCCAATCTTAGCTCCCCCAACAGCCCATTTCCAGTCCTATCCTAGCCCCTCCATCAGCCCATTTCCTGTCCTAGCTCGCCTCCCACTCAGCTCATTTCCAGTCCTAGCTCCCTCCCCTCACAGCCCATTTCCATTCCAAGCCCCCCTCCCCATCAGCTATTTGCAGTTCAAGCCTCTCCTTCCACTCAGCCCATTTCCATTCCAAGCCCCCCTCCCCATCAGCTATTTGCAGTTCAAGCCTCTCCTTCCACTCAGCCCATTTCCATTCCAAGCCCCCCTCCCCATCAGCTATTTGCAGTTCAAGCCTCCCCTTCCACTTAGCCCATTTTCAGTCCTAGCAACCCCCCCAACCCATTACCAGTCCTAGCCCCACTATAGCCCATTACCAGTCCTAGCTCCCCATAGTCCATTACCAGTCCTAGCTCCCCATAGCCCACTTCCAGTCCTACCCCCATCAGCCCACTTCCAGTCCTAAACACATCTTTTCCAGTGCCAATACAATCTGATATAATCCCAGGGGTATAAATGATACCACCCAATGAAACATGGTGGCAGTTTATATAAATAAGTAAATATGTAAATATGTAATGTCTGAATCATTTCCATATGACCTTTCCCAGTGTGCTGTGCTTTCTCCTCCAAATCAATGTGTGTATACTTCAAAAATTTTGACATGATTGTACAAATCCATTTTGTTAATCAAACCGCTACTGATCACTGGAAGTAGCGGTATACAAATGTATGCTAAATAAATAAATAAATAAATAAACCCCATCACCCCATTTTCAGTCTTAGCCCTCCCATAGACCATTACCAGTCCACACCCCAATCAGCCCATTTCCAGTCCTAACCACTTCAGCTCATTTCCAGTCTTAGCCCCCCCATCACCCCATTTCCAGACTTAGCCCCCCATAGCCCATTACCAGTCCTAACCCCCATCAGCCCACAGCCCATTACCAGTCCTAATCCAATCAGCCCACCTCAAGTCCTAACCCCCCATCAGCCCATTTCCAGTCCTAGCACCCCCATAGCCTATTACCAGTCCTACCCCCATCACCCCATTTCCAGACTTAGCACCCCCCCATAGCCCATTACCAGTCCTAACCCCCCCCCCAACAGCCCACAGCCCATTACCAGTCATAACCACCCCTCCTCCCATCAGCCCAGGGTAAATTTAAAATAAAAAAAAAGCTGGCTGCTGCCGCTGCCGCTGCTGCCGCTGCCACAGCAGAATCGAATGTCCCGCGGCACCACCCCCCACATGCCCGGAAGAGCCCTCCCTCCCTGCATCAGCCCCTCTCCGCGTTGGCTTTCAGAGTGTGAAGGGAGAGTTTCTCCCTCACGGCTCTGTTAAGCCCCACGGACGCTGATGGGAAACAGGCATTTCCTGTTTCCCATCAGCCCCGGCACGCTTAACAGAGGTGCGAAAAGGAAATTATCCCTCCCTTCGCGGCTCTGAAAGCCGACGCGGAGAGGGGCTGATGCAGGGAAGCACGCTCTGCCAGGCAGGGGGGGGGGGGGCCCGTGGGACTCTTGATTCTGCTGCTGCCGCGGTGGCAGCTATGGCAGCAGCCATCTTTTTAAAAAATTGTATAATTTACTTTTAATGCAAAATGTTCTTTGCGCGGGGCCCCCTCAAACGCGGGGCCCTGTGCAAAAAATATTCTCGCTCAATGGACGGGCCGGCCCTGGTGGGGGATAGGGGTATCTGCTGTCATTTGTCCCATCTCATACCCAACTTGCTGCGTCCTGCTCCGTGCTCAGCTGTCTGCATGGAAAATTGACTGTGGGTTGTACAGATGGTAAAGCAAAAATCCAAAGAACATCATATGAGCATTTTAGTATCCCCCTCCCACCCCCCCTGTATGATGGACCTTCATTCTCCTTTTAGACCATAAAGGAGCACCATCCTGCCCCAGCCAATCTGCAGTCTCCTTTCTGATCTCTCTTGCTTCCCTTTCCGCTCCTACAGGCAGCAGCTTTTGGGCTCCATTGTGCTCCTCTTCAGTTAGGCTTGGGTGCATGCCTCCTCCCTTTCCACCTTTTGGCAACCCAGCCTTGATGGCAAAACTAAA
This sequence comes from Ichthyophis bannanicus, assembly GCA_033557465.1. NCBI lineage: Eukaryota > Metazoa > Chordata > Amphibia > Gymnophiona > Ichthyophiidae > Ichthyophis > Ichthyophis bannanicus. Next base: position 898,229,706 of record CM066034.1, read on the forward strand.
CTACCCACACCATCGGTGTAGTTTGCCTTACTTGGGGGGGCAAATGGTAAAGAAGTCATACCAGCAGGGGGACCAGTTGACCATTAGTGCCTGCAGCATTTGGAGGGAAAAATGTTGAAAAACCTCCTCTTATTCAGAATAGCACACACAATTTTTTGAAATTTTTTTGTATATAAGAATAGAAGAACTATCAGAATAGAGCTGGGGGGGGGGGCAGAAGTGCTTGAAAGACTTCTCTTGTCTTCTATCAGTGTCACACCCGGTGCTCCCCTTTTCGATCATCTGTTCTATTTCGCTCATATACTGTGCATATCTTTTATTAATATTTACTTTCTTTTTGTCCTTTTCCTTTACTTAACATTTGGGGGGCACCACCCCTTATAACCCCCCAAACTATGTTTATGTTTATTAAAATTTGATATACTGCCCTTTGGGGGGACATCAGAGCGGTTTACAATAAAACAAGATAAAAATAATTCATGACATTTCAAAAAAGAAAAGGAACTCCAATAAAAATACAGGAAAGCAAATAGTACATACAGACAGTGGGGGAAATAGAGGGGGGTATGCACAAAAGGGCGAGGGAATAAGCAGGAGTAGAGATGGAGAGGGCAGGGGTTAAGGGCGGTCAGGGTGGGAGGTCAAAAGCTTTATGGAAGAGATGGGTCTTGAGCTGGGCCTTGAATTTGGGAAACAAGGGTTCTAATTGAAAGTCCAGGGGGAGACTATTCCATAGAGAAGGGCCGAGAAGTAGAATGCAGAGTGGTGAGTAGATTCCAGATGAGCTTGTGAGGGGGGCGGGAGATGGAACCGGTTTATGTGGATGGAGCGGAGGGCATGGTGAGGAGTGTACAATATGAAAAGCGTGGAGAGATATTGGGATGTGCCAGAATGAAGTACTTTGTGAAACAGAGCAACTTGAATTGAACACGGTATTGGATAGAGAACCAGGGTAAATGGATTAGCAAGGGGGTGACATGATCAGAACGGGAGGTATGGAATAGCAGCCTAGCGACAGTGTTTTGGACTAGTTGTAATCGTTTCAGTTTGTATTGAGAGAGGCCAGCGAGAACAGAATTATAGTAATCAAGATGAGCAAGGACAAGGGAGACAAGGAGAGTGATCAGAGTGGATGTGGGCAGAATAGAGCAGACTGCTCTGAAGCAGTGCAGAGAGAAAAAAGTGTTTCACGACAGAACTAATGTGAGGCCAGAGAGGAATCTGACATGCCCTCAACTCTCCTGTGCCTATGTCGTGGGAACATCAGGAGCTCAAATTGCCCGGTAAATGCAATGCAAGCCTTTGCATCAATGCTGACTGCTGGTGACCCAGCACCTCCTGGGTTTTCTTGGCAGTGTGATCAGAAGTAGATTGCCAGGCCTTTCTTCCTAGGCAATGGAGGCTTAAGTGACTTGCTGAAGGTCACAAAGAGTGCTAGTGGGAATCAAACCCTGGCTTCTTGGTTAGCAAGCTAGTGCTCTAAGCACTAGGCTACTCCTCCACTCCAATCTGTCCAGCATGACATCCCGTAGGTGTGCCACTTGGCATAGGCACCCCACTTCCATTTTGACCCTCACCCTGGCACTAGCTTGACCAGGGATTACATTTTTATCATTCGGGCAGCAGCACATTTTTTGTTGTTGTGAGGAACCAGTTCCACTCCCTAGCTGATTTATCACTTTACATTCTCCCTTCATCATTCCTATACACATTTTTTGTGTAAATCAAATACCTGTTGATATTTAAACTCTGCGGTCAATGTTTTTTTAAGCATCAGCCACATCATGTAAACATGAAACTGGATATTCAACACTGGAATCCGGATATCTTCCAGCACTGAATATCCAGTTTTCCCACGGACCACCAGTGCTATCCAAGTAGCAGCAATATTCAGCCGCTATCAGGATAGCAAAAACCACATTTTTGATCTCATTTTATGTGATTTGTTATCTGCTCAGTGGTCTGAATATCTCCACTAGCTGATAACTCCAAACTCCACCCCAATTCAGCTTATGGACCACTCTGGCACTTTCTGGATAGTGCCAAGGCAGACAGAGGAAATATTCAGTGGTGCTATCCGGACAGTGCTGCTGAATGTTGTGCTGACCGGCACTTATCCGGTTACCAGATCCTGCTAACCAGATAAGTGCTTTTGAATATCTGGCCCATATTCACATGGGACATTCCCAGATCAGCCAGAAAAGCTCCCCCAACAAAGGGGGCAGAGCAGAAACAGGATGTTTCACTTTACAATCGAACAAGCAAAAAATGTTATTCAAATTCTGGTGTTGCATCAGTGACAGCAACGCAGACTCCCTCTACTGCCAGACAATGAGTGAGGAAATACAAAACTCTGAAACGGGCACTCAGAAGCTTACTATACCATACCCACACCAAGTCCGAGAACTCCAACCACACCATTCCTGCCTATGAAAAGTCAGCCCTTCAAGCATTCTAAAACATCAGTATACTTTCAGGTGGGAAAAGAACACAAGCCAGACTGCAAGGAGAATCCTACACAGAAGATACTTCTAATCAGAATCTCTCACCTCAGTTACAAATAGAAAACACAGAGCATCATCTAGTAAAAAATATGTAAACAAAAAATGAAAATGAAAACCCAAGAAACTAGATTCTGATCTGTAGAATACTAAAGAAAGAGAAACAGAAATGCATTTCTTCCTGCATGGAACAAAATACAAGAAATGCACATCTTCAATCAAAGCTGACATATTTCAGTCTCTAAAAACGGAAAATAATTTTTTTTGTACCTTTTGTTTAATCATTTCATTTTTCCAACTGTTAGACCTGGTTGCTTCTTACCACGTCTTCTGGTTGATTTTCTTCGAAGTCCTTTTCCAGGGTCTTATTTCAGTTTTCTGTTTCTTCTGTCCTTGTCTTCTTTTATTCTTCTCTGACGTTGATCTCTTTCTGTTTCATATTTTTTTCTCCTTTTCTCTTGTCTATGTTTTTATCTACATATAGCTAGATTTCATTCTTCCTTCTCCCCCTTCCAGTCCTCAGTCTCCCTCTTCATCTTTCATCTACTTACCAGGTTTCCATTTCCTACATTAACTCTGTAGTCCTTCCGTTCCCACCTATATTTCTCATTCTTTCACTAGCCTCCTAGTCCTGCCTTACAGTCACTTTCTAGTACTCGTTTCCACCCTCTGTACTCATCTCAAGTCTCACCTACCTCCAGTTTCTCATCCCCTATCCAAACCTGGCTCATTCCCTGTCACTCACCTCTTCTCCACCTCCAGTCCCTTTCTTACATCTTATCCCCTTATCCAAGCTCCCATTTCCCCTTTCACTTCCCCCATTTCCACTCTCTCACTTCCTTCAAAGACCTGTCCATTTCCTTTGTCTCTCACCCACTTAAGAGTTCCTATACTGGGTCTAAACGATGGTCCATCAAGCCCAGTATCCTGTTTCAAACAGTGGCAAATCCAGGTCACAAATATCTTATAGACTTCCAAGATTCCATGCTGTCTACCCCCAAGAATAAGCAGTAGTTTTCCCAAGTCTGCCTTAATAATGATTTATGGACTTTTCCTCCAGGAATTTGTCCATTTTTAAACCCAGCTATACTAACTGCTTTTACCACATCCTCCAGCAGTGAATTCCAGAGTTTAATTATGTACTGAGTGAAGAAATATTTTCTCCTTTTAAATGTACTACATTGTAAAGTCATGGTGTGACTCCTAGTGTTTGTACTTTTTGAAAGAGTAATCAATTCATGTCTACCCGTTCCTCTGCACTCAGGATTTTATAAACCTCTCTCATATCTCCCCTCAGCTTTCTCTTCCCCAGGTTGAAGAGCCCTAACCTCTTTAGCCTTTCCTCACAGGGGAGTCCTTCCATCCCTTTATCATCGTGGCTGACCTTCACTGTACATTTTCTAATTCTGCTATCTTTTTGGAGATGCAGAGACTGAAAATGTACACACTATTCAAGGTACAGTCATATCATTGAGTGATACAGAGACATAATGATATTCTTTGTTTTATTCTCTATCCCTTTCCTAATCATTACAAAGATTCTGTTTGCTTCTTGGCTCCCACTGTGCACTGAACAAAAGATGTCAATGTATTGTCCATAATGATGCCTAGATCCTTTTCCTGGACGGTAACACCTAGGGGCTCTTTTACTAAAATGCGTTACGTTTTTTAACCCAACACATTTAGTACAAAAACGAATGTGCAGTAAGTGCAAAGCCTTCATGGTAACTGTCAGGGGCATGACTAGCAGAGCCGTAGCAGAGCGAGTGGTGCGGCCGCACAGGGTGCAGAGGCTTAAGGGACGCATTTTAGCTTTCTTCCATTGCCTGCCGCTGCCACTTTTTCTTCTCTCAGCGGCGGCAGGCAACGGAAGAAAGCTAAAATGTGCCCCTTAAGCCTTCCGCCGGCGATTTCCACATCGGGCGCGCCTCTTCTCTCCTGCCGTGAGGGGTGGGGGGAGCGCATCCGATGTGCAAGTCGCACAGGGAGCAATCTTCCCTCGGTAAGGCCCTGATGACTAGCATGCTCCTAGCAATTAATGCATGGTGCAAGCACAGAAGTTTCATCTAGTTATAGAAACATAGAAATATGATGACAGAAAAAGACCACAAGGCACATCTAGTCTGTCCTTCCATAACAACTACAACAGTCCACTTTTTACCTTTAGAGATCCTCTGTGTTGGTCCCATGCTTTTTTGAATTCAGTTACTGTCCTCATCTCTACCACCTCCACTGGGAGACTATTCCACGGATCCACCACTCTTTCCGTAAAGAAATATTTCCGCATATCACTCCTGAATCTATCCCCCTTCACCCTCATCCCATATCCCCTCGTAGCAGAACTTGCTTTCAATTGAAAGAGGCTCTCTCCCTGAACATTTATGCCACGGAGGTATTTAAACATCTCAATCATATCACCTCTATCCCACCTTTCCTCTAAGGTGTACATATTAAGATCCTTCAGTCTGTCCTCATATGCTTTATAATGAAGACTACTAATCATCTTAGTAGCAACCCTCTGCACCGACTCCATCCTGTTCACATCCTTTTGAAGGTGCGGTCTCCAGAATTGCACACCATACTCCAAATGAGGTCGCACCAAAGACTTATACAGAGGCATTATCACCTCCGTTTTTCTGCTAGCCATTCCTCTCCGTATGCACCCAAGCATCCTTCTAGCTTTTGCCGTCGCCTTTTCTACCTGTTTAGCTACTTTAAGATCATCAGACACAACCACGCCTAGGTCCCGCTCTTCTTTAGTGGACAAAAGTACTTCACCTATGCTGTATTGCTCCCTTGGATTGCTGCAGCCCAAATGCATGACCTTACATTTTTTAACATTAAATCCCAGCTGCCAAATTCTAGACCATTCTTCAAGCTTAGCTAGATCCCTCCTCATGTTATCTACACCTTCCTGGGTGTCTACTTTATTGCAGATTTTGGTATCATCTGCAAAGAGGCAAACCTTACCCGACAGCCCTTCCGCTATATCACTAACAAAGATGTTAAAAAGAATCGGACCAAGGACAGATCCCTGGGGCACACCACTGGTAACATCCTTCTCCTCAGAGTGAGCTCCATTTACTTGTACTCTTTGTCGCCTCCCACCCAACCAATTTCTAACCCAAGCAGTAACTTTAGGGTCCATCCCTAGGGTGCTCAGTTTGTTTATAAGTCGCCTGTGAGGAACAGTGTCAAAGGCTTTACTGAAATCTAAATACCGGTACACCACATCTAGAGCTCTCCCTCGGTCCAACTCCCTGGTCACCCAGTCAAAGAAATCAATCAGATTTGTCTGACAAGACCTGCCTCTGGTGAATCCATGCTGCCTCGGATCCTGTAATCTGCTGGACTCCAGAAACCTCACTATTTTCTCTTTCAACAGCGTTTCCATTAATTTACTCACCACTGAAGTTAAACTAACCGGCCTGTAGTTTTCAACCACATCCTTACTTCTGCTTTTGTGTAAAGGCACCACATGAGCCTCTCTCCAGTCCTTTGGCACCACTCCCGACTCCAACAAGGCATTGAAAAGGTCAGTCAGTGGAGTTGCTAGAACGCCCCCAAGTTCCCTCAGTATTCTAGGGTGTATCCCATCTGGTCCCATCGCTTTGTCTACTTTAAGTTGAGCTAGTTTCTCACGAACACAGTCTTCTGAAAATTGTTCAAGATGTCCCTCGCTTCTGTTCTTATTTGTGGGTGTTTTCTGAGGTCCTGCTCCTGGTTCTTCATCTGTGAACACAGAACAAAAATATTTGTTAAGCAATTCCGCTTTATCCTTATCAGCTTCTACATATTACCCCCCTGTACCCTTGAGTCTGACAATACCACTTTTGCCCTTCCTCTTCTCACTAATATATCTGAAAAATGTCTTATCCCCCCATTTTATTGCATTGGCTATTTCCTCCTCCTTTTGAATCTTTGCCTTCTTGACTACTTTGCTAGCTTCTCTAAGTTTTTCCAAATACAGATGCCTGTCTTCCTCTCTCTGTGATCTCTTGTATTTCATGAAGGCCTCCCTCTTTTTCTTCACTTTTTCAGCTACTTCCTTCGAAAACCATAGTGGTCTCCTGTTCCTTTTGCCTTTATTTACCATTTTAACAAAAAGGTTGGTTGCCTTTAAAATACCCCCTTTCAGTTTTGCCCACTGTTGTTCTACATCCCCCAGCTGTTCCCATCCCACTAACGACTCCCTGAGGTATTGGCCCATTTTCGCAAAGTTAGTCTTCCTAAAGTCTAAGATCTTCACCTTGGAATGGATTCTAATACTGAACCACACCATCTGGTGATCACTGGATGCAAAATGATCTCCCACTACAACATCAGAAACACTTTCACCATTGGTAAGCACCAAGTCCAGTATGGCCCCTTCACGTGTGGGGTCTGTTACCAATTGCCTGAATAGTTCTCCCTGTAGAGAATCCAGGATCTCCTTACTCCTAGATGATACTGCAGCAGGAATGTGCCAATCAACATCTGGCATATTGAAATCTCCTAGCAGTAGCACTTCCCCTTTCCTAGCAATGCTGCGTATGTCTTCAATTAACTCTCTGTCCACCTCTTCCTCTTTCTAGTTTAACCCACAATGCCTCCTCTCTCCCTTTTAAGCTCTGTAATTCCAAAGCTTTAATAGTAGTTTTTACATATAGTGCTACTCCTCCTCCCCTTCTTCCTACCCTGTGCTTTCTGAATAAAGTATAGCCAGGTATAGTTACATCCCAGTCATGGTTTTCTGTGAACCATGTTTCTGTAACTGCCACTAAATCCAAGTCAGCCACTCCCACCAAAGCTTCAACTTCAGAGATCTTATTTCCCATGCTACGGGCATTAATACACACTGCTTTCCATATGTTACCCCTGTTACCCATTTCCATAAAGGTATTTAATGTATCACTTACCTGGGGGCTTTCACTTACCTGGGGGCTTTCTTCACCCATCCCCAACGAATCTAGTTTAAAGCCCTCTTCAGTAGATTAGCCAGTCTACTACCAAAGATGTGTTGACCTTTCTTGGACAGATGGATGCCATCTCTGCTCTGCAACCCTTGGAACAGCATCCCATGGTCTAGGAAACCAAAACGCTCTCGAAGACACCATCCACGCAGCCATGCATTAATCTCCAGGATGCGAGCCTCTCTGCCTTGGCCTTTACTCTCAACAGGGAGGATTGAAGAGAACACCACCTGTGCACCTACCTGCTTCACCCTCTGTCCCAGAGCCATGAAGTCACTTTTGATACGTTCCGAGGTATACCTGGCAGTATCATTTGTTCCAACATGGATTAGCAACATTGGGTAATAGTCAGTGGGCTTGATGAGTCTCGGCAAACTCTCCGTAACATTTTGGATCTTGGCACCAGGCAGACAGCATACCTCTCTGGACATCAAGTCTGGTCGGCAGATGGACGCCTCAGTACCCCTCAGAAGAGAGTCTCCAACCACCACTACCCTTCGTTTCCTTCTGGTCACTGATTCTGCAACTATGGGGTACTTGAACTCTGGTTCTTCCCTTTCCAGGGATGCTTTCACCTCCTCCACTTCCAGGGCTGCATAATGGTTCATCAAACAGTAAGTAAGGATTTGAGGGTTTCTTTGTTTGGTTTTTTTTGTTACATTGCTAGCTCTCTGACTGGGAGCTCTTAAAAGGGTTTTGTGTATTTTTTAAAGCAAGGTTAATTTCATTTTTGCTGTTTTAGGGGAACTGTACTTGAGCACAGTAGTATTGCTGAACTCTGTAACCCCCTCAGGTTCAGGAACTGCTAACACCTAATCAGGGGTTAGTGGGCCTGTTTCCTGAGTGCAATTGAAGCCTGCATAAAAAGGCTGCTTTGCCCTGCCCTTTTGAGGCTTTCTTAACCAGGGCTCCACACATCAAACAGTAAGTAAGGATTTGAGGGTTTCTTTCTTTGTTTTTTTTTTTTTGTTACATTGCTAGCTCTCTGACTGGGAGCTCTTAAAAGGGTTTTGTGTATATTTTTTAAAAGCAAGGTTAATTTCATTTTTGCTGTTTTAGGGGAACTGTACTTGAGCACAGTAGTATTGCTGAACTCTGTAACCTCCTCAGGTTCAGGAACTGCTAACACCTAATCAGGTGTTAGTTCCCTCCCTACCCACCCCGACTCCCACCCACCCCTAGTGAGCAGTCTTGCTTTATAGGGCACCTCCCCCTTTAACAAATCACAGTGAATTGGACCAGCACATTTTGAATATAATTAAAGAGATTTAACTGCTTTTTTTCTGAAAGGACAGCTGCGAAACCAGCTGGTACTTCGTAGATCTCTCTCTTTTGCTTTAACAGATACCTAAGCTCCACAAACAGAACAATGGCTGGGAAAAATCGTATTGCTAAAGCTGTTGCCCCGTTACAGCTTCTGCCTCGGTCCAGACAGAGGTCCTATTGCCAGTTGAAGAACCGGTTCCATGTGCAGGGTGCCTGCATGCTGAAGCTCTGAGGAAACAAGTGGAGGAACTCAGAGAGGAGGTGGCGAGGCTGAGGAGCATTCAAGACAGTGAGAAGTACATTGATGAGATGCTGCTTGCAGCAACCAGGCTCTCCAGCACAGGAGAAGATGGGTGCCAACAGAATGTCGATGGTTGGACAAAAGTCACCAGAGCCTGCAAAATCACCAATCCAACTTCTCCAGCCCTTGAATTGAAGAACCATTATGCAGCCCTGGAAGTGGAGGAGGTGAAAGCATCCCTGGAAAGGGAAGAACCAGAGTTCAAGTACCCCATAGTTGCAGTTATGTATTGCAGTGGTATTAGGTGCAGCCATGCTAATGGTTGCATTGATAATGCGTAATATGTCCTCTCACACTAACTACAATGTACTCTTTTTATGCCCACTCTTCTTCTCTACCAAACCTATTCAGCACCCCAACACATGAGTGGCAGGGCGCGAATCAGTGCTTAATAGCCGTCATACCCCTATGGTAACAGTTACTGTGGGCCTGAGCATGCAATAACAACACACTATACACATTCATCCTGCAGAGACTATTGCTGAGACTAGGAGCTCCTCTCTCTTCCCCTTCTGGAATACCTGCTGGAGCTGGATGCTGCACTTGGACAGTAGATACTGCCCTTCTGTAGAGTTTAGTCCTCCATGTCACAAATCCTAGGCTAGTCCACTGTATCCTCTTCCTCCTTTTCAGAACAGTGGAAACTCTGCCCTTCTGGGTACTCCAAAACTTCCGATAAGTGGCCTCTCTCAAGCAACTTGTAGTGCAATGGCCTGAGCTGCCCTTCTCACTATATTTATTTGGTTCACTGAGTTAGTCTGAAACCCTCACTCCCCCCAAAGACATCTGCCACTGTGGTACAGAGGCTTATTCAGCCAAGGACCCTTATCTCCATCTGAACTGAGTATTTCTACCAATTCAAATTTCCTTCCCAATGACGTCTTCTCCCATCATTACTTTATGGGTGTAGAGAATCCTCCTCTGTTCTGTAAACTGCAAGAGGCACAAAAAGGGCTACAAACCATATTTTAATAGAGCTACTAGAGGTCTCTGCCATCTAAACAGGGCAGAATTCTAGAGGTCTCTTCATTTGATAAAGTATTTAGAAAAAAACCAATCAATTCAGATAAAGAAAGCTGAAAATTTTATAAGCTTTAAATAAGAGGAAAAGACTCGGTGGGGGGGGGGGGGGATATTCACTGGTGGCGGCTAGTGCTGATAAAGCAGCTAGCCGTCTTCGCTGAACACTAAATCCAGATATTCAATGCTGGGGTTATGTCCAGCATTGAATATCTGGGTCAGTCAGATAAAATTAATCTGCTATCCAATTAGCTTCAGTGGCGAATGTTAGGCGAGCCTTTCAAGCCACTGAGGGATAACCGGCTAGTGGTTGAATATCGCTGCTAGCCGTTATCCCCGGGTGCCGCTTCTTCTCCGCCCCTGGAATGCTTCAAGGCTAGCCAGCACTGGAGCGTTCAGTAGTAGCACCTGGGGATATTCAGCAGCACTCACTGCATTAGTGCCACTGAATGTCCTGCTCACAGCAACTAACGTGCTTAGCAAGTCTGCTGACCTCATTAATCACTTGGAAAATCCCCCTCCTCAGAGATGAATGCCCTTTGAAATCAACTGTGTTAATGTCAAAGGCTGATTTCACAATCACTGATTAGAAAAACTTCCTAGTTAAATACTGCTCCATGCAAAACATATTAAAATTGCACTACATAGTGCTTCAAATATTGTTGTACGAAACAACTTCATTCAGTGGACCCATATAAATAAGGCTCAGTTTCTGGGAGTAGAGCTTTATTTATTTATTTATTTTATTTATAGTTCTTTTATACCGCACTCTTTTTCATCAGCGCGGTTTACATTAAACAGGAATACTCATTGCAAGCAACAGACTGTGATGAGTTTACATATAACAGGAGAATTCAACTGGGATTTTAACTTTGGGAAACTTTGTACATATTTGTAAAAACTTTGTAAAAACTTAGTACATATTTGTAAAGAACCTATATACTTTGAGAAACTTGAGAAGCTTCATAATACAAACCATTGTCACTCAATTGTCAACCCGACAAAAACCCGCATTTTGTCAAGTCAGCTACCTCATTGGTATGCTCTGTTCAAAATGGTAGTGCATCACATGCATTAGTGTCTAACGTCTTTTCTTCCCAGTTTTCTTCAGCTGAATTCATTGGGGGTTTTTTCAGCTGAGTCCATTTTGGGTGACCCAATAGAGTAGATCATTCTTCACTTTAAAATAGGGTAGATGCACTGCTTTATTGACCCTTTAGCCTGTCCCCTATAGCCATGAAATTGAGCTTCAAAAAGGCTCCTCGCTGTTATCTATGAAATTAGGAAACTGTCCTATTTGTGTCTGTGTGTCACAGGCCAGTCTACTACAATTACTACTATAGTGCTACTAAGCACACACCGTGCTGTACATATACATGTAAGAGAAAGTCCCTGCTCCACAGAGCTTACAACCTATTCAAGGCAGACAGAACAAACAGGGCACTAGGTTAATTCATTAAGGGAAATGATTAGAACACATATGAGTGTTAAACAGGAAATAAGGGGGTCAGGATCCAAAAGCAGTCTTGAAAAAGTGGGTTTTGAGCCTTCATTTGAATAGGACCAGAAAAGGAGCCTGATATATTATTACTACTTATCATTTATATAGTGCTACAAGGCATATGCAGTGCTCTTCAGAGACATGTAAAAGGCAGTCCCTGCTTATATGAGCTTACAATCTCATCAAGACTGACTCAGGTAGCTTATTCCAGGCACATGGCACAGCAAGGTGGAACCATCAGAGTCTGGAGTTTGTAGTAGAGGAGAAGGGCACAGATAAAAGCATATTTTCCTGATGCATGGAGTTCCCAAGGAGGGGTGTAAGAGGAGATAAGAGAGGAGAGGTTATGAGGAACTGCAAAATGAATGCATTTGTAGGTTAGCAGAAAAGGTTTGAACTGTATGCGGAAATGGATAGGGAGCCAATAAAATGACTTGAGACGAGGGGTTATGTGAGCAACACTGGCAGATTAGCTTTGCAGCTGATTTTTAAATGAATTGAAGGGGAGAGAGAAGATTCAGTGGGAGACAAGTAAGGAGCAGGTTGCAATAGTCTAAACAGAAGGTGGTAAGATAAAGTGAAAATTGCCCAGAAACTCAGAGAAGCTAAAGCCAGAGGAGAAAGAGAGGCAATCGCAGAACTCAACAGAGATTTCCAACGTGCAGCAAGACAAGACTAGGGAAAGTACTACAATAATGCATGCAAGGAAATAGAAGCAGAAACTGTTAAAGGAAGAATAAGATCGGTTTTCCTAAAGCTATGAGAGTTAAAGAAAAAATTCCATTCTCAAATTGGAATGTTACAAGATGCTCGAGGTTCTATGTTGAATGATGCCGAGAAGATCAAGAAAAGGTGGAAAGAATATACAGAGTTATATGATAAAGATCAAGTGAATCAACAGCTGTTTCAATTTGTACCTTATGATACGGAACCATTGGTGATAAAAGAAGAAGCTGAAGCAGCATTGAAAGCTTTATCAAAGAACAAAGCACCAGGCATTGATGGCATTCCCATAGAAGTATTACAACAATCTGATGCAGCTGTTACCATACTTACAAGGTTCTGCCAGAAAATTTGGAAGACAACATCATGGCCAACTGACTGGAAAAGATCTGTGTTTATAGCAATACTAAAGAAAGGTGATTGAACTGACTGTGGAAATTATTGCACAATCGCTCTGATCCCTCATGCCAGCAAGATTCTACTGAAGACAATTCAGCAAAGAATACCTGGAACTACCTGAAGCGCAAGCAGGGTTCAGGAAAGGGCGAGGAAACAGACATCATCGCAGATGTACGATGAATCCTTGAAAAGACTAAAGCATACCAAAAAGGTTATCTATATGTGTTTTATTGACTACAGCAAGGCTTTTGACTGTGTAAATCATGAGAAATTCTGGGCCACATAAAGAAGCATCAGTATACCAGAACACCTTGATTGTTCTCTTGCACAACCTTTACATTGATCAATAAGCAACAGTTCAAACGGAACAAGGAATAACAGAATGGTTTAAAAAAAGCAAAGGTGTACGAGAAGGCTGCATACTTTCCCCTTTCCTGTTTAATTTATATGCAGAACAAATCATCAGAGAAGCAGGACTGCATGAAGACAACAGAGGTGTGAAGACTGATGGGAGACTTATCAACAACCTTCGCTATGCTGATGATACCACATTACCAGGGCCAGCCCGTCCATTGAGAGAGAATGTTTTTTGCACAGGGCTCCGCGTTTGAGGGGACCCTGCGCAAAGAACATTCTGCATTAAAAGTAAATTTTAAAATTAAAAAAAAAGCTGGCTGCTGTCGCCACAGCAGCAGCAGAATCGAGTGTCCCGCAGCCCCCCCCCCCCCCTGCTCGGCAGAGCCCTCCCTCCCTGCATCAGCCCATCTACACGTTGGCTTTCAGAGCCGCGAAGGGAGGGAGAGTTTCCTTTTTGCGGCTCTGTTAAGCGTGCCAGGGCTGGTGGGAAACAGGAAATGCCTGTTTCCCATCAGCGTCCGCAGGTTTAACAGAGCCGTGAGGGAGAAACTCTCCCTTTGCGCTCTGAAAGCCGATGCGGAGAGTGGGGGGGGGGGGGGCCCACAGGACACTCAATTCTGCTGCTGCTGCGGCAGCAGCGGCACCAGCCAGCTTTTTTTTTTTATTTTAAATTTACCCTGGGCTGATGGGGAAGAGGGGGGTTAGGACTGGTAATGGGCTGTGGGCTGATGGGGGGGGGTTAGGACTGGTAATGGGCTGTGTCTGGAAATGGGGTGATGGGGGGTAGGACTGGTAATAGGCTATGGGGGTGCTAGGACTGGTAATGGGCTGATGGGGGGTTAGGACTTGAGTTGGGCTTATGGGGTAAGAACTGGAAATGGGATATGGGCTGATGAGGGGTTAGGACTGGTAATGGGCTATGGGGGGCTAAGTCTGGAAATGGGGTGATGGGGGGCTAAGACTGGAGATGAGCTGATGGGGTTAGGACTGGAAGTGGGCTGATGGGGGGTTAGGACTGGTAATGGTCTATGGGGGGCTAGGACTGGTAATGGTCTATGGGGGGTTAAAACTGAAAATGGGGTGATGGGGGGTTAGGACAGGAAGTGGGCTGATGGGGGCTTAGGACTGGTAATGGGCTATGGGGGGCTAGGACTGGCAATGGGCTATAGTGGGACTAGGACTGGTAATGCGTTGGGGGGGTTGCTAGGACTGGAAATGGGCTGAATGGAAGGGGAGGCTTGAACTGCAAATAACTGATGGGGACGGGGACTTGGAATGGAAATGGGCTGAGTGGAAGGGGGGCTTGAACTGCAAATAGCTGATGGGGAGGGGGGCTTGAATTGGAAATGGGCTGAGAGGAAGGAGGGCTTGAACTGCAAATAGCTGATGGGGAGGGGGGCTTGGAATGGAAATGGGCTGTGAGGGGAGGGAGCTAGGACTGGAAATGGGCTGAGTGGGGAGGAGCTAGGACAGGAAATGGGCTGATGGAGGGACTAGGATAGGACTGGAAATGGGCTGTTGAGGGGAGCTAAGATTGGAAATGGGCTGTGGTGGGGGCTTGGATTGAAATGGACTCATGGAGGGGCTTGAACTGGAAGTAGGCTCATGGGGGGCTTGGATTGGAAATGGGCTGAGTGGAGGGGAACTAGGATTTGACATCAGCTGATGGTGGGGCTAGGAAAGGACTAGAAATAGGCTGATGTGGGGCTGGGATTGGAAATGAGCTGATGGGGGACTAGAAGGGAGCGGATGATGGGTGGGGCTAGAACTAGAAGGGAGCTGATGTTGGGGAAGGGTTAGAATGGAATGGGTCTGGGAGAGTGGAATGGAGAGGGGAAAAAGATTTTGTGGAAGGGAAGGAAAATCTACAATTGGCCGGGTATTGGGAGAGTAAGTGGGGATTGAGGATGGAGGGGTAAAATTTGAGTGGATGAAATACGAATGAGGAAAGAGCAAAAGGAGAAAGATTAGTATGTTAAAGCAGATGTAGAGAGAGAATGGAAAAAAAACTAGAAGAGAGAAGAAAGGATAAATGGACAGCAGACCATGGAGAGTTAGCAGAAGACACAAAGAAACCAGAAGAAAGTGGCTGGAGCAGTTGCAACTGAAAAAAAATGCACAAAAGGTAGAAAGATATCTCTTTATTTTGAATTTCTTAACTGGAATATGTCAGCTCTGGGAAATGTGCATCATTAACATCTGCGCTTTTAGTACAAGAGGAAATTAATTTATAGTTTTATTTCTACAGTGTTGTTGTACATTCCAGGTTTGGCTTTTGGGGTTCCCAGTTTAATTATTGTCTTCCTGTTTCTAAATTGTGATTTCTTGTTTGGTGATGGTCTATGTTCTGCATGTGTAACTGAGCTGAGGTATTCTGTTTATGTAATTCCTATTTGACATTGCCACTTGTTCTCTTTCCCCAGTAGGTCATGTATTGTTATTCTCTGAAATGTATTGGTTTAATATTTGCAGTGTTGCCTTTTGATAGGTAGGGTCTGGTGCTTTGTGAGTCCTGGTAGTGCTGCTACAATACGGCGGGTTTGCTATTGGTTCTAAATGGGGAGTGTTTGTAGTAGTTCCTAATGTGCCTGGCGGTTGGCATTGGATTATAGTGATGTAGAAATCTTTTAGCCTTCTTTATCCATACACTCATTAAGAGGCATGTTTACTAAAAGTTAGTGTATGGCAACATTATGCAAATATTTATGCAAATGAAGCCCCGCACCAAGTCTCCGCACATAGCCCCGCACGCCCTTGGACAGCCCCTGCACATTACTGGCTGAAAGTGAAGATGATCTGGAACATTTGCTTCTAAAATCAAGGAACATAGTCTTAAAATGGGCCTGCACCTTAATGTAAAGAAGACAAAGATCCTGACAACTGGCAAAATCAATAAGTTCATCGCTGATGGAGAAGAAATTGAAATAGTGGACAACTTTAACCTATTTGGATCAACTATCAATAAAGAAGCAACAAGCAGTTAAGAAATCAGATGACGCATTGCTCTTGGCAGAATGGCTATGAAGGACCTAGACAAGATTTTCAAGAGCAGGGATGTCTCTCTCCATACAAAGATTTGACTTGTCCAGGCCATGGTATTTTCAATAATGTCCTATGGATGCAAAAGTTCAACAGTGAAAAAGATAGTAAGAAAATTAATGCCTTTGAATTATGATGCTGACGACAAATACTATGTATACCATGGACTGCCCTAAGAACAAACCAGTCAATACTAAAGGAGATGAAACCTAAGCTTTCTTTAGAAATTCAGATGACAAGACTTCGACTTTCATATTCTGGCACATCATGCGAAGAGAGAGATCATTAGAGAAAGACACTATGCTTGGCAAGGTAGAATGTCAACACAAAAGAGGAAGGCCAGCAATGAGATGGATTGAAGCAATAACAGCAGCTATGGGTGCCAGTCTGTCAACAATGAGCCGCTGATTAAAGACCGAACACTGTTTAGGACAACTATCCAGAGGGTCGCCATGAGTAGACACCGACTCGATGGCACTTAACAACAATATTTCCATCAGAGACACAGAAACATATACACATGCATGAACTCTGTTATACTTCAGTCACACACACATGCATTCAGTCACACACACATGCATTCATCCACTTCCCCACCCCCCAAATCAGGTACACACATGCAAACTAGCACTTTTCAAACAGACAGATTCTATCTGACTGTCTACTGGTGCTGTGTTGCTTCTGCACTCCTCTACTTCAGTGCCCCCAGTTCAAGCTTTTGCTACCAGTTCTTTTTCTCAGCCTGCAATAGCCTCCTCACACTTTACCCCATTCCCCTTACATTTCTACCCTTTCTGAGCAACCCCACTTACCTTTACCAAGAAACCCACTTATTCCACTGACTTTCTCCCAGACCCTGTGCAGAAAATCCGCCCACCATTCCTGTGATTAGTGCAGCCTTTCCATTGGCTGTAATCTACCACTTACTCTGCACAGTGAGGGGGGGGGGGGGGAGCATTGGCGAGCTGTAGAGCTAAACTCCAAAAAATACCCAGACAATTTAGACATCATTCTGGCTAAAACAGCTACTTTATAAAATTGTAGAATCCTAAAATTATTTAGATGGTTGGCAATCCTAAACTTCTGAGTCCTCAGCACATCTGACAAATCTGATTCTGCTTCCTCCCCAGGACCCAGGCAGCCATCAGTCAGACAAAGCCAGTCAGTAGGCTGCAGCAGACAGAGCCAGCCAATAGGGAGCTGGGGGAGATGAAAGTAGTAGCTAGGATACAGACACCTCCCTTTCTCCCTTGTCCTGCAGCTCTGGAGTATGGTGGGGTTTTTTGCTACAGATATATTGACCTACAGGAGAATATATTGGGGGTGCTCAAGCACCCACAGCACCTATAGAGATGGCACCTATGATCCTAGGTCAACATCAATATCAGCATCATGGTCAGTGGTCAGCTGATTTTGTTGATTCTGTTGTCTGGGTAGGCTCTTAGCCTATGGTACGTGTTTCTATTTCATCTTTAGACTTTATTTTCATTTTAAAATGCCAAAAAGAAAGTGTGTTTTTAATGAAGGAACATTCTAGTGATAGCATGGCGTTTTCTAACAAACGCCGGTCTTCCTTTTCAATTTCACATGCAGGAAAGGATGACATTGTTCAGTACCTAAGGATGGACAAATACAAGACTGCAAATGTAAGTGCTTCTTCAAGTAGAACTGTGACTTCTTTTTTTAAAAGTCAAACTTTTGATGAGAAAACTCAGTTACTGGCTACAACTAAGGGTACATGGGCTTATCACTGTGTTGTCCACAACCATTCTTTTTGGTCGTCAGACTATACTTCAAAGTTGTTGAGAAAATGCTTTCATGAAAAATACTCTTGTGCGTGAACCAAAATGGAAGCAATCGTCTGTAATGTTTTCAAACTTGACTCTATTGATTCCCTCAAGACAGATCTTTCTGAGACAATTTATTTAACATTTTTTGTGATTCCTCAAACCATGGAAGCATTAAAGTGTGCCCTATTTTAGTAAGGTACTTTCTTCTTCAGAAAGGGGTTCAGGTAAAAGTTCTTGATGTCCATGAAGTTAAAGGTGAAACCTCAGACATTGTTTCCAAGTACATTCTTGATACAGTTGAGTCTAATGGGCTAAGATCCAAAGCTTTGGCATTGTGTGCTGACAATACCTATTGCAATTTTGGTGGGGCCACTAAGAGGGGTAGTAACAATATTTTTTACAAGCTGCTAAAAGATTTAGGAAGTAATTAAATCGGTGCAAACTGTGCAGCTCACATTGCCCACAATTGTATCAGCACTACTGCCAAATACCTGCCATTTGACATTGAAGTTATTGTTGACAAGATATTCAGACATTTTCACATTTATACAGTGAGAATTGAAGAACTTAAAGAGACGTGTGACTTTGCTGAGAGAATCAAAAGCTCCTCAGATACAGTAACACTAGGAGGCTGGCTTTACTACCAACCATAAAGAGGTTAATTAAAATGTTCCAACCAGTGAAATCATATTTCTGAGCCAGGAAAAATGGCCAGTTATCATCAAAAACTTTTTTGAGAATGAATCAACAGATGTTTGGCTGTACTTTCTGTACAATCAGGCACTGATTTCCCAAAATATGACTTTAAAAATTGAGTCTCGGGATAGTGACGTCATCCGCTAAGATGGCTGCATAAGCGGCGAGCTCTGAACCCACCCCGGAGGAAAAGAGAGCTGGTAGCCCCATTTGGGAGTGGAGAGCAGCGAAAGAAAGTGAAGCGGACAGTGCAGAAGCAGGTGAGCTTGGCGACCCGAAAAAAATGGCGGACCTCCGGGATTACGCTTTTGGAGCGCTGAGTGTGCCGGCGGGGGAAGGCAAGATGGCGAGCGGAGAGCAAACGAGGCATCAGCAAGCTGAGCCGCACCCGAAAGAGATGGAGACGCTGGCGGGAGGGGTGAGGGGAGAAAGCCAGGAGGTCTCGAGGGAAGAATTAAAACGGTGGTTTGAGGATCTGAAAACGGAGGTACTGTCAACGAAGAAAACCCTGGAGGAGCTTATGTGTAGCCTGAAAGAGGAAGTTGTGGAGGTTTCAGGCAGGATGGGGAACCACGAGAATCGCTTGGAAACCCTGGAATTGCAGCAGGAGGAATGCGAGATGAGGTACAGAGGGGAAATAGAGTGGAGAGAACAAATGGCTTTAAAGTTGGAGGACCTGGAGAATCGCTCCAGAAGGAACAATTTGAGGATTAAAGGGGTCCCAGAGGATGTGGAGTTTCGGGACTGCACAAAAGTAGCAGAGGTGATTTGTATGGAGGCCTTGAAGCAAGGAGGAGAGGAGGAAGTACCGGATGGGATACCAATGGATAGGACACATCGGGCCCTAGGTCCAGTAAGGAATAACAGACCCAGAGACATTATCATTTGCCTGAAGGATTACAGAGTGAAGGAAAAAATAGCTGCGAAGATGAGGAGTTTAAGTACATTTAAGTGGCAGGGCTATCAGGTAGCCATATATGCTGACTTGTCAGTGGGGACACTACAGAGAAAGAGAGCCCTGGCACCAGTCACCAAATTGCTTCGCAAAGAGTAAGTGCGATATCGCTGGCTGTACCCCTTTGGCCTGGCCTTCTCAAAGGGGAAAAGACCTGGAAAGTACAAACACCTGAAGCAGTGTGGATGGCACTGAAAGCAGCGGGCATGGAGGCACAGGCTGAAGAAGCAAGGGCCGAGTGGATGCAAATGGAGCAACGGGGAGAGCAGAAGAAGCAGCAGGGGAAGGAAACACGGGAGCGGCGTGTGGAGACAGAGAGCGACAACAGGAGATCACAGCGCAGAGGGAACAAAAGATAAGGGAAAAGACTGAGGAGATGGAACGGGAAAAAAAAAGAGAGGGGAAATGAGCGGGTTAAAAGTTGATGTTGGGGGAGGCTTGTGGAGTAACTGTTAAGTACTCTGAGATGGGGCAAATGTGTTATACTCTGCTGAGAGGGAGAAGGGTGGAGGGAAGGTGGGGGGGTGAAGGGAGGGAAGCGGTAAAGACTAAAGTGCTTGGAGGGGTAGTAGGACTGATAGGATGAGGGTAGGGGGTGGAGTAAGGGTTTATGAGGGAGAAGGTGGGAGGGGGTGGAAAGCGGGATGGGGCAAGGGGGAAATGGGGAGGCGGGGGAGGTTCAGGGAGGCCGGGTGGCGCATGACTCCAGATTGGCCTCGGGGTCAGAAAAGGCAAGAGAACAGGGGAGGGAGGGTGGGAGGGAGAACTTAAGTGGGGGGAGAGGGAGGGGGAGAGGGGCGGGGGGAGGGGGACAGGAAGGGGGTGGGGAGGGAAGCGGAGAGGAGCAGGGAAAGGGAGGAGTTGATAGTGGCTACAGTAAATGTCAAAGGGCTGCAAACCTGGCGCAAGAGGCGCTTGGTGGAAAGAGAGGGTACGCGGTTAAAAGCAAATATAGTGTGTATACAAGAGACCACTTAAGAGTAGGGCAAGAAGGGCTGATATGCTCAAAGAAGTATCCCAGAGTGGTGTTGGCGGGACAAAGAGCCCATCCAAGGAAAGGGGTGGGGGTGGGGGTGATGATAGGATGTGAATATAAGGAGGTGGTGGTGGAGGAACGGAGGGATAAAAAAGGGAGATGGGTGGCGGTGCGGATGAAGATCAAGGATGAAGAGGTATGGATTGTAAGTATATATGGCCCCAACACGCAGAGAAAGGAATTTTATAAAAAGTTGATGGTAGAGCTGGAGGGGTGGGGGAGTACTCCTATTATATTGGGTGGTGACTTCAATATCATGGTAAATCCCAGGCTGGATAATCAAGGAGGGGGAGGGGGAGGAGGACAAAAGGAAAGGAAGAGTCTGCTGAGGTTAAAGGAACATCTGGGGTTTGTGGATATGTGGAGAAGTAGGCACCAAGGTGAAAAGAGATACACTTTCTATTCCCAAGTTCACGGGACCTATAGCAGACTAGATATGCTGTGGGGGAGTGGGAATTGGGTGGCTACAGCGAAACAGGTGGAGATAGGCAGTATTACATGGACGGACCACGCTACGGTGTATGTGGTATTCGATGTGGGGAAAAAAATCACGGG
Source organism: Ichthyophis bannanicus (assembly GCA_033557465.1). NCBI lineage: Eukaryota > Metazoa > Chordata > Amphibia > Gymnophiona > Ichthyophiidae > Ichthyophis > Ichthyophis bannanicus. Next base: position 898,250,797 of record CM066034.1, read on the forward strand.
ATTAGATTTTGGCGTCTAAATGAGGGACTCCTGGATAAGAAGGAAAATGTGGAGCGGGTCCGGGAGGTGATAAGAGAATATTTAGAACTAAATATGACAGGGGAAGTGCCAATGGGAAGCATATGAGATGGAATGAAGGCAGTGGTACGAGGGCACCTGATTAGTATAGCAGTGCAAGAGAAGAGGAGGAAGGAGGAGGTAGAGAAGGGTTTAATGCAGAGGACTGAGCAGTTGGAGAGGGTGCATCAAGAGCGAAAAGAGCCACGGGTGTTAACCGAATTGCAAAAATTACGAGGGGAACTAAATCAATTAAGGGCTGCAGAGATTGCATATAATTTGGCAAGACTGAAGCAGGGATGGTATGAAGGAAGGAATAAAGTGGGAAGGCGACTAGCTAGTAGATTGAAAGCGAAACAACAAAAGGCTAATATAGGGGCAATGCGCAACCAACAAGGGGTCTGGTGTACAAGTCAGCAGAAATTAGGAAGATTTTTGTGGACTAATATGAAAAACTGTATAGGAGTGAAGTACAGAGTGCGGGGAGGAAAGGGGAGGAATTCTTGGAGCTTGTAAGCTGGAGAAGTTATCAGATGGGGAGACAGAAGAGTTGGGACGACCGGTAAACCAAGAGGAGGTGAGGATGGCCATTAAGTCCCTCAAGGAGGGCAAAGCGCCAGGTTTAGACAACTACACTGCAAAGTTTTATAAAGTGATGCAGGAGTATATTGTGGGACTGTTGTCCCAGGTGTTTAATGGGGTGCTTCAGGGGGAGGACTTGCCGAGATCCATGGCGGAAGCAGGTATAACGGTTATACCCAAGGAAGGGAAGGATCAAACCACTTGCGGAGCATATCGTCCAATCTCGCTCATAAACTTAGATGCCAAAGTGTTGGCAAAAATTATGGCAGCCCGCCTGCAAAAAGTAATGCAGAAGTTGTTACATAAAGACCAGATGGGTTCATAAAAGGGAAACAAGGAGGGGATAATATTCGAAAGCTGCTGAATGTTATGTGGTACCTGCAGGAAACGGGGAGGGAGGCAATCTTCCTCACAGTGGACGCCGAAAAGGCATTTGACCGAGTCGAATGGCAATTTATGATGCAGGTGTTGGCAAAAATGGGATTAGGAGAAAACTTTATGAGTTGGGTGAGAGCGAAGTACGTGAGGCCCAGAGCCCGGATATGGGTGAATGGAGGCTACTCGGACAGTTTCCAGCTGGGTAGGGGCACGAGGCAGGGCTGCCCACTATCGCTCTTATTGTTCGCTCTTGTAATAGAGCGTTTAGCTGAATATATAAGGGGGCAGAGGGATATTCAGGGGGTGGAGGTGGGGGAACAATTAAGTAAGGTAGCCCAATTTGCAGATGATGTGATTTTTACTCTAAGCCAGCCGTTTACTAGTTTACCTAATTTAATGAAAGCCATAGAGCGGTATAGTGAAGTGGTGGGATATAAGCTTAATCTGACAAAGACGGAGATATTGGGGCTTAATTTAACAAAAGATTTGGAAGAACGACTGCAGGAAGGGTTTGCCTTTAAGTGGGTTACTAGCAGCTTCCGATACTTGGGAATACAAATAGGGAGCCCCCTGAGCAAGCTAACGGAGTGGAATTATGGGCCATTGCTGAGGGCGATAAGGCAAGACTTAGCTAGATGGCAGGGACTTCACCTATCGTGGATGGGAAGGATAGCTACAATAAAAATGAATAGTCACCAAGGCATGGCTTAAGCAGCTACAGAAAACCAAAACAATAAGCTATCTCAGAGCAACATCAATCCACATACCACCAACAGGCTCTGCACAACACAGTTTTATTCACCAACCTAATTCAACTAATACACACAAGTATCAACAAATCACTAAGGCTAAAAGGACCTCAGGATGGCTAAAACCCACATGTAGTGAAAAATCACTATAGGGAATAGCAGACGCTTACATCACAGGTCCCACAGCCACCTAACCTAACCACCAATTACACCTATTAGGATAATTCCAAAACACCAATACTAACATTTGCTTTATCAAATCTACAAAAACCTACTAACATACACCATTCATACAACATACAAAACAAAAATTACTTTAAAAAGCGTCTCAATAATAATGAATATGCTGATAGAGACAGCGCTGGAACCTTCAACGCTCTTCCTAAATAGAAGAAAAACAAAGATAAGGGTATACAGAATTATTTCATATCCAAGACAAAGAGCATACAGCACTTATCTGTAAAAGACGATACACCAAACAGCTGATAAGGAAGGTCCGAGCGACGCTCAATTGCATAACAGTCAACTTCTAATCCAGGACAACAACGGAGAACCTTTTTCAATCCAACAGATCTTCGATAGTAGCACTCGCCCATTAACAGAAAGTGAGGATATTTTCTCCAACAAAAAGCTTCTTTGTAAAGGTACTTCAGCAGTGCTATAACAAATCAGTTTCCTTCAGTCTTTGAAACAAAACAAGTTTCCTTTTCATCCAAACCAAACACAGTTGAAAAATCACTGTTGCAGGTAAAGTCCAGCTAACCTTGTTAGCTTCTCCCAGCTGTTTCAGGTAAGCTTTAAAACAGGCTCTACTTTCAGCCTCGGAACTAAACTGCTGTTGGAACAGTTTCATAGCACAAGTACTATTTCAGCTTTAAAATGAAACTTCTCTCTTTCCAGCACTTCACAGTATCAATTGCTCAGCATAACTACTTCTTGGCTTTCCTTATAATATCTAATAAATGCTTTCTAAGCACTTCTCATGCATAATGAGCATTCCATTGAGACTTCTGTAGAATCTGAATCCCCTTTATAAAATTCCACCTCCATTTCTTCCTCAGTGCTACAAGGCTCAGGGACTGGGATACATTCAGGGATTTCTAGTTTCACTTTCCTTAAAAGCTTAAAAGGTTTTCCCCAATGAACATTCCTTCTTCCCCCTGGAATAATGTCAGTGCTCCTAGACTTCCTTCCCTTTAGTGAATCACTTAAAGGTACTGTCTAGTTTACCTTGCTTGTAGAAACCTTCCTTTTGTCAGGCTTTCTAAAAAGCTCAGTTTCTTGCTCAGAGTCTGAGCTGCTTGCTTCTGAGTTAGAACTATAGTCCTGGAACTCTCTCAAGCTTCTTCCTGCTCTTCTCTGGCCCTGCCACTCGCTTTGGCAGTTCTGTCTGCTTCTCCTGGTTTCCCCAGTTCTCTCAGCTCTGCTGTGCTCTCTCCCAGCTCTGCTGTGCTCTCCCTCTTCACTTGCTGACTGACCACGTTTAAATGTTTGCCAGCGTGCTTCCCTTTCTGGCCCCACCCTCTCTCTCCCTGCTGTTGCCCTGGAGACTGGGTGTGGCTTCAGGCTAGCCTTGCAAGTGTGTGTTTCAGTATTACTTTCATTTTGGGACCTGTGCTTAGGTGAGCCCATCCCCCTCTTAGGAGAAAAACCTTCTTTTTTTCCTCTTTCCCAGGTCTCTGCTGCACCTGCCTCACCACATATCCCCCCCCTTAAGCTATTACAGACTGGCGACGCAACCCACGCACAGCCTGTAATCCTAGATAGGGCATCAGCGTTGATATGGAGCTTCCCGGCCCTGTGCTCTATCTGAAAATCGAATTCTTGGAGGGCCATATACCAGCGCGTCAAACTTGCATTATTGTCCTTCATTTTATTTAGCCACTGCAATGGGGCGTGATCTGTTACTAACAAAAATTTTCGACCGGTTAAATAGAATCGTAACGCCATTACTGCCCATTTTATTGCTAGGCACTCGCGCTCAACCGTCGAATATTTTCTCTCTGGAGGGGTAAGCTTACGACTTAAAAACATCACAGGATATTCTGTCCCCTCGTGCTTCTGCGACATCACCGCTCCAAGGCCCGTTTCCGAAGCATCGGTTTGAACGATAAAAGGTTGGTTAAAATCTACTCCGCGCAAAACTGGTGCCTCACACAATTTTTCCTTTAATACCTTAAAGGCCTTAATACCTGTTCGGCGATCCCAGACCACTGTAACTGTGTAGGGGCATTTTTTTTAAGCATTTCAGTTAGAGCTGCACTCTCGGTCGCGAAATGCGGGATAAAACGGCTGTAGTAGCCAATTAAACCTAAGAAGCTTCGAAGTTGCTTCTTCGTCTGCGGCTTCGGGAGCGTCTTAACGCTCTCCACCTTATCCAGGAGAGGTTTTACTATGCCATGGCCGACCAAGTGACATAAATACTTCACTTCTGTCGTGCCAAACATACACTTAGCCGGGTTTAGCGTGAGACCTGCTTGCCTCAGCGCCTCCAAAACAGCCTTGACCCGAACTAAATGTTCATCCCACCGCGAGCTATGGATGACAATGTCATCCATATATGCTGTCGCGTAACGCTGGTGTGGGCGAAGGACCATGTCAACCAGGCGTTGACATGTCGCTGCAGCCCCGTGAAGACCAAAGGGCATCCGGCGAAACTGGTATAGTCCAATTGTGGAACTAAACGCAGTTTTTGGGCGAGATTCCCTGGTGAGGGGAATCTGCCAATACCCTTTGGTCATGTCTAATGTGGTCAGATAGGTAGCCTGGCCCAAGCGATCCAAGAGTTCCTCTATTCGAGGCATAGGATATGTATCAAACCTGGAGATTTCATTCACCTTGCGGAAATCTATACAAAAACGTAACGACCCGTCAGGTTTGGGAACTAGAACTATAGGATTGTTCCAGGGGCTTTTTGACTCCTCAATCACCCCCATCTTCAGCATTTCTTGGACCTGACTTATGACCTCACTTTGCTTTGCCTCGGGGAGTCTATATGGACTTTGGCGAACTATTTCGCCATATGGGGTCACTATCTCGTGTGCAACCAGTCTTGTCTCCCCTGGTAAGGGAGTAAGGACATCAGAGAACCCACTTAACAATTTTGACATCGCCTCCCGTTGAGCCCATGAGAGTCCCTCTCCCATCCTATGTACAGGCTCTGCTCTACAATCAACAAGCTGTGGGCCTAACTCGTCCTCCTCTCTCTCCACACAACTAGCAGTCAAGCCTTTTATCTCGGCCTTACTAGTGGACCCGAATCCTCCCGAGCCCCGGGCAGTAGTGGTTAACTCATCCACTTCTTCTAAGGGCGGGAACCCCACCCGTTCACAAATCAACTGGGCGATGCGATCCCCCACGCTCACCTTAAAATTCTCCTGCGCAAAATTGAACAGGAGTACTTTAATGGATCCCCGGTAGTCTGGATCAATGACCCCGGCCCCTACGTCTATAAAATTCTTAAGAGCAAGGCCTGACCGAGGGGCAATTCGGCCATAACATCCAGGAGGTATTTCAACCTGGAGGCCTGTTTCAACTAGGGCCCTCCCCTGTTGAGGTATGATGATGTCCACAGCACTGAAAAGATCAACCCCGGCAGCCTGTTCTGTCGCCCGTTTCGGTACCTTAGCCTCAGGGGTGGTCCTACAGAATCTGAGCACAAATTTAGGTTTTGGGTCAGAGTTTTCCCTCCAGGGTTCTTTCTTACTTCCTGATCCCACTCCACTTCCAAATAAAGGAGCGGCATTAATCTGGCCTTTCCTTTCCTGGGGATGTCTTTCGGGGGAGTAATCAATTCCTCATTAAAGGATGTCCCTGGTATAGGGTCTTCCTGAGGGTCATTTTCCTTTTCTGAAGGCTTAAAGCCGGTGCGGGTAGTTATCATACCTGCCTTGCCTTCTCCTAGCCTGGGGTCAGCAACCTTTCCTACCTTGGGTAAGGCTTTCTCCCTGACTAAGTTCTCTTCCTGAGAAAAGGTAGCTGGTTGACTTGTTTTGCCCTGCAACTTCTCAGCTAAGCCTTTCCTGAATTGAGGCCAGTCGCGGCCTAGGACTATGTCATGTGGAAGTCTCGGTACTATAGCCACTTTTATCAGCTTTTTCATACCCAATCCTTTTATTTCAACAGGATGTATGGGATAGGTAGAGGCGGCTCCATGGATACAGCGAATCTTAATATGATTTCCAGAGGACTCTGGTGAGGGTTTATCTTTTGCCTCAATTTTCCTCCACAGCCTCTGAGATATCATAGATTGGTCTGCACCTGAGTCCAATAATGCCTCAGTTGGGATCCCTTCCACTTCCACTATTAACAGGAACCCTTCTCCTGCATCTCTGTGGTGGGTAATTACAAAAGCTTTCTTAGCTTTACAGTCCCTTTTAAGATGACCCAACTCTCCACACATAAAACATTTTCTCTGTGCATCAAATCTTTTATCCAAAGTCATACTTTCTTTCCCAAAGTTTGCAAGCTTTGCCTTCCTTTCTAGTAACTCCACATTTGCACTCTTAAACACACCCTCTTTCTCAGGGCTCAACCTGTTAGCCTTTAGAAAGCGGTCAGCCAGTGCAATGGCTTCCTGAGTGTTTTTGCAATCCTGGAGGACTAGGAAAGTTTGCACATTGCGGGGTACAGCTTCCATAAACTGTTCTAGAATCACAGTGTCTAATATGGATTCTAAATCCTTAGTCTCCGGTGTAAGCCATTTATAAACTAAGCTCTTCACTCTATAATAGAGAGCTTGAGGTGTCTCACCTAACTTCAATTTACAGGAACGTAGAAGCCTGCGATAGACTGTGGGTTTAATCCCATCCGATCTTTGATAGCTCGCTTTACTTCCTTATAATCTGTGACTAAACTGGCAGGCATGGCCCTATAGGCCGCCAAAGCTTCGCCTGTGAGAGAAGTGGCGAACCTTAGTGCCCACTGTTCCTTTGGCCACCTGGCCAGGAGAGTTATTCTCTCAAATGCCTCAATATAATCGTCTACATCAGGGGTCTCAAACTCAAATTGCTTTGAGGGCCAAATGAGGACTTGTAAAGTAACCCGGGGGCCGCATAAGACGCGGGGCCTCATTTGCATAAGGGACCTCATTTGCATAAATATTTGCATAATGTTACCATACACTAACTTTTAGTAAACATGCCTCTTTAATGAGTATGGATAAAGAAAGACTAAAAGATTTAGAAACAAGAAGACAATAATTAAACTGGAACCCCAAAAGCCAAACTTGGAATGTACAACAACACTGTAGAAATAAAACTATAAATTAATTTCCTCTTGTACTAAACAAAGCGCAAACATTAATGATGCACATTTCCCAGAGCTGACATATTCCAGTTAATAAATTCAAAATAAAGAGATATTTTTCTACCTTTTGTGCATTTTTTTCAGTTGCAATTGTTCCAGCCACTTTCTTCTGGTTTCTTCATGTCTTCTGCTAACTCTCCATCGTCTGCTTCCATTTGCCCTTTCTTCTCTCCTAGTTTTTTTTCCATTCTCTCTCTACATCTGCTTTAACATACTAATCTTTCTCCTTTTTCTCTTTCCTCATTCCTATTTCATCCACTCAAATTTTACCCCTCCATCCTCAATCCCCACTTACTCTCACAATACCTGGCCAATTGTAGATTTGTCTTCTCTCCCAGACAAAATATTTTTCCCCTCTCCATTTCACTTTCCCAGCTCCATCCCATTCTAATCCTCCCCCAACATCAGCTCCCTTCTAGTTCCAGCCCCACCCAGCATCCGCTCCCTTCTAGTCCCTGCATCAGTCCATTTCCAGTCCTATCCTAGCCTCACCATCAGCCCATTTCCAATCCTAGCCCCCCATCAGCCCATTTCCAATCCTAGCTCCCTCCCCTCACAGCCCATTTCCATTCCAAGCCCCCCTCCCCATCAGCCATTTGCAGTTCAAGCCCCCTTCCACTCAGCCCATTTCCAGTCCTAGCAACCCCCCCAGCACATTACCAGTCCTAGACCCCCCATAGCCCATTACCAGTCATAACCCCCCCTGCCAATAGCCCACTTCCAGCCCTAACCCCCATTACCCCATTTCAGTCAGCCCCTCCATAGCTCATTACCAGTCCTAACTCCCCCCATCAGCCCACCTCCAGTCCTTCCTAACCCCCACCTGCCCATTTCCAGTCCTAGCCCCCACCATAGCCCATTTCCAGTCATAACCCCCCCCCCTGCCAATAGCCCATTTCCAGTCCTACACCCCCCCTGCCAATAGCCCATTTCCAGTCATAACCCCCCCTGCCAATAGCCCATTTCCAGTCATACCCCCCCTGCCAATAGCCCATTTCCAGTCATACCCCTCCCCCCCCGGTAAATAAAAAAACAACCTGGCTTCTGCTGCTGGCTTCTGCTGCAGCAGAAAATCAGCTGTCCCGCGGCCCCTTTCCCTCTGCGCGAGAGCCCTGAGTGTGCTTCCTCTGCGGCATGCTTTTTAAGCCGCGAAGAGAGTATTTCCCTCTCGCGCGGCTTAAAGCCTATTCACTTTTCAAGCCTCGCGAGAGGGAAATACTCCCTTCGCGGCTTGAAAAGCACGCCGCAGAGGAAGCACATTCAGGGCTCTCGCGCAGAGGGGAACGGGCCGCAGGACAGAGCAGCAGAAGCCAGTTTTTTATTTTTTTTAAACGGCAGCAGCAGAAGCCGTCGCGGGCCGCACAACCTTCTCCCGCGGGCCGCATGCGGCCTGCGGGCCGCGTGTTTGAGACCCCTGGTCTACATCATCATCTCTAGTAAGGCGTCCACAAGAGAAAGTCTCAGTGCCTGATAGGTCCCACCCACGGAAATCTCCCCGTGAACCTGGCACTGTCCTTGCAGGCTCGTCCATTTTCTCTTGCACTGCAAGCCACCTGGACATCATCTCCAGTAACAGTCTTTGCTGTGCCTGGAGTATGGTCTTCGCCTGTTCTAGGCTCTGCGCTGACATCTCCCTTTGCTTGGCAAACTGGTCAGCCACCCAGGACAGGATGTCACGATTCTCCATTATTGTAGTAGTGCTGTAAAAAAAAAACAAAGAGAAACAAACACCAAGTGCGGTACTTTCTTATGTTCCCCTTTTCTAGTGAGCACTCCCCTACAGCCTCCCTCTTACACCAGCATCCGGCGATAACCCCTCCAGCCTACGGGTTACCTGGCCCTGGTGCAGAGTCTCGCCTTGTCAACCACGTGGATACCGACTCCAACTTCACTGCCGCTCCGGATCTTTCCTCCGCTTAGCAGGACAGCAGGTGTGTTGACAGCAGCTGCTTCTCTGGGGGTCCTCTCCTCCTTCTGAGGTCAGGATCTTCTTTTAGGCGTGCAAAAACTTGACGAAAATCCAAGAACTACGCCACCTGTGGGCCGGAAGTCCTCCTAGGCGGCTGCCTAGTAGGGGCGGCGGGCCGTATTACTTGTGTCTTGCTTCAGCCTGGTAGCTGAGGCCCTTAATTGTGTAGTTGTGGGGCAGTTAAAAGCAGTACAAGTGGAAATAGGCCAACACAGGAAAATTTATTTCTAAATTTTATTTTAATCATCAAGTTTTCAAATTGGACCTTGGCAGAAGGTTCCAAACCATTAACAGAAAGTGAGGATATTTTCTCCAACAAAAAGCTTCTTTGTAAAGGTACTTCAGCAGTGCTATAACAAATCAGTTTCCTTCAGTCTTTGAAACAAAACAAGTTTCCTTTTCATCCAAACCAAACACAGTTGAAAAATCACTGTTGCAGGTAAAGTCCAGCTAACCTTGTTAGGTTCTCCCAGCTGTTTCAGGTAAGCTTTAAAACAGGCTCTACTTTCAGCCTCGGAACTAAACTGCTGTTGGAACAGTTTCATAGCACAAGTACTATTTCAGCTTTAAAATGAAACTTCTCTCTTTCCAGCACTTCACAGTATCAATTGCTCAGCATAACTAATTCTTGGCTTTCCTTATAATATCTAATAAATGCTTTCTAAGCACTTCTCATGCATAATGAGCATTCCATTGAGACTTCTGTAGAATCTGAATCCCCTTTATAAAATTCCACCTCCATTTCTTCCTCAGTGTTACAAGCTCGGGGACTGGGATACGTTCAAGGATTTCTAGTTTCACTTTCCTTAAAAGCTTAAAATGTTTTCCCCAATGAACATTCCTTCTTCCCCCTGGAATAATGTCAGTGCTCCTAGACTTCCTTCCCTTTAGTGAATCACTTAAAGGTACTGTCTGGTTTACCTTGCTTGTAAAAACCTTCCTTTTGTCAGGCTTTCTAAAAAGCTTCGTTTCTTGCTCAGTCTGAGCTGCTTGCTTCTGAGTTAGAACTATAGTCCTGGAACTCTCTCAAGCTTCTTCCTGCTCTTCTCTGGCCCTGCCACTCGCTTTGGCAGTTCTGTCTGCTTCTCCTGGTTTCCCCAGTTCTCTCAGCTCTGCTGTGCTCTCTCCCAGCTCTGCTGTGCTCTCCCTCTTCACTTGCTGACTGACCACGTTTAAATGTTTGCCAGCGTGCTTCCCTTTCTGGCCCCACCCTCTCTCTCCCTGCTGTTGCCCTGGAGACTGGGTGTGGCTTCAGGCTAGCCTTGCAAGTGTGTGTTTCAGTACTACTTTCATTTTGGGACCTGTGCTTAGGTGAACCCATCCCCCTCTTAGGAGAAAAACCTTCTTTTTTTCCTCTTTCCCAGGTCTGTGCTGCACCTGCCTCACCACAAAATGTACCACGAGCAAGGGCCAAGAAGAAGGAAGCACCAGGAGCATTGAGCTAAGCCCTAGGATTGAATGGGAAAGCAATGCTGAGCAAAGGAACAGTCACTTTGGGAAACAGAGCAGTGCTGAAGGAAGAAGCCAGAAGTTAGGCTTGGAAAGAGGCCTGCGCTTACCGGAGGAACCAGTGACCAGACTGAAAGGTAACAAGAGCTTTCAGGGAAAAGACTGGCACGAGGATTGTATCCCTGGAGAACTACTGGAAGGAGAAAGTTCCTGTTCTACATGCTGTTGGAAGCCAAGGTATGCTGACTCTGTTTTTAAGGGAAAAAGCTCACCTTATAAGTGCCCTTTTAAAAGCAATGCTCGTTTTACAAGAAAGGAAAGTAAACCTACCTTGTATAACCAAGATGGTAAAAGCACAAAGGTAGGCCACGCTCACTGGCGAACCTTAGAAGAACTCTACAAACACCCAGAGAATAAGAATAGCGACTGGCCAGTTCCAATAGCCAGAGAAACCCCAGATACAGAAAGGGATAACTCTGACTCAGAGCCGATGCAAGTGGAATTTGTGGAGCCTAGTCTTTTGTCTCAAGAGGAGATGGACTGTTCTCTATGCGTTACAAGCAGTATAGAATCACTGCTAGACTTGTAAATAATATATGCTGTCTCCAGAGTGTTACTTGTATGCTAAAAGGAAGAAGAGTATTGAAACGGTTGAGTTACTCTAGGAAGCCTTAATTAATCCTTGTTACAACTGTGAAGCATAACAGTTTTTCTTTACCATGAGTTTGTTTCATTCCTGAAGTAAAGGACATTTTCCTCTATGTTGTGACCCACCTGAATCTTTTGCGTAAAGGGAAATAAAAGCCTATGTTATCCCTCTACTCTGCATTCACAATTTACTTCTTAATAGGAGCTGAACTACTAAGACCAGGCTGCACCTGGCTCTTAAAGGAACCTCCTCTCATATAAAAATATCTTTGTGTCCAACCTACCCCTATGACCACTGGCCACTAGGGGCGGTATGCAACACTGTACAGCAGCTGAATCTCGCCACTATACATGGACTTGTGTATTCCCTGCCCTCACTCTGCCCTAATTCCACCTAGGCATTATATGGTTACTGTCTGGGTTAGAGTGATTTTCGCCTGACACTGTTTGGAGGGCGGTTTTATAACAGGTGCTATTTTAGCCTATTTTTAGGTGCCTGCATGTCTTTATAAAATAATAGGAGTAAACTGGATGAAATCATGGCTAGATTGGAGCTACAGACCTTTATGCCTGCTCAGGAGCAGTGTAAATGTTAACACATATTTTATAAAATAGATTCATTAATTATGACTTCACTCATGATCCATCCAAACTCCGCCCCAGAACATACCTACATCAGCACCATGTAAAAGTATATGCCAGAGAATGTTTACTAAGCCCCATGCTGGTAACATGCATGTGGGCCGTGCTACCAGCATGGGGCTTTGAGCCAACTGCAGGGGGGCAGGTATATCCTTCCCCCTGCAGCTACCATCCTTCAATGCAGCAAACTGGCCATGGGTGCAACTAACACCACTCATTAAGTAGTGAAGGCCACAAACACAGATCAATGTACAACCCCTCAAACCTTATTCATATCCCTCTTCTTTCCCTCTCTTCTCTGCCTTTTTCATTCATCTTGTGCGATGCATATTCTGTCTCCAATAAACGTGCCTTCATTCATGACCTCTTTATCTGTAATGCTCTTCATCTTCTGGCTCTTATTGAAACTTGGCTTCTTCCTGTAAACTCTGCTTCAGTCACTGCCCGTTGGCTGTGGCAGTGGTGTGGGATTTCTACTCTCTCATTCCTGCCAATTTCAGCCCATCCTCATGCCTCGGTCTCATTCCTTTTCTTCCTTTGAAGTCCACTCCATCCGCCTACATACTTCACTACCTCTCCAAACAGCTGTCAGTTACTGACCCACTGACAAGTCCACCTCAACCTTTCTCACCGACTGATTCCTGGTTCTTCTCCTTTTCGAGATGTATCTTCCCCTACCCTTACTCTTGGGGATTTTAACATTCATGTTGATGACTCTTATGTGTTAAAGCTTCTTTCCATAACTTCCTCATTCAACCTTCAGCTGTGCTCTACCGCTCTTACTCATAAGCATGGCCACTGCCTCAACCTGGTCTTTTCCTCCAACTGCCCTCAAACCTCTCCACCTCATTTCTTCCCTTATCTGATCATCACCTGCTGTCAAAGAGCCTTCTTATCACCAAGCCTAGACCCAGCCCAGAGCCTTGCTTGGACTTTTGGGATATGTAGTTGAATAAGCAGTTGTGGCACCGAGGTAAGGCTTCAAAAAGGTTTTATTTCCCCTTCCAAGAGGTTTCTTTTGGGTGAGTCAAACAAAACTTAAACAGCTCCACTTGGGCAAAAACAAAGCAAGAACAGGAACAAAAATTGCTTACTTTCAACTTTTAAACAAGTAAATGAAAAGTACTCAAAAACAGCTCTCTTCAGCAAACAAAGGCATTTTCTTTGTGGCTTTCAAGCTTTGGCAATTCTACTCACTTATCTTAGAGACAACACGTTATCTGAGACAGAGAGCGTACAGTCCATGTAATCACTGCTTACATTATCCCCCTGTAGCTCATATTGCATCTCTTCAGGCTCTTCTGTTAAGAAGTCATCTCTTGCAGCATGTGAAACATTGCTAAACAGTCTCCCCTTGCTCTGCAGGAAGTCTCTTTCCCTCTGGGTGAGAATGTTAGCTATGCTGCTACCGTATTCCTTGGAGTGTCTTTCTTGGGAGCTTCTTAAATGTGGTGGGAGATAGAGAGAATTCCTAGTTTCACTTTTCCCTCTAGTAGAAACATTAGGGTTAGCCTTGCACAGTCTCTGCCTCAAGCTTTGCTCAGTTGCTATCGATGCTGGAATAAAATCACGTAAAAACCTCTCCCGGCTTCTGCCTTTAAAACCTCTTCCAGATACAGGCTTATGCTCAGGTATAAAAGCTTTACTGCTTTTCTGCCAGTTGTTTGTATAAAAACTTTCCTCTGGCTTCCTCCAGCTAACTTCACAATCAAATGTTTGGTTACCTTTTTGATAGCACTTGCTGGGCTTTGACACTCTCAGAGTTCTGCTCTCAGCTCCCTTCCAATTAGAATTTCTCCGTTTATATCTCTGGCTTCCAGCCTCACAGCTACCTGCACCCGTGCTCCAACCGGGTTCTATTTCACTCCTGCTGTGTCCTGCGTATGTATTCTCTCTCACACCTTCACTCTCACTCTCACTTTCACTCCTGCTCCCACGCTCACTCCATCTGTTGCTTGAACTCTCAAGCTGGCTCCGTCTCTCTCTAGCCCCACGTTGGCTCTGTCCAACCCCACGTTGGCTCTCTCTAGACTGACTCTCTTGCACACGCTGACTCTGTCTAACCCCACGTGCAGTGAGCTTTTCTATGTGCGTGTCAGCTCCACCCACACCCAGCTGGCTTCCATTAGCTCCTAATTCCCTAGCCTTTCTGTTGTTTGGGCGTGTTTCCTTTGCACGTGAGCTACTTTGTTTAGGTTGCCAATGGCAACATCCTACCCTGTGTTCCTCTGAACTGTCATGATCAGTCCTATTTCCTGCATTTCTGCTGGTTTTCAAGGGCTCTATAAAAGCTGCCCCGTGACAGATTCCCCCCCTTAAAATATTACGGGCTGCCGCAACACCTGGCAGATAGCACGTAATCCACTTCTGGGTACTACTGTGCCGTTCCTTATAGACTAAATTGGCAGTGGCCGACCTTTCCCTCCAAGGCTTGAGTACGTTAAGGTGGTACACCTGCCTACATCCTCTCTCATTCTCAATGAGGTAGGAAACGGGTCCAACCCTTTTGACTACTGTATTTGGCCCTTTCCAGTGGGATTCGAATTTGGGACCTGGATCCGCTACTTGGACCATAACTTTATCCCCTTCTGCCAATTGCCTGGGCTTTGTGCCTCTATCGTAGTATTTTTTCTGACGTAGCTGACTACTCTTCAAATTCTCCACTGAGGCTTTGGACGGTTTCTCCAAACGTGTCCTCAAGTCTTTTAAAAATTGAGGTACCCCTACCTCTGGTATCTCGTGCTCTACCCATTCCTCCTGTAATATGTCCAAAATACCCCTCGGGGCCCTACCAAATAGGAGTTCAAATGGGGACGCCCCCAAGGATGCCTGAATTCGCTCCCTGCATGCATACATAACGAATGGGAGTAAGGTGTCCCATTCTTGCATTTCCCCTTTCCGTAAACCCCTCCTTAACAGGTGTTTTATTGACTGGTTCATGCGCTCCACCAGCCCGTTTGACTGGGGGTGGTACGCCGCATTCTTAATATGGCATATGCCAAATGCCTCCCAAACTCTAGCTAAATACCTGGATGTAAAGTTGCTCCCCTGATCAGACAATATTTCTTGGGGAAACCCCACTTCACAAAATAGCTTAACTAGTTCTTATGCTATTATCTTGGCGGATGTGTTCCTAAGGGGAATAGCCCACAGGAACCGTGTGGCGTGGTCCACGACCACTAGGATATACTGAAAGCCTCATGGTGTTCTAATTAACGGACCCACAATGTCCATCCCCATGCGCCGGATTGACACCGATATGGTGGGCAAAGGTACCATGGGTACAGCCTTTGGTCTCGCCACTGAGACCCTCTGGCAGGTGGGACACGACTCGCAGTATTGCTTGGTCTCCTTATACACTCCTGGCCAGTAGAATCGCGCAAGTATTTGGTCAAGTGTTCCTTGAACACCTTTATGGCTACCTATCGGGTGGTCATGTGCCAGGCGTAAAACAATGGACCTAAAAGTCACTGGCACCACCAGTTGCTTTCGCACCGCGTCTGTATAGGGATCTATACTTTCCCTATAGAGAATGTCTCCATCTAATAGGAATCGGGGAAGTACATGCCTATCCTCTTGGGCCCATTCAAATGCTCTTTTGAGCGACTGGTCCGCCCTCTGTTCCATAGGAAACGAAGGGAATTTTTGCACTAGGGCTGTGGGCACCCATGGTAACCCTTCTCCTGCCTCTAGTTCCACCCTCCCCCAGGTTCTCTTATATCTCTCCTGGCGCTTCATGGCCTTTGTCTTTCTATCTGCTTTAGCTGGAGCTTGAATTAGCTCATCATGGTTAGGAAGTATATTTTCCTCATTATCTTCTATCTCCTCCTCAGGGAATACTTCAGCCACCTCCCTCTCAGGCTCCTCTGTCCTCTCTACAGAAGGTTCTCTATCCTTTGAGGTTCCGGCCTGTGACCGGGTTGAGACTAAGCTCGACCTAGTGTCTAAACCCATTCTCAATCTTCCCCTAAATGGAGGCCAATCTCTCCCAAGGATAAGCTCTTGTGACAGATTAGGGACCACTGCCACTTGTATTTCCTTCTCTATTCCCATACCTCTTACATGCACTTTGTATAGGGGATAGTGGGAGTGTGTGCCATGCACGCATTTTATTCGTACCTTGTTTCCTCCTCGATTCGGAGCTGACGAGCGAGGCGGTTCCATGGCCTCCCAAAACTCCTGAGAGACCATGCTTTGCTCGGCTCCCGAATCGAGTAATGCCAACGCATCTACTCCATTTACCATAACTTGTAGAAAGAGGCCTTTTGGGACTGGTTTTCCTGCTTCAGAGATTAGGACTGTACGCTCCTTACAATCTCGCTGGAAGTGACCTGTCTTTCCACAGCTATAACATTTTCCTTTAACAGGATATGAGACATCATTATTAGTACCATCATATTTATACACATTAAACATTTTTGCTCTATCAGACTGTCTCATGCTACCAGGATTTACCATACCAGCCACCTTTAAAATCCCAATACCTGAGGTATCAGCCCTTTTGGCCTCATAAAATCTATCGGCTGTATTGGCTGCCTCCTCTGTGCTGTGGCAATCCTGTAGGGTGAGATATGTCTTCAATTCTGGGGACACTGCTTGTAAAAATTGCTCCAATACTATTTCATCCAAAATGGACTCCAGTGACCTTATCTCTGGGGTAAGCCATTTATATACCAAACTCTTGAGCCTCTGGTATAGAGCTCTAGGAGTTTCCTTAGGGTTAATCTTTGCTTCCCTAAACATACGTTTATAGTGCCTCGGGGTAAGACCTAACCTGTCTTTCACCGCTTTCTTTATTTCTACGTAATCTGCGGTGAGACTAGCCGGCATGGCCTTAAATGCGGATAGAGCCTCCCCTGTAAGTGTCATGGCGAACCTAATCGCCCATTGCTCTATCGGCCATTTAAGGGTCTCCGCTATTCTCTCGAAAGCATCGATATAGTCGTCTAAATTGTCTTGTTGTGTCAACTGTCCTAACGAAAATACATTGCAACTGTCCATTCCTGCTTGAGGAAACACATGGAAACCTGTTGTCTGAGACTTCTTCAAGAGGGCTTCCATAGTCTCTAGCAGAGGCCGTTGCTGCTCCTGCAGTATCTCTGCTTGGCGTGTCTGGAGTTGGTGGACAAGCTCCGCCTGCTTATCCCATTGCATCTGCATCCACATCATCACGTCGCGTGGCTCCATGTCTCCTCCAAAGTCTGCTGCACCTGCAAATAAAAAAAAAAGAAAGACCCACCAAGTGCGGTACTTTTCTTTTAAAATCCCCCACTGTGAGCAACAGTACCCCTTTCTCACTGTATCCTACCCTTTCACCCAGGCTATTTTTACCTCAGGTTTCAGGTAGACTTCAGTATGTGAGAAAGGTCTTTTTCACCTCCCTGGCCGACCTGCCAGCGAAAGCTCCGCTCACCAGTGCTCTTTGGTACCAGCAGTCTTCCAGATATCTTCTTCTTTACTTTACTTTGCCTTCCTTTTCAAAAATCACTCCCCCCCAAAAAATCCTGCCAACTACGCCATCTGTCAAAGAGCCTTCTTATCACCAAGCCTAGACCCAGCCCAGAGCCTTGCTTGGCCTTTTGGGATATGTAGTTGAATAAGCAGTTGTGGCACCGAGGTAAGGCTTCAAAAAGGTTTTATTTCCCCTTCCAAGAGGTTTCTTTTGGGTGAGTCAAACAAAACATAAACAGCTCCACTTGGGCAAAAACAAAGCAAGAACAGGAACAAAAATTGCTTACTTTCAGCTTTTAAACAAGTAAATGAAAAGTACTCAAAAACAGCTCTCTTCAGCAAACAAAGGCATTTTCTTTGTGGCTTTCAAGCTTTGGCAATTCTACTCACTTATCTTAGAGACAACACGTTATCTGAGACAGAGAGCGTACAGTCCATGTAATCACTGCTTACATTATCCCCCTGTAGCTCATATTGCATCTCTTCAGGCTCTTCTGTTAAGAAGTCATCTCTTGCAGCATGTGAAACATTGCTAAACAGTCTCCCCTTGCTCTGCAGGAAGTCTCTTTCCCTCTGGGTGAGAATGTTAGCTAAGCTGCTACCGTATTCCTTGGAGTGTCTTTCTTGGGAGCTTCTTAAATGTGGTGGGAGATAGAGAGAATTCCTAGTTTCACTTTTCCCTCTAGTAGAAACATTAGGGTTAGCCTTGCACAGTCTCTGCCTCAAGCTATGCTCAGTTGCTTTCGACGCTGGAATAAAATCACGTAAAAACTTCTCCCGGCTTCTGCCTTTAAAACCTCTTCCAGATACAGGCTTATGCTCAGGTATAAAAGCTTTACTGCTTTTCTGCCAGTTGTTTGTATAAAAACTTTCCTCTGGCTTCCTCCAGCTAACTTCACAATCAAATGTTTGGTTACCTTTTTGATAGCACTTGCTGGGCTTTGACGCTCTCAGAGTTCTGCTCTCAGCTCCCTTCCAATTAGAATTTCTCCGTTTATATCTCTGCCTTCCAGCCTCACAGCTACCTGCACCCGTGCTCCAACCGGGTTCTATTTCACTCCTGCTGTGTCCTGCGTATGTCTTCTCTTTCACACCTTCACTCTCACTCTCACTCTCACTTTCACTCCTGCTCCCACGCTCACTCCATCTGTTGCTTGAACTCTCAAGCTGGCTCCGTCTCTCTCTAGCCCCACGTTGGCTCTGTCCAACCCCACGTTGGCTCTCTCTAGACTGACTCTCTTGCACACGCTGACTCTGTCTAACCCCACGTGCAGTGAGCTTTTCTATGTGCGTGTCAGCTCCACCCACACCCAGCTGGCTTCCATTAGCTCCTAATTCCCTAGCCTTTCTGTTGTTTGGGCGTGTTTCCTTTGCACGTGAGCTACTTTGTTTAGGTTGCCAATGGCAACATTCTACCCTGTGTTCCTCTGAACTGTCATGATCAGTCCTATTTCCTGCATTTCTGCTGGTTTTCAAGGGCTCTATAAAAGCTGCCCCGTGACACTGCTAACCTTCACCTTTAACCACCTCCCCACCTCAGGCTCATCTGATCTCCACCAACATATTTAGGAATCTTCATACTATCATCCCTTCAGCTCTCTCCACTGCTGTCTCATCATCTCTTTCATCCGCTATATTGTCTGAGTCTGTTGAAAAGGCAGTGTCTTCCTATAACACTACACCGTCTTCTGCTCTGGATACGCGTTCCTCCCAATCCACACCCTGGTTGTCCTTGAAAACCCGCTATCTACATTCCTGTGTCCACTCAGCTGAGTGCCTTTGGTTAAATCCCATACCCTTGCTGACTTCCTAAATTTCAAATTCATGCTAGCCTCTTTTCAGTCAGCCGGAGCACTCGCAAAGAAGAGTAACTATCTTATCTCTGACTCTTGCTGTCTCCTTGCTACGCTCAACTGTCTCCTCAAAGTGCCACCTCCCCCAATCCTTCCTTTGCTTTTTGCTCAGACGTTGGCTGACTATTTCCATGACAAAGTCCACAAAATTAGTCTTGAATTCTCCACAGGGTCACCTCCACCCCACCTTCCCCCTCTTCAATCCGAAATCCTTCCTTCAACTTCCGTCATCCTTTCTTCTTTTTCTAAAATCACTGAGGAGGAAACTGAAAATCTTCTCTCCTCCTTCAAACTCACTAGCTGCTCCTCTGATTCCATTCCACCCATCTACTAAGCTCTAACTCTTCCATCCCTTCCATCTGTCATATCCTTAAACTATTGAGGTGATTACATGTTCTTATTGTGAATTTGTCAATAAAAAGTTAAATTGCAAAAAATAACTACCTCTTTCCACTGCAACTGTTCCTGCAGCCTTCAAACATGCTGTGGTTACACCTCTGCTTAAAAAAAACCCTTCATTATCTTCTGTCAGTGTTGTTATGCTCACGTAACTCCTCTTCTCAAGTCACTTCATTGGTTCCCTATCCATTTCTGTATCCAGTTCAAACTTCTTCTACTGACCTTTAAGGGCCCAATTCTGTAAGGCGACTAGCAGGATTGGATGTCCCAGTGAGATGTGCAGCCCCGCTAGCCGTCCTGCCCAGATTATGGGGCACAGTCTTCCCACATGCACAGAAGCTCTGTATGGGAAGATCGAGATGAGGGTGGCATGGGGGCGAAACGTGGGCGGGCCAGGCACCCAGACGTTCAGGGCCACTTCAGGTTATGGCCCTGTATGTCCAGGGAGCATCAGGGGGACGCACAGCTTATTCCACTTTGAAGGTGGAATAAGCACTGGGTGCCCATGTGCCCCAGCCTGGCAGCTCCCCAAACACAACAGAGCCACCGGAGGTAATGCCTCGCTGTCTGATCCAGGCCCCAGCAGACCCGCTGGGTGTTGGGCGGTGGGAGAGCTGGTCAGGGGGGGTGTCTGGCACCAGCGCAACAGCGGAAACAGAGGGAGGCCTGGCCATCCTGCCAGCTGTACATCCCTTACGGCTGCTGAAGGGGCATGTCAGGGCGTCCCATTGCCCGATCCTCCTACTGAGGGAGCGTCTTGCTCCCATGGTGCAGAATCGGGTACAACAGGGCCCATCCTGGTCAGGGACGTCTGAATGGCCCGGGCGTGCCTCTTCCTGGACCGGGCTCCACATGCATTCATTCTTTGGCTCCTCAGTTCCTTTCCTCTCTTATCTCACCCTACATCCTTCCTCGGGAACTCCAAACTACCTGAGTCAGTACGCCAGGCTTCCTCTCTAGCCCTATTCAAATTCAAGCTTAAAACCTACCTTTTGGATCCTGATGCCCCTCACTCTCCTGTTCACCACTTATGTGAATCTTACCATACGCTAGTACCGGATTTTGTGATTTTGTTCATCCTGATTAGAATGTAAGCTCTGATGAGCAGGGGCTGTCACCTAAACTATATGTACAGTGCTGAGTATGTCTTATAGTGCTATATAAGTGATAAGCAGTAGTAGTAGTAAATGCCCACACTAGCTTCATCGTGCTGGAAATGACCCCATCCCGCCCAGTCAGCTCCTCAATATGCACTTCCAGGGTAGAATGAGGTTTCTGGCATGGACCCCTGCTACTATTTAGTGCCGCACCAAAACCATGCGCTAATTCTGAACAAACCCTGCACTACCCTTTACTAAACATTCACCATATTGAGGTAATTTTATAAAAGCCATTTTATCGGTGAAGAAAGTTTATAAAATTACCCCTAGTGCCTTTGAATATTGATGGCTTCAGGAGTTCTATGTTTAACAGCCAGCAGTAAACATATAGGGGGCATATTCAGCGCCAGTGACTACCACTACTAATGTGGCTAGCCACCGGTGCTGAAATTTACACCCAGATATTCAATGCCGGGGTCCTATCCAGCCCTGGCATTGAATATCTGGTTTCGCAGCATTGCCGCAAGGCTAACCGGCCACCAATGATACTGAGCCACTGCGCTGTTAACTAATACAATGAAAGTTAGGCCACGATTT
This sequence comes from Ichthyophis bannanicus, assembly GCA_033557465.1. Lineage (NCBI taxonomy): Eukaryota > Metazoa > Chordata > Amphibia > Gymnophiona > Ichthyophiidae > Ichthyophis > Ichthyophis bannanicus. The sequence goes on from CM066034.1 coordinate 898,271,978, forward strand.
CCTGCGCCTCACTTTCACTAACCAGGCAGCAGCTCAATTTTGCCGCTGGCTGGTTAGTGATGGTGCTGCCTCTGCTCCTCCCTGAAATGCCCCTGGAACGTATAGCAGCAGCACCCGGGGATCTTTGGCAGCATTAACCAGAGTGGCATTTACATGGTTTGCAGATCAAAAACCCAGGTTTGGCACTACTTTTAAGAAAAGTAGGCAGTTGCCTATGGCGCCGACCCTCCGGGGCACCCAGTGCTGCCACTGTTGCCCCACTCAGGGCTTTGGTGTTATGAGCTATTTGCTTCCTCTTCTCTGATGCCCAGGGCCGCAGTGATGGCAATGGTCACTGTAGGAGAGACAGGGTGCAAGGGATGAGATTCACCTAGGTTGCCTCATCTCCTTGTACCGGCCCTGTGCAAACCATGTAAATGTCATTTGAAAATGCCTCCCATAATCCTTTTTGAATATTTGTCCTGATTGTTATTATCTATTTGCACAGCTCTACTAGGTGTATGCAACACATTGAAGACCATTATACCTTCAGGCTGTACAGGTTTATTACTACCCTTTAATGGCGCGACATCCAAAGAATCTCCACCAACTACAAGTACCAGCGGTTAGAAATACAGGAGAATGGAAACATGTTTACATTTTTTTTTCCAGTGCTGTTCCAGCTTTCTGGAATATACTTCCTGTAGTCCTTCAGTATGAGGATGATCTGGTATCCATTTATAAAACAGTAAAAGCACATTTTTTCTAACAAACCTCTAATGATTGATAGTGCTGAAAGGGACTTTGAAGTATTTATTTTATGACCGTATATAAGGTGTACTGACATATGGAATTTAATGGTTTTATTTTCTGCTGTTTTTTGTTTGTTTGTTTGTTTTATTTATGTTATTTTATGTCTCTGTTTTTAATGTTATAAGAATATGTGAGCAGCTTAGTCATTTTCATTTGCGGCATAGACATTTTATAAAAGAAATAAACTAATAAAAGAGATGGCATGCATTCTCTTCAGGCTCCTACATGACTGTGTGCTCAGAACACAATACTCTACCACCGGCTTTTGCAACTAGCTGGAGCTATTCCTAAATTCTAAGCCAGAAAGCGTAAGCTTCAGGAAGTGGCAACATAAAGGTAAAAAACCCTTTTCTCTATTTAATGTGTCGGCTGAAGTTATTTTTTCTTCTCAGGGTACAAATGACATATGTTTGCTTTTCATTAGATGGGAACAAGATAGCATGCTTGCCATCCTAATCCATTTGAAGGTACAGAAATAAGGAAGCATGGGGAACGGGATTTAGCTCATGTCTTTCTCAGATCAAGGCGCTTTACATTCAGATATACTAAGGGGTATGTTTACTAAACCATCTTAATGTTACCGGCGTTAGTTGCAGTCTTACTGTGACGAATGCCATATAAGGTAGTGGGCGTTCCGATCTTAAGGTAGCATTTTGGGTTATCGCGCGATAGAAGGAGCTGTGGCAGGTTAACACGCGTTAGCCTTAATTAGGCACGCTGACCTACAAATACAGCAACAGAGGTGTACCACAATGGTTAATACATTGACTGCTTATACAGTAGTCATGAGTTTGATCCCCCAGAGGGCTCAGTAAAAAGACTGCCTGAGGCAATCCCTTCTCCTGCTTGTAACAGTCAGACACATCCCAACAATTTGCACTGCCAGCCAAAAAAGCCTCACCCCAGTGCCGCAACCTAATGCACCTTTTAGGGCGCACCATAAGGCACATCATAAAGCACCACGTCATCCAAGGCAGGTCATAATGTGCCCCAGAGGGTGGCAGGAAAGGTTGGCACCCTCCAAGGCAGCATATAAGGTGCCCCATAAGCTGGCCAAACCTAAGGTGCCCCAGGGATGCCAAGGTGACACAGGAGATGGTGCCCAGGGGCACAAAGGTGCCCCAAAGTCACAAGCATGAAATGTATGGCTCAAACACAGATGTAACCATCACAAGCATGAAATGTATGGCTCAAACACAGATGTAACCATAATACTGCACAGAGCACCAAGGAAAGGCAATGAACAAGTGATGGAAGGAAGTAGATGACGGAGCTCATGGACCAGCCAAATCTGCGTGCAGCCCATGTGGCAGCAGGTAAAGTGGAGAAACATATCGGGGGCAGCTGTACCAATGCACAGGGTGATGGTAACGTACAGTGCAACAATGACAGTGTGTGGCAGAGGATGGGGATACGTGTCCACCAGAGGAGGTAGAGGTGGCAGGATAAGTGCAATGACAGGAGGACAGAGGAGAGCAGTGCCATGCAGAGCAGACACAGGAGAGGCAAGCATGAAGAGCCGCAATGCAGAAAAGTGTGCCAGTGCAGGACATGGGGTAGCAGCCTGCACATTAGGGCAGGATGCCTCACAGCTGGCACACACACATAGACGGACAGAAGGATGGATGGCAACAGTGATGAGGGTATAATGTGGCGGCAGCACAGATCTGCACATATATGACTGTTACACGAATGAAACGTAGTTGTGTAGCTCAGCCATAAAAAAGGGGGAACAGAGAGGAATTGAACCAATGACCTCTGCTACTGAAGTCAGTGCATTAACCATTGTGCTACATCACTGTGGGAGCTAGCATACCAATGGCTGGCTACAAAAAGAGTGCACGTCACCATAAAACTGTCTGCTGTGGCTACCAGGATAGGATAGAACCAACAGTACCCATAATGCAATTCACATGCAGAACAGCAGTCTACATCTGCTCACCAGATGGGGTATGCACCTCTACAGCACGTCAGCTTGGTAGGGAGGAATGACCGTGTGTGTTACTGGCACAGAGTACCCACAGGCCATACCAATGTGCATGTTCTGTGCTCACCCTGAGGGTGAGGTGGAGTGGCCAGCAGCAGGTCCGCAGTACCCGGGTTGGTTGAGGGGGCTGTGCTGTAGGTCTCCATCAGTGCCAGTGTGTGACAGGTATTTGTTACAGACACCTTTAGGAGGTCTCTGTGTCTATTTGTAATTGCCAGTCATGTCTGGCCCTTGTGGACCATGATGTGCACAACATGGTACATATCCACTGTGCTTGCTATGGTCACCTGTTTAGGGAGCCAGGGGTGTGTCAGGGCTCACATGGCGACAATGTACTTAGCAAACCACCCTCTCTGACTCGGGGTGAGGGACATGATCTGCCCCCAACAGACCCACACTCTCACCCTTTGTAAGGGGGGCAGTGGAGGTACATGAGGACAGGCTGTGGGACCAGCAACCCCAGTCCTGGTGGCGAACAGACAGCTGCTGAAGATCCGCACTTGGGACAGGGCCACTGGCAGAGAGGTAGTGGGCCCAGTCAGCTCAGCTGCCCCTCACTACGATCTGACATTCACCAGCAGAGGGCAATCAGTGTACACGTGCTGCACACTGCAAGGTGGTGCAGCCATACAGATGCTAACTGCAGACTGTCTGCTAACTAGTACATAGTGCATGTTCCTGGAGGAACTGTGTGCACCCAAAACTGGGATGTCAGCACAAACACCACACAGGTATGTCAGTGATTGGGCCCCAGAAAAAAGAACCCATAAATATCACTTGAGAGAAATACTGTATAGCACTATGAGGGAACCTAGCCATGCCGTGGTCACTGCTTAGTCAGGGTGAGAGCGACTTCCCAGCATGACATGCTGTGGCCACCCTGTCTGTGCAGGTGGTGGTCGGGCACTACAATGTCCCAGCCATTGCCCTATACCCTGTGCAAATGCATCCTGCCCATGCCACCCTGTCTGGGCCATACCCACAGTACATTGCTCCTCATTATGCACATTGGCAGGCTAACACTGGAAACAGTGCAAGCAATGTGGGCTCAGTAAGGTGTAGGCAGCCACAACACACTGGATAGACAGACACACACTCCCACACCTATGCCAGCATTGTGCAAATATAGAGGTTTGTGGCAGCCCTGGCTGCCACACCAGTCCTGGGCACAGTGCGGGCATTGTTATGGTACTCAATACTGTTAGGGTCACTCCCCAGGGTGGTAAACACTGTCAGAATCAATAACTGAAACACACTCCACAGATATCAGAATGGTTGCTATGATGAATCTCTATCAACAAATTGTGTTTAACTTAGGATTTGTTATCTGACATTAATCATAGCAACCTTTTGATATATGTGGAACGTGTTCCCAAGTTTAGGACGGCATTGCTAAGATATGAAGGTGCCAGTATTGGGAGATGCTGCTCTGCGCAGGGCCCAACAGCCTGACTCTCCATGAGACTTTGGAGAGTGAAGCCTGTGGGTGTGGGTGTTTATGCCCCTGTTGGCCGCTGCTCTTGGGCAGAGGTTCCCAACTCCGGTCCTGATGGGCCAAACACTGTTCAGGTTTTCATGCTGTCCCTAATGAATATGCATGAGATACATTTGCATACAATGGGGGTGGCGCATACAAATGCAGCACAGGCATATTTATTAGGGACAGCATGAAACCTGAATGATGTTTGGCCCTCCAGGACTGCAGTTGGGAAACTCTGCTCTAGGGATTGCACATGTTTATGGTTTCTGTGCTCTGTAGTGTAAAATATAGACATTTCAGGCATGTTTATTTTATCTGCAATAAAGGTTCTGGCTTTATTACCACGGTTTAGTACTGGGTAAAATATGGGGACAGGGTTGGTAGGAGCCACAGCTGGGACTTGAACTTGTGACCTTTTGCATCTGAACAAACTGGCTGTGTGTACTGCACCACACTGTTGCCACAGGGACAGATTATTCCCTGGGGATACCATGACTGTTCGTCAGACAGACCCTGTCTGTTGCAGTGCACGGCACCCACCTAAACGGGGCTAGGCCATGGTCTGCTGTGGGCAGATGCCACTGCCCCCTCCACCACCAGCACCCCTCCGCCACCATGCTGCCATGCCATTATGCCGGTGGTGCTGGTGTTGCGCAGTCCCAGGCCATACAGTGTGCCGGTAGGCAGCTGCCTGTGGTGTGGGTTCTCGGGCAGGGGTGCCTACATGGACATGCGTGCTTTCCCCCGGCACCACCTGCCAATGTTATGTGCCCTTGGGGGTACCTGCTGGGTAATATCCCCTGTGACACTGTGGGACACACACTCGAGCCCATGTTGGACCCTTGTCAGTTGCTGTCTTGCTGCTTTACAGTTTTGGCATTCCTGTGTGCCACCTAGGCATCTGCCTAGTCCGCACTGTGCTCCAGCTGGACCACAGCATGTGCCGTCTGCAGCCCCCTGATCCCATTTACAGCATCAGTACAGTTGCCCTTTCCTACGTACCCACTCTGCTGTTGCTGCACATGTGCATGCCATAACAAACCTGCCCAATCTAAACAACAGAAACCCTGATCAGCGCTATTTCAATGTGGGATCATTCACTTTGTAGGGGGACAGAGCATAAACCCTTCCAAACATGATATCTTAAGTTTTACGCTTCGTCAGTAGTGTTGATTTATGTTTATCATTAATATCACTATTGGCCAACTTGGTTATTGGGATTTTAAATGTGGTTCTAGTCATTTTATATGTTTATTTGCCTTTTTGGTTCCTGCACATGTATCACAACTATCACTTTTCTGGGTTTCCCTGCCTGTGCTGCACATTGCTGACTTAAATGGTTTCTCTTTCCTGCAAATGTGCCTAATGTGAGGGTTTCACTGGCGTTAGTGTTCAGACCCGGATTTCACAGTGTTAGTGTGCCTGGAGCCTCTCCCCGCCCACTCTCCGCCCATTGACCCCTTCTCTCTGCCCTCTGGGAAGCCTTACTCCACCCTTCAGACCCGGATTTCACAGCGTTAGTGTGCCTTAACGCCGCCGCCGCATTATCGCGTGATAAGTGATGTTATCGCGCGATATTATCACATGATAACATCACTTATCACACGACAATACCACCGCTGCGACATTAAGACGGTTTAGTAAACATACCCCTAAGTATTTTCCCTACCCCAGAGGGCTTACAATCTAAGAGACCCTTTTGCTACAGAGTGCTAAGCAGTTAACGTGTGTTTTCATATGTGGTAACTGTGCGCAAGGGCTCACAGTAATTGTTGCCACAAGGGTATGACAGTTACCATATGCTAATTCCTGCGCTAACTGCAAATCATCTATTGGGGCAGGGAGTTGGTGTAGAGAGCATAAGGGGAACTGCAATTGCGTGCTGTCAGTGTCACAATTAGCAGAGGTACACCGAACGCCACCTCATTAGATGCACTTGTGATAATTGCAGTGTGTTAGAGTATGTGTCCCTGTGGCAGCTACTGGGAACATGCTAGCCATGCCCCCAACAGTTACTGTGGAGGCTTGGCATCTAATGCATGTTAGTTTTAATGCTAAAAGTGCATTAAGTGCATATACCTAATGCACTTTAGTAAAAGAGCTCCTAAGTTTGTACCTGAGGCAATGGAGGGTTAAACGACTCGCCCAAAATCATGAGGAGTAACAGTGGGATTTGAACCTGGTTTCCCTGGTTCTTAGTCTGCTGCTACGTCTCCATTCTAAATTTAAAAACATTATAAAGTGATTTTTCTGTAATTGGACTATCTTAATAGATTTCTTGACAAGCTTTTGAGAGCTATACTCTTTCCACAGTGTCGGAAGATTCCGTTTCCATTGTTTTTGTATTCTATGATTTTATGTTTCTCTGATTTCTAAGGGGATCACTTCTTTGCCGCTCTATGCCTGGTTATCACCGGCTTCCTTTTAATTGCTTTTTTCAAACACATTGCTACTTTTCTGTTAGATACTATGATGCCTGTTCTGTTCCATCTGTGCTTTCCAGTGAAGCATGAGATTGCAGCACTCATAGGGAGAGGGCAAAGATGGCAAGCAACAAAATTAATTTCGTCATAGGAGATCAGGGTTAACTTTTATCCTTGTACTACTGATGTCAGTGTGAATATCAACAATGTATTATTATAAAGTACTAGTTTATACTACATAAAGGAAACATAGGAGCTCAAATTTCTTCATGATCTAGGACATGCCTCATTGACTTATCACTCATCATTGCTCCAAATATTTTTTTGGTTTTAATATATATATTTTTTATCTCAAAGAATGTTTAATCTGTTTAAGCTCATAGTTATACACAATGGCAAAAAATGTATAAAGCACATACGGATGTCAATTACTGTTTCTATTTATTCTTCTTTTCTTCAAAATTTGAATAAAAGTGAGCTTACCTCAAAGAGTACTTGTGCTTGTACGTATATTCTGTCACATTTTCAAAAGTAACTTTTATGTGTGATTCAGAAAGCATCTTCTGTCCTATATGGAACTCGTAACTTCTGCATAACCAACGCATCTTCATATAGGATATATCAAGGATTGTACACTATCCAGCTTGGTGGGTGGTTTCACCCCTACAACGGCTTCCTTGGAGAAATTCAGCAAAATCTCAAACAAAAAGCACATTAAAAACAAAATAAAAATACACGTGAAGGCCAATTCTGATCGAGGCAAGTCCGGCCTGTCAAGACATCCAAAATCTCGATGGGCCTGAACTGCACCAGATTCTGATCCCGCGGTGGCTATACATCCCTGTGGGATTAGAATCAGGTGCAACCGGCCTGGAAGGACAGGACATGACCTGAATTCTGGCCCACTGGATGTCCTAGATCCTGCCCAGCTAGCCCAGCCTGGGCTCCTGCAATGAGCCGCGGTGCTGTAGTGTCCGATCACCATGGCACCGCGGCTCCATGCAGGAACACCGAAAACCCACACCACCACAAATGTCCTGTTCCCCGTCGCCCGACCCCTGATCTGGTTTTCTGAGGCCAGGATTGGGTGACGGGGAACCCCCTACCCTGCTCACTTGCATCCCGGGTCTCAGTCGACCTGGTCGCCAAAGTTGGGGGGGGGGGACTTATTGCACTTCCAAGGTGGAATAAGTCCCCCATCTAGATCGTCGATCCCAGACATACAGGGCCAACACCAGAATTGGTCTTGTATGTCCGGGGTCAGGGCCCTGCCAACTCCACACCCTCGTTCCTCCTGTGGCCCACCCCCTCCCATCCCATCCAGAGCTCCCTGCACATCTCTGCAGCGCGCGCAGGGAGCTCCTTATCTGGAATTGGCACCCTGGTGTTTAGCAGGGATATACGTTTAACCTGGATGTATATCTCTACTAAACGCAATTCGGAATAATCCCCTTAGGGAGTATGTCTACTAAAGTGTATTAGCTGCTACCGCGGGGGCTAACACAGGATTAACGCCCTGTGGTATCAGCTAACCCACAAATATTTAGATACCATAGGAAATTGCCTGCAATATCTATTTTTTGTGCAGTGCAGCTGCCTTGGGGTGGGATCAGGGTGGGGATTGGGAGTGGCCATGGTTGGCAGCCACCGTGCAAAAACGATTTCATGCAGTAGCTGCCAAAATCAGACCTTCTCATAGATCCAATCAAAGATTGCCACAATCTTGCGGTGCTGCCCCCTAGCGAGAGGCTAGAGGGCAGCACCTCATGACAGTGGTCATTTTGATTTGGCCTCTGGTGGTGCAGGAGTATATAGAATCACTCCTTCCCCATTCTTACTCTAGACCACCATGGATTTTAAGGTTAGTGTGCGGGGACCTGAGGGGATCAGAGGGCTGCAGGGCCCCCCCTTGCTGGCTGGCTAGCCAGCTGGGATTTTCATTTTTGTAAGGGAAGGTGGGAGGGGGAGGTGGAGGCCGTGGGCCCCCCACTCTTTTAAATCTGCATCAGGGGGGAAGGAGGGGGCTCGCTGACTGGCTAGCCAGGGCATTTTATACATCGGGGTTGCACCGATCCCCCTGGACGGCTCCTGATGGGGATTGGTGGTGGGACATTTACAGAGGATACCGTTTTGGGGGCTGTAACAGTTGTGGAGGTTGTGGAGGTAGTTTTGGGGTGGGAGTAGTTTATAGGATGGTGGGGCAGTTACAATGAGGAATTGTTGGGTATGGGGTATTTGCACGGGGGAGTTTTGGAGAATGGGCAAGTTGTGAGGGGGATATTTTTGGTGACTATAGCAATTTGCAGGGTGGTGGAGCAGTTGCAGAAGAGTAGTTTTTTGGGGCAATTGTGGGGCATTAGTTTTTGGAAGTGAAGGCAATTTGCGGGGCAGTGTGGCAGATGCAGAGGTATTTGGTGAGATGACTGGCCAGTTGCAGGGGCATTTTTTGTGGGTGGGACACTCTGCAAGGTGGTGGAGCAGTTTGGAGGCATTTTTTAGGGGTGGAGAAGTTTGTGGGGTGGTAGACCAGGTCCAAGGGAGTGTTTTATAGGAGTATGGGCAGTGTACGATTTGGTGGGGCAGTTGTAAGGGCTTAGTTTTTTGGGAGTGGAGCAATTTTACAACAGTGGTTTTGGGAATGGGTATAGTTTTTGAGGTGGTGGGGCAGATGTAGGGGCAGTTTGTAAGGTGGTCAAAAAGTTGCAGGAGGTTAGTTTTGGAGATGGAGCATTCTTTAGGAGTGTTGTGGTAGGGCAGTTGCAAGAAAATGTTAGGGCAGTGTGTAGGTAGAAGGGGCATTTGCAGCATGATAGCTTTTGGAAAAGGGGTAGTTTTCAGGGGATGAGGCATTTGTAGGGTAGTTTTATTGAAGTGGGGTAGTTGGCAGAGTGATGGGGTAGTTGGGTGTATTTTTTAGGAATGAGGCAATATGTGGGATGATGAAGCCATTGTGGAGGGCTGTGCTGTGGGGTGGAACAGTTATTGGTGTGTTAAGGCAGTTGTGAGAAAATATATTTTGGGGTGGGGGTAGTGTGCGGGTTGGTGGGGCAATTTTAGGGAGAACAACTTGAGGGGTTGGGACAGTAGAAAACAGGGAGGGAGTCTGAAAGGCGCAATTCCCTAACTGCTATGTTTCACTGTATGTATATTTCTATGCTACAGAAACTGGAACTCCATCTCCCATAGAAATATATTTGGGGGGAGGGGGCTTATTTTCTGGAACACGCTGTCCAATTTGGCTTATTTTCAAACCTGATGGGTCTTTTCATAAATACCAAGTTTCATCCATTCTGTTAAATTTTTGGAGAGTTATTTTGCCCCCAGAAAGGCAGACAGACATTCACAACCCCTTTTATATAATTTTTTACAACTACTGAAAAAAATCACAAAAACATCAATTCATGTGCTGTAGATAGAACTGTATCTATCTTCCTTTGCATTGCAGAATGATGTTGTCTAATTTGTGTCTAAATTTTGCAGTATGTATCATTTTGCCAATGTAAATTTTTGCTCAAAAGCTGTGAGCCTAATCGTTATGCCTGTAGTTTGTGAAGGTAATCTGCTGTTCCCTTCTCTCCTGTCTTTCCTATTTCTTTGTCTATCACTGTATCTCCTGCTCTCTCCTATTTTATAAATGGAGTTCTTTTCATATTTTCCGTAACATAATTGTTGTATTGTAAACCAGTCTGATGCTTCTCGGCCTGAGCGGTATATCAAATGTATGAATAAACATAAACATAAACATGATAGCATAGACAACACCTTTTGTATCACAATTCATACTTGACTTTAAGAACAAAATGAAAACCCATTTGAGGATTTCTGAAACTATTAAACTCCATTTCATATTTGTAAACTATACAATGTCCACATTACTGATGTCCTTCACATTGAGGTTACCTCAGATTTTTGTCTGTACTTAGGGGTATGTTTACTAAACCGTCTTAATGTGCGCTCTGTGAAGTTATTGCACGATAAGGTACCTTATCGCGCGATAATGGCGCTTTATTGGGCGCAGAGGTACCTTAGCACGCGATAACGCGCGCAGCGGTGCAAACGAGCGCTGAAGGCGGAGAAAGGCTCCCGGAGGGCGTAAGAAGGCTCCCCAGGGGCGGAGAGAAAGGGTCAATGGGTGGAGAGTGGGAGGGGAGAGGCTCCCTGCACACTAACGATGTGAAATCCGAGGCTCAAAACTAACACCAGTGAAACTCTGGCGTTAGAGCTGATTTAAAGGGAAAAGAAACCATTTCCGTCAGCAATGTACAGCAAAACCAGGGAAACCTACAAAAAGTGATAAGTGTGCTACATGTGCATGGAACAAAAGGGCAAATAAACAGTGAAAATGACCGGAACAAAATTGAAAAAAAACATAACCAAGCTGGGCAATAGTGATATTAATGGGAAACATAAAAAAACCCCCAATAAAGCTCCAAAAAAAAGATATGAATATTGGAAGGGTCTATGCTCTATCCCCATACAAGGTGAATGAGCCCACAGTGAAAGTGCGCAGAGCAGGGTTTTCCCTCTCCAGTGGGCAGGTGTCCTATGACGTGCGCATGTTCCGTAACAGCAGGGCGGGCATGTCGGAATGGGCAACTGGACAGATGCTTGAAAAAGGGACACAGAGGGCTGCAGGCAGCACATGCTGTGGTGCAGCTGGGCCACAGTGCGGACTAGGGTGATGCCTAGGTGGCCCGTAGGAATGCTGAAACAGTAGTGCAGCCAGACAGCAACTGATGAGGGCCCAACATGGGCATGAGTGTGCTTCCCACAGTGTCACAGGGGATAGTACCCAGCAGGCACCCCCAAGGGCACAGAACATTGGCAGGCGGTGCTGGGGGGAAGAGTGGACAGCTATGCAGGCACCCCTACCCCAGAACCCGCACCATAGGCAGCCACCTACCCACACGCTGGATGGCCCGAGACTGTGCTCCACCAGCACCACAAGCAGAAGGGCAAGTCAGCAGGGTGGCAGAGGGGTACTGGTGGTGGAGGGGGCAGTGGCAGCTGCCCAGAGCAGACCGTAGCCTAGCCCTGTGTAGGTGGCTGCCATGCACTGCAATAGACAGGCTCTGTCTGACAAACAGTCATGGTATCTCCAGGGAATACAATGTTTCTGTGGCAACAGTGTGGTGCAGGGCACCCAGCCACTGTGTTCAGGAACAGAAGGTCACAGGTTCAAGTCCCAGCTGTGGTTCCTGCCAACCCAGCCCCCATATTTTACTCAGTCCTAAACAGTGGTAATAAAGAGGGAACCTTTATTGCAGATAACATAAACATGCCTGAAATGCCTATATTTTACCCTACAGAGCACAGACACCATAATCATGCGCATTACCTAGAGCAGAGTCCCCCAAATGCAGTCCTGGAGGGCCAAAAATCATTCAGGTCTCATGCTGTCTCTAATATAAGGACATGTTAGCATGGTGGCAGAGGGGTACTGGTGGTGGAGGGGGCAGTGGCTGCTGCCCACAGCAGACTGTGGCCTAGCCCTGTGTAGGTGGGTGCCATGCACTGCAACAGACAGGCTCTGTCTGACAAACAGTCATGGTATATCCAGGGAATGCACTGTCTCTGTGGCAACATGGTGGTGCAGTGCACACAGCCAGTGTTTTCCAGAGCAGAAGGTCACAGGTTCAAATCCAAGCTGTGGTTCCTGCCAATCCAGCCCCCATATTTTACCCACTACTACAATGTGCTAATACAGACAGAACCTGTAGTGCAGATGACGTAGACATGCCAAACACCTACATTTTACCCTACAGAGCAGAGACACCATAAACATGCGCATTACCTAGAGCAGAGTCTCCCAAATGCAGTCCTAGAGGGCCAAACACCATTCAGGTTCCATGCTGCCTCTAATAAATGTGGCTGTGCTGCATTGCTATGCACCGCCCCCCATGGTATGCAGATGTATCTCATGCATATTCATTAGGGACAGCATGAAAACCCGAACAGTGGTTGGCCCTCCAGGACTGGAGTTGGGAACCTCTGCCCTAGAGCAGCGGCCAACAGGGGCAGACACACCCGCACCCACAGGCTCCATTATCCCAAGCCTCCTGGAGAGGCAGGATGTTGGGCCCTGCGTGCATCTCCCCATACTAACACTTGCATACCTTAGCAATGCCACCCAAAACATGGGAAAACTGTACACAGCTATCAAAAGGTTGCTATGATAACTGGCAGATAGCAATTCCTACGTTAAGCACAATTGGCTGATTGAGCTGCATCATAGCAACCTTTCTGATGTCTGTGGAGTGTGCCTCAGGTCTGGTGTCTGACAGAGTGACCCCAACAGTATTGTGTACCATAGCCATGCCTGCACTGTGCCCAGGACTGGTGTGGTGGCCAGGGCTGCCAAACACCTCTATAGTTGCACAATGCTGGCATAGGTGTGTGGAGTGTGTGTCTGTCTATCCAGTGTGTGGTGGCTGCCAACACCCTCCACAGCCCACACTGCTAGCACTGCTGCCAGTATTGGCCTACCAATGTGCATAATGAGGAGCAAGGCACTGTGGGAATAGCCTGGATAGTGTGGCCTGGCCTGGCCGCATCTGCACAGGGCATAGGGCAATGGCTCAGACATTGTAGTGCCCGGCCACCACCTGCACGGACAGAGTGGCGACAGCATGTCCTGCTGGGAGGTCACTCTTACCCTGACTGAGCAGTGACCACGGCATGGCTAGTTTCCCCCATAGTGCTATATAGCATTTCTCTCATGTGATATTTATGGGTTCCTTTTGGGACCCAATCACTGACTTATCTTCTTGGTGTGTATGCTGACATCCCAGTTCTGGGTACATGTATCTCCTCCAGGACCATGTACTATGGACTAGCTAGCAGATTGTCTGCAGCTAGTATGTGTCTTGCTGGAACACCTTGCAAGGTGCAGCGGCTGGAGAACGTCAGATAGTGGTGGGGGACAGCTGAGCATTTCCAGGCCTTCTGTCTGCTATTGCTTTATGGATGTGTACAGCTCTGCATTGCCTGCCCTGTAGGGTGTCTGTTCCCCAGCAGGACTGGGGTTGATGGTCCCTTCTACTGCTGCCATTGCAGGGAGGTAGAATGTGGATCTATTGGTGGGTGATCCTGTTTCCCACCCTGAGCCCCAGAGGGTGGGTTGTGTGGTGGTACATAATCCGCCTATGGGTCCAAACACTCCCCCTACATCTACATCTACATCATGTAACCATGGCACCAACACAGGATATGCACTATTCTGGGTGCATCATAGCCCATAAGGGCTAGACATGACTGAGAAATACAAAAGGACACAGATGTAACTACCTACCACACACAGTAGCACTGATGGGGACCTGCAGCATGGTGTATTTCAGCCATGAAAGGTGCTGTGGACCTGGTGCTGGGCGCCCCTCCTCACCCTCAGGGTGAGCACAGTATCCGCACAATGGTCTGTGGCTACTCTGTGCCAGTACCACACACGGTCAGTTCCCCCTACCAGGCTGAGGTGCTGTGGGGGTGCATACCCCATCTTGTGCCCATCTGTCGACTGCTGATTTGCATGTGCAGTGCATCATGGGTATGAGTGGGTTAACCCTATCCTGGTAACCACAGTAGACAGTTTGTGTGGCGACGTGCAGTCCTTCTGCAACCAGCCAGGGTTTTGTTAACAGCTATAGAGCTGTAGCCCACTGGTTACTTCACTGCCTATGAAGCCAGAGGTCATGGGTTCAAACCCATGGTGGAGTTATTTTATAGGGCTGTCTGAGGCATTGTCTATTATTAAGGTACATTATTGCTGCCAGCAAAAACAGCCTCAGAGTACTGTAACCTTAAGGTGCCCCATAAGGCCCTATCAAGCGCCTTATAAGGTGCCCTATAGGGGACATTATAGGGTGCCTTGGCGGACAGTGCACTTTATAATGTGCGTTATGGGGTGCCTTATGCGGCACCTTAGGTTACGGCACATGAGGGTGTGTTTGCTGGCAGCAATAATTAAAATACAAATAAAATGCCTCAAGAAACAATACTTACATGTCAAAGCTGATGCCTCAGCCAGCCTTATGCATTAGGCACACTGAGGGATCAAACTCATAAGCACTGTATCATCAGTCAGTTTATTAACCATTGTGCTACACCTCTGTTTCTATGCTTACATCTCTGGGCGCCTACTTAAGATTTCCAAGCGTTAACGTGCTTAGCGGTGCTTCGCCCGATAATGTGCGCGTTACCGCGCGATAATCCCGTTTTGCTATTTTAAGACTGAAACGCCCACTCCTTTAGTGGCAGCCTGCACACTATTGCCAGGCGCACGTTAAGACAGTTTAGTAAACATACCCCTTAGAGACAAATGTACCAAAATAATCCCTAAGATTCTTACATCTCTGAAAAGCAGCCTCGACATTGAATATCTGGGTTTAAGGTTCAGCGGTGGTAGCTAGCCGCTTTATGTTCAATCTTTTTTATTCAGGTTTCTCATACCTCTACAATCAAAATAACATTGGAAGCAGCTCAGATAAAGACAACATTACAAACCAGTGAATATAACCCAAGTAAACAGATACATTAAGAAACAAGAAGCATCACAGTAGCTGCAAGTTTATAACATCCGCTATACATAACACGGTGGGGAGCCCGAGCCCCCGGAAATCCCAATACCCCGACAATTTACAGGACGGCAAGTGATAGCGCACCCCTACCCCCCCCCATTAGTCTTAGGGACCACCTTATGTCGAGGCATCCGGCATTGACACAGCCCAGACGCCCAGTCGAAGCCCCCTTCTGCCACCCCAACCCCTCAGTCCAACCACCATTTGCCCCCACACAAATAGGTCCCCCCCAGTATCTAGCGAAAGCACCGTCCGCCAACACACTCAAACCCCCCCCCGCACACTCACACACAGAAACAGGAAACCTCCCCAGCAGGGATAGACCCAGGGTAGGCTCTTCGCCCGGGTCCATCCATCACCAAACGAAATTAAGAGTAACACCCCCCCCGAAACCCCAACCTGGTTCCCATGCTCCCCCCTCCCCCCTGCCCCCCCGACCCCCCCCACTGTACCCCGGAGAGACTCTAACCACCTAATCAAGTGTGCTCCAGGAAGAAGGAAAGGAGAAAGAAGAAAGCCAAACCATCCACCGTGGACCTTCAGGGCCCGCCCAGGACCCGCCTACGCACCCCATCTGGCAAGAGAGAGAGATGTGGACCCCAGCTCTCCAAAAACTGCTGCCACCGCCTGGGGTGACCACGAGCATGTATCCTATCGAAAAGTAGCAACTCATGCAGTTTGACACGCCACAAGCCATACGTAGGTCCAGTCTCAGCCAACCATTGTTGAAGCACAGTCATCCGACCAAGCATCAGTACCAATCGCAACCAACGCAGCACAGCGGGTCCCACCTCGGAACGCCACGCATCCTCCCAAACATCCAACACCACATTTCCAGCCTTCAAGGAGAGGGATTGGTGCCCACATGCAGCCAAATAGTCCATGATTTTCTTCCAAAAACCCTGGACCTTCAAACAGGTCCAGAACATGTGTCCCAGTGTCGCCCGAGGGTCCCCACAGCGAGGACAATCGGGAGAGGCCGCAACGCCCGCGCGCGCCACGCCCTATGAGGCGCATAATGCAGACGGCGAAGTATTTTAAACTGAGCATCACGGTGAAGCACCAACACACTCAACCCAGAGAGTCCGGCCAAGGCCCGCAAAAGATCAGCACCGGCTATCACTTGCCCTAATTCGGAGGACCAAGCAGTCGCCAAGTCTTCTAGGGCAGCCGGACTGGCAGCTTCCCATAACATTTTATGGAGATCAGAAACCCGCGCCCTTTGGTCCCCACCCCCAAGTGCCAGCTCCAAGTCAGAACTGACCCGCCCGCTGATAGCCTCCTTCGGAATACTATTAATATAACTACGAATTTGCAAGTAGGGAAAGACATCCCACGACTCTAATGGATATTGCCGGGATAACAGAGAGAAACCTGCCGCCACGCCGTCATCCATCACCACTTGTTCTACATTCTCAATGCCCATGCGCGCCCAACGGGCGAACGCGGGTCCCCCCATGCCCGGGACAAAGTCGGCATTACCTCGAAGCGGGAGGTAAGGCGAATAGCGAGCTGTCAACTGACGCCCTGCACAGAAAAACCTCCAGGCTTGCGTCACCGGCGCCAAAATGAATCGCCAAAGAGCCGGACCTACCCCACATACGCTCGGGGCATGCAGAATATACCGAAGATGAAAGGGGCGCACCGCCTCCCGAAGAAGTGCCAGAGGTGAATAATCAGCTAAGTCCCAGAGCCAATCTCGCACGTATCGCAGCAAGCAAGCTACATTATATTTCCGCACATCAGGAAGCCCCAATCCACCTAATGCTCGAGGCAGTTGCAAAACCGCCAAACGCACCCGAGGCCGCCGCCCACTCCACAGTAAACGATTAAGGAGAGCATTCAGCTTCCGTAGGTCGGCCCGCATAAGAAACAGCGGAAGAAGCTGGAGCATGTAAAGAATTTTAGGAAAAATGGCCATCTTATACAGGGCTACACGGCCTCCCAAGGAGAGCGGTAAGTCGCGCCATTTATCTACAATAAGCGAAACAGTGTCCACCAGCTTAGTGACATTGAGTCTATAGAGGTCACTCAAACGGGCCGGTAGATAAATGCCCAGATATTTGAAATGTCCCACCGCCCACTTCAAAGGAAAAGCTCCTGCCCAATCTGGCGGCGCCACCTGGCCCAACCACATGGCCTCAGATTTGTCTAAATTAAGACGCAGCCCCGAGGGTACTCCGTACTCTCTGATAAGCCTTAAGAGATGAGGCAGCCCGTCTAGGGGATCCGCGAGATGAACAAGCAGGTCGTCAGCATAGGCGGCGACACGGACCTCTTCCCCCCCCACGGAGACACCCCGAAATTCCTTAGCCTGTCGAATCCGGACCAGCAATGGTTCTAACGTTAGGACGAATAAGAGCGGAGACAATGGACAGCCCTGTCGAGTCCCCTTTTGGATACTAAAGTCAGCGGACATGTAGCCATTCACCAGCAAAGCACCTTTTGGGTCAGCATACAAAACGCGCACCACATCCACAAAGAAACCAGAGAATCCCATCGCCTCAAGGACCTGGTACATAAAGTTCCAGTCAACTCGGTCAAACGCTTTCTCAGCGTCGAAGCTAATAAGAAGAGAGCCAGGGTCCATCGACTCCTGGGAACACATGGACAACAGAATCCGCTGTACATTCAAAGTGGCATAGCGGCCCCGGATGAACCCTACTTGGTCTTTATGAATTAATTCCGGTAAAAACCGCGCCAAGCGATCTGCCATAATCTTAGCCAGTAACTTGATATCCACGTTGAGAAGCGAAATAGGGCGGTACGAGCCGGGCAACAGCGGGTCCCGCCCCGGTTTCGGCAAGACAGTCACCAAGGCTTTATTTGCCTCGAAAGGGAATTGTCCACCCTTTACCAGGGCCTCATAATAACCCACCAGTGGTCCAATGATAACATCACCCATAACTTTAAAGAATTCACCCCGGTACCCATCCACCCCCGGGGCCCGCCCTGTCTTCAAAGCCTTTATCGCATCTTGAAGCTCGTGTCCTGACAAGGGCAGATTGAGGGCTTGTAGACCCTCGTCACTAAGCTTCGGTAAAAGGCATTCTTGGAGAAACACCCTCCCTGCCTCCTCCGGCGCCCCCTCCTGTGCATACAACTGCCGATAAAAGTCCTGAAACACCGACTCAATCTCAGCAGCTCCCCGCCTGATAGTCCCATCCGAGTGCCTAATCGCCCCAATGTTACGGGGTCCTCCTGCGGGTTTCACCAGCGAGGACATCAGCCGACCCGCCTTGTTGCCATGCAGGTATAGTTGGTAACGATAGTATAACATTGATTTCTGCGCTCTCCGGTGTAGGAGGAGCTCCAGTTCCGTCTGTAGGTCCCGCATCGCCCCGTAATGTGCTGCCGTCCGGCAACCCGCCAACTTCCTGCGTGCCTTCCCCAGCTCCCTTTCTAAGTACAGGATCCGCCGATTCAGCTGCTTGCGCCGCAGACTCGTATACTGAATAATGTTACCTCTCATGACAGCCTTCCCAGCTTCCCAGAGAAGAACAGGAGAAAGCCCCGGCCGATCATTGAAAGCCAAATAGTCTGCCCAACACTCCCGGAGATGTCTTTCAAACTGTACATCTCCACTGAATTCCAACGGATATCGCCAAAGCCGGGCCCGGCCAAAATTACACTCGCGCAATTCCAAAATCACCACCGCGTGATCTGAGAGAACAGAGGGACCCACCTCCGCGCTTCTAACCCAACTAAATAGAGAGTCCGAAACCAGGAAATAGTCCAGTCGGGACCAAGAGCCATGCGCCCTAGACAAATGGGTATATTCCCGATCACCAGGGTGTAAAACCCGCCAAATATCTAAGAGCTTATGCCCCTCGCAGAGGCCCCACAGACGTCTACGAGTCCGCCGACCCCGTACACCAACCGGTCCAGATCTGTCCAGATCAACATTCATCACTTCATTAAAGTCACCCCCCCATGATCACCTTATACCCAGTGCTATCGTCTAAGAGCCGGGTTAGGGCCTGAAAAAACCGGGCCTCAAATACATTTGGCGCATAAATCGAGCATAGCGCTACTTTAACACCCTCCAGCAACCCTCGTACACAAACATACCGGCCGTCCAAATCAATGTCGACTCCTTCTTCCACCCAGCTCACCGACTTGTTAATTAAGATGGCCACACCTCTCTTCCTACCAACCGCCGGAGACCCATAAACTTTAGCCACCTGGCCTATACATAACTTGTCATGCTCTGCAGCGGATTGGTGCGTTTATTGCAGCAGAATGACCCCAATTTGCTTCCGTCGCAAATGCTGAAGTACTTTATAGCGCTTGATTGGGGACCCCAGTCCACAGACGTTCCACGATGCAATCCGAACGCCAGCACTCATCACTCAGGCCAAGGCAGGACCTCCCACTGACACAGCAATAATACTGCCACTGGCGGAGACCCCCCCAGCTTAGGGCCCCCCCCCCAACCACACCATGTGACTCACCAGTAATCCATTCAACCACACACACATAATCAGGCGTTCATCATTCTCCTCAAGCACACCCAGCACCCCAGACACCCTCTCTCCTTTACATCCCCCCCCTACCTTTACCTGGACCCCCCCTCCCCCCCTCCCTCCCTTATCCAACCCAACCTCCCCCCCTAACGCCTTCCTCTTTCCAGTCCAGCCCACTTCGTACGCTGGCCCACCCGGGACCCCGTAGCATGCAGAGCCCCCCCTCCCCCCATGATTAAACACCAATGGAATCCTACCACCACCCCGCATTCTTCTCGGCCTTACCGAACCCTCCCTCCCCCCTTTTATGTAAAGCACCCCCTCCTTACTTCAGGGGGGGGCATGCCCACTGTAAAAGCATCCCCATTCTGAGGACGCCCAAGGCGACCCCCAGACACCAGTAGCCCAGTCGGCACAAAAAAAAACTAAACAGACAATGCCATCAACAGGAAAAGCAGAACACAGCTTATCAAATGTAAACAGGTGCAGATAAATCATGTCAACAAAACCAGTATGAACAAATTACATTGTTAGCTAGGCAATACAGAAGTGAATGGCAGGAAGTTAAAATTATGGCCAAATGGCAACAAGATATAGGGTCATAAAAAAGTGCGACAGCAGATTATCAGTCCCCCCCCCCCCCCGCATAGGAAGAGGTTGAAGAGAAGGGGAGGGAGAGGAAAAAAAAAAAGAAAACAGAAAGAGTAAAAAGAAAAAAGAAAAAACACCACCCAAAATATGGGTTAAAGCAAATAAGACAAAGAAATAAGAGTGAATTTAAGAGAAAAAAGGAATTAATAAAAAGAGAATGAGCAACAAATATGAGAAAGAGATAGAGAGGAACATCCCCCATTATGTCCAGCAAACAGTCCCGGCATTCTCACCATCAGGCTTAAGAGCAAGGCCATACTCCAAAGACCAGGGCAGCCCGGCCAATACAAGGGTACACAGGAGCCAAGTCGGACAGAAAGTGCTCATGTAAAACTTTGTGAGCCCCCGAGTTGATTGCAGAAGTCCATCGCTGCCTCCGGCGTCAGGAAGGTCCGGCGGCCCTCCTCACACTCTACTCGCAGGGTCGCAGGGAACGCCAGGGTAAAGCGCAGGCCCTTTTCAATCAGCCGGCTGCAAACTTCCTTGAAGGCTCGGCGACGGACCGACACACCGGCTGAGTAATCCTGAAAGATCAGGATCTGGCAAGCCGCACCCTCTGCCCGCCGTTGTTGCCGCGAGGCACGAAGCACAGCTTCTTTTTGGGCCGCGTTTAGAAAACGTGCGATCACCGCCCGAGGCCTCCGATCTCCAGGACGAGGCGGACCCAATCTGTGCACGCGCTCCAGCACGATGGCGCCCATCCCTTCCGCTAAGGGTAAGTTAGCCGGCAACCAGGTCTCCAGATAGTGCAGCAGCTCGCGGTCTTTCACAGACTCTGCAACTCCAATAAAGCGCAAGTTATTTCTTCGGCTTCTATTTTCTAAGTCTTCCATCTTCTCCTCGTGCTTCTTTAAGGCCTCTTCAAGCCGATCGATCCTGGCTTCCCCCTGAACACGTGCATCTTCCAAAGAACTGATGCGCTGTTCCGCCTGGGCCACCCGGCTGTTAAATTCAGAAAACCGCCGCCGCTACCTCCGAGATTTGTGAGGCCAGGCCCCCCAGGCGTCCCTCCAATGCCTCCGCCACAGCCCTGGAGACCTCCACCACCAGAGCCGGCGCGATCGTCAGCACGGTCTGCTCCGAGGGCCCTTCTGCCATTACCGCTTCGCCACCGCGGGGCTTCTCCCGTCTCGGAGTTTTGGCAGCCATAGAGGGATTTCGCTCTCGTCTGGCGTCTAGCAAGGGGGCTCCGGCAAGGCACCTCCTTTCTCCCCCACTGTAGGAAGGATTCCAAGGCTAAGAAAGGCAGATAACAGCAAGGGGGGGAGGTACAGGCTCCGGAGCTAAGGAGGACACGTCCTGCCTAGCCCACCATGCCACCGGAAGTCCCCAGCTAGCCGCTTTAACAGAGTGAACTACTGCCACTGAATATCGGGCCCATCATGTACAGCCAAAATACTCCAATAATGACAAATGGGCCAGGCCAGCACTACTGAAACTAAACCCATATATTCATTGCCGGAGCTTACCAATGTTCAGTGCTGAATATCCGTTTTCACCACTGAGAGGAACTGCTGTCCAGTCAGCGGCAATATTCAGCTGCTAACCGGATAGCAAAACTGCATAAGGTTAGGCAGCTATTGACCTGCCATTGACCTGTCCTAACTTTATGTGATTTAGCTATCTGATTAGCAGCTGAATTTCATCGCTAACTGGATAGCTGCTGGGACTGCCCCGGTTCTGCTCACAGACCGCCCCAAAAACATCCGGACATTTTCAGAATGGTCTGTGGGGATATTCAACAGTGCTATCCGGTGAGTGCTGCTGAAAATCGGGATCACGGGGGTTTATGTGATTTTTAGGTCCTGCAAACTGCATAAACCCTTTTGGAGATTGCCCCATGACCTTTTTAATCATAAACGCTTGTTTGGAATATGGTAATACACATATATAAGACATTTCATTTTACTATTGTTGAGATTCTAAGAGCAAATTTCTTTTAATATCTTTGGCCTTCCTATAAGCTTTATTGATGACTTTCACCAGGTAATTCATTTCTTTAAAATGTTTTTTGCCTGTAATTGATATTCCAGCATGGTAGAACATAAATGTCTAAGAAGCATGAATTGACCAAACAAGATATTCTTCTTAAGGCTTTGAGGATGGTAATCGAGGCCGTACTGAGCGAGAAATGCGACCTGTGCGACTTGCACATCAGGCGTGCCCCCCCCCCCTGCACCTCCATCTAACCAGTTTCTGGACGGCGGCAAGAGAGAAGAGGCGCACCCAATGTGCAAGTTGCTGGCACTCTAAGCAAATCTGTCCCTCCCTGTTCTGACGCTACGTCAGAGGAAGAAGGGACCAGAACTGCTTAGAGTGCCGCAAGAAGGCTTAAGGGGAGCATTTCAGCTCTATGCTATTTCCTGCCACCGCTGAGAGAAGAAGTGGTAGCGGCAGGCAACGGCAGATAGCTGAAATGCACCCCTTAAGCCTTTGTGCCCTGTGCGGCTGCACTATTCGCACATGACTAGGTACTGTCGAAAGGGTAATTATCAAAATTCAAAAAAATGTTTTTTCAGTGTTTTTCTAAAAATTGATGTATGAAATTTCTCTTCCTTCTAAAAATCATGGGAGGGAATATTCAGCGGTGGCAGCTAGGAATCGCCACTAAACTTTGCACCTGGATATTCAATGCTGGAGCCATATCCAGCCATTGCCGTTGAATATTCGGGTTGGCCAGAAAGAAAATTAATTAACCAGATAAGGATATGGAACATAAGAACATAAGATATGCCATACTGGGTCAGACCAACGTCCATCAAGCCCAGTCTCCTGTTTCCAACAGGTCACAAGTACCTGACAGGTTCCCAAAAAGACACACAGGTTCCACAATGCTCACCCCAGGGTAAACAATGGATTTCCCGGGTCCTCTTTAATAATGGTTTAAGGACCTTTCTTCCAAGAACTTGTCAAAATCTTTTTTAAATTCAGCTACACTAAAAGTTTTCACTACATCCTCCGATAATGAATTCCAGAGTTTGATTACATGTTGAGTGAAAAAATATTTTCTTATTAGTCTTAAATGGATTACATTGTAGCTTCATTGCATGTCCCCTAGTCTTTCTACTTTTTGATGGTGTAAACTGATCTACATTTACCCGTTCCATTCCATTCATTAATTTA
This sequence comes from Ichthyophis bannanicus, assembly GCA_033557465.1. Lineage (NCBI taxonomy): Eukaryota > Metazoa > Chordata > Amphibia > Gymnophiona > Ichthyophiidae > Ichthyophis > Ichthyophis bannanicus. The sequence goes on from CM066034.1 coordinate 898,295,470, forward strand.
TAGACATCTGTCATATCCCACCTCAGCTATCATTTTTCAAAGTTGAAGAGCCCCAGCCTGTTAAGCCTCTGCTCATAGGGGTATCCTTCCATCCCCTTTCCCATTTTGGTGGCTCTTCTCTGTACCTTTTCTAATGCCGCTAAATCCTTTTTAAGATATAGCGATCAGACTTGTACACAATATTCAAGGTGCGGTCGCACCATGGAATGATACAGAGGCATTATAATATCCTTTGTTCTATTCTCCATTCCTTTCCTTATGATACCTAGCATTCTATTTGCCTTCTTGGCTGCCGCTGCACACTGGGTGGAAGGTTTCAACATAGTATTCACGATGATGCCTAAATCTTTTTCTTGGGTGGTGGATTCTAAAGTGGTACCTTGCATTGTGTAACCATAGTTTGGGTTGTTCTTTTCTAGGGTCTCGAGTTTTCTTGGTGCCTTGCAGGGAGATCTGACAAAAGCGTCTCCAAGAGGCTGAACAAACTCCAACACGTATCCTTCTCTGATGATCTCCAGCACCCATTGGTCCATTGTGATCCTGTCCCAGGCGGCATAGAATTCCCACAGGTGGCATAGAATTCCTGCAGTCAACCCCCCACTGGAACTAAGCCATCCTGGACATGCACGGCCTCATTGCACTTTCTTGGCAGCTGAGGAGGAAGTTGTAGAAACCCCTGCTTGCCTCTCTAAACCACCGAAAGGCCTGCCCCCTGGCCTGAAAATGACACCTCTGGTAGGGAGAGAACCAGACAGTCCAGAAATGTCTAAAATCCCATGCCTCCTTGCCAGTCACATTGCACATTTGTCCACATGACGTTTTCATGACTTTAATGACTTCCATACCTGGAGCATGTTGTAATATCTGCTTTCCTGCCCTTCCCATTTCCCTTTTAAGTGTACCCAAAGTTTTACTTTATTTAATTTTAATTGACATTCCTTTTTCTTGCTCTTTTATTGTAAACCACTCTGACACACTGTGGAAGGGTAGTATTTCAAGTTTTTAAATAAACCATAAATTTCATCTGCCATTTGGGCATCCAGTCTTCCAATTTATCAAGGTCCTCTTGCCATTCTTCATAATCCTCTTGCATTTTAACAACTTTGAATAATTTTGTGTCATCTGCAAATTCGATCACCTCACTCATTATTCCCATTTCCAAGTCATTTATGAATGTTAAAAAGCAGCGGGCCCAACACAGATCCCTGGGGTACTCCACTCACCTTTCTCCATTGAGAAAATTGACCATTTAGCCCTACTGTCTGCTTTCTATATTTAACCAGTTCCTGATCCACAATGCTACACTGCCTCCAATCCCATGACTTTTTAATTTCGCAAAGAGTCTCTCATGAGGGACCTTTGTCTCACTGGGACATCCGTCCCTGCTATTCACCCTTTTCCGTCCCTGGCAAAAGCCTCCCCATATGAACAGGGAGTTTGTATGGGAGGCTTAGATGGGGGTGGGAGGGGGCGTTGTGGAGGCAGAGTGAGGGTGGGCAATGGGCAGTCTGCGACCTCGGATGTACAGGGCCAATTCTGAAGTCGGCCCTATACATCTGGGGTTGTCAGACTGGAGAGGGGACTTATTCCACCTCAGAGCTGGAATAAGTCCCCCTGGACATCAGACAGCAGGCCCAGGCAGAACCAGTGAGGTGAGGGGGTGCAGGGGGTTCCCCACATCCCGACCCTGGTCATGGAAGGCCAGATTGGTGGTTGGGCTGCAGGGAAAGGAAATAGTAGTTGGTGGCTGGGAATTGCGGCTCCTGCATGGAGCCTCAGTGCCATTGCAACAGGACACCATGGCACCACGGCTCCATTCAGGAGCCTGACTGAGTTAACTGGGCAGGGGTCTGTATGTACAGGCTGATCAGAATCAGGTCCTGGCCTGCACGTACAGACCCTAGACCTGATTCTGATCCTGTGGGGCACGTCTAGCCCCCACGGGATCAGAATCTGGTCTACCTCTGCACATCCCGATTCCTATCGGGTGCACAAGGTCCTAGATGCACACATTGAATATGCCTCCACATCAACTGGCTCACCTTTGTCTACCTGTTTATTCATACCTTCAAAAAAATATAACAGATTAGTAAGGCAAGACTTTCCTTGGCTAAATCCATGTTCGCCTTCTCTCATTAAACCATGACTATCTACATGTTCAGTACATGTTCAGCAATTTTATTCTTTATAATTGTTTCTACCATTTTGCCCAGTACTGATGTCTGGCTCACCGGCCTGTAGTTTCCCGGATCACCCCTGGAACCCTTTTTAAATATTGGCGTTATATTGCCCATTCTCCAGTTTTCTGGTACTACAGATGATTTTAATGATAGTTCACAGATTACTAATAGTAGATCTGAAATATCATATTTCATTTCTTTCAACACTTTTGGCTGTATACCATCCACTCCAGATGATTTACTACTCTTCAGTTTATCAAATATTTGTAATACGTCTTTCCAGTTTATCAATATTTTTTTTCAATTCTTCCGATATATCACCTTTAACTACCATTTCAGCCATGGGTAACTTCCTTATATTTTCTTCAGTAAAGATCAAAGCAAAAAAATTCATTCAGTCTCTCCGCTATGGCCCCTTTTACCCCTCTATCATCCAGTGGTCCAACTGACTCTTTCACAGGTTTTTTGCTACGAATGTACTTGAAAAAGTTTTTATGATGTGTTTTTGCTTCCACAGCAAGTTCCTTTTCAAATTCTCTCTTTGCCAGCCTTATCAATGCCTTGCATTTTACTTGCCAATGCTTATATTGTTTCCCATGTTCATCATTTGGCTCCTTTTTCAATTTCCTGAAAGATGTCTTTTGGCAACCACAGCCTCTTTGACCTTGTCTTTATACCATGCTGGCAGTTTTTTGGCCTTCCTTCCATTTTTCTTAAAAAAGATATTCAGCTGCTGGCCAGTTAGCTAAAGCGGTAAAAGTTGGCCTTTCATGTGTCTGCCACTATGGAATAGCCGGCTAGTGGCTGAATATTGCTGGTTATTCCCAGGTGCCACCTCCCTTCCGCCCCTAGAACACGCTGACGCTAGCCAGCTATCACCAGGGCATTTAGTGGAAGTACCTGGGGATATTTAGCAGCTCTAACCACATTAGTGTCGCTGAGCACCATGTAGGCTGTTTGCAGGTCTGAAAAATGCGAAAATAGCTTTATCCCCCCCATGATGTCCAAAAGAGAAAGTTTATCTACAGATACAGTAAGAGTGAAGTGCAAGTTAATCCATTGTAAATATTTCTCCAAAATTTCATCTGATCCAGTATACACAAAAAATATTTCATCTGTATATCAAAACCATAATGTGATATGAATCCAAACCTCAGAAATGTAAATTTGCCATTCTTCCAATTCCATTACATACAGGCAAACTGCTGAAGGGGCTATCAGAGTCCCCATGGCTGCTCCATATATTTATAAATAAAATTGAACTTTGAAAATGAAATAATTCCTTTTACGAACCAATGTTAACAATTCAATAGGGAAAGTCACCTCTGGTGTTTGAATATCCTTCAATGATGAGGAGTGGCCTAGTGGTTGGGGTTGGGGCAAGGTACTTCAGACCAGAAGGTCAGGGGTTCAAATCCCACTAGAGGACAGCAACCTTGGGCCGGAAGGACTGGGGTTTCTAGTCCCACAGGTGCTCCTTGTGGTCTTGAGCAAGCCACTTAACCCTCCATAGCCCATGTTCCCTGTAAAAATAGTTATCTCCAAGTTATAATGCCCTGTTCAATGTAATTTCAGTTTGTTCAATGTAAACCGCACTGATGCAGAATAGCACGGTATATAAGAAAATTAAAATGAATAAAATTTCTCTTTTATCAAACGTATCACTTGATCTTGAGGAATATTAGTATATAGGGAAGTAACATCCATCAGAACTAATTTCCAAGCATCTCCCAGCTCACTATACTCAGATAATTTATTAATCACTTCCACAGAATTGCAAACGTAGGTTTCAACTTGAGATACCAATGATCGTAAAAAATTAGACAAGGGCTCTAATAGAGCCAATGGACCAACCTGGCAGACAATCTAAAGATTTGTAACTCTTCGGTTCAACATAAAATTTAGGTGGCACTGGATATTGTATTGATAGAAACATTTTATTTTTCTCTTATTGCAATCTATTCTTGTTGATATGTCTTCTATTATGTGCTTAATTTTTGTATGGCTACTAGTGACTCTGTATCCAAAGGACATAAAATAATTAACAACACTTAACTGTCTAATGACTACAGTTCCCAGATTCCTACCACAGCTCATACATCCTGACTCACTCTGGCATCTATGAGAGAACTCACTGGTGGATGGCTACTAGGTAAGTCCTGCACCAGCCCACTCCATCACCTAAACATGTGCATGCTAGGAGGTCCCAGTGATCCGTGGTAGCTGCAACAATTGGAAGACAGAACCCATAGTGCAGTGCTTGACCAGCATATGAAATACCCTGGCACAAGACTCTTACATATGTATCTAATCTCTCTCCACCCACCCAGGTGATAGAGACTATCCTCTGAGAAGCTCCTGACCTCCATTGTTGCACTTCAGAGGAGCCATATAACAGGGTCTAGAGACACATCAGTTCCCTCATTGAGAGGACCTTTGGCAAGCTCAAGGGTCACTTCCATGCCCTTGATCAGTCCAGGGAAGTACTCCTATACAGACCATCAAGGGTATGTCAGATATTTATGACCTGCTGCATGTTCTAAAATCTGGCAATGAGGCGGCAACAACCCCTGTCTAAAAACCAGGAAATGCCAGAAAAAGACATAGAAGAAGATGCCAAAGGCCCTAGGCAGGAGGATACTGGCCATCTGCACCATCTGGGTGTGACCACAAGAGATGAGCTAATGCACAGGCATTTTTTGTGAAAGTAGGTATTTAAATGCTCCGATTGAAAGTATGTACATGGGATTGCCCCATCCACCACCACCCCTCAGCCCCTGGACATCCCCCCAGCCACCTTCATGCTCATCTCTGTCCCAACAACTAACCCCAGCCCACCATCACCAACCCTGTTCAACATCACCCACCATACCATACCATCGCACAACCCCCAACTCCCTTCCTCCCTCCACCAGCACTCTCTACCCATCCACCCCTACTCCCCAACCCACCCCCTCAGAAGTAGCTCTGATGCACCAGAGCCTGTAAGAGTGGAAGTGGAAAGTGGAGGTGCCCTCCTCTTCTTTGTCACACATGTAGGCTGGGAGACTGACCGCAGATGATACTACATCAGTTTACAGAACTGCTGGGGGGGGGGGAGAGCGGGGATGGCATGCTGCTTTATAAAGTGGCAGAAGTCACTTGGCAGCCCCTGGATCTCATTTTTTAAGGTCTCCAATGTCTCCAGCTGTCTCCCTTCCAGGTGAATACAGTACTTCTCAATAGTTAAAAATCTCAGCAGCTTGATTTTCTCTGCTCACTGCGCCTGGAGCTGTTGATTCTGCTGCAGGAGACATTCACCATAATGCAGCAGTTGATGCTTCTGCTGATTGGAGGTAGGGAAGTCTGGATCCACAGCTGCCCTTTCTCCAGACATCTGACCATCATCAAAGAGAGATGGAAGTGGAAGCTGGATGTCACCCCTTCAATGTTGTCTTCTCCCTCCACCTGGACATTTATTTATTTAACAATAAAATAGTGTTCAACATTTTCGACACCCTTGCATTTTGGGTATGTTGTGTACAATATTCTGAGAAATAATTGGAAATATTTCAACTGTATGCCATCATAGTATTGCAATAGTTTGTTCAAAGGTATACAACAAACAAAAGATTTATGTGCAGCTTAAATGTAACAATTTCAGAGAATAAAAACAAAATATGACCTGGTCAGGATTAATAGCACCCTTCACAAATATTTGGATGCACAACCCTTGGCAGTGATGACAGCCTTCAAACGTTTCTTGTAGCCATCTACAGGTTTCATACATCTGTCTGCTGGTAGTGTCTCCCACTCTTCAACTGTGATTTGTTCCAGTTCATGAATGCTTCCAGGATTCCTTTAACCAATGGCAGATTTCAGCTCTTTCCAAAGGTTCTCGGTTGAATTGATATCAGGGCTCATTGCTGGCCAGTTTAAAACAGTCCATTTGTTCCTATTTAACCATTCCTTTGTACTTTTGGATGTATGTTTTGGGTCATTGTCCTGCTGGAGGACCCATGACCTTTGATCCAGACCTAGCTTTCTGACATTTCACTCCAAAATACCTTGGTAGTTCTCTGACTTCATGATTCCTTTAATACATTCCAGGCTTCTAGTTCCTGAGGCAGCAAAATAGCTCCACAACATTATGGAACCTTTACCATATTTAACTGTAGGAAAGGTTGTTGTTTTTTCCTTATAAGCTTTATTTCTTTGCCAGTAAATGTATCACTGCTCTGCATTGCCAAAGAGCTCAAGTTTGGTTTTATCTGTTCACAGAACATTTTCCCAGAAGACTTGTGGTTTCTCAAGGTATTTACATTGTCTTATATACTGTGCTATTCTGCATCAGTGTGGTTTACATTGAACAAACTGAAATTACATTGAAAAGGGCATTATAACTTGGAGATAACTATTTTACAGGGAACATGGGCTATGGAGGGTTAAGTGGCTTGCCCAAGACCACAAGGAGCACCTGTGGGACTAGAAACCCCAGTCCTTCTGGACCAAGGTTGCTGTCCTCTAAGTGAGATTTGAACCCCTGACCTTCTGGCCTGAAGTACCTTGCCCCAACCACTAGGCCACTCCTCCACTCCTAGGTAGGATTGGGCAGAGATCAAGCATGCCTTTTTATATCTGTTTTTGAGCAGTGGGGTCCTCCTTAGCCTTTGCTCATGAAGTCCTTCTTTGTTTGGTGCACAGCATATGGTGAAGGTTGAAACAACCGTACAGATTGCTCCAGGTCAGCGTTAAGCTCTTAGGATGTTATGTGGTGTTTTTCCAACAGTTCACACTAACATCTGAAGACTTCTTGGATTAACTTTCCTCCTCCCACCATGCCCTAGGACAGCGATGGCGAACCTATGGCACGCGTGCCAGCTGTGGCACGCGAAGGCCTTGCAGCTGGCACGCGTGAAGGTCCGCAAAAAAAGAAAAAGCGGGCTCTGGCTGCTGCCGCGGACGCGGCAGCATGCAGTGTCCCGCGGGGCCCCCTCCGCCCGATAAGCCCCTCTGCAAGGGCTTTCAGATTCGCGAGGGAGACAGCGTCTCCCTCGCGTCTCTGTTAAGCCCGCAGGGGTTAATGGGAAATTTCCCATCAGCCCCTTTAGACGCGAGGGACTGATGGGAAATTTCCCATTAGCCCCTGCGGGCTTAACAGAGACGCGAGGGAGACGCTGTCTCCCTCGCGAATCTGAAAGCCCTTGCAGAGGGGCTTAGCGGGCGGAGGGGGCCCCGCGGGACACTGCATGCTGCCGCGTCCGCGGCAGCAGCCAGAGCCCGCTTTTTCTGTTTTTAAATTTGCCGGGGGGGGGGGGGGGGTTAGGACTGCAAATGGGCTGGGGGGGGTTAGGACTGCAAATGGGCTAGGTGGGGGGGGGTTAGGACAGCAAATGGGCTAGGAGGGGGGGGGGGGTTAGGACTGCTAATGGGCTAGGGGGGTTAGGACTGCTAATGGGCTGTGGGCTGATGGGGGCTGTCTGGAAATGGGGTGATGGGGGGTTAGGACTGCTAATGGGCAGGGGGGGGGGTTAGGACTGCTAATGGGCTGGGGGGGGTTTGGACTGCTAATGGGCTGGGGGGGTTAAGGACTGCTAATGGCCTAGGAGGGGGGGGTATGACTGCTAATGGGCTGGGGGGGGGTTAGGACTGCTAATGGGCTGTGGGTTGATGGGGGCTGTCTGGAAATGGGGTGATGGGGGGTTAGGACTGGTAATGGGCTATGGGGGGGGTTAGGACTGCTAATGGGCTAGAGAGGGGGGGGTTAGGACTGCTAATGGGGTGGGGGGGTTAGGACTACTACTGGGCTCGAGAGGGGGGGGGTGGGGTCTGCGACTGGGGTAGGGGGGGGTTAGGACGGCTGATGGGCTGGGGGGGGTTAGGACTGCTAATGGGCTAGGAGGGGGGGTTAGGACTGCTAATGGGCTAGGGGGGGTTAGGACTGCTAATGGGCTGGGGGGGTTAGGACTGCTAATGGGCTAGGAGGGGGGGGGGGTTAGGACTGCTAATGGGCTAGGGGGGGTTAGGACTGCTAATGGGCTAGGAGGGGGGGTTAGGACTGCTACTGGGCTAGGGGGGGTTAGGACTGCTAATGGGCTGTGGGCTGATGGGGGGCTGTCTGGAAATGGGGTGATGGGGGTTAGGACTGGTAATGGGCTATGGGGGGGGGTTAGGACTGCTAATGTGCTAGAGAGGGGGGGTTAGGACTGCTAATGGGCTAGGGGGGGGGTTAGGAATGCTAATGGGATGATGGGGAGGGTTTAGGAATTGAGGTGGGCTGTTGGGTGGGGTAAGGACTGGAAATGGGATGATGGGGGGTTACACTGGAGGTGTTCGGATGGGGTTAGGCCGGGTAATGGGCTATGGGGGGGTTTAGGACTGATAATGGGCTATGGGGGGGCTGGGACAAGAAATGGGCTGATGGGGAGGGGTTAGGACTTGAGGTGGGCTGATGGGGTTAGGACTGGTAATGGACTGTGGGCTGATGGGGAGTTACGACTTGCAATGGGCTATGGGGGGCTGACTGGAAGTGGGGGGTTAGGACTGGTAATGGGTTATATAGGGGGGGGCTTAAACTGAAAATGGGGTGATGGGGGGTTAGGACTGGAAGTGGGTTGATGAGGGGGGATGGGGATAGGACTGGTATTGGGTTGGGGGGCTGCTAGGACTGGAAATGGGCTGATGCAGGGACTAGAAGGGAATGGATGCTGGGTGAGGCTGGAACTAGAAGGGAGCTGGTGTTGGGGGAGGATTAGAATGGGATGGGGCTGGGAGAGTAAAATGGAGAGGGGAAAAATATTTTGTGTGGGAGGGATAAAAAATCTACAATTGGCCGGGTATTGGGAGAGTAAGTGGGGATTGAGGATGGAGGGGTAAATTTTGAGTAGATGAAATAGGAATGAGGAAAGAGCCAAAGGAGAAAGATTAGTATGTTAAAGCAGATGTAGAGAGAGAATGGAAAAAAAAAACAAGAAGACAGAAGAAAGGACAAATGGACAGCAGATGGAGAGTTAGCAGAAGACACGAAGAAACCAGAAGAAAGTGGCTGGAACAATTGCAACTGAAAAAAAATGCACAAAAGGTAGAAAAATATCTCTTTATTTTGAATTTATTAACTGGAATATGTCAGCTCTGGGAAATGTGCATCATTAATTTTTGCGCTTTGTTTAGTACAAGAGGAAATTAATATATAGTTTTATTTCTACAGTGTTGTTGTATATTCCAAGTTTGGCTTTTGGGGTTCCCAGTTTAATTATTGTCTTCCTGTTTCTAAATTGTGATTCCTTGTTTGGTGATGGTCTGTTCTGCATGTGTAACTGAGCTGAGGTATTCTGTTTATATAATTCCTATTTGACATTGCCACTTGTTCTTTCCCCAGTAGGTCATGTATTGTTGTTCTCTGAGATGTATTGGTTTAATATTTGCAGTGTTGCCTTTTGATAGGTAGAGTATGGTGCTTTGTGAGTCCTGGTAGTGCTGTTAGGATACGGCGGGTTTGCTATGGGTTCTAAATGGGCAGCGTTTGTAGTAGTTCCTAATGTGCCTGGCGGTTGGTACTGGATTATAGTAATGTAGAAACCTTTTAGTCTTTCTTTATCCATATACTCATTAAGAGGCATGTTTACTAAAAGTTAGTGTATGGTAACATTATGCAAATATTTATGCAAATGAAGCACCTTATGCAAATGGGGCTTTAATTGACGTGCTGGCACTTTGAGGAAATTCTTTGGTTTTGTGCGGCAGTTTGGGCACTCGGGCTCAAAAAGGTTAGCCATCACTGCCCTAGGAGGTTCTTGACAGTTCCATGAGCAGAAAACTTCTTAACATTGTGAACTATAGACACAGGAATTCCAAAGTCTTTGGAGATGGTCGAATACCCCTTTGAAGTTTGATGTTTGGTGATAATGGCTTTTCTGATGGTCTCATGCAGCTCTCTTGTCTTCACCATTGTGAAAATGGAACGGGAAGTGAATATCAGGAACTGGTTAAAAGATAGAAAGCAGAGGATAAGGCTAAATGGCCAATTTTCCCAATGGAGAAAGGTGAATAGTGAAGTACCCTAGGGATCTCTGCTGGGTCTGCTGCTTTGTAATATATTTGTAAATGACCTAGAAATGGGAATAATGAGTGAGGTAATCAAATGTGCAGATTGCACAAAATTAGTCAAAGTTGTTAAAACCCAAGAGGATTGTGAAAAATTGCAAGAGGACCTTGATAAATTGGAAGACTGGACATTCAAATGGCAGATGAAATTGAATGTGGACAAGTGCAAAGTTATACACCTAGGAAAGAACAACCCAAACTATGGTTACACGATGCAAGGATCCACATTAGGAGCCACCACCCAGGAAAAAGATTTAAGTGTCATCGTGGATAACACGTTGAAACCCTCCGTCCAGTGTGCAGCAGCGGCCAAGAAGGCAAATAGAATGCTAGAAATCATAAGGAAAGGAATGGAGAATAAAACAAAGGATATTATAATGTCTCTGTATCATTCCATGGTGCGACCGCATCTTGAATATTGTGTGCAATTCTGGTTGCTGTATCTTAATAAGGATATAGCTGAATTACAAAAGGTACAGAGAAGAGCCACCAAAATGGTAAAGAGGATAGAAGGATACCTCTATGAGGAGAGACTTTAAATTTAGGGCTCTTCAACCTGGAAAAGAGACAGCTGAGGGGAAATATGATAGAGGTCTATAAATTAATGAATGGAGTGGAACGGGTAAACGTAGATCAATTGTTTATGCCATCAAAAAGTAGAAAGACTAAAGGACATGCAATGAAGCTACAGTGTAACCCATTTAAGACTAATAAGACACTAACTTACAGATACGTAATATCTGAAGCTATAACTATCTGTATTCTTTTCTAATGATGCTGCGCCATATAGGAAATCTGGTGTTGGTCTTGTGAGACAAGAACATGAGACCAGCGTGAGAAACAATGGGCAGTGGGATGGAGGGGGCAAGGAGATCACAAGCACTGGCTCCTAAGATGTCCACTGCCATATTTATGGTGCATGCTCTTTTCTGGGTAGGCTTCTTATTGTGTTAATTTTAGAAGCTGGTGTCATTATGATATGGTAGATTTGCATTATAGGCATTCAGTGACATTTTAGTGAGGTTTTGTGTTTGTTCACAACCTGCCTGGTACTGGAGAGGCTGTTAATGAGATGACACTGGAATCAGAATTTTTTTTTTTTTGTATGTTGGGTTCTTTGGTGAAATGCCCTAGTTCTTCTCTGCACCTACTGTTGGAGGAGGGGGTTTTGCTGGACTTAAAAAAAGAAAAAGAGAGAACCATAGCACATTTTGGTGTTAGAAACTGCACTCTGGTTCTCTTTTTATTTTTGTCCCTTGGCATGTGAGCACCTTACATCTCTGTTTTTAGGTGAATATTGTGATGAAGCAGATGCCAGTAAACCCATGGAGGTAGAAGAAAACACTGATCTCTTTAAAGGAAATGATATACATAAAGTGCAGTTAATGAGAAGTGCAGCTAGAGGGAGCATGCACGGAGATTCAGAAGGTAGGCTGACACCCCCAGGTTGGGATGATGCAAGAACTAATTCAAAGCATAATGAGATACACCTGGTCAGAGGGACAGAATCCTTACCTAAGAAACAGCTTTATAAGCAAAGCATAGACAAGCCAGAGGAGAGAGGAGCGGCATGAGCCGCAGCAACTGCTGATAGAGAAGAAAGAGAAAGGAGACGGCTCCAAGAGAGGAGAAAAGGCAGTTGAACTTGCAGCCCTTACAGGAAAGGAACAAGTTCCAGGAGAGCCAGTTTCAGGCTGGGAAGCTCCAGAAGGAAGTCTTCAGGAAGGACAGAAGGAGAACTGGGAGAGTGCCTCGTAGGGAGAATACCAGAGACACAGACCCAAGAGTTCAGAGGTACCTTCATGCTTCTTCCCCTGTATGTGAGCCCCAAGGAGTTCAGAGGTGGGTGAACCAGACTCAGCCCAGGAGTCTAAGAGACACAGATCTGAACCAGGAACTGAGGCTGGGTCACAGAAAGGCCTGGAAGCCAGGGAGCTGTAAGAGCAGCCAAGGCAGATGGAGAAAGGTTTGGGAACCTATAGAAAGAGTGCTTACCAAAAGTCCTGTTGCATATTTGCCAGACCGGGTACAGCCAGGCTGGAGAGCCTTAGGAAGAAGTTCTGAAGTAAAACCAGGAATATATGGGGAAAGCTCAGGGGCCACAGATATCTCAGCAGAACAAGAGGCTATGCAGATAGATCCTGCTGAACCTGACCCTTTGCTAACTGAATGCCCTATGGACTGTACGTTTTGTTGTACTGGGAGTTTAGAATCCTTGAGAGAAATATTGCATGCAGGATATACTTTTGAAACAGTTTTGTTTGACAAGCTGAAAGAAGAAGCATTGCTTTTGTTTATATAACCTGTTTTGTTTGAACCCTGCATAACTAACAAAGACTGTGAAGCATATCCAAGTTTTTGACCTATGTAAATACCTTATGTGAAAATCCTGAACAAGGTGAAAGTCCTGTTGTCTTTGTTTGAACCTTTTGTGCATTAAGGGAATAAAACCCTATACTTTACCATTCACATGGCTTACACAACTATTCATTATGAAGAAAGGGACTACTAGTACCAGAATGCTTCTGGGCTAGCAAAAGTTTCTACCTTCAATACAACAATAATGTCCACCCTGACCTTTAAGCACGTGGCTAAAGGGACGGGGTTGTGACAATATATATTTACAGGTATCAGTATTTTTTTAAATCTTAGAGTGCCCAGCTAAATAATTAAACAGCTACAGTACAAATTTTGCTGCATGTTAATTATATAGCCTGGGAATATGTTCCTTTCCTTTTTTTGGGGGGCAAACCACTGAATGAGAACCTCTGCATGAGTATCTTGGGGGTGCCAGCTCAACCCTTACCTGTTTGATATACTGGCTTCCTATCCATCTAGATATTTTTAAGATAACCATAATGAACATGCAAATGATATTCAAATATTCAAATGAATATGCAAATATGTCATCCACTCTTTGCCCCCCAAATGAAGCCTGTAAACGGGGGTGCTTGTTGTGAAAGTTCCACAATCTTGGCAAGGACATGAATTTACTTGACTTGCAAAGGATTGTGGGTCTTGTAGTTCAATCACACAAAACTAGCCGTTTAACAAGAATAAAGAATTGTAGTTGCTCGAGTGTAAAGCAGAAAACAGATTTTATTTATGGGGTGTTATTCCCTCGCACAGATATGCTTGGTAACATCAACAGGATAATTTCTTCAGGAGTTTTATTCCAGAAACAAAACAAATAAGGCAACTGAATTACTTATGCAACAACTTAGTAAAGACCTTGATGGAACAGAAAAGGTCTTTCTTCTAGCCCCTGCTAATAAACTTTCTTAGCAGTGCTGGAATGAAAAATAAACCCAAAAAGGAAAATTCTCTTTATCAAAAAAAAAAAAACAGCTTTCTTCCTACACACAGAGAAGAAGCTTTTTCCAAAATCCCACGTGCACTTGTGCCTTGCTCTAATCACAGGTGCTTAACCAGCTGCAAACCATTGCTGATCCACTCTCCACGTGGCTCCAACTTTCCCCAAAGCTTTCTCTCAAAGAAACTTTTCTGGGAAGTTAAAAATCAGTACAGTTCCTTTTGGTGTTTGATCCTTATCTGAGGATTACTTTAGAACAGCAGCTTAGAAAGAGAACAATCCATACATTCAACTTCCTCATCTGATATTTCCCCTTGCTCTTGAAATATCATAGGATCACCTCCATAAACTGGCTCAGAGGATTTCTCTAACTGATCTCTACCAGGATAGAAACTGTTTCCCTGCTGTCTTCCTTGTGCAAAGCTAGGGAACAGATCAGAGTTCATACCTGAGATCACGTTGTCATTAGGTTTCCTCTCTCTGGGTATTTTGGCCAGTAGGTAGCAAAACCTCTGTGCCCAGCTCTCCAGTCAGAATCTCTGGACTTCAGGTCTCTTTTCCCATACCTCCTTGAATAGGTATTAGAGCTCCTTCTTTCTGTAGATGCAGCCGTCTCCCTTACAGGTGCTGTCCGAGGGTTCCTGGCTGTATATCTCCAAGCCTCTGGCTTCTTCCAGTCCAATGAAGAATGCTTGCCCCAGGAATCTCTCCCAGTATACGTACTGCCTTGGGCTCCTTTCTTAGACCTTCTGGACGTCTTGCTGTTCTTCCTTCTGTTCACGATCAGTCTCTCCTCCAGCTCCCGTTGCTGTCCTTGCTCTCTTTGCCACCATTTCTGTCTGTATGATGAATTTCTTCTAGCTTTAAAGTGCCTAGATGGCTGCTCCACCCTAGCACACTGCAGGTGTTCTGAATTAAGCCCTGCTCTAGGAAATGTGTGATTAGGGATTACATCATTGCTTCTCTGATTAGGCACACGTTTCCCTACTTCAGCTCTCCTAGAGGCTTTCCGTAAACCAGTGTATTCTGGGTCTGGTAATCTTTTAGGTAAACACTCTGTTTTAGTGCTTTTACCAGCCAGCACAGGTTGCTTATTCAGAGCCAATTCACCTCTTGTATTATTTCTTCCTGAACTATGATAAGCTTCCTTATCACAAGCCGTCAAACTATGCCCATATATTCCTCTCCTCCTAGAACACACACAGAAGCACCCTCATACCACACCACACCACACACTCGCAAACACAGGCACCCCTATCTCCCTGTGACAGACATGCATGCACACACACACGCACATCACCTCCAAACCACACACATATATAGAGGCACCTCACCTCTGCACCACATACACACACACACACACATACATATATACGAGCACCCCAACTGTGCAGTCTATCATTACGTTATCATCAGTACAAGAGTGTAGGTCAGCTGCTTATGTTGGAGGTACTAGGGCTCGGTAGAATGTTTGCAGAATTATGTTTTCACTTCATAAAGAAGTTTTGCTAAACTCTCTGGTATCTGGTGTACCAGCAATTTAAGCAGTTGCCCTACTCCCCTATACTTGTAATAATATAATGATAAAGACCAGCCATAAGAGATGATAATCCTACATAATGTAGCATTGAAGTTAAAGGGCTATGCTCCTACCGGATGTTTGAGATAAGCCCTGACTTATTGCCGAGGCTACCAACTTGGAAAGAGGATGTTTCCCCTATATGGTGGAAAAAGTTACTCAGGGAGCTCAGAATGGAAACAGATTATAAGAAATTTTCCAAGTTGGATATGCCTATATGTTTCCAGTGGGTCAGGCCACACAATAAAGGCTGAAACAGAAGGTTAAGAGGACTGGCTCTGGGATGGTATATGACAACTAAAAGTTTGGCGAGAGGGATCTTTGAGATGAAGGCACCAACGGGCTGTTGGGCTGGTTTCTGTATACTGATAGGGTAGTTTTAGTTTGTATAAGAGGTAATTCTGTAAAAAGCAGCTAGATTTATGCATGTATTTTATTAGGAAAATAGAATAAAACAGAAACTATATACTAGCACTGCAGAATACTTCACCTTATTCACATATGTAGAATCACTGGTCTACAATTTTTTAAAAGTTGTCTGCTTCAGAGACAAAATCTGCCAACCATTATGGATTTTGATGCACTGAATTCAAAAATTACAATTAAAGCCTCTGATGGGTTACTGTATCCAAAATATTTAAGCTTTTCCATTTTACACGTATATATAGTGTGTTGGTAGTAAAGTTTTAATCACAAATTATTATAAACCTAGGTCTTTTCATGTGTTTATGGTTGCCATATATATGACCATGATAATATTTCACCTGTCGTCTTTGTTTAAAAGTTTAAAAATCAGCCAAAGGGTTATTTAAATATAATTTATTTAAAAAGTTGGTAAGAAACAGAAAGCAAGAAACGACTATATATGCATTAGTATTCATTTCAGACCTTATTCAATGTCTACTGTCACCACCTTACTACCTGGGCCTTGAGGGTTTCCAGGTAGGAGGGGCCTTTGATGCCCTTCAGGGGTAGAGCACTAACATTTGACCCCCAGGGATTCTGGGAAATGTAGTTACTGGGCCTCCTGAAGGATTGAGGTTGTAGTTGTAGCTCAAGCAGACAAAGGCAGGCAAAGAAAATTTCTTTTAAGAGGGTTTATTTCCAACACATTGAAGCTCAGTGCTTTCAGACGCAAAAGAAGAAGAATGCACATTCAACAAAAGATGGGAAAACCAAATATACAGAATTTGCAGTGCTGAGGCAGCTTTCATTCAGCTTATTCACAGTTCCTTCTCAGACTCACATTTAGGCAATCATGTGACTCTTCAATGAACAGAAAGCAATGTCCTTTCAACGGCACGGCTTCTCAGCTCCAGCATGTGATTACACTTATTACCTTCATAAGCTTTTCACAAGAGAAACAGGTAAAGTAATCTTTCTACTATATTCTTTTCATGTAGTTTCAAAGCTCTTTATCATGGTTATCTTCAATAACACATGTAGAGCAATCCATGGCTAGGTCCTGTTCTGTTGAAGGCAAATAATTATCTAATTGCATTTCTTCCTCACAGCTATTGGCATGCTGTATAGGATTAATATCAGATGCTGCCTTTCTCTCTAAGAACTCCTTAAACTCTGCCAGAAGTAATTCAGCCTGCTTATGCTCTTCCCCAAGCTGATATCTTTCTTTCTCTTCAGGCAAGCGTTTGTTTAAGGCTCCCAGCTCCTGGTAATTAGCTATGCTGTTCTTATCAAAGCAACAGTTCTCCGTGTGGGTAAAACCCCTCCCCCACTTATCCTTAAGAGCAAGTGTTGGGTTTGTCTTTAGAAGTTTAACACGTTCTGGAGACTTTCTGAACAAGCAATCATAATAAGAAATGTCAGCTTTACCTTGGCTCAAGTCCTCTGAATAAGCATTAGCACTTTTCCTTCTACTGGCTTTCAGGATTTGTGCTCCAGCTGGCTTATCATTAGTCCTTGTGCTTTGCAAGTAAATATGAGGCTGAACAATTCCTCTGTACTTCTGTCTGTTGCTTTGAGTTTTAGTACTGTGTTTCCAGCCCTCTTTGGTCCAGGTGTCAAACCTGCTAGCTCCTTTAACCCCAGGATGTACCTTATAGAGCGTGTCTCCAGGGTGGATCCTTAGACCACTGATTACTGCTCAAATGTCCTTCTTGGTTCTCAGGTAGCTCTTCCTGTAGTTCCAGGTCTCTCCGTGCTTCTGAGTCTCTCCGTCCTTTGGAGTCTCTCTGTGCTTCTGAGTCTCCCAGTAACTCTCCAGGTAATTCCAGTGATTCTCCTAACCACTCTCCTGATTCTGCTAATTCTGACTGTGTTCTAACTGCTTGCGTATTTAACAAGTTCTCACTACGTTGCACTGCCCGCCTCCTGTTTGGGCATGCCCAATCAGTGACCAGACCTGTCTCCTCCCCTAAGGTGAGGTGTGGTTTTAGATCAGCTGAGTGTTTTTTTCCTTTTGAAGTGCAAATCCTGCTTCTCAGTGCAGTACTACCTTTCTCCACAGGATTTCCAGCTATCTCCATTGCTTCTTGAGGAGCTTCTTCATCACACTACTCAGCGTTTCGTGGCTTGTCTCTTCTATTCTGTAAATGGAGTATCTCTTGTCACTGTCCAGCAATAGTCTGCTCCATTTGCCTTGATATCGTTTCTCCATTGCTGCAATGTCCTGATGAAATTGCTCGCCGTGCTCATCACTCACTGCTCCGTAGTTCAGTGGAAAAAAAATAAGGATGAGTGCAAAAATGTATCTTTAGTGACATGTTTCAACCAAGACTTTTGTATGCATTGAGGAGTTTTTCCACCAACTCCCTATAGTTGTCTGCCTTGTCGTTTCCGAGAAAACTTGTTGCCACTAACTGGAAGGCTTTCCATGCCGTCCTTTCTATGCTGCATAATGCATGGTTAAATGCATCATCTGAGGACCAACAAAGACACCTTCCTTTATCTTAGCTTCACTTAGTCTTGGCAATTTCCTGCTGAGATACTTGAAAGCTGATTTTGTTTTGTCCATGCCCTTGACAAAATTTTTCATTAGACCCAACTTAATGTGTAAGGGTGGTAACACAATCTTCCTTGATTCAACAAGTGGTAGATGCTGAACACATTTCTTTCCATGCTCCAATGACTGTCAAAGTGGCCAATCTGTCTTGATGTTTCACACGACTATCCCATTCACAGAGAAAACAGCAGTACTGTACTTTGTGTATCCAGTCTGCAGACTGAGCAACAGAGCAATGACTTTCAAATCACCACAAAGCTGCCACTGTTGTTGGTCATAGTTTATGCATCTCAACAGCTGTTGTATATTGTCATAGGTTTCCTTCAAATGGACTGTGTGACCAATTGGAATCAATGGCAAAACATTGCCATTATGCAGTAAAACAACTTTAAGACTTGTCTTTGATGAATTGATGAATATTCTCCACTCATCTGGAGGATGAATGATGTTGAGGGCTGCCGTTAGACCATCAATGTTGTTGCAGGTTACAAGATTACCTTCCATAAAGAAGAATGTAACAAGATCCTTTTGATGTTCACAGAACATGGAAATCCTAACATTACCTGAAATGAGATTCAACTGATGCAGTTTGGAGACCGACAGCTCTGCCTTACTCTTAGGTAGTTCCAAATTCCTGACAAGGTCATTCAGTTCACCTTGTGTTATGAGGTGTGGTTCAGAGGAGGAGGATGGGAGAAAATCTGGGCCATGTGACATTGATGGTTCGAGACTAGAAATTTCATCCCCTTCCTCTTCCTTGACTGACTCAAGTGAAGCACCCAGAACTAGCAGTCCTTCTCCATGGGGTATTGGGAGTATAGCTGATAGAATGTTAGGATACTGCACAGTCCACTTTTTCTTCTTCGATAAACCTTTCCCAACAGGAGGCAACATGCAGAAATAACACTTGCTGATATGATCTGTTGGCTCTCTCCAAATCATTGGCACTGCAAAAGGCATGGATTTTCTTTTTCTATTCAACTACTGGTGAATATTTGTTGCACAAGTGTTGCAGCATGTGTGGGGCCCAACTCTTGTCCTGATCTCCAATTTTGTAGCCAAAGTAAAGGTGGTAGGCTTTCTTAATTAAAGCAATTATACTGTGTTTTTGTGATGCAAAAGTTATTTCACCACAAATGTAGCAGAAGTGATCTGCATTGATCAAACAATTACGAGGTAACTCTCACTTTGGCTAAATGGAAAAAAAATCTAACATTGAGAAGAATGATCTACAACCAAAATACTACTGACATTTCATGTTCATTAAAAAAATGTTGCGCAATTTGTTCTGTAGAGTGATGTAATTAAGCTGTTAGGATTGCATCATCCATGACTTCTAGGAATAACATGATGCAATTCATCTCATGTATGATGCAATAGCACCTTCAAATGCCATCATTCATTAATTGTTTTGCCTGAAAAGCAAGTACTGTCCAAACAAAAACAAATTTATCACAAATCCAGTCGAAAATGTGCATGTATTTTAGTAATTTATGGTTTAAATTGAGATCCCTTCCCATATCCTTAGCACTTCTGAAGCTGAGGTTGTATGGACTGACCCAATAGTGTAAATTTAAAACTAGAGCCAATAATCAATTTTAAGCATCATTTTCATTCTCAGTGACCCAAACTTAGTAAAGTATGACTGAATTTATTTCAGAAGCATTTTGGCCGTAGAATGGTAATATGTACAAGGTGCCGAGCATAATGCGACGGGCCTGCAGTGTATCATGGCGGCGGCCCCATCTGCCCCATCCCCTGCCTCTTGGAGGGGGCTTGGATCTTGCCGGTACGGCGGGAAAATGCCTGCCACAGGGGGCAAGCCTTGTGACAATTGTCACTACCCCGCGTGCCTGGGCGAGATCACAGCCCCTGATAAAAGCAGAAGGAACAGAGTGATCCTCCTTTCGTCTGCTTGTCCTGCTTCTCCAGAGCTGCTTCTTCTGCCTGCTTGAGCCGCTTTGATTTTCAGCATCCCTGCCATGGGACTGACTCATCTTTTGCCCCTCCAATCGCTGAGCAAGCTTCCCTGCACCAGGTTGCTGCAGCTTCAGACTGCAGTGGTGGATTGCCCGATCCTCCTGCCTGCCTGCCGATTGTTCACTTCCTGCTCCTTGCCTGCTGAGGAGAAAGATGAGAGGCAGCTGGAGGGCAAGAAGGAGAGTGTGCTCAAGGCCCCTTTTAACAAAAGACTCCTTTCGAGCCCCCTTCAACAAACAGCTCTTTTCAGGGCCCCCCCCCCCTTCAACAGAAGACTCTTTTAAGAGCCCCCTTCAGAAAAAGGCTCTTTTCAGATCCCCCATTAGGAGGGGAGCCGTAGCCTGGTGGTTACTGGCTTGGTAACCGAAGCACCCTGGTCTCCGCCATGGGCGTAGTCAGGCAGCACAGGGGTTGAAAAGGTATCCTCTGGCCTGCTCATGGGTGGCAGGCTCCCCAGCACATGAAGAGCTTGTAGCAGAGGAGCAGACTACTGGACTGGCCCTGCCCCTTCACAAGAACAGCGGCACTGAGTGGTCATGGTCATAGCCAGACTATCAAAATGCCCAGAAGATGTCCTCAGTGAGGAGAACTTCTGTCCCAGCCTGATAATCACCTAGACACTCTCGAGGCATGTGCCCCTTGGCCCAGCCTGGCCCTGGACACCACAGGTGGAGCTACAGGCCACCACAAAAGAATCTAAAAAACTCCCAGTGCAATATGTTGGCACCCCCGACACCCTGCTTACTCAAAAAGGAGGCAGCTGCAGAGCGGATCCTAGCCCTGGCCATATGACACATGCCCTTGATTCCTGGGCAACGCTCAAGGGACACTGGAACAGCTGTGGACGATGTGCCCATCCCAGTCCACCTGCGTGCTTGGGCACTGACCCTCTGGTTATTTCTCCTGCACACGACTCCAGCAGCCCAGAACTCCAGCTTGACACAGTGCAACGGGCACTTGACCCACCTGTGTTGATCACCTGGTTTACGGAAACTTCGCCCCCCCACATTTCACCCCCCACATTTCGCCCCTCACATTTCACCCCCGAGGAAACATCGCCCCTCACATTTCGCCCCTGCACATCTCGCCCCCGGGAAAATTCGTCCCCACACATTTTGTCCCCGGGAAATTTCACCCCCGAAGTAGACAAACTTATTCAGAATATTACCATAGTTCATGTTTTAGCACCACCTTCATTTGCGAAGGCGCTAACTGAAGGACGTTGGCGCCCAACACAATCCAATTTGCACACATGCCTAATTGGCTAATTTTTCATGTTTTTCAATTTTTGCACAAACTTTATGTTTGTACGTTGCGCAAATACTGAATTTTTTTGTTGCACAGCATTATCCTGGATCCACCACTGAAAGAAAATTACCGTTTAAAATTCAAAATTATACGAAATGCCTCGTAAGTAAACAATCAAGTTCCTGTTGTCAAAATCTTGAACAATACGTCGAACTCTAACAGAAATTGACAGATATTTTTTGTTTCTCGTATTGTTTGGGTTTCCTGCAAACAGTTGAGCAATTTCGTAGTCATGCAAACCTTGCTGCCTTTTCAAGCACTGGATAAAACGGTATATATTGGGGTAGAGCATGCCACAGGTTTCTTGGAAGCTACAATGCCACCCTTCGATATCATTGTTTGTTCTGTGCCGACCATCCAGAGTTCTTTGGTATACGTTCCAGAAATGTGTAGGAAATGGAGGCATTTGACGACCACGACGCTGCCTTCTTCCGATGTACGTATCTTCAAAATAATTGGCAATAGGCATCGCCTCAGCAGGAAAATCGGGGCTTTCTGTTAATTCTTCGAAGGCATCAACCACGTTTTCGGGAAGGACAAATGCCAAGGCAGGGATCAAACAATAATAACTGCACAATGTCAAATGTATTAGAACTTCGGGGGCGAAATTTCCCGGGGGCGAAATGTGCAGGGGCAAAGTTTCCTCGGGGGCGAAATGTGGGGGGCGAAATGTGAGGGGCAAAGTTTCCATATCCCTTGATCACCTATTGAAGGCCTTCTCCATCTCACAACTCCCAATCCCCTAGGGCAAGGGTCACCAACCTGCGGCCCGCGGGCCGCATGCGGCCCACGAGGTCCCTTCGTGCGGCCCGCGAGGCTCTACCCCGGTTAACATTACGTGCGGCCCGCCAAGGATTCCCGCCATTGTAGCCACGCGCTCGCAGCTCACCGACGACCACCTGCAAGCGTCCCTTCTCCTGTCAGTGTCATCTGTGAAGCCGGACTTTAAGCGTTTGTCTGCTAGCATGAATCATCAGCCATCTCATTAAATTCAATAAAGGTGATCAGCCATTGTTTTCATAATTTTGCGTTTGTTGTTTTTTTTTCGCGGGGGCGGGGAGAAGGGGGGTGCGGCCCGCGAGGCTCCCGGTAGTCGGCTGTGCGGCCCGCGGCCCTCTGGAGGTTGGTGACCCCAGCCCTATGGCATCCAGGCAGCAGGACCGACACACCAGCACACCCCGGACGCTGCCCAAATAGAGGAGGGGACATCACTCTACATCCTTGAATGAGAGCAGCCGGAATTGGAGCTCGTCAAGCTCGGCAAAGAGTCAGCACCATAGTAGATCGTCATACAGGTGGGGCCACCACTCACATTGCCGGCACCACAGGAGTGGTCACTGTGCCTCACGCAGCTCTTCGGGTCAGTCCCCCTCCCACAGCAGCTCCCGATGGAAAAGACGCCGCCATCACCATTTGCACCAGAAGGGGAGAACCTCCCCGAGGCCGTCCACCATCCATCTGCACCCTTGCAAGTGCCACATTCCAGGATCCTGGCAGCACATCTGCACCATAGCAGCCATCAATACGTCCACAGCGCAATCTGATCCATGCCCAGCTTTCTGGGTCAAGGAACTCCGGACTGACCTCAGTCCCATCATATCCAGACTTATTCAACAATCGTTCACAACAGGTGATTTCCCACGCACCCTCAAACAAACTTCAATAAGACCTCTACTAAAAAACAACAAACTCGACCAACAGAAACCAGAATCCTACAGACCCATAGCAAGCATACCAATGCTTGCAAAAATAATGGAAAAGATAGTTCAGAGACAAATACAAGATCACATTGATTCCAATGCACCACTGGATCCATGCCAGCATGGATTTAGAGAATCTCACGGGGTTGAGACCCTTCTTACCACACTCTTCAGCAGCATAATATCAGGCATCGACAACACCCGCCAAGGCTTTGTCCTTGTCTTCCTTGACATCGCGGCAGCGTTTGATTCCGTTAGCCATGAGCGCCTCCTAGAACGCCTCAAAGAAAAAGGAATCTCTGGTAAAGCACTCGAGTGGTGCAGGTCCTACCTCTCGGACAGATGGCAGCAGGTAAGATCCAGAAACACATCATCAGAACCATTCCACCAAAGCCAAGGTGTCCCACAAGGATCCTCCCTCTCCGCCTTACTATTCAATATATACATGCAACCTCTCTGCAACCTGATCCGGTCTTTCAACATCAACTGCATGATATACGCAGATGATGTGCTATTATACACACCTTTTGCAACAGAAAAACCCAGACCTCGAACCAATAACATGCTGCATAAACGAAATATCCAATTGGCTACAATCCCAAAACCTCCGGATTCAACACAAGAAGACGGAGGTGATGTTCATTACAAGGAACCGTAACTTCACTGCCCCGACAGTACTGAAAGTGAAGGAAGCAGACCTCCAGACCAAATCAGCGATCAGATACCTCGGCATCACGCTAGACCAGAACCTAAATATGCAGGCTCATATAAGTAACACTGTAAGGGCAGTATATCATAAAATTAGATCCCTTAGATACCTAAGATCTCTGCTGGAGCCAGATGATTTCAGGACTATCTATCAGGCACTAATTATCCTGCATTTCGATTATGCAAATGCAATACTTCAAGGTCTCCCCCAAACCACCCTAAACCCACTGCAAATGGCAATGAACACCGCAGCAAGAGTACTGCACGGAGCATCCAGGAAAGACCATGTCACACCTATAATGAAACAACTCCATTGGCTCCCGATTCAAGGTAGAATTACATTCAAGACCTTGCTGCTCACCTTCAAAGCCACCAAAGGTCTCTCGTCAACTTCACTAACTGAGCTAATCCAGATGACACCCCACAACAGAGACAGAAGGTCAGTAGCTCAAAACACCTTGATAGTCCCAAGATCTATAACTCAATGCACCAAGTCAACATCCAGCAGGACTTTCAAACTTTATGCACCAGTGATCTGGAATAACCTCCCTCACAACATCAGATCAATCCCGGACATATTCCAATTCAGGAAGGCCGTGAAACACTACCTCTTCCTCATACATTACCCTGAAACCAATAGAAACTCAGCACCATTTGCCGAAACCACCCAAATCACCACTGTCTAAAACCATACAAACACATGATCAGCCTACAAATTGTATATATTGTATATATTGTGGTTGTACATAGTTACCCTGTTAGCCAAGTTGAATATCCTGTTCATATGTAAACACAAAGTACTATTGGAAATGTGTATGTTCACTGTTTATTGTAAACCGCGCTGATGCTGAATAGCGCGGTATAAAAGAGACTTTAAATAAATAAATAAATAAATAAATAAATCTGACAGACAGCACTCAGCCCCCGCAGTCCCAGCAACTGGTGCCACAAAAGCATCTGGGGCAGCTCCAGCGGGGCTGACAGGACCCACGGCAACAGAGAGGTCAGGTGAGATTATTTCTTTTGATTCACCCTCTATCCCCCTGGTGAATGCCTCTGATGCCCAGCACGCCCCTGCTGCACTGGTCCTGAGATCCTCACACAAGTGCAAGAAGAGGCATAGGCAGGCATACTCATCTTCTTCCTCCAGACTTCGATAGGCTATTCAGTCACACCTGTCCAAATTTTCCTTCTTTGCTAAGCTGGCAGGTTGGGGGAACCCGTGTGACAACTTTTTGCTTAAAACACTGATAAAGAGCTGTTCACGGAGTCTCCCCTGGCAGCCTAATATGCAATGCCCGGTCACTCATCAGTTACTGGACAGGCTCTGGGTGGCGCTGTCCTTCACTTGTTTGTATGAATACGAAACCTGTCTGTTCCAGACAGCATTTATGCTGGCCTTCTTCGGCGCTTTCCGAATCAGTGAGCTTGTAGCAGCCTCCAAAAACCAGGACACCCCCCACCCCTTCTGGTCTTTAGCTCTTGGCAGCCCTGGTGTCACAGGAACTGCTGCACATTCGGATTATGGGGGCCAAAAACAATCCCAGGAGGAAGGGGGAAGCCATCTCCCTCAAGGCAGTACCTGGGCTTTGCATGTGTCCCATGGCCAACACACTCTAGTACCTTGCAGCCCGGCTTTCCTCGGCCTCACAGTTCCTGATATACCTCGATGGCACATCACTCTCCAAATTCCAATGCGCGGCCGTGTTCAGAAAATTGTTAGTAGTGTTTGATTATCTCCCGGCCTATTCGGAACACACTCCTGTATTGGGGCCGTGGCAGCAGAGAGGGGTCTTCCAGTATGAGCAAGCAATTCAGGTGCTGAGGCGATGGTGGTCCCGTGCCTACTCCTCATATATTTGCCCAGATCTGACTGGCACTGTTAATTAACTGTTTTGCCTCCACTAACCATACCACCTCTTCTTTTGCAGAACACATAGCATGGATTGTGGGTCACTCCTTTGTCTGCTGGGCAGCTGATATGGTGTCCACATGGCCCCTGGGGACCCACCTGGACTTTGCGATTGTGGTGTGTGCCTCTTATGGCTGGGCTTCCCGGGCATGGGGTGGGGCATCTATGACCCTTCCTTCGTCAGCATTTACAGACCCATGCCATGCCTGCAGCCCTGGTTGTGTACCTGGGAGAGAATGACTTTGGAACAGTCTCCAGACAGCATCTCATCAACCTGACCAGAACGGACCTTTCCTGGGTAGCACACAACCTCCCCCACATGCTTTTCATCTGGTCCGACCTCATCCCTCAAATCAGGTCGGCGGGCACTCACCTATGGGGCAGGGAACTCAAGAAGGTCAACAGAGAGATTGCCCACTGTGTCCTGCGTGCTAGAGGATGGTAGATATGACACAAAGGGGCACGCCCCTTATTGCCCAGATACTTCACTGGGGACTTGCTCCACCTATCAGACATTGGATTGGACTTGTTCCTAAATGACTTAAAGGAGACCTTGGAGATCGTCCTTCGGGCCAGCACACAGTAAGCCACGGCTGTTGCTGGGCACCAGCGGGAGGTTCCCTTAGTCGGGGGCACATGAAAGGTGTGCTTCCACATACCTATGACAGTTACCCGAGCCAGGTCACAATCACATGCAGAGTACAAGAAAAAGGAGCAGGGTGCCCTAGCTGCCAAAAAGGCAGGGCACCCTGGCAATTCTCCATACACAACAGCCGCCCGGTGCATGCGGCCCATAGGCAGCACAGCAAGGCCCCTTGTATAGGGGTGGGCTCAGCTCAGTTTAGCAAGGCGGGCCCCTAGTCCCTGCGGTGGGCTGGCTTGACAGCAAGGGAAGAGGCCATGGCGCATACTGGCTTGGGTGACTGGAGTGGGAACTTCGTCCCACTGTACATATGTTGCATGCATATATTTATATATATTTATATTGATTATGTTGATCTAGCAATAAAGCTGTAGCCTTGTTTTACCCATAATTGTGAGTAAAGTGATCATTAGGCTTAAGGGTAACAGGACAGATGGATTCCACAGGGGACGTAAGTCCCGCCTGCCTATGTTAGGCCCTCACCAAAGAAAAAAAAATGTAAATAGAAATTAGACATAAAAAGATGCAAGCAAAAACTGAACTCCATGCTTTGTTATCTCCACCAGCTTCTCTTTCCCTCCCTTCTCCCCTAGCTATCCCCTACAGATAGATTAGAGCAGTGGTTCTTAACCCAGTCCTCTGGGACCCCCAGGCCAGTCAGGTTTTCAGGATAGCCACAATGAATATGCATGAGAAAGATCTGCATGCACTGCTTCCATTGTATGCAGATCTATCTCATGCATATTCATTGTGTCTATCCTGAAAACCTGACTTGTCTGGGGTTCTCAGGGGACTGGGTTGAGAACCACTGGATTAGAGAGTAGAGTGGTTCTTCTTTTGCTCTGCTCTGCTCTGTCCACTGTAGCTCACCTTGTTCTCTTCTGTTCCTTCTAGGCTACTTGGGAGGAGAAGGGTTGAAGCAGGAAGTAGAGAGCTATACTCTTCTGCCTGAAATATGAAGCACTAGCCAATATTATGGCAAAGGCAAAGCCCTGTGTGCTCAAGCCCAGGGCCAGTGTTACCCAATAGTGAACTAGGCAGTTGCCTTGAATCCTTGCACTGGCCCTGCTCAATCTAGGGACCGCCTGCTATTTAGGGCTTGGGAGAGCTGCCCATATTTCCCATAGGTTAAAGCAACCCTCCACATTGGATGCATGGCCATATCTACAGTCTCTCCCTTCTTCTGGGGATGCATATCCCCTCTCCCCTCCTTGGGATCCGCAAATTCAAATTGCAACAAACCTGCCTAGGAAAATGCAGCACTATAAAATTATATCAGGTCCTACAGTAGCAACCTCTATCTATTACAGATCCCCGCACAGAAACTAGATATTAGCAGAGTATTTTACATGCAGAACACAGACAAACCTTTGCCAAATACAGACTAAGCAACTACAAATTAGAAACAGAAACACACATATGAAACTGAAATGTACAGCCCAAGAAACCAGATTCTTCTAGCAGTGGAACACTGAAGAAAAAGGAAGGGAAATGCTTATTGTCCTGTACTAAGCAAAATACAAAGGAACAAGAAATGCACATTTCCAAAGCTGATATATTCAAACCACTAAAAATTTGAAATAAAAATGCATGGAGTCGATATTCAAAGCACTCAGCCAGCCAGCCAACAGGAGACAGGCTGGCTAAGAGTACTCACTGCCACGGAGTATCTCCACAGACCACATTGGCGCTATTTGATAAGTGCAGGGATGACCCATGGGCAGGGTAAGGGCGGTGTCAGTGCTTACTGGAAAAATGGCTACTTTATCTGGTTAGTCTGATATTTATCCAACACTAATCTTCCAAGCTTAGGTCACTTGAGAAGCAGGCCTAAGTTAGGTACCAGCTGATAATGATGCTAACAGGAGAAAGTATCTATATACAACCCATCTGCAACATAACCCAGCACCATAATTGCAATACACAATATATGCCGATGATATTATAATCTTCGCTCCAATTAACATTCAAAACCCGGACTTCCTACCCATAACAAGCTGTATGGAAGCAATGATCAGATGGCTAGTCATTAACAACCTAGCAGTAAATTTCCACAAAACAGAGGCATTAATCACCAGACACATCATTTACACTCTCACAAGAAATCTGCCTATCACACCACGCCAAAACCTCACACTACAGACTCAAATAAAGAAAACCACCACAAATGCTTACCACAAGATGGGGTTACTCAGAAATCTGAAACCATTACTCAGCCATAATCTGTTTCGCACTATCTTTCAAGCAATTGTCACACCACCCCTGGATTACTGCAACATGATTTACCAGGGTCTTCCAAAAAGCTCCCTCTACCCCTTGCAATTGGCACAAAATACAACTGCCTATATACTCACTGGTACTCACAAACAAAACCACATCACCCCTATACTCAACCAATTGAACTGGTTCCCAATACCCTCCCGCGCCAAGTACAAAATAACCCTAATAATCTTCAAGATATACACAAATCCATTACAAATATTCTACAGGAACTAATCAACCAAGACACCAGCATACGCCCCAGGAGAACAAAAATATGATTGTCACACATCCGGAATACAAGAAATCCAACCAGACCACCTCCACCAGATCATTTTCGCTCTCTGTTCCAGCACTATCGAACACCCTATCGGAAGACATCAAATCAACAATGGATATCAGACTTCTGCAAAAAACTAAAGACTTACCTCTACTCTGAATACTTTAGATACATCACTTAAATGATATATAAACTTTCGGACAAACTCACTGCATATACTGCATTGTATATAGTTTCCCCCCTAAACAAGATGAAAAATGTAAATAGTTTATCATTTTCTAACTATGTTTAATGTAGCACTCATTTATTTATCTATTGTCGCCTGCATAAGTTTAATTTTCACTGTAAACCATTCTGATTGAAGGATAGAGCTGTATAGAAAAACTGTAAATTAAATAAATAAATACATTTATCAAGTTAGCGCTACTCAGTCCGGATATTGCGGCCTTGGGCAAGTTACTTAATCCTCCATTGCCTCAGAAAAATCCAAGTTATCAATGTCCCTGTTTAGTAAACATCCCCCTAAGAATTGGTAATGTACATTAAACTGCGTTAACGCATCATAATGCGCGTTAACATAACGTAACGATCGTAAAGTTCCGTGGCGCGGTAAAACACTGCAGAAGGTGGAGAGAGGGCGGAGAGAAGGGGTCAATGGGCGGAGAGTGGGCGGGGAGAGGCTCCCTACACACTAACGCGCTGATCTGAAGAGCTGAATCCTAACGCGATTGAAAACCTGCCGTTAGATGCACATTTGCAGGGGAGAGAAACCATTTCAGTGTCAGCAATGTACAGCATAGGCAGGGAAACCTAAAAAAAGTGATACGTGTGATACATGTGCACAGAACAAAAGGGCACATAAACATTGAAAATGACCTCAACAAACTGGAAAAAAGCCATAACCAAGCTGGCCAATAGTGATATTAATGGGAAACAACAAACCCCCCCCCCCCCCCCCGAGAAAGCTCCACAAAAAAGATATTAATCGTTGAAGGGCTATGCTCCGTCCCCATACAAGGTGAATGAGTCCACAGTGAAATTTATTTTATTTATTTATTTAACAGTATTTCTATACCGCCTTATCCTAGAATCAAGGCGGTGTCACAGCAATACAATCAAAAGTAGTGGATGTGTATTTCATGCAGTGAAAGAATGTCATGATTTGCGTGTAAGAAGTTAGTGTATTAGATTAGGTTGAACTATATACATTGTGCGCTATGGTACAGCATGAGCTATAATACAATGTTCTATACAATTAGGGTTTAAGATATATCATGTGCCGTTGAACAATTTCTTAACAGGGTAGGGAGGGGTAAGTTGGTGGTTCCTGTTAGTATGATTAAGTG
Source organism: Ichthyophis bannanicus (assembly GCA_033557465.1). Taxonomy (NCBI): domain Eukaryota; kingdom Metazoa; phylum Chordata; class Amphibia; order Gymnophiona; family Ichthyophiidae; genus Ichthyophis; species Ichthyophis bannanicus. The sequence continues at coordinate 898,325,722 of CM066034.1, forward strand.
ACATGTCCGTAGTGTTCTATGAAGAGCGTTGTCTTCAGCTGTTTGCGAAAGTCTTTGAGGTCCGTTGTCGATCTCAGTTCGTCTGGGAGGGCGTTCCATATTGTTGGGGCAGCCAGGGAGAGTGCTCTCTCTGTGGTGTCCTTGCATGTTTTTCTGAAGTCACTCTGTTGGAGGTTCCTTTTCTTCTTGGGCGAGTGCTGGTGTCTGGTTGTATGAGGGTGTGCAGGCTGTTGGCTGAAGTGTGGTGTTTGATCTTGAATATGTTTATGATTGTTTTGTATTTGATGCGTGAACTGATTGGGAGCCAGTGTAGGTCTTTCAGAACAGGAGTAATGTGTTCATGTCTTGTTGAACCAGATATTATGCGGGCTGCAGTGTTTTGTGCTAGTTGTAGTGGTTTGAGTGTTTGTTTTGCTAGCCCAAGGTAGATGGGGTTGCAGAAGTCCAGTAAGGGAGTAATTAGAGCTTGGCATACGGTGCGGAAGTGTTCTGTGGTGAGGAGGGGTTTAAGTCTTCTGATGATTCTCATCCTGTGGTATGCATTTTTGATTGTTTTGCTTACGTGTGTCTTGAGATTCAGTTCGTTGTCCAGGGTCACTCCAAGGTATTTAACTTCCAATTTCATTGGTATGGTTGTGAAATGGCGCTGATCAGGGTTTTCCCCTCCATCGGACAGGTTTCCTATGGCATGCACATGTCCTGCAACATCAGGGCGGGCATGTCGGAACGGCAACTGGACAGATGCCGGAAAAGGGGATACAGAGGGCCGCTGGCGGCACATGCTGTGGTGCAGCTGGGCCACAGTGCGGACTAGGGTGATGCCTAGGTAGCCCATACGAATGCTGAAACAGCAGAGCAGCCAGACAGCAACTGCTGAAGGCCCAACATGGGCACGAGTGTGTTTCCCACAGTGTCACAGGGGATAGTACCAGCAGCTACCCCCAAGGGCACGGAACATTGGCAGGCGGGGCTAGGGGGAAGCGTGGACACCTATGCAGGCACCCCTACTCCAGAACCCGCACCATAGGCAGCCGCCTACCTGCAGACTGGATGGCCTGAGACTGTGCTCCACCAGCACCACCAGCAGAAGGGCATGTCAGCATGGTGGCAGAGGGATACTGGTGGTGGAGGGGGCAGTGGCAGCTGCCCAGAGCAGACCGTGGCTAGCCCTGTGTAGGTGGGTGCCGTGCACTGCAAAAGACAGGCCCTGTCTGACGAACAGTCATGGTATCACCAGGGAATGTACTGACTGTGACAACATGGTGGTGCAGTGCACAAAACTAGTGTATTCAGAAGCAAAAGGTCACAGGTTCAAGTCCCAGCTGTGGTTCCTGCCAATCCAGTCCCCATATTTTACCCACTACTACAATGTGCTAATACAGACAGAACCTTTATTGCAGATGATGTAAACATGCCCAAAACACCTACATTTTACCCTACAGAGCACAGACACCATAAACATGTGCATTACCTAGAGCAGAGTCTCCCAAATGCAGTCCTGGAGAGCCAAACACCATTCCGGTTCCATGCTGCCTCTAATAAAGATGCCTGTGCTGCATTTCTATGCACCACCCCCATGGTATGCAGATGTATCTCATGCATATTCATGAGGGACAGCATGAAAACATGAACAGTGTTTGGCACAGCAGGACTGGAGTTGGGAACCTCTGCCAACAGGGGCAGACACACTCGCACCCACAGGCTCCATTATCCAATGCCTCCTGGAGAGGCAGGATGTTGGGTCCTGCGTGCATCTCTCAATACTAGCACTTGCATACCTTAGCAATGCCACCCTAAATCTGGGAATACGGTACACAGCTATCAAAAGGTTGCTATGATCACTGGCAGATAGCAATTCCTAAGTTAAGCCCAATTCGCTGATTGAGCTGCATCATAGCAATCTTTCTGATGTCTGTGGAGTGTGCTTCAGGTCTGGTGTCTGACAGTGTTTACCACCCTGGGGAGTGACCCCAACAGTATTGCCTACCATAGCCATGCCTGCACTGTGCCCAGGACTGGTGCGGTGGCCAGGGCTGCCAAACAGTTGCTCAATGCTGGCATAGGTGTGGGGAGTGTGTGTCTGTCTATCCAGTGTGTGGTGGCTGCAAACACCCTCCACAGCCCATACTGCTAGCACTGTTGCCAGTATTGGCCTGCCAATGTGCATAATGAGGAGCAAGGTACCGTGAGAATAGCCTGGATAGGGTGGCCTGGCCTGGATGCATCTGCACAGGGCATAGGGCAATGGCTCGGACATTGTAGTGCCCGGCCACCAACTGCACAGACAGGGTGGCCACAGCATGTCCTGCTGGGAGGTCACTCTCACCCTGACTGAGCAGTGTCCATGGCATGGCTAGGTTCCCCCATAGTGCTATATAGTACTTCTCTCATGTGATATTTATGGGTTTTCTTTTGGGGCCCAATCACTGACTTATCTGCTTGGTGTGTATGGTGACATCCCTGTTCTGGGTACACGCATCTCCTCCAGGACCATGCACTATGGACTAGCTAGCAGACTGTCTGCAGCTAGTATGTGTCTTGCTGGAACACCTTGCAGGGTGCAGCGGCTGGAGGCTTGCTGCTGGAGAATGTCAGACAGTGGTGGGGGGCAGCTGAGCATTTCCAGGCCTACTGTCTGTCTGCTATTGTGTTATGGATGTGTACCGCTCTGCATTGCCTGCCCTGTAGGGTGTCTATTCCCCAGCAGGACTGGGGTTGATGGTCCCCTCTACTGCTACCATTGCAGGGGGGTAGAATGTGGATCTATTGGTGGGTGATCCTGTTTCCTACCCTGAGCCCCCGATGGTGGGTTGTGTGGTGGTACATAATCTGCCTATGGGTCCAGACACCACCCCCACCCCCACCCCCACCCCCACCCCCTTCACCTACATCAGGTAACCATGGCACCAACACAGGATATGCACTATTCTGGGTGCATCATCGCCCATAAGGGCTAGACATGACTGAGAACTACAGAGGGACACAGATGTATCCTAGGTGTGTCTACAGGAACTACCTATCACACACTGATGGGGGACCTGCAGCATGGTGTATTTCAGCCATGAAAGGTGCTGTGGACCTGGTGCTGGGCGGCCCACCTCACCCTCAAGGTGAGCACAGTACCCGCACAATGTGACTGTCTGTGGCTACTCTGTGCCAGTACCACACACGGTCTGTTCCCCCTACCAGGCCGAGGTGCTGTGGGGGTGCACTCGTACCCCATCTTGTGCCCATCTGTCGACTGCTGATTTGCATGTGCAGTGCATCATGGGTACGAGTGGGTTAACCCTATCCTGGTAACCACAGCAGACAGTTTGTGTGGAGACGTGCAGTCCTTCTGCAGCTAGCCAGGGCTTTGTTTACAGCAATAGAGCTGTAGCCCACTGGTTACTTCACTGTCTGTGAAGCCAGAGGTCATGCATTCAATCCCATGGTGGGGTTATTTCATAGGGCTGTCTGAGGCATTGTTTATTTTTAATGTACATTAGTGCTGCCAGCAACAACACCCTCAGAGTACTGTAACTTTAAGGTGCCTTATAGGGCGCCCCATAAGGCACCTTATAGGGCGCCCTATGAGGCGCCCTATCAAACGCCTAATAAGGTGTCCTATAGGGGACATTATAGGGTGCCTTGGCAGACTGTACACTTTATAATGTGCCATATGGAGTGCGTTATGGGGTGCCTTATGCGGCACCTTAGGTTACGCCACCGTGAGGGTGTGTTTGCTGGCAGCACTAATTAAAATGCCTCAACAATCACTACTTAAATGTAAAGGGTGATGCCTCAGCCAGCCTTTTACATTATGCCCACTGGGGAGTCGAACCCATGACCCCTGTACTATCAGTCAGTGTAGTAACCATTGTGCTACAGCTCTGTTGCTGTGCTTGCATGCCTGTGCGCCTTCTTAAGATTAACGCGCGGTAACGTGCCATGTAGCGCTCGTTAATTTATGGCGCCTTGTAACGCGCGTTATTTGGAATTTCTGCTTCTACCGCGGATCCTACCACGAATCACATTACCGCAGTTTAGTAAACATACCCCTAAGTTACAATGTAAACCGCTTTGACTGAAATGATAAAGCGGTATAAAAAACCCTGTTAAATAAAAATAAATAAATATTCAGGCATCATGGCATTTGAATATTAGCCATTTTGAAAATCAGCCCCTTTTTTTATACCTTTATTGTCTGATTTATTTTCTTTTTCAAATAGTCCTAAACTAGTCTCTTTTCCCATTTTCTCGTTGTTATTCTTTTTCTAGGTCCTTTTCTGGTATCTCTTTTTCATTTTCTGAGTCTTTTCCCTCTGTTTTCTTTCTTTTCTCTCCTCTGTTTCTCTCTGACAATAATCTTCCATTTTTTTCTCCATTTTTCTTTACCCATCCATCCACCCAAGGCTAGATTTTACTCCTTCTTACCCCTTTCTCTTTACTGTGCAGTCTTCAAGCTCCCTCAATTTATTTCTCACCTACCTAGCTGCTTTTCATCTCCTACTCTGAGTTCCCTCTTTTCCCCTTCTGTTCTTTCACTACTTCCCCAGTCTACAGTTCACCCATTTTTCACCCCTCTGAAGTCACCCATATGTAAATGCAAAGTTACCTGTTAAGTCAAGTTATAATGTACCTGTTCTAATTTCGTTCTATGTAAACTGCTTTGATTACACTGAAAGGCGGTATATAAAACGGTTCAATAAATAAATAAATTTCCATTCACTGTACTCAGCCTCTGCTCAGTTCTCATCTACCTTCCTATGCCTCTCATCTCCTCACCAGCTGCAACTCCTTCCATGTCACTGATCCCATCCCTTACCTTTAGCCCATTTCTTCTGTCTCATACCCCCTACCCAGCCTCCTAGTCGCCCTTTCACTTGCTCCATTTCTATCCTCTCTCACCCCTTCAAAGTCTTGTCCCCCTTTACAGTCTATCCTTCAGTCTCTCATAAGAGGATAAGATCATAATAGACAAACCTAAACAAGCATTCTTACTCATATTCATAGACGTGTCTGCAGCCTTCGACAGTGTTCACCACTCAATAATGATCAATAAACTTAAACAAATAGGTATTAAATCCACTGTCCTAAAATGGTTTACTTCTTATCTAACAGAACGATCACAAACGGTACAAATCGGTAATCTCTCATCAAAAACATACAAACAAGAACTAGGCCTCCCACAAGGCTCAGCTCTATCAGCGTTGCTTTTTAACATATACCTAAAACACATCTGTACAATATTTAAAAAATTCAATGTCCTCTATCACCTATATGCGGACGACATAATGATGTATGTCCCATTCAAAATCCCAAATATCCCTACACAACTCATTAACGACTGCCTCACTGAAATCAACACCTGGCTAAATGAAAACAATCTGCACATCAATCACTCAAAAACAGAAGCCCTAATAGTAACCAAATGCACAACATTTATTCCCCCCTCGCATATAACATTGCAAAATAATAATATCATACTGAAAACTGAAATACGCTACTTAGGTGTGATACTGGATAAACATCTCAGCATGGACACACATGTAAGAAATATAGCAAAAAAAGTTTACTTTAAACTAAAATATTAAAGCAACTCCGCCCACTAATGCACTTACAAGACTTCCAACGCGTCATACAAGCAATCATAACCCCACATTTCGACTTCGCAAACCTAACCTTACTTGGCGTAAACAAGGAAGCCATGAAAAAACTCCAATTAGCACAAAACGCAGCAGCAAGGACCATAACGAAAGCCCCACCTTTCCAACATATAACCCCAATCTTAGAATATCTACACTGGCTCCCGATTCAAAGCCGCATAGAATATAAAACTATATTAACCACCTACAAAGCCATAACAAAAACAGCACCCCTGCCCATAAATAACCTTATCAAAATAGAACCTACACACAATCTACAAAGGAGAGACCAGCTCAATAAACTAACCACTCCAAAAGAATTCATTAGGGCCAATAAATCCACTAACAAAAAAGCCTTCTCCCATGCAGCACCTATCTTGTGGAACACAATCCCAATAGAACTAAGACAATTACCCGACATAATGGAGTTCAGAAAAAAACTCAAAACACACTTATTCACAAAGCATTATGGATCTTTGACCAGCACACCACACACCCCCCAACTGGATAAAGGATAATCCCACCCCGAGTAATACACAACTCATCAAAAGAACGAAGTGATACACCCAAAAACAAAGCGAATAAGTAAATGAAAAACAAAACATTGTATATAGTTTAATTATGTTCAACTGTACATAGTTTACTAATTGTTAATTGTTAATTGTTAATTGTTAACTGTATTTATCTAGCTACAAATGTTATATGTAAAAACAGACCACTCTGTTTATTGTTGTTATATGGAAACCGCACCTGATCAATGGAAGGAGCGGTATATAAATAATCTGTTAATTAAATTAAATAATATATGCCATATTGGGTCATGCCAAGGTCCATCAAGCCTAGTATCCTGTTTCCATCAGTAGCCAATCTAGGTCACTAATATCTGTCAGATTCCCAAAAGGTAGACAGATTCCATGCTATTAATACCAGAGGTAAGCAGCAAATTTCTCCAGTTCCTTTTAATAATGGCTTATGGACATGGAGCAGCTGGTTCATGAACCAATCAGAGGGGAAGCCATTTTGGACCTAGTCCTTAGTGGAACACCAGATCTGATGCAAGAGGTAAGGGTGTTGGGGCTGCTTGGCAATAGTGATCATAGCATGATCTCGTTTGATTAATGGAGAAGGGATGGTAAGGAAATCCACAGTACTACCGTTTAACTTTCGAAAGGGAGACTATGATAAAATGAGGAAAATAGTTACGAAAAAACTAAAAGGAGCAGTTGCAAAAGTTAAAGACTTACATCAAGCTTGGGTGTTGTTTAAAAATACTATCTTGGAAGCCCAAACCGGCTGTATTCCATGCTATAAGAAAAGTGGAAGGAAGTACAAAAAACTGCCAGCATGGTTTAAAGATGAGGTCAGAGAAGCGGTTGTTGCCAAAAAATCATCTTTCAGGAAATGGAAAAAAGAGCCAAATGAAGAAAACTGGAAACAGCACAAGCACTGGCAAGTTAAATGCAAGGCACTGATAAGGCAGACAAAGAGAGAATTTGAGAAGAAGCTTGCTATGGAAGCAAAAACGCATAATAAAGACTTTTTCAAATACATTCGTAGCAAATAACCTGTGAGAAAGTCAGTTGGACCATTAGATGATAGAGGGATAAAAGGGGCACTAAGAGGGGAGAAGGCCATAGCGTAGAGACTGAATGAATTCTTTGCTTCAGTCTTTACTGAGAAAAATGTAGGGATGCTACCCATGACTGAAGTGGTATTTAAAGGTGATACTGCAGAAGAACTGAAAGAAATATTGATACACCGGGAAGATGTATTACAACTTTTTGATAAACTGAAGAGTAGCAAATCACCTGGACCAGATGGTATACATTCAAGGGTGTTGAAAGAACTGAAATATGAGATTGCAGACCTGCTATTAATAATCTTAACTATCATTAAAATCATCTGTAATACCTGAAGACTGGAGGATGACTAATGTGATGCCAATTTTTAAAAAGGGTTCCAGGGGGTTCCAGTGAGTCTGTCGTTAATACTGGGGAAAATGTAGAAACCATCATAAAGAACAAAATTACTGAACATGTAAATAGTCATGGCTTAGTGGGAAACAACCAACATGGCTTTAGACAAGGAAGATCTTGTCTTACTAATCTGTTATGGTTTTTTGAAGGTGTGATTAAACAGGTAGACAAAGGTAGTCCTTAGTGGAACAGCAAGTGGATTGATATAATGAATCTGGACTTTCACAAAGCCTTTGACAAGGTCCCTCATCAGAGATGTTTGGCAAAACTAAAGAGTCATGGGATAGGAAGCAGTGGATCGGGAACTGGTGAAAAGATAGAAAGCAGAGGGTAGGGCTAAATGGCCAATTTTCCCAATGGAGAAAGGTGAATAGTGGAGTACTCCAGGGATTTGTGCTGGGTCCGCTGCTTTTTGACATATTCTTAAATGACCTAGAAAAAGGAATAACGAGTGAGGTTATCAAATTTGCAGGTGACTCAAAACTATTTAAAGTTGTTAAAACCCATGAGGATTGTGGAAAATTGCAAGAAGATCTTGATAAATTGGAAGACTGGGCATCCAAATGGCAGATGAAATTTAATGTGGACAAGTGCAAAGTTATGCGCCTAAGAAAGAACAACCCAAACTATGGTTACACGATGTAAGGTTCCACATTAGGAACCACCACCCAGGAAAAAGATTTAGGTATCATTGTGGATAACATGTTAAAACCCTCTGCCCAGTGTGCAGCGGTGGCCAAGAGAGCAAATAGAATGCTAGGTATCATAAGGAAAGGAATGGAAAATAAAACAAAGGATATTATAATGCCTCTGTATCGTTCCATGGTGAGACCGCACCTTGAATATTGTGTGCAATTCTGTCGCCGTAACTTAAAAAGGATATAGCGTTATTAGAAAAGGTACAGAGAAGAGCCACCAAAATGGTAAAGGGGATGGAAAGATACCCCTTCAAAGAGAGGCTAAACAGGTTAGAGAGACAGCTGAGGGGAGATATGATAGAGGTCTATAAATTAATAAACGGAGTGGAAAGGGTAAATGTAGATTGATTGATTGTTTAACGTCATCAGTATATAGAAAGACTAGGGGACATGCAATGAAGCTACAGGGTAACCTATTTAAGACTAATAAGAGAAAATATTTTTTTCACTCAACTTGTAATCAAACTCTGGAATTTGTTACCATAGGATGTAGTAAAAACTGTTAGTGTAGCTGTCTTTAAAAAAGGTTTGGACAAGTTGCTAGAGGAAAGATCCATAAACCATTATTAAAAGGGATCCGGGATATCACTGCTTGACCCATTACATGCATTGTGGAACCTGTGTCTTTTGAGGAAACTACTAGATAGTTATGATCTAGATTGGCCACTGTTGGAAACAGGATACTGGGCTTGATGGACCTTGGTCTGACCCAGTAAGGCATATTTTATGTTCTTATCTTCTTATGCCTTTTCCTCCAGGAACTTGCCCAAATGTCTTTTAAACCCAGCTACACTAACAGTTTTACTACTTTCTGTGGCAATAGTATGATTACACACTAAATAAACAAATATTTTCTACAATTACTCTTAAATGTACTACATTGTAGCTTCATTGTGTGTCCCCTAGTCTTTCTACTTTTTGAACAACCAATCTATGTTTTCCCGTTCTACTCCACTCATTTTTTTATAGATCTCTATCATACTGTATCTCCACACTAGCCTCCTATCCGTTTCTAGTGGTTCCTAGACCCATCTCAGCCCCTCTAGGTCATTACACCATCACAGTGGTGTACCAAGGGTGAGGCGGTGGATGCAGCCCGTCCCAGATGCCTGCCGGGAGGGGGATGCACCCCAGCTGGCCCCACATAGGCATCATGGAAAACTTACTATTAAGTTGGCTTGCCACACTGCCTTGCACTGCAGGGGCCGGCTGGTGTTCTCTCCTGCTGCAGGGGACAGTCGGGGGCGCCCACCCCAGGTGATGGGGGGCTGGGTACACCACTGCACCATTGCTCCACCTTTTTTCACCCTGTGGTACATCCCACAGTTCATCCAACACAACAGGGCCAGCCTACCATTAGGCATTGTGGGACCCTAGCCTGGGCCCGAGGGCTTACAGGCTTAGGGCTGCCTTGTAATGTCCTTAAATAAAGCTTTTCTGACTGTCCCCAGTGGAATTCTGGGCCTTGTAGTTAGGCTTTTCTTGAGCCAGGACAAAATGTAGTGTGAGACCGTTGGTAAGGCATACAAGAATATTTATTTTTCTATGGGGATTTCCAAGGCATTAAAATTCAAACACAAGGTGTTAGGATACTTCTCCAACACAAAGGATAACAGAAGATAACCGGCAACTGAGGTAAATGGAAACCAAAAGTCCTGCTAACCTTAGCAGCTGTTTTTCATTAAACAAGAGTACTCAGCACAGCTTCTTGTATCTCTTTCAAACAAAAGGTAAACTTTCTTCTTGGCACAACTGTTGTTTTCCCTTTTAAACAAACTTCTGATAACACACAGCTTTTGCACAACTGTGGTTTTCCCAGTTCAAACAAACTTCTGGTAACACACAGCTTCTTTGCTTTAGAAGAGAATTCTCACTTGGTAAAACACATCCTTAGCTTTGGAAGACTATTAGCAGTTACAGAGTTATGCACAATACAGCTTCTCACTCTTTCTCAGCTCTGCTTAGTAAGGCTCAATCTTCTTTTAAACAGAATGAGCAATCCATTGGAGAGATTCCTAGGTCAGACTCTGGCACATAAGAATTGACCTGCATTTCCTCCTGGGCTAAAGAATGCTCATTGCCTTCTACAGTCTTAAAAGCTTCCTCAGCTTCTCTGTCTTGTAGGAACTTTTGAAATTGGCTCCACAGCAAATCTTTCTGATTGGGCACAGTTACTTTGGGAGAATAAGCCTTTCTCTCAGGGAACACTTGTGCTAATGTTTCTAGTGTTTTTAGCTCAGCTGCTCTGCTCACTGCTGGGGTTTGACTTTTTCCACTCTCAAGCGTCTCCACCCACCTTCTGGCAGTTGTAGGGCTCAGGTCTGGCTCTTGTACACTAGCTGTTGCAAACTGTTCCTGTTCATCTGTAAACTGTTCAGCTATACGTCTGTTGGCTTCACTTCTAGGAGCATTTCTCAGACACCCGCTGCTTCCTTTTCTACTGACCTCTTTCAGCTTCTGGAAGTCAGACTTCTTGTGCCTTTCTCCACTCCTTCTCTCATGAGATCTCTCCTGAAAGCCTTCCTGGAATCCTTCTTCCTCTCCAGGATCTCCCAGGGCTCTGGGATATCTCTTCCCACTGGAATCCCCTTGCTCCAGGATCTCTCCTTCTCCTGTGGAAGTGACTCTCCCTTCCTTTCTTCCTCTCTGGTCAGAGTGAGGTTTTAAAAACCGTTTCTTCCCTGCCACGCCCTTGCCTTCGCACAGGCCTTTTCAATCAGTGTCTAAGCCTGCCCCCACTTCAGAGTCTGGGCGTGGCTTAGCCTCAGCAGAGACAGGATTTTTTTCTTTCCTGCTCTGCAAGCTCTGTGCACAGCTTGTCTGTCACTTGTTTTAAAGGCAGAAACATGGTTTTCTTCTATCTCCATCTGTTCTTGGCCGCTCTCCTCACCACAGCAGAAAGGAACTCAGCATCGGGCTGGCCTAACTTTAACTGTCGAAGCTTAATATTGCCACTGCCTGGTTAGCTTCCGGCTTCTGCAGTGACCCGGATATTCAATGCCGGTGGCCGGATAGGGCCCTGGCATTGAATATCTGGGGTCAGTATTTAAGGGTTATAGCTATGTGCTTTATAGACGCTAGCCTCTGCCACTCAATATCCCCCTTCCCCCACAGTGTCCATGTGATATAGTGTCTATTTGCAAACCAGACATATATGAATAAAGCAACAGATCCCAAAAAAAGATATTCTGTGTGGAGACAAATCAAAATCATCTCACAGTTCAATAAATATCCATCAAGGAGTGTGCTTTCTTTACTCCTGCATTTACCTGAGCTGTGAGTGGAGCCTTCTGTGCCGTGCCGGTGTGCACCTGGGACCACGTGACCAGAGCGGGCTATAAGATCCAGCCCCCACCACGGTTTCCTTTGAGCGTGCTTTCTTTACTGCTGCATTTACCTGAGCCTTGAGTGGAGCCTTCTGTGCCATGCCGGTGTGCACCTGGGACCACGTGACCAGAGCGGGCTATAAGATCCAACCCCCACCGCGGTTTCCTTTGAGCATGCTTTCTTTACTCCTGCATTTACCTGAGCCGTGAGTGGAGCCTTCTGTGCCATGCCGGTGTGCACCTGGGACCACGTGACCAGAGCGGGCTATAAGATCCAGCCCCCACCGCGGGACGCGCACCGCGGGCGCGTACCCGTGGGTGCGTGCTCCGAAGGGGTGTGTCCAAAGGGGCAGGCCCTGCCCCTTCGGAGCACAGAGGAGCTGAGAGGTCCGGGCTGTTTGTCATCATAGATGGGGAAAAGGAAGAAGAAGGTTCCTGTATCTTCTATGTCTACAGGTAAAGCGGTTAAGGTGGTAGGTCCCTTGGACAGTCATTTCAAGTCTGTGGTTCCTCCACCTGCCATTGAGATGTCTGACTCCTCCGTTTCTATGAGTCCCGGCCCTTCTGATGTTTCTCCTCTTCCATAAGAACATAAGAACATAAGATATGCCATACTGGGTCAGACCAAGGTCCATCAAGCCCAGTATTCTGTTTCCAACAGTGGCCAATCTAGGTCATACGTACCTAGCAGTTTCCCCAAGGGACACAGGTTCCACAATGCTTGTATTGGTTCAAGCATTGATATCCTGGGTCCCTTCTTAATAATGGTTTATGGACCTTTCCTCCAGGAACTTGTCCAAACCTTTTTTAAACCCAGCTACACTAACAGCCTTTACTACATCCTCCGGTAACAAATTCCAGAGTTTGATTACACGTTGAGTGAAAAAATATTTTCTTTTATTAGTCTTAAATAGTTTACCCTGTAGCTTCATTGCATGTCCCCTAGTCTTTCTATATTCTGATAAGGTAAACAATCGATCTACGTTTACCCGTTCCACTCCGTTCATTAATTTATAGACTTCTATCATATCTCCCCTCAGCCGTCTCTTTTCCAGGTTAAAGAGCCCCAACCTTTTTAGCCTTTCTTCATAGGAGTAGCCTTCCATCCCCTTTACCATTTTGGTGGCTCTTCTCTGAACCTTTTCTAAAATTGCTATATCCTTTTTAAGATATGGCGACCAGAATTGCACACAATATTCAAGGTGCGGTCTCACCATGGAACGATATAGAGGCATTATAATATCTTTTGTTTTATTTTCCATTCCTTTCCTTATGATACCTAGCATTCTATTTGCTCTCTTGGCCGCCGCTGCACACTGGGCCGAGGGTTTTAAACATGGTATCCACAAGGACGCCTAAATCTTTTTCTTGGGTGGTGGTTCCTAATGTGGAACCTTGCATCGTGTAACCATAGTTTGGGTTGTTCTTCCCTAGGTGCATAACCTTGCACTTCTCCACATTAAATTTCATCTGCCATTTTGATGCCCAGTCTTCCAATTTATCAAGATCCTCTTGCAATTTTCCACAATCCTCCTGGGTTTTAACAACTTTAAATAGTTTTGTGTCATCAGCAAATTTGATAACCTCACTCGTTATTCCACTTTCCAGGTCATTTATGAATATGTCAAAAAGCAGCGGACCCAGCACAGATCCCTGGGGTACACCACTATTCACCTTTCTCCATTGGGAAAATTGGCCATTTAGCCCTACCCTCTGCTTTCTATCTTTTAACCAGTTCCTGATCCACAGTAGTACACTGCCTCCTATCCCATGACTCTTTAGTTTTGCCAAAAGTCTCTCATGAGGGACCTTGTCAAAGGCTTTCTGAAAGTCCAGATACACAATATCAACCGACTCACCTTTGTCCACCTGTTTATTCACTCCTTCAAAAAAACATAACAGATTAGTAAGACAAGATCTTCCTTGTCTAAAGCCATGTTGGCTGTCTCCCATTAGGTCATGACTATCTACATGCTGAGTAATTTTATTCTTTATGATGGTTTCTACCATTTTTCCCGGTACTGATGTCAGGCTCACCGGTCTGTAGTTTCCCGGATCACCCTCGAACCCTTTTTAAAAATTGGTGTTACATTGGCGATCCTCCAATCCTCAGGTATTAGAGATGATTTTAATGATAGTTCACAGATTACTGATAGCAGGTCTGCAATCTCAAATTTCAGTTCTTTCAACACCCTTGGATGTATACCATCCGGCCCAGGTGATTTGCTACTCTTCAGTTTATCTAATAGTTGTAGGACATCTTCCCGATGTATCGATATTTCCTTCAATTCTTCCACACCTTTAAATACCACTTCAGTCGTGGGTAACATCCCTACATCTTCCTCAGTAAAGACCGAAGCAAAGAATTCATTCAGTCTCTCCGCTATCGCCTTGTCGCCTCTTAGTGCTCCTTTAACCCCTTTATCATCTAATGGACCAACTGACTCTCTCACGGGTTTTTTGCTACGAATGTACTTGAAAAGGTCTTTATTTCGCGTTTTTGCTTCCGCAGCAAGCTTCTTCTCAAATTCTCTCTTTGCCTGCCTTATCAATGCCTTGCATTTGACTTGCCAGTGCTTGTGCTGTTTCCAGGTTTCATCATTTGGCTCTTTTTTCCATTTCTTGAAAGATGCTTTTTTGGCAACAACAGCCTCTCTGACCTCAGCTTTAAACCATGCTGGCAATTTTTTGGACTTCCTTCCACTTTTCTTAAAGCGTGGAATACAGCTGGTCTGGGCTTCCAAGATAGTATTTTTCAACAACACCCAAGCTTGATGTACGTCTTTAACCTTTGCAACTGCTCCTTTTAGTTTTTTCTTAACTGTTTTCCTCATTCTATCATAGTCTCCCTTTCGAAAGTTAAAGGGTAGTACTGTGGATTTCCTTACTATCCCTCCTCCACTAATTAAATCAAAGGCGATCATGCTATGATCACTATTGCCAAGTGGCCCCAACACCCTTATCTCTTGCACTACATCTGGTGTTCCACTAAGGACTAGGTCTAATATTGCTTCCCCTCTGGTCGGTTCATGAACCAGCTGCTCCAAGAAGCAGTCATTTATTTCATCTAGGAACTTTATCTCCCTAGCATGTCCTGTTGTGACACTGACCCAGTCGATGCCGGGGTAATTGAAATCACCCATTATTATTACTGCACTGTAACTTTTGCTAGCTTCCTTGATTTCTTTGAGCATTTCATCATCCATTTGTTCATTCTGGCCAGGCGGACGATAGTACACCCCCACTGCCATCGCCTTCCCCTTTTTACATGGAATTTCAATCCATAGAGATTCTACAGCAAATTTTGTTTCTTGCAAAACTTTAATCCTTTCTGACTCAATGCCCTCTCTAACATAGAGCGCAACCCCTCCACCAATTTGATCAGCTCTATCATTTCGATATAGTTTGTACCCAGGTATCACAGTGTCCCACTGGTTGTCCTCCTTCCACCATGTCTCTGATATTCCAATCATATCTAACCTCTCGTTTAGTGCTATATATTCTAACTCTCCCATCTTGTTTTGTAGACTTCTAGCATTTGCATACAAGCATTTTAGAGACTGTATTTTATTCATATTAATTTGGCTATTGGTAGACATGGGTAATTTGGGATCTTTAAGTTCTGTCTGCTCCATACTCGAGGGCATTTGGGCTACTTTACTCTTTTTTGGAACCTCTCTGCTTTTTGTAGTATCCTTCAAGGATACATTCTTCCGAACCATGCGCTCTTGGGCGACTGTCGGCTTTCCCCTATTATCTAGTTTAAAAGCTGCTCTATCTCCTTTTTAAAGGTTAATGCCAGCAGCCTGGTTCCATCCCGGTTAAGGTGAAGCCCATCCCTTCGGAAGAGCCCCTCCTTTCCCCAGAATGTTCCCCAGTTCCTAACAAATCCGAACCCCTTCCGCGTAGGGTTTGTATCCCACCCAGTGATGAGTCTCAGATAAAGGGTAAGATTTCCCCTCATGCTATTGATGGGGGTAATCTCCCTATCTCGGTTGAACTTCCTGACTCTTTTTTGACTTTGGTTACTCCTAAAGTTCCTATACCCCATCCTTTTGAATATTCGTATACTCCTGAAGAACTTAAGCCTCCTATAGGAGTATCGCTTTTGGATATTTGGCAGATTGTTTCGAGAACTGAATTAACGTCGAAATCTTCTCTATTGAAGTTGTCCAAATTTACCTCTGAGACTGTTGCCATGCTTACTGAACATCAGGATAGAATAGTTACTCTTGAGTCTCAGGAAATGAAATTAGCGGGTCAAAATTCATCAATACAAGGGGTCATGATGTCATTGGTTCAGAATTCATTGTTGTTGCATCGCCGGGATGAAATGTTAGAGAATGCTTTGCGTATGAAAAACCTCCGTTTATTAAATTTCCCTCGTACTCATTTCCTCTCTCCAAATATTTTGTTTGTCAAATATTTGAAAGATGTTTTAAAGATTTCGGAGCCGGATTCTATTCCTTTGTCTAAATTATATTATTTACCCTCTGGGATTAAAGGAAGTCCAGTTTTGGAATCTGAGGCAGGCAATGTTGATGCGGGGGAAATGGACGGTATGTCTGTTCAGAGTTTGGATTTATCCGCATATCTTGAGACTTGTGATAAGGAAGCTTATCATAGCTCAGGAAGGAGCTATAGAAAAGGTGAAGTGACTATGAACAAGCAACCTGTCAGTTCTGGTAGAAATAAGAAAACAGAATTTTCCCATAAAAGACTACCAGTCCCAGAATGCACCAGGTTTCCAACAGCCATTAGAGGAGCTGAAGTGGGGAAACGTGTGTTCAATCAGGAGGGCTATGAGGTAATCCCTAAGCACTCATCTCAAAGGGCAGGGCCTGATTCAGCACAGCTGCGCTGTGTTAAGGAGGAGCACTCATCTAAGCAGAATAAGAGTAGAGTTTATTCTACAGATGACCATCTTCATGATCACCTTGGATATCCAGAGAATTGTCCTCAGTATCCTGAGAATCAGCTTGAGTTTGATCATCAGTTTCATGTGAAGGATCATCAGAAGCAGAAGCCAAACCGGACGGACAGAGAGAGAAAGAGAGCCTTTGGAAGAAGGAAGAGAAAAGCCTTTGAGAGGTCTAGAAGAGTCCAAAGCAGTACGTATACTGGGAGGTATTCCAAGGGCCAGCATACACCATTGGACTGGGGAAAGCCAGAGGAATGGTGCTGCAGAGCTAGGAATCACCAGAGGCTACCTGTGAGGGAGACGGCTGCATGTGGAAGGGACCCTAAGACCCGTGCCAGAAGCTATGTGAAGAGAGATCCAGTGTCCAGGGATCTGGATTGGAAGGCTGGACATAAGAACTGGACTACATACTGGCCAGGCTATATAGAGAGGCACTCTAGCAACAATGGAAGCTCAGGTATGAACACTGATCTATGCCCTAGCTATAACCTTGAAAGACAGCAGGGAAACAAGTATTCTCATGAAAATGCTCCATTGAGAGATTCATCTGTGCCAATCCATGATATTGAACCCATGCTTGTTGAACAAGGGGGAATAATAGCAGATGAGGGTCCTGTTTATATGGACTGCTCTCTATCTAAACTCCGTTGGTAACTTTCTGTTATAAAGTACAGCAACCATCACAAAGAAATACAAATTTGTTCTTTAATCTACTCAGAAAAGCTCCTGAAGCAGGATTTGACCCACACAGTAGAAAGCAAGCCAGCTTAGGGGTTTCAGCTGGATAACTGCTAGCAATTAAGCCTTACCTAATTGCTTGTGAGCTAGGAGAGAATCACTTCTGTATCTATGTGGGAAGTAATCAGAAGTTAACCTGAAAAGAACAGTTTGTTTCTTGCTTTGTGGCTTTTCATTTGTTGTTTTCCTGATTTTGACTTTGTTTTTCCAAGTTAACACTGAAAGCAAGTAACCTAATTTATGTGCTACCAAGCATATCTGTGTTGGGAGAAATAACCCCATAAATAATATCTTATTGGCTTTACCCAAGAGCACAACTAAATTATTGTCAGCAGCTGTGTCTGGTGTGAATAAACTACATTGCCCACAATACCTTGCAAATCATATAGAAATATGCACTTGCCAAGAGTGTGAAGATTCTCACCCAGGCAGCCGTCTGACAGACTTCAGTAGAGGAGATTCCTATTCGAGCTATATTGTTAGTTTCTTTTTCTTTAGAGAAGGATAAGGATAGGATTTTCCAGGCTTATTTTAAACATCGTCATGACAAGTTCTTTGGGCAGGTGATACAAATGTTTTCGGATGTTTGTCGTAGTACTCAATTGAAGAGGAAGGCTTTCCTTGCGTTGCGCACTCGTGTTATCGCAATGGGAGCCTCCTTCTTACTTAAATATCACTGTAAATGTCTTATTTCCTTCCAGGGTAATTTGTTTACTTTTTTTGATTCCTCTCAATTGGAGACCTTTTTACATAAGTCAGGATGATTGTATTTGTTATGTTTGTGTACATTTTCTTGACTCTAGCTAAGTAATAGGGGTTTTTTGATTAGCTCTCTGCTCTGTGTTCAGGATTTGTTTTTTCTTGTATTTTGTCACACTCCATATTGTGGACTAGACTTAGATATTTTGTTTGTAATTTGGCTTTTGTTGATTACTGTTTGTATTACTTGTGGTTTTCTTTGATAAAATAAGTTAAACTAAAAAAAAAAAAAAAAATGTCCATCAAGTCATGCACAGAATTTTTTTTTTAATCCAGCACAACAGTATGTAACTGTCAGCATACATTTCATGCAGCTTTGGACTCTGGTGACTACAGTCTCCAAAGGTAACAGGACAGTTTACAAGATGAGATTAACTCTGACCCCCTGGTGATTTCAGTCTCCAAGGCCTATCTGAAGCCCCTCCTTGCTAAATCAAGAATGGCAGACCTTAAAGGGAGTGGCTAGCAGACCTTATGGGGAAGTGCTGGAAAGGATTCAATTCACTATAAAAGACAGAAACACTTCCTCTCTCTCTCTCTCTGCTCTCTTCCACCATGACATGAAGGACAGGAGGCTCTGAATTCCCTTCACCCCTCCCCCGCTCTCTCTCTCTCTCTCTCTCTCTCTCTCTCTCCCTTGCCATGAGGCTCTAAACACATGTTCTGGCCTATCTCTCTCTCTCACACTTCACACATGCACATGCACACACAGATTCATTGATGCACACTGAAACAGCTCTATAACAATCACTATATACCTCTGTTCAATACCTACGTATTAAGCCTATTTCTACATAAAAAAACCTTTCTCCAAGCCACACCTGTTTGGTTGTTTTATTACAAGCCCCACTGCCTCTGTGAAGTGAAATGAACCCAGGACCTACAGAAGAATAAGTGACCAAATCTTACATCTTTATGGGGGCTTGTCTCTCGGATTTCACAGCAGATCACCAGTTGGGTAAGTAATAATTTTGTATAATACATTAAGTAGATTTCAGACAGAATCAAAAGTCCTTGTGACCATTTACAATTGCCAGACTGGATGACACTTAGACACTATTTAGTGAACAGTTCCAGTGATAAATTTGTTTTGTGGGTTAGACAAGGTGAGATTTTTATTGTCAAAAGGCTCTGTAAGCATCTAGAATTTTAAAGACATCACACAGAGTGGCTTGCAATTGTCTTATTTTGATGTATAGGCTTGCTATATTATTTGAGCTGCTAAGAAAAGACAGAGAGATAGTCCAGATTTAGTTTGGAAGTGGTACACAGGTATACAGTCCCTCATTGAATACAATATACATCTTTCCTGATAAAGCTATTACCTCCTGTCCCTTTTAACTTTTATTTCTCTGTCTCCTGTCAGTAACTATCTTAGTGAGAGCAGGCTTAAAGCTGGCTGCAATTGATACAACAATTCTGTTAATCTCCTAACACCCTTCTTACTATAACTTCACCCTAAACTTCCACCCTGTTAAAAAGGTGATAAGCACTTTTTATTCAGGTATAATTTTAAGGCGTGGTCTGTATGCCAGTACTCTTTACTGAACACCCATAAAATTTATACCATTCCAACTATAATTCTAAGTCTCACTTCTTCATAAAAGTGAGCATTCCTCCTTCTAAGGTTACACATTTGAGATAGTCCAACTACAGCCTTTCTGCAGTATCAAATATGGAAGCCTTTGATTTTAAAGAACTTAAAGAAATTTTAATTTCATACTGTAAGAGGAAAGGGGGTCCCTTTGAAGGTGAATTACCTGAGTCATCATGGTATAATATTCAAAGACAAATGTTAAACCATGATCAAGAATTCAAAAAGAAAACAAATAAAAGAAAATGCCTTTTTATCCAAGGCATGTGCAGGGGGCTCATTAGCATGAAAAAGGACAATACTGAACTGACTTCTCAGTGTACCCAATTGACCAAAGACCTTGAGGAGGCACAAATTTGCATCTCTATACAAAGAACTCAAGTGATACAAGCCACAAATTCTTTTATAACTGTTAGTGAGCAATTAGAAGCACTTAAACTTGAATTGAGGCACGTTAAGGATCAATTGACCTCTGGAAGACAAAAGCCAACACCCACTACTCCCTCAGCCCCCTATGCTTATGACACACCTTATCAGCCATGCATACCAGCTATTGACAAACAAAAGAATACTAAAGTATGCATAGCTGGACTTAGAAATGGGAAGAATACAGATGAATCACATGAAGAAATTCATGATAGTTTATCTCAGCCAGAACCCAGCAATAATCAGGATCTCTGCCAGGAAGATAATTCAGATGACTTAGACATGGCACCCAGTACTGAACTCAAAGCACCAGTTAAAGTAATGGTGCAGGAAAATTTAAAAGATAGAGATATAGAAAAAATAGTTGAGAAAATTGGCACTATGCCTCTTAATGTAAATCAGTGGGTTAAATGGGCAATTGATATTCTGATTCACTGGGGTCTAGGGAAATACAGAAGAAAACAATCAGACTTTGATAGACTTATGCATTTGGCTCTGGGGCCACACTATTATAGAGTTGGCTCTCTCACTCACCCATACCAGTTGGTTAAAAGGGGTACTGAGAAACTATTTCACTGTTCCCCAATGCAAGTATTTAAAATTATTTCACCTCTACCAAATGATACACTGGAACAGTTTGCATATAGAGCCTGGATTTTAAAAGCAGTTCTTAATGAGCAGGAGTCCTGGCCCAAGGCAGAAGATTATGGGGAGAGCATGCATAAGGAATTTTTATTAGAATTGCTATCCCCTGAGATTACAAAACACCTTCTGTTATTTTCTGAAGACCCCGAAGCAACCCCTTTTGATACTTTAATGCTCAGAATTGGGTCGGTTTGGAAGACCCAGCCCTCGCAGGTCATTACAGTATCAGAAGCATGGAAGTGGCAAGCCGAGGGATCCTCTCAGTACATAAGAAACACAGACAGAGGACACACACCTAAGTGGCAAGCCGAGGGATCCTCTCAGTACACAAGAAACACAGACAGAGGACACACACCTTGGAGAGCACATGGCAGAGGTACTTTTAGAAACTCCTCAGGTTACATTCCTTTTCAGGAGCTCAAAGCACAGAGATGGGCTAGAAAAGGAGAAAACTAAATGGGAACAAGATAAACATATACTGCAGATAGAAATAGATAAATTAAAACAGGACATACAAGCAGCTCAGGACAAACACAAGGCTAGTGCATAGGGATGTCCTGACCTCTTGAGTTCAGATATCAAAATGTCTCAAGCCTTCATAGCCCAGCCTGCCTCCTTTATCTCAGCAGAGGACTCAATTCCAGAGCCTCTCGATGATGAAATGGATACAGGCCCAGGACACAATTTAAGGCTTGTAACACCCTTGATACTGGACTCTTGTGCATGCCCCAATGTTATCAGTAGAATAGGGGGTCAGGATAAATTAGCTTTGATTGACACAGCGGCTGGAATTAGTTTTACTAACAGAGCTTCTCCCACTGCAGATCAGAAAAATATGGAAATTTATGAAATTCAAGGAATTAATGACACAGCTTCCAAACGTGTGGCTATCCCAGTTAAATGGGGTATCCCTGTGCACAGTGAACAAAATAAGGAAATGTTGGAAACCACTGCCTCCACTATAGTGAACACACCAAAAGAAATAATTGGAATTGATGTTCTCAACCAGTTAAAATTGGTGGTGGATATGGCTAATCTTAAATTGTGGCAGTATTCAGGAACTTCAAGTGCTTCTAAAACTTTAGTGCATGAAGTCATTCCCATGCAGTTAGTAACTCAGTGCACCAAGGCAGCTGAGCAGTATGATCTGTGTGTAATTCCTTCAGAGGTGGCTGATATTCCAGTCTGGGCTCAAGACAAGTTAGATTGTGGGAAAATGCACACAGAAATACTGTTGGAAGGTGAGGATCCTCCACCACAGAAGCAATACCCAGTACCTCATCAGGCTATAGAACCAGTGACTAAAATTGTGAAGATACTGGAGGAGAGGGGTCTGATTAGACCTATTTCTTCCACATGTAATTCACCAGCCTGGCCGATAGTTAAACCGGGGGGTTCCTTCAGGCTCACTATGGACTTCCGTGCCCTGAATCAAGTTTCAAAATCTGTAGTGCCCGTGGTAGCCTCATACCCTGAAATGATCTCTAAACTGAATCCCAAATGTAAATTTTTCTCTGTTTTAGACATATCCAATGGGTTTTGCAGTCTGCCCCTGGCCCTTGAATGCCAGTACAAAACAGCCTTTCAGTGGCTGAATAAACAATATGCATGGACTGTGCTTCCACAGGGATATAAGGATTCCCCATCAATATTTCATGAATACAAGAAGGAAGCCCTGTCACTAGTGTCTTGCAGAGATGAAACCTAGACCAAACCTCCCCTTTGGAACTGCACAGTGGGAGGGACCGTACTTAGTTACTGATACCTTAGGCCCAAGCCTATACCAGATCCTAATGCCTGACAACCAGCAGTACTGGAAACACATCACCCAGTTAAAACCATATGGGTAATATGTGTTTTATCAGTCTTTGTTTTCAGATACCACCTGAAGACAGCACGGACAGCTGCTTTCTGAACAAAAGTCGCTTGAGGACGGTAACTAGTTACTCCTGCTGTACATGTGTTTAATAGTTATGTAAATAAGTAGTAAAAATTATTAATTTTTTTTTTGTTTTGTTGTTACATAGTATAAGTGGGGAGCATTAGTTTACTCCCTAGTAGAGTGAAACAAGTTAGCTTTTATTATGTCTCGGTTTCCTGTTGTTCTTGTATCTGCTCTCTTCTACCCAAGTCTCATTACAGGAACTATCATCCGAATATGCACGATTGGCTGGGCTAATTCCACAGGTGGAGTGTATCGCTACCAAGAAATACCCCCACCTTTCCCGGAAGGAAAGGATCTGGTCATCCTGAGTTTCTGTTCGGTACAGGACAAGCCAGTGTTCTATTCATTAAACATCACTCAAGTACAGTGGGAGCCACCAGTTTCCACTTCTCTAGAAAGGACACAAGAATTGAGGGCACGCCCAGAATGTTACTTTCTAGGTCCTCCTGCTTTGATTTTGTACAATATTTCCTGTCAGGACAGAGGTACCTGGAAAATAACTTATACATGGGTTGTGAGTGATCAACAGCACATCACTGAGACTTCATTCCTTTTGGATGTATCTTGTTTACCTACCACCCCTCATCCCACCCCTCCCACCACTTCTGCTCCTCCTGTACTCTACCTTTCTGATATCCACCCATTTCAGGAAGGACATCCCTTTCAGATTAAATATGATGCACCACACGATGTTTTATATGATGTGGAATACCATTTTCTTACTTGGCATCTATTTCCCAAATTGTTTCTAGTTACTCACAAATATCCAAATTGCTCTCAGTTTGTTGCCAACCACATACAAATGCTCAATACTTGGTTTGATATGCAGTCAGTAACACCCCGAGCCAAGCAATTTCGACACAAGCGTGAATTAATTGATACAATTTAGGTGGCACAGGGACTGCACTGGGTGCCCTTAATATAATTGATATAGAGGTGCTCCGTAATAAAATGGGATCCACTGCTCAGCATGCTGCTGATGGTTTTACCTCACAACATATTATTAATGAAGCTTCCTCTAAACTGTCCAATGTAGTTGTAGATACCTTTGCTCTTATATCTCCTATTATAGAACAGAAAATTGTTACCTTAGCACATGCAGAATATAGATTGGGAAAGAATATTTCCTGGGCTCTTGCCTGTGATCAAGTACAGATCGAGCTTATTACTATACTAAAGGAAATTCTGATCACTGCTAAGTTAGGACACTGGCCACCATCTCTCATCCATATGGCTAGTACCAAAATACCTGAATTTGCTATAGCGCACCTTGATTGGTGGACAGTTAGTGTTCCCATTTGTTCACCACAAGGCTGCTCTATTTGTACTTTGATCCCATGGTCAGGACAACACACAGTTATTTATCCTATTGTTAATATTGGGGTGCAGTTTGATAATATGCTTATGTATCCTGTGGACCATCTCACATGGGTGCAGCCACTGGACGACACCTGGACCTCATTCAAGCCGATGGACCCCAGTTTGTGTGAGCAGACTACATTTCAGTTCAAGTGTCAACCTCACCAGTTTAAAGAGGCGGACACCTCTGTCAGCATACCTTTCATGCAGCTATGGACTCTGTTTAATTCAGTCTAGACTCTGACCCCTGGGTGACGTCAGTCTCTAGGACCTGGCTGCAGCCCCTCCTTGCTAAATCAAGAAGGGCAGACCTTAAAGGGAGTGGCCAAAGACAATAGCAGACCTCAAGGGGAACTGCTGGAGAGGCACTATAAAGGACAGACACACTCCTGTCTCTCTCTCTCTCCCTCCTTCATCGGACAGGTTTGGACACTACCATGAGGCTCTGATGATCAACTCCCTTCACCCCTCCCCCTCTCTCTCTCTCTACCCACATGTTCTGGCCTACCATGCGGCTCTGACCCACAGGTTCTGGCCTCTATCTCTCTCACACTTCACACATGCACACACAGATTCATTGATACACACTGAAACAGCTCTGTAACAATCACTATATACCTCTGTTCAATACCTATGTATTAAGCCTATTTTTACATAAAAACCTTTCTCCAAGCCACACCTGTTTGCTGGTCTTATTACAAGCCCTCCTGCGTCTGTGGAGTGAAATGAACCCAGGACCTACAGAAGAGTAACTGGGGCACATCTCACATTTTATGGGGGCTCGTCCGGGATTTGAACCCGGGACCTCTCGCATGGGTTTGGAGTCTGCCACTGGCCCTTGAATGCCAGTACAAAACAGCCTTTCAGTGGCTGAATAAACAGTGTGCATGGACTGTGCCTCCACAGGGATATAAGGATTCCCCATCAATATTTCATGAACACATGAAGGAAGCCCTGTCACTAGTGTCTTGCAGAGATGAGACCTAGACCAAACCTCCACTTTGTAACTGCACAGTGGGAGGGACCATACTTAGTTACTGATACCTTAGGCCCAAGCCTATCCTAATGCACGACAACCAGCAGTACTGGAAACACATCACCCAGTTAAAACCATATGGGTAATATGTGTTATCAGTCTTTGTTTTCAGATACCACCTGAAGACAGCACGGACAGCTGCTTTATGAAGACAGCACGGACAGCTGCTTTCTGAACAAAAGTCGCTTGAGGACGGTAACTATTTACTCCTGCTGTATAGTTGACATGTGTTTAATAGTTATGTAAATAAGTAGTTAGTTAGAAATTAGTAAATTTTTTTTTTGTTTTGGTGTTACATAGTATAAGTGGGGAGCATTAGTTTACTCCCTAGTAGAGTGAAACAAGTTTGCTTTTATTATGTCTCGGTTTGCTGTTGTTCTTGTATCTGCTCTCTTCTACTCAAGTCTCATTACAGGAACTATCATCCGAATATGCACGATTGGCTGGGCTAACTCCACAAGTGGGGTATATCGTTATCAAGAAATACCCCCACCGTTCCCGGAAGGAAAGGATCTGGTCATCCTGAGTTTCTGTTCGGTACAGGACAAGCCAGTGTTCTATTCATTAAACATCACTCAAGTACAGTGGGAGCCACCAGTTTCCACTTCTCTAGAAAGGACACAAGAATTGAGGGCACGCCCAGAACGTTACTTTCTAGGTCCTCCTGCTTTGATTTTGTACAATATTTCCTGTCAGGACAGAGGTACCTGGAAAATAACTTATACATGGGTTTTGAGTGATCAACAGCACATCACTGAGACTTCATTCCTTTTGGATGTATCTTGTTTACCTACCACCCCTCATCCCACCCCTCCCACTACTTCTGCTCCTCCTGTACTCTACCTTTCTGATATCCACCCATTTCAGGAAGGACATCCATTTCAGATTAAATATGATGCACCACACGATGTTTTATATGATGTGGAATACCATTTTCTTACTTGGCATCTATTTCCCAAATTGTTTCTAGTTATTCACAAATATCCAAATTGCTCTCAGTTTGTTGCCAACCACATACAAATGCTCAATACTTGGTTTGATATGCAGTCAGTAACACCCAGAGCTAAGCAATTTCGACACAAGCGTGAATTAATTGATACAATTTTAGGTGGCACAGGGACTGCACTGGGTGCCCTTAATGTAATTGATATAGAGGTGCTCCGTAATAAAATGGGATCCACTGCTCAGCAGGCTGCTGATGGTTTTACCTCACAACATATTATTAATGAAGCTTCCTCTAAACTGTCCAATGTAGTTGTAGAAGAATATTTCCTGGGCTCTTGCCTGTGATCAAGTACAGATCGAGCTTATTACTACTGCTAAGTTAGGACACTGGCCACCATCTCTCATCCATATGGCTAGTACCAAAATACCTGAATTTGCTATAGCTCACCTTGATTGGTGGACAGTTAGTGTTCCCATTTGTTCACCACAAGGCTGCTCTATCTGTACTTTGATCCCATGGTCAGGACAACACACAGTTATTTATCCTGTTGTTAATATTGGGGTGCAGTTTGATAATATGCTTATGTATCCTGAGGACCATCTCACATGGGTGCAGCCCCTGGACGACACCTGGACTTCATTCAAGCCGATGGACCCCAGTTTGTGTGAGCAGACTACATTTCAGTTCAAGTGTCAACCTCACCAGTTTAAAGAGGCTGACACCTCCTGCTGGAACAATTCTTCCTCTTGCTCCCTGA
The DNA here is from genome assembly GCA_033557465.1 of Ichthyophis bannanicus. Classification (NCBI taxonomy): domain Eukaryota; kingdom Metazoa; phylum Chordata; class Amphibia; order Gymnophiona; family Ichthyophiidae; genus Ichthyophis; species Ichthyophis bannanicus. The sequence continues at coordinate 898,352,475 of CM066034.1, forward strand.
CTGTTAAGCTCTCATATCCCCTGACTACCTTGGAGCTGGACACTTTTGTTTTCATCTGTTCTTTCCCCAGAAAGTTTCTTTTTCGATTGCTCCCAGAATGCATGACATTCGCCTTCCCAAGAACACTTTGTTGTACAGTTCAAACTATTTACCAAACAATACCTGGTGCAGTCATACACCACTGGTCTCCCTCACCATTAATGGGACAACTTATTCCACACCGCTGGTTACCAATGACTCTATGGACATTCCAGACTTTATCTCATATGCTGTGCATCCATTACCACTTGGCATGGGAGAAGAGACACTACATAAACTGCTCAACTTTACAGAACTCCATGCCTATATTGATCACCTTAAAACAACATCCACTGAAGTGAATCACACCATCGCCTATGAGAATGGACACATTCAACAAATTGTTGGACACTTGCTACAAGATGCTCATGTGTCTGTGTGGGAATTGTTATTTGGTTACTCACCTACTGCTGATCATGTCTTTAATGTTTTTATTCACCCTATTATTATTTTAACTGCTGTACAAATATTGCTATGCATTATTGTAATTTTCTTGTGCTGTAAGATGAAAAAAAATGTACATTTCCTTGCAGCGCATGTCATACAGAACAACAACATTTTAAGGTAGTTACACTGAACCTCTCCAGCATCCACCCCTACATCCAGGCTAACTTGGCCTGCTAATTTGGCTAATTCGGTATTTCCTATTACACTGAATACCAGAGTCAGCTGCAGTCTAGTATTGCTTCCTATCCTCACTCATAGCATCCTGGTACCGTTTGGTTTTAGCCTCCTTAAAAATTCCTGCAGACCTTATGCACTGTTCACTCTCTCTAAGACGGGTATGTAAGTGGCATATTGGGTTCCCCCCCCAGTAGTGGCTGCTCAACCTAAGACACGAGGTTTGGACTCATAAGGAGACTTGTTTATCTCTAGAACACTAGAGACAGTACTAGAGACAGTACTGTGCAGGACAGGGGACCTGCTAGACATAGCAAGGTATTTAATACAGGAGGTATTCGACGAGCTGCCTACTATCAGGTAATGGCAGCTGGGACAGGTACCACAGGTTTGCTTCCACCATTTCCAGGCACAAATAATAAAGAAAAATAAAAAAGGTGTGGGAGATGTCAGCATACCTTTCATGCAGCTATGGACTCTGTTTAATTCAGTCTAGACTCTGACCCCTGGGTGACGTCAGTCTCTAGGACCTGGCTGCAGCCCCTCCTTGCTAAATCAAGAAGGGCAGACCTTAAAGGGAGTGGCCAAAGACAATAGCAGACCTCAAGGGGAACTGCTGGAGAGGCACTATAAAGGACAGACACACTTCCTGTCTCTCTCTCTCTCCCTCCTTCATCGGACAGGTTTGGACACTACCATGAGGCTCTGATGATCAACTCCCTTCACCCCTCCCCCTCTCTCTCTCTCTACCCACATGTTCTGGCCTACCATGCGGCTCTGACCCACAGGTTCTGGCCTCTATCTCTCTCACACTTCACACATGCACACACACAGATTCATTGATACACACTGAAACAGCTCTGTAACAATCACTATATACCTCTGTTCAATACCTATGTATTAAGCCTATTTTTACATAAAAACCTTTCTCCAAGCCACACCTGTTTGCTGGTCTTATTACAAGCCCTCCTGCGTCTGTGGAGTGAAATGAACCCAGGACCTACAGAAGAGTAACTGGGGCACATCTCACAACCTCCTGCTGGAACAATTCCTCCTCTTGCTCCCTGACTGTTAAGCTCTCATATTCCCTGACTACCTTGGAGCTGGACACTTTTGTTTTCATCTGTTCTTTCCCCAGAATGTTTCTTTTTCGATTGCTCCCAGAATGCATGACATTCGCCTTCCCAAGAACACTTTGTTGTACAGTTCAAACTATTTACCAAACAATACCTGGTGCAGTCATACACCACTGGTCTCCCTCACCATTAATGGGACAACTAATTCCACACCGCTGGTTACCAATGACTCTATGGACATTCCAGACTTTATCTCATATGCTGTGCATCCCTTACCACTTGGCATGGGAGAAGAGACACTACATAAACTGCTCAACTTTACAGAACTCCATGCCTATATTGATCACCTTAAAACAACATCCACTGAAGTGAATCACACCATTGCTTATGAGAATGGACACATTCAGCAAATTGTTGGACACTTGCTACAAGATGCTCATGTGTCTGTGTGGGAATTGTTATTTGGTTACTCACCTACTGCTGATCATGTCTTTAATGTTTTTATTCACCCTATTATTATTTTAACTGCTGTACAAATATTTCTATGCATTATCATAATTTTCCTGTGTTGTAAAATGAGACAAATGTACATATCCTTGCAGCACATGTCATACAGAGCCACAACATTTTAAGGTAGTTACACTGAACTTCTCCAGCATCCACCCCTACATCCAGGCTAATTTGGCCTGCTAATTTGGCATTCCTATTACACTGAATACCAGAGTCAGCTGCAGTCTAGTATTGCTTCCGATCTTCACTCATAGCATCCTGGTACCTTTTTGCTTTAGCCTCCTCAAAAATTCCTGCAGACCTTATGCACTGTTCACTCTCTCTAAGACGGGCACAGAGGTAGCATATTGGGTCCCCCCCAGTAGTGGCTGTTCTACCTAAGACACGAGGTTTGGACTCATAAGGAGACTTGTTTATCTCTAGAACACTAGAGACAGTACTAGAGACAGTACTGTGCAGGACAGGGGACTTGCTGGACATAGCAAGGTATTTAATACAGGAGGTATTAGACAAGCTGCCTACTATCATGTAATGGCAGCTGGGACAGGTACCACAGGTTTGCTTCCACCATTTCCAGGCACAATTAATAAAGAAAAAATAAAAAAGGTGTGGGAGATGTCAGCATACATTTCATGCAGCTTTGGACTCTGGTGACTTCAGTCTCCAAAGGTAATAGGACAGTTTACAAGATGAGATTAACTCTGACCCCCTGGTGATTTCAGTCTCCAAGGCCTATCTGAAGCCCCTCCTTGCTAAATCAAGAATGGCAGACCTTAAAGGGAGTGGCTATCAGACCTCAAGGGGAAGTGCTGTAAAGGATTCAATTCACTATAAAAGACAGAAACACTTCCTCTCTCTCTCTCTCTGCTCTCTTCCACCATGACATGAAGGACAGGAGGCTCTGATAATCAATTCCCTTCACCCCTCCCCCGCTCTCTCTCTCTCTCTCTCTCTCTCTCTCTCTCTCCCTTGCCATGAGGCTCTAAACACATGTTCTGGCCTATCTCTCTCTCTCACACTTCACACATGCACATGCACACACAGATTCATTGATGCACACTGAAACAGCTCTATAACAATCACTATATACCTCTGTTCAATACCTATGTATTAAGCCTATTTCTACATAAAAAAAAAACTTTCTCCAAGCCACACCTATTTGGTTGTTTTATTACAAGCCCCACTGCCTCTGTGAAGTGAAATGAACCCAGGACCTACAGAAGAATAACTGACCAAATCTTACAGTAACAATTGCTGAGCACACTAGTTTTAAGATCCAGCATAGCAAACCATTGCCATTGCATCACACAACACTGTAATTAATTGCATACCTACTGAAGGACTTCAGATCCTAATGCAAAATAGCAATCATATATCACAAAACACTTCTAAATCCAGCATAGCAAAGCATTGTAATCACTTCACTCCAGTCAGTGTTGCAGATCCGTCACTGAGACAGAGTACTTACCTTACAGAAGTGTTGAACCTGTGAACATCTCACAAAATGGTAATGTGTAGCATCTCCCATGATGATTATGGGCGCCATTGTGTTGGGGCAATATAGACCACAGTCCCTCCCACATGTGGACAGTCACTGCTGCAACAATCTTAAGCAAAAAAGCCTGACACCAGCTCTGGTGCCACAAGATGTTTCAACGAGTTAACACCTGTAATAGGAGCTCAAAACTCTAAAATAAAAAACTCATCCCACAAAGACACAATGGGAGGAATGTTCGGCAGTGCCGGCTAGTGCTCCTACAGTGGTTAGCCACCATCGCTGAACTTTAAACCCAGATATTCAATGCCAGGGCTATATCCAGCCACCAGCTTTGACTATCAGGGTTGGCCGGATATTGCTGCAGCTAACCTTGCAGCAGCAGCAATATCCAGCTACGTCCCAGTTAGCTATGGTGGTGAATGTTAGGACAGACTTTAAATGCCTAACTTTCAGCACTGTGAGATAACTGTCTAGCTGCTGACTATCGCTGCTAGCTGGGAACATTTTCTGTGTGTATCTTTCGGTGTATAAGTGAAAGTTCGGCATTCAAAAACAAAGGTGTTTTGTTTCTTATCCTCGTGTGTTTTTTGAACTCATATTATTCTCCATTTACTGTTAGGTCTCTTTTATGATTTCATAAAAAATGTTTTTGGGCGAAATAGTGTTGATTATTATGGGCTGAACATCAAAAGAACCTATAAGAACATAAGAAATGCCGTACTGGGTCAGATCAAAGTCCATCAAGCCCAGTATCCTCTTTCCATCAATGGCCAATCCAAGTCACAAGCACTTGGCAAGTTCCCAAAACGTTACAGAGGTTCCACAATGTTTGTCCCGGAATAAGCAGTGGATTTCCCTGGTCCTCTTTAATAATGATTTATGGGCTTTCCTCCAGGAGTTTGTTCAAACATTTTTTAAACCTAATTATACTAACAGCTTTTACTACATCCTCCGGTAATGAATTCTAGAGTTTGATTACTCATTGAATGAAAAAATATTTTCTCTTATTAGTTTTAAATGGGTTACACTGTAGCTTCATTGCATGTCCCCTAGTCTTTCTACTTTTTGATGGCATAAACAATCGATCTATGTTTACCCGTTCCACTAAATTCATTAATTTATAGACCTCTATCATATCTCCCCTCAGCCGTCTCTTTTTCAAGTTGACGAGCCCTAACCTTTTAAGCCTTTCCTCATAAGGATATCTTTCCATCCCCTTTACCATTTTGGTGGCTCGTCTTTGTACCTTTCTAATTCTGCTATATTCTTTTTAAGATACGATGACCAGAATTCCGGTCACGGTCCTGTACGTCCATGGATCGCAGGGGGGACGACCAGCTTATTCCACCTCGGAGGTGGAATAAGCGCTGGCCACCCCTCCGGATCAGCTGGCCACCCCCCAGCAAGGATGGCGGTGAGCAAGGTGAGTCCCCGCCACTTGATCCGGACCCTGGCCGCCCCTGCTGGGGTTGAGCAGTGGGCAGGTTGTACTGTGGGGAGGATGCCCCCTTAGCGATGCAGAGGCATGCTAAACCATCTCCCAGGTCCCGATTCTGCACCCACGGGAATGTCTGACTCCCACAGTGTAGAATCGGGTCCTAATGGGTCCATCCTGTTTGGGGCCGTCCAGACGGCCTGGACGTGCCCCTACTGTAATCGGGCTCCACATCGACTGGCTCACCTTTGTCTACCTGTTTATTTACACGTGAGTATTTGACATTTACACACGTGCACACACGGCCTCTTGTAGCGTGTCTGTTGTTTGCACATGCATCTGCTCCCCTCCTTTCAAATTAAGCTGAAGTTTTGTGCACAGCTCATTTGCATACATGCCTTTACTGCTTACTGACGCTGACATCTCGCACTATCGGCACACTACAAAAATGCATATACAGCTAATAGTGCATGACTTCAGCACTGGCTTTCTGCATCGGCCTGCAAATGCATGTCGCCAATATGGTTCCTTTCTATGTTTATATTTCTGCACTATGGCTATTTAAGCTGACCGGGGAGAGAATATATTGGTTATGTTGATGTCTATTATCCTCTTTCCAGTGTGTAGAGATGGTGCTTGTGCCGAGGGAGACGGTTTGTATTCATTTTTGTTTTTGAATAAAAGAGATGAAAGATAAAATAAACAAAACAAAACAAAACAAAATAAAACTCAGGAGTTATACAGTGTTTCTGATGACTCGGAATAGGTCCTGCCTGTGCCTTTCATGGGCTGGTAAAGACTGCAGTCCATCTTAGTTAGTTCATCTGAGCGCAAGCCTTTTTTGAGAGGGTAGACAGCAGTACTCCGTACCGGCACCTTTTTCATTGCCCGCTCAATGGACCCATAGGTAAGATTGCCAGATGTCCCTGATTTTCAGGGATTGTTCCTGATTTTGAAGTAGTGTCTCAGGTTCGATGAACTATAACCACCTCCTGTCCCGATAAGTGGTACTAGAGGCAAAGGACATTCGTTTCCTGCAAGTTCCTCTAATACAGTCCTGATAGGAGACAATGTAAAGTTCTTTAATGAAAAAATGAGCAGGAATTTTAGAAATATAAGCTCCGATATTCAAAAGGCAGTTACACAGTTTGAAAACCTAGTGCCGCTCTGTGGGATATTCAGCAGCACTACTGTCTTTTGTAAACTTTTGAAATTACTGAATGCGACCTAAACTAGTCATTTTGAAATTTATGAGGAAAAGATATGTGTGAGGAGGCATGACTCCTGCCCAGGGATGGTGCTACCATTTTTGCTGCCCTCAGCTGCCCCCATCCCCATGAATTCCAGTGGATCCCTTCACAAGTTTTGATTTTGTCCTGACGATAACTTCATTAGTGTCTGAACACCATGTAAGTGATTAGGGTTAGATAACGAGTAGCACCTTTCTGCACAACTTCCCTCCAGAGCCATCTGCCAGGTACACTATTAAATACTGCAAAATCCTGCAAAAAGCTCAAAGCATATCGCAAATCTGCCATACCCTAACAGCACTGCCAGGACTCACACAACACCTACCCTACCTATAAATAGGCAGCTCTATAAACATAATATTGAGCTTAGAACAGCAACATACCTACTTATGGGAAAACATAACAAATGGGATGGCTATATATCTTTACAAAGAAATTGCAAGCTAATAGAATACTGCACCTTGGTCATATAAACAAAACACAAAACCAAACACCAGAGCCTGCACTATCACCAATCCAACTTCTTTAGCCCTTTAATTGAAGAACCATTATACAGCCCTGGAAGTGGAGGAGGTGAAAGTATCCCAGGAAAGGGAAGAACCAGCGCTTGAGCACTCCAAAGTTGCAGAATCAGTGACCACAGGGAAGCGAAGGGTAGTGGTGGTTGGTGACTCTCTTCTGAGGGGTACTGAGGCATCCATTTGCTAATCAAACTTGATGTCCAGAGAGGTGTGATGTCTGCCAGGTGCCAAAATCTGAGATGTTATGGAGAGTTTGCCAAGACTCATCAAGCCCACTGACTATTACCCAATGTTGCTCATCCATGTTGGCACAAATGATACTGCCAGGTATCCCTCTGAGCGTATCAAAAGTGACTTCATGGCTCTGGGACAGAGAGTGAATCAGATTGGTGTGCAGGTGGTGTTCTCTTCAATCCTCTCTATTGAGGGTAAAGGCTAAGGCAGAGAAACTCGCATCCTGGAGATGAATCCATGACTGCGTGCATAGTGTCATCGAGAGCGTTTTGGTTTCCTGGATCACGGGATGCTGTGCCAAGGGCTGCAGAGTCGAGATGCCATTCATATGTCCAAGAAGATCGACATGTCTTCAGTAGCAGACTGGCTAACCTACTGAAGAGGGCTTTAAACTAGATTCATAGGGAATGGATGAAGAAAGACCCCAGGTAAGTGAGACATTAAATACCTTTATGGAAATGGGTAAAAGGGGCAACATCTGGAAAGCAGTATGTATAAATGCTCGTAGCATGGGAACAGGGGCGGCTCTATAATGAGGCGAAGTGAGGCAGCTGCCTCAGGCGGAAAAGTCTTGAGGGCGGCAAAAAATGCCCCCAAAATAGCTGCCTCACTTCGCCTTCAAAAGTAAAAAAACAAAACAAAAAAGAAGTGCACAAATTGCTGCCGAGTCTGCTTCTCGGCAGTGGCAAACTCACCCTCCTTTTCCAGGCAGTCGCGGCTCCCTGCCTCTTAGAGAACCACGGCTGTGCTGTGACTGCAGTTCTAAATAAAAATGAAACCGGTGCGGAGCCTTCTCGCCTCCGTGAAAACCCTGTGCAACTTTGTCCTGCCCCCAAAGGAAGTTACATGTAACTTTAAATTGTTACATGTAACTTCCTTTGGGGGTGGGAGAAAGCTGCACGGGATCTTTCACGGACATGGGAAGGCTCCACACCAGGTTTGTTTCTATTTATAACTGCAGTCACAGCACAGCCGCGGCTGCCTGGAAAAGGAGGGTGAGTTTGCCACTGCCGGCCTTCAAAAAAACAACAACAAAAAAGCAAACTTGAGGAGAGGAGCTGCTGCAGCAGCAGGAAGTGCTCCGTGGCCGCCCCGCAGAGCCCTCCTGTCTCCCTCAGCGTGGCTTTAGAGAGCCGTGAAGGGAGATGGGAAACTCTCCCTTCATGGCTCTGTAAGCCGCGCTGAGGGAGACAGGAGGGCTCGGAAGGGGCGGCCCCGGGGCACTTCCTGCTGCCACGGCTTCAGCAGCCAGGTTCTTTTTTTTTTTATTTCCCGGTGGGTTAGGACTTGTAATGGGGGGGTTAGGATTGGTAATGGGCTATGGGGGGTTCTAGGACTGGAAATGGGCTATGGGGGGGGTTAGGACTGGAGGTGGGCTGATGGGGGGTGTTTAGGACTGGTAATGGGCTATGGGGGCGCTAGGACTGGAAATGGGCTGATGGGGGGGTTATAACTGGTAAGGGGCTATGGGGGGTTAGGACTGGTAATGGGCTATGGGGGGCTAGGACTGGAAATGGGCTGATAGGGGGCTAGGACTGGGAGTGGGCTGATGGGGGTTAGGATGAGGTGGGCTGATGGGGGGGTGTTTAGAACTGGTACTGGGCTATGGGTGGCTAGGACTGGAAATGGGCTGATGGGGGGTTTAGGACTGGTAATGGGTTATGGGGGGGCTAGGATTGGAAATGGGCTTTGGGTGGGCTAGGACTGGAAATGGGCTGATGGGGGTTTATGACTGATAGTGGGCTATGGGGGGGCTAGGAATGGAAATGGGCTGATGGGGGGTTTAGGACTGGTAATGGGCTATGGGGGGGCTAGGACTGGATTTGGGCTGATGGGGGGTAAGACTGGAGGTGGGCTGATGGGGGTGTATAGGACTGGTAATGGGCTATGGGGGGCTAGTACTGGAAGTGGACTGATGGGGGGAGATAGGATTGGAAATGGGCTAATGGGGGAGGGGAAGAGGGTGCTGCTGGCCCTGGAATAAAACTAGGGGCTGGGCTACAAATGGGCTGATGCGAAAGGATGGTAGAATGGGATTGGAAGGGAGCAGATAATGGGAGGGTCTGCCGGGGAAGGAGGGGGCACAAATGGAGCTGACACGGGGGAAGGAGGGGGCTGGAAAGGAGCTGACATCTGGGATGTACTGAAGGGGGACTGGAAGGGAGCTGACACTTGGGGATGGGAGTGGTAGGTGGTTGGGTAATGGGGAGAAGGCTGGAAGGGAGCTGACGTGCAAATGGCACTGGAAGGGGGATGGACAGAGGGTAGGGTGACTGGAAGGGAGCTGACCTGGAGGGTGGCACTGAGATTGGACGTAAGCTAATATCTGGGATGGTATTTGGACTAGAAGATGCTGGACAGTGGGGAAGGAGGGGGACTGGAAGGGAATGGACGCCAGTTGCAGTCATGGGAATGCACAGCAGTTGACATTGGAAGGTACTGGGAGGGAAGGACTGGAAAGGGGGATGATACTGGGGAAGGACTGGAAAGGGAGCTGATACTGGGGAGGATTACTGGAACTGGAAATGGGCTGATGGAAGGAAGTGAAGAACGCAAAAGAAGAGATAAGAAATGGCAGATGGACCATAGACCACAGAAAGAGAGCTAAGAGTAGACATGGAAGCAGAAGCCTCAGATCGGGACCAGCATGATCAGAGAATAAAATGGTCAGACAACAAAGGTAGAAAAATAATTTTATTTAATTTTAGTGATTGGACTTTGTGCTATTTTTATATTTTACACAGCATTGGGGAACTGCATCTCTTATTTATCTGATGTTGCACTGCATGTGGACTCTGGCTTCTTGGGGTTTCAGTTTAAATTTAGTCTACATAGTATTATTTTTACTTAAGATTGTGGTTACTTATTCTGTACTTGGTGAGGGTCGATGCTGCGAGTGTGTGACTGAGTTCAGGTGTTCTGTTAACATGGAGTTTCTACATAAAGATCTACTGTATACTGTACTGTAGTAATTTGACTTGTTCAGCTTTTCAGATAGGTGTATGGATGTTCCATGGCCCACTGTAGTATTTACAGTGATGCTTTTTTTGGATGGGCTCCTTATGTGAGTTTTGGAAGTTTGTGCTGATATGGTATGGTGTGGTAGGTTTGCTCTTTGTTGTAGGGTTTTGTATTAGTTCACAATATGCCTGATACTGGAGAATAGTGGTTGTTGTTGTTGTTGTTGTTAGTGAGATGATCAGAATCAGATTTTTTTTTAAATATTGATTTCTGTGGGTGAATGTCCTGGATCTGCTTTACACCTACTGTGGATGCAAAATATATTTGAAAAAGAAAAAGCAAGAACCATAACACAGTTTAACAACAAAATAAAAATGAGTTATAATTTAGTTTTATAATCTGTGCTGTTAGTTCTTGCTGTATTTTAGTTCCTTGGTGTGCAAATGGGACCGTACCTAGCCCTGTGCAAGCGGTGCAGCTGCACAGGGCGGAAAGGCTTGGGAGGTGTATTTCGGCTGTCTGCTGTTGCCCTGCCGCTGCTGGCAGGACAATAGCAGGCAGCCGAAATGCGCTCCCCAAGCCTTTTTGCAGCACTTTAAGCAGGTCTGGTCCCTCCCTCCTCCGACTCAATGTCAAGGAGGGACAGATCTGCTTAAAGTGCCGGTGCCTTTCAGATCGGGCGCATACCCCCCTTCTCCTCCCCATACCTCCATCCAGCGCAGCCTGCTCTTTCCCTGCTGCTGGTGCCTCCGTGAAAAAAACAGAGGGCGGCAGCAGCAGGGAAAGAGCAGGCAGCGCTGGACGGAGGTATGGGAGGGAGAGGGGGTGAGGGGGGGCGTGCACCCGAGCTGCAAGTCTCACAGGGTGTGATTGCAGCTCTATATGGCCCTGTGTGCAAACATCTTGCATTTCCTCCATATAATCTAATCGGCTTTTTGGTTTGGTTCAGTCTCTGATTGGATTTCTGAAAAAGCCCCGCCCCTTCTAAGGTGGGGAGGGCACCTTTTCATACTTCGCCTCAGGCAGCAGATTGCCTTGAGCCGCCCCTGCATGGGAAATAAGATCCCAGATGTTGAGGCTTTAATGGGAGAGGCTGACTTGGATTTAGTGGCGGTAACGGAGACATGGTTCATGGACAACCATGACTGGGATGTAACTATACCAGTTTATACTTTATTCAGAAAGGATAGGATAGGAAGAAGGGGAAGAGGAGTGGCGCTATATGGAAAAATAATATTAAAGCTATGGAAATAAAGGGCTTAAAAGGGAGAGAGGAAGCACTGTGGGTTAAATTTACAGCCCAGTATTGATCCCGTTCCCTTCTTGCAGTTCAGCATTTCTCCTTCTCTCTCCCCCCACCAGAGTGCAGCACCTCCACTATCCTCTTCCTTCGCCCCATAGTCCAGTATCTCTTTCTTCTCTTCCCCCAACATTCCAGTATCTCTCCTCTGACCTTCCCACTCACCAGCAATCCAACATCTGTCTCTCCCCTTCCCTCCCTCCCACAGTCCAGCTTTCTCCCCTCTCCTCTTTCGTCCCCCACAACAGTCCAGTATCTCCCCTCTCTTCCTATGGAGGAGGCAGAAACTGCTCACTGCTCACCCACTAGCGATAAGAGCTTCTGAGAACAGCTGCTTAACTCTCACCATCTCTGCCTAAATGCTGCTGAAGGATGAGGGCACGGCTGCCATCTGCGAGCACCATGGGAATGGCAGCGGACGATAAGCTGAAGGAGCCAAAAATTAGCGAGGCTTCAAGTCGCCACTGCTGGACTTTAAACCCAGATATTCAATGCCAATGACATTGAATATCTGGGTTGACTGGATTGCCAGGGGACACAGCGGCAGCAGCCACCTTAGTGCCACTGAGTAACCCAGCTAGGGGATTAACACATGTCAATCCCTTTGAAAATTGGGCCCAATGTGCAACTAAAGATTTCAGCCTTTCTCTTTCAGTTCCAGTCTGCCTATTGAGTCACAGATTTACCTTGGGCTCATTTTTTTCTTTAGCAAATCCACACAAGTATCAGGTTGTGGCATTGGAAAGCCGTTGTGTGTGACGTGCTGGTGCGATATGGTGGGATTCCGATGTATTGGTGAAGCTCTCTGGAAACTATGAATAAGCCCCACCTTAAACAAATGTCATTTAGTTTATTTATTTATTTAGCTGTATTTATATCCCGCTTTTCACTGGGTCAAAGCAGTCAATTGGGGGATACATTTAACACGAGGGGATATGAAACACACATGCTAATACTTACAGGGAACATGGGCAATGGAGGGTTAAGTGGCTTGCCCAAGACCACAAGGAGTGCCTATAGGACTAGAAATCCCAGACCCTCCGGCCTGAGATTGCTGTCCCCAGGTGGGACTTGAACCCCCGGCCCTCCGGCCTGAAGTACCTTGTCCTAACCACTAGACCACTCCTCCCTTTACTGAAGGAACTGGCTAAGCATTTCTGAATTCCTTTGCATTACATGCTTTCTTTTAAGGCCAGAAGAAGTGGCATAGTACTGAAGACTGTGTTCCTCTTTAAATGATTCTTAGAATGAGTCCTTGCCACTTTTGCTGTGATTTGGGATTCATTCATTTATTTATTTATAGCAGGGTTTAATTCTTCTGTTTTGCAATGACCACAGCATAAGCACTAATGGTATTAGGTCGGTAGGTTATTAACATAAATTCTCTCACTGTCGTATTCTACAAAGTCTCGATTACAGCCATAAGGGACCATTCTTGGTTCATGACTCATGTCACAAGTTTGGATTTTAAATAAAAGAGGCCAAGAAATGATCTGCAGTATCAAATTTAGCATTTACTAATCCCTAAAACTAATCAATATGTATTTTGTCAGTCTGATAAAAAGATATCATTTCATATTTTTTTAATGACTTTATATTTCTTACTTCAGATCTGTAGGCTGACTGTACGTCTCAGCTGGGGGGTCTCAGCGTGCTGGTATTTCGATCTCAGTATTTGTTTTTTCACAGGCAGTGTCTTGGGAGTAGGCCCTCGTCCAGTTTGGCATCCTGGGTTTCAGAGCAACCGTGAAGTTCTCATGTTTCAAGCAGCACAATACAGAGGACGGCCCAAAGCAATTTGTGGCAGGGCTCAGATCTCCATATTTGTCCAGTTTAGCTCCTTTTAACACTCTTCAGATGGGGATGTCTACAGATTTGCATTTATATCCAAACCAGGTGCAGATTCGCACAGTCTTCAAGGTAATTCAAATCAGAGAGTGCAAATAGTCACTTATATTTGAAACAATCCAAATAAATCTGGATTATTTAGAAACTTTTTATGTTGAGCTTGCATCGGGGCTGGTCCAGTGGCTCAATGGCGGCGCAGCCTGCTAGAATGCAGAGGATGTGGGCTTGAGCCTCATGCCAGCCTTTGGCTCCTCAGAGGGAGGGAGTCTCTGCCCCAATGGCAATACCTAGAAGCCAGATTAGGGACCACGTTAGCCAGGTTGCAGAGGGAGCCATGCTTCGTGGTCCCTGGTCAAGGGCTACTACTCTGATAGCTGGGAGGGAGCTATGAAAACAAAAGGAAATCCAAGGCTCATGGTGCCAGTCCGCCAGAAGCTGATTCCAAAAGCAGGAGGAATGCGCCGTGCCAGAGAAAGAAACATCTGAACCGAGTCCAAGTTAAATCTGATTAACTCAGCATATTTGAGTCAGATAATAAGACTCCAGCCAGTTTGGAGGACTTCCACGCATCCCTCTGCAACTCACATCTGAGAGCTATTGGCTGTCTTCAATGAATTAAGCAGGATGATTTAATTCAGGCAGTTAGAAAAACAGGATCGGCCCGTTTCAGAAAGCTGACTTGGGCTCAGCAGGCACTTGGAGGTATGCTCTGCTTCCAAATCTATATAATTAACGTCCTCATATTCAAAAAAAAGCTGAACTCCTAAATTTAGGATCCTTCAGGTAGGCTTCTACATTTGTGCCCTATTTTCAGCCACACTTAGGAGCCTAAGAGCCTGATATGATTTTGGGACGGCTTTGCGCTGCTATAGCGCATAGCCGTCGCCACTGAACTTTAACCCCAGACATTCAATGCCAGGGTCATATGTGACCCCAGCATCGAATATCCAGGGTCACCACACAGTCCACAAGCCTGCAAAAGCCAACCAGGCAGTGGTGATATTGAGCCGCTGCACAGTTAGCTCCCATGGGTAAAGATAGGCCAGCTTTTGCTGCCACCCCCGAATGCCCACGACATGCCCCAGTGCTAAGCAGTTAGCATCGGGGCATGTAGCGGACGTAGTTAACTGGGGATATGCAGCGATACTAACCATGTTGGTGCTGTTGAATATCCCTCTAAGCAGCATTTACACGGTTTACAGGTCTGTAAACCGTGTAAATGCCTTTGAATATTGAGCCCTAATTTTTCAGCTGAAAATTCATCCTCATTTACGAGCTTAAAGTTTATGCTCCTAAATTTGGCCCGCCATTTATTTGCCTAGATTTATGAGCCTAATTTAGGTGCCTAGTGCTGGAAATCAGTGCTACGCTGCTAACTTATTTCCCCCGCCCTAAATCTGCCCCGTTGCCACCCACTTTTTATGCTCCTAAATTTAGAAGTTTAGAGAAATTTTAAGAAAATATTTAGGCACTCGACCTTAATTTTCAAAGAGGCCATTTTAGAAGCATAACTCTCAAAGACAGAAGCATAAATCCTTTGAATATCGGGCTCTAAGTTTATAGGAAAGCTTCAGGTTATAAGTAATAGCTGAACCAACTGTTTCCATTAATAAGGAGCAAAAATGCAATGTGTGCCTTTGAGTCAGTCCTGACTCCTGGTGACCCAGAAGCTCCTGGGTTTTCTTGGCAGTGTCACTGGAAGTAGACTGCCAGGCCTTTCTTCTGAGGCAATGGAGGGTTAAGTGACTTGCCCAAGGCCACAAGAAGTGCTAGTGGGAGTTGAACCCTGGTTACCAAGACAGTGTTCTAACCACTAGGCTACTCCTCCACTCCAAATAAGGAGCATACCACTGAATTTTTGGATTACTTCACTTAAGTAATAAGATGCTCACAGACGGGGCTAGTTTGGGAGATAAAGTGGTACTGGCAGGGTTATTTGTTAAATGGGCATCTGAAAATCAAAAATCCACTTCTTCCAGGGCTCTGTGTTTTGACCTCATCAGTGTTCTGCCTTCTGAGTTTTGTTTAGCCCTTTGGCTGTTTTAGTTAAAAAGTGAAGGTCTGGTCTGGTGTTGCACCTTCAAAGGCTGAGGTTTCTTTACAGTGATGGTGCAGCAATAAGATCCATGAGTCGGGAATGGCCCTGTAGCTCAGCCTATAGCACTATCCACTATAGTGTAGCACATCTGGGTTCCTATCCCTGATCCTTTGGAGCTGGCCAGTTGCACTCTGGGAGAGAAAGAGAAGAAAGACACCCGCCCACTACCTTGGTAATTTCTGCTACCAAAGAGCAGCACTACTGGCTCACCTTGGAGGAAGAGTCCCTCCACCCCCCCTAAGCCAGTGAGGGTTTCTCAGAACTGTTGTAAGACACTACCTACAGGGGAGGTTTGAAGATCAAAGGGAAAAAAGGAGGTTCTCAAGTTGAGGCTTAATAGCAGGATGGATCCGACTTGTTATATCAATATGCATTTCTCTGCCTCTGCAGAACAAGTATAAGCAGTTATTAGTTTGTTTCAAACTTCCATTCTACTATTACTGATAAGACCTTTCTAAACATCTGAACAAACAGAGCAATCCCTAATGACCTTATTACACTTTGTTCTAGGCCTGGCAGTCAGTTTCCTCTTGCTCCTTTTGGGCTTTAATTACAGCCCACCCACCCCCTGGCTAACAGTCTCATATAGCTACCCTGTGCTCATTACCACTATTACTCACGGGAACACTCTAATCCCTTGAGATTTCTCTCCTGTCTATCCTTCATATATTTCTTCTGACTTCGGCTCTCCTCTCCATCTCTTTCTTATGGCTCCACATCACTTTCTCTTCCTATAGCTGACACTCCCTAATCTTCTCCCCCATACCAACAACTTCAAAGCCCCCCTCTTTACCATCCTCACTTCTCCCACCATCTTGTCATCTACCCTTATCATCCGCTCAACAGCTTCACCATTTTCTTCCTCTCATTCAGCCATCTCCTCTCTCTCTGAAAGAACCTCTCCCTCGTTACCGCCATACTGCCTCCTCTCTGTCACACACTCTTCTGCTCCTTCTCCTTCTCTCATCTGGTGATATCAACCCCTCCCCCCCTAGACTTCTGTCACACTCCCAGGACAGATCCTCATGTAACTGTTGTTGTTGTTAAGTGCCGTCAAGTCGGAGTCGACTCATGGCGACCCTCTGGATAGCTATCCTAAATTGTGTTCGGTCTTCATGTAACTACTCAAATCTTAATCATATCTCTCTCCTCCCCCCTTCCTCTCTCTCTTTCTCATGCGCCTTGTGGAATGCACATACCATCTCAATAAGCTTGCCTTTACTCATGATCTCTTTATTTCTAATGCTCTCCATCTTCTTGCTCTAACTGAAACCTGGCTCCTCCCAGAAGACTCAGCTTCAGTCACTGCCCACTGTCATGGCCTCTACCAATTCTCTCATATGCTTCGTCCCATTGGCCATGGTGTTGGTGCTGGGTTTTTACTCTCTCATTCCTGCCAATTTCAACCAGGGGCGGCCCAAGGGTGATGCAGGGCCATGTGTGGAGACTCATTGCGGGGCCTCATTTGTATAGCCACTGAACCTCATTTGCATAAATGTAATTTATTTTATTTTAAAATGTATATGTTGCCCATCTAAAATTTTAGACAGCTTTCAATGGAGTCCTTCTCAAGCTTCTTTTTTGTCCTGGCAATGACTTAGGGGCAAATTTACTAAATATTAATATGTGTTAAGTGCCACTGCACCAATAGAAATAAATGGGTGATGTACTTAGTGCACATTAACATTTGTGAATATGCATTCATTTTTAGTAAACATACCTCTTAATGAGTGTCTCAATACCATTTGCATGGGCAGTGAGGATAAAGAGACTACCAGATTTCTACATTACTATACTCTAGTATCAACTGCCAGGCACATTAGAAGTACTATACACCCTGCCCATTTAGAATCCATAGCAAACCCGTTGTATCCTAACAGCACTACCAAGACTCACAAAGCACCAAACCCTACCTATCAAAAGGCAACATTGCAAATATTAAACCAATAATCTCAGAGAATACCAATACAACTCCTACTAGGGAAAGAGAACAAATGGGAATGTCACATAGAAACTACATGAACAGAATACTGCAGCTCGGTTACACATGCAAAACATAGTCCATCACCAAACATAGAACAAGGGATCACAATTTAGAAATATGAAAACAATAATTAAACTGGGAACCACAAAAGCAAAACTTGGAATGTGAAATAAAACTATAAATTAATTTCCTTTTGTACTAAACAAAATGCAAAATGTTAGCGACACACATTTCCCAGAGCTAAGATCCAAAGGAGAGCGCACACACCTGCAGGGGAGTAGCAGGAACAAAAGGAGAAAGGTGTACCAACAGTAGTAGGTTTAGAGAGCTTTATTGTAGGAAATACCCCAACATGTTTCAGAAAACGCCTTCTTCAGAAGGTACAAGCCTCAAATAAAAACATTAAAAACCAAAGTAAATAAATACATAAAAACATCAAAGAATAATACATAAACATGTGAAAGTAAAATATACATAAATATGTATATAAATAAATCAAGTGATTCTGATAGAACATATTATGCCCACCTTACTAACTCTCTTGCCTCTGACCCTCACCGTCTCCTTACGACTCTCAACTCTCTCTTCAAGATGCCTCTGCCACCCCATATCCTGAACTGCTACCCTTTCCTGCATTGCGCCTCTTCGTGCTTCCCTTGCCTGTGCCTGATCTGCATGACACCACCACTCCTCTGTCCACCCATCATTGTAACTATCTTGCCACCTCTGCCTCCACTGGGGGACACGTATTCCCATCCCACCCAAAATGGTAAAGGGGATGGAAGGCTACTCCTATGAAGAAAGGCTAAAAAGGTTGGGGCTCTTTAACCTGGAAAAGAGATGGCTGAGGGGAGATATGATAGAAGTCTATAAATTAATGAACGGAGTGGAACGGGTAAACGTAGATTGATTGTTTACCTTATCAGAATATAGAAAGACTAGGGGACATGCAATGAAGCTACAGGGTAAACTATTTAAGACTAATAAAAGAAAATATTTTTTCACTCAACGTGTAATCAAACTCTGGAATTTGTTACCGGAGGATGTAGTAAAGGCTGTTAGTGTAGCTGGGTTTAAAAAAGGTTTGGACAAGTTCCTGGAGGAAAGGTCCATAAACCATTATTAAGAAGGGACCCAGGATATCAGTGCTTGAACCAATACAAGCATTGTGGAACCTGCGTCCCTTGGGGAAACTGCTAGGTACGTATGACCTAGATTGGCCACTGTTGGAAACAGAATACTGGGCTTGATGGACCTTGGTCTGACCCAGTATGGCATATCTTATGTTCTTATGTTCTTATGTTCATCGTCTGCTACCCACTGTCTTTCCAATCCTTTACATTGCCAACACCCTGTGCTGTGGTACAGTTGCCCCCACCATGTTTGTCAACAGTACTGGCAGCCACATGGGATGCCCACAGATATGGCAGGTCCAGCAGCTCCCAGTTCTCCCTCCTTCACTCACCTGTTCATTGCCTTTCCTCGGTGCTCTACCTAGTGTTAGGGCTACATCTGTCTCTATGCCTCACAGGTCATGCATGTCATCCTGAAGCACCTTGCAGCCCTTAGGGCACACTAACCTAGGGCACCGTAACCTTGTTAGGCCACCATAACCTATGGTTCCATAACCCAGGGTGCCTTGTCCAGGGGTGCCTAATACAGCGCTTAGCCCAAGGAGCCCTATAGGGCGCCTTACAAAGTGCCTTATAAGGCACCTAACAAGGCACCTTATAAGGCACTTAACAAGGCACCTTATAAGGCACCTTACTTATAAGGCACCTTATAAGGCACCTAACAAGGCACCTTATAGGGCACCTTACTTATAAGGCACCTTACAAGGCGCCTTGTACTGTGCCTTGTAAGGTGCCTTATAAGTAAGGTGCCTTGTAACACGCGTTAGTCTAGGGCGCCTTGTAACATGCGTTAGCTGATACTGCTTGCTGTAACGATGCAATGCCCAGGCCTTTATATGGGCATCTGTACCATTACCGCAGAACCTGACGCAGGTAACATTACCGCGGTTTAGTAAACATACCCCTTGATCTCTGATCTCATTTCCACCCGTCTACTAAACTCCATCTCCTCCACTGTCATCCTTTCCATCTGTCATATTCTCAAGCTATCTCTTTCCACTGCAACTGTTCCTGCAGCCTTCAAGCATGCTGTGGTTATACCCCTTCTCAAGAAACCCTCACTAGACCCTACCTGTCCTTCTAATCAACCCAACTCCCTCCTCCCCTTTATTTCTAAACTACATGAACATGTGGTTCACCACCATTGCCTGGACTTTTTCTCCTCTACAGCCCTTCTGGATCCATTGCAATCTGGCTTTTGTCCTTTACATTCTACTGAAACAGTTCTCGCTAAAAACTCCATTGACCTCTTTCTGGCAAAATCCAAGGGCCTTTACTCAATGCTCATTCTTCTTGACCTTTCTGCTGCTTTTGACATTGTTGACCACCACCTTCTCTTTGATACCTTGACCTTGTTTGGTTTTAGTCAAGACAGACAACACAACAGCTGAAGACAAGGATACATCTAGGGTAATGGTATGGAAACACAAAGTAGATTAAGAATATCGGGATCCAAAAGCAGCCTCAAAGACGTGAATTTTCAGCCTGAATTTGAAAAGGGCCAGAGATGAAGCCTGACGTAAGCTCTGATGAGCAGGGACCATCTTTTACGTGCGTCTGTACGGCGCTGTGTATGCTTGTAGTGCTATATAAATGATCAGTTGTAGTAGTAGTAGTAGTTGTAAGCTACCCCTACTGCAGTTCCTTTCAGGACCCAATGCACATGCACCTTGAATCTAGCCACTCGGTGTCACAGTTGTGGAGTGGCTCAGATTCTTCCATCCACAACAAACCCCAGCACCCCACCCCAAAACATCCAACAGCGCTGAATTAGCAGAGGCAGTGCTCAAGAATTAAACCTCGGTCTTCTACATAGCAGTAGGCTACACTACCACTGAGCCACTTGGTTGACCACTGCTGGGCATACTTAACCCAGTCTATGTGCTGCTTTGGCCTCTGTAGTGACATCTGACTATATTTTCAGTATCCTCTGTTTAATACCCTAAGCTAGGGAAGCATAGGCAGTATCTTTTCACCTGACTGCCGAGGTCATGCCACAGTGGTGACTATGAAAGGTTCAAGCTTCTCATAGCAGTATTTCTGGAAAGGTTGGGCAGTTGTATATCACCTGCTGGGCCAATAAAAGAAAAGTCTGAAAAATGTTATTGTTCTTAAGTGCAGTCAAAGATTATATGGTTTTATTTTTTTATGGGAGAGAATGGGTAAGAGGTGCAGTAGCTGTTTAAGTGGAGACTGGCTGCAGGACAGTATTTTGGGTGCATGCCTTGTTCTGTCTTACAGTAATGAAAATTCAGCTGGTAGAATACATGGTGATAAATCAATTGCTGGAGGGTTGAGAAAAGCGAATGAACTGCTCACTGCTGAACTTGAGGTCTGGGCCAGAAGAAGAGGAACGCAACTTCACTATTAGAAAGAAAAAAATACAAAGGTAACACCATAGGGTGCGGGCAGGATATCGGACTGCACCAGCATCCCTGCTGGGGCCCCATCCCCAAAACCTCTCCTGTTACTTCAGTCAGAGGTATTTCCTGTTTATCACAATCCAGCAGCAACTGGACAGATGTTGAGCTGGAGATATGTCATAGGGTGGCAGAGTTCAGGAAAACAAAACAACTTGAAAAAAGCGAACTTCATCCACCGTGCTATGTCCTGTAAGCAGAGGGCACAAGTATGCATGGTCCCCCACCACCTGACAGGGTAACCCCTTTATTTTGGAGGGGGGGAGGAGAGGAACTATACAGCTTTCAGCTTTCCTTACTCTCTGTGCAAACTAGAACAAGTTCTCTCCCCCCAAGACTTCTTGACAGAGAGCCAGAAATGCATCGCAACATGTCTGTACAATATTCTGCTATGGAAAACTGAGTTCAAGCCTGTTTTATGACACAAGTCACTAAGGTTTGGTGGTCTCAGCCTTGTTCTTTGTGCCTGTCTTCTCACTTTGCAATTTCAAAAGCATCTAGACATGTAAACAGTGGCATTTACACGTGTAGGTGGGCTACATGTGTAAATTGCAATTTCATTAAGCCACTGTTTATGCGGAGATTGGCAGGATATAGAGATTTCGTGGTTGAACATTTTAGGCATAGGTAGGGCATACCAAACGTTTATATATGTACTTCTCATTTCAGACTGTGAATGCATTTATATTATTTGTAGTTTCCCTGTTGGCTTTTGCACCAGCTCTGAGGTACGCATAGGTCTTTTGAAAAGTGCTAATTTCAACCACATCTTGTTTTCAAACAAGGGATTAAGGGAGTCATTTTCTTTAATTCCCCATTTCTTATTTTTACCTTAAAATTTAAAAAGCTTTTTATGGTTTCCCAAGTTAATTGGTGGCAGTTATAAGTGTAGGCTTCTAAAACTGAGCTATTATATATATATATATATATATATATATATATATATATATATATATATATATATATAAGTGCTGGCAGGTATATGTTGAGGTTGTAAAATCGCGACCTCCATGTATGTATATGTGCCGGCACGTACGATAGACTGTCCAAGAAGTAGGCAGTACTCACGTTAGTAGCACAAACACAGTCCAAGACGTGAGGATAGTGGAAGACAAATTTATTTACTCACAAACCTAGGCAACCCGACACAGGCCGTGTTTCGTAACCTTCGTCAGGGGTTGTAAGGTAAATTACTATAAACATAGAAACATAATATATTAAAATGAAGGAACAAACAAATTCATCTAACGAAACATAAAAACATAATATAAACATAATAATAAAAAATTATAATGATAATAATAATAAAATTGAATAAAAAATAAATAAATAAATAAATCATATAATATGAATTATAATAGTGTTGGAACGCTATAAATATAAATGATTATAAAATTATATTAGTAAAATCAAATGAAAACTAAATACATGTAAACACAAAAAAGAAATGTAACAAGCATGAAATGAACCTCCATACATATAGGTATCTTAAAAGCACAACAAATAGGTGAGACAAGCTAAAAGGTAAAAAGTGGACCTCTATATAAACTAATAATAATATAATAGTGACATTAAAACCATATAAATATACATTAAAACAGATAATTTAAATAATAAATAATAATAATAATCATATATTTATATATTTTTATTATTATTTTTATTTTTATTTTATTTTATATTTACAATTTTCCCTTTTATTATCCCATTATCATTTATGATATAGATTTAATTCGTGATGATTTGTAATTGTTTTTAGATATATTCTCTCCCTTATTAAGATTATGTATCAGATTCACTAGTTTGTTCGCTCCTGCTGCTCGCTCTCTTATTTCTAATTCTTTTTGGTTACATAAATAGATAATTTTGATGATTTATTTATTGTGATTATTATTATTATTTATTATTTAAATTATCTGTTTTAATGTATATTTATATGGTTTTAATGTCACTATTATATTATTATTAGTTTATATAGAGGTCCACTTTTTACCTTTTAGCTTGTCTCACCTATTTGTTGTGCTTTTAAGATACCTATATGTATGGAGGTTCATTTCATGCTTGTTACATTTCTTTTTTGTGTTTACATGTATTTAGTTTTCATTTGATTTTACTAATATAATTTTATAATCATTTATATTTATAGCGTTCCAACACTATTATAATTCATATTATATGATTTATTTATTTATTTATTTTTTATTCAATTTTATTATTATTATCATTATAATTTTTTATTATTATGTTTATATTATGTTTTTATGTTTCGTTAGATGAATTTGTTTGTTCCTTCATTTTAATATATTATGTGTCTATGTTTATAGTAATTTACCTTACAACCCCTGACGAAGGTTACGAAACACGGCCTGTGTCGGGTTGCCTAGGTTTGTGAGTAAATAAATTTGTCTTCCACTATCCTCACGTCTTGGACTGTGTATGTGCCGGCATGTATCCATGGAAGCGGCTGAGTAATGTTGTTTTTTTTTCACGTGTATTTGCCGGAATTCTTATATGTATTTCACGAAAGGCTCCACATTCAGCAGAACCTTTTATAAAATACCAGCATAATTGTGAACATCCTGACCTGGGCTTTCCAGCTCTCACTCGATATTTTATTCAAAATGAGGCATCGTGTATCTTTCTTCATGCAGTTTAATGGTCTATGACGGGAATAGCATCGGTGTCATCAGTACAGGGAGCCAGAACTGGACTATGCAGGGCACGATCTATGTGAGCGAGGAGTTCTTCTCACAGTCTCCGAGAGCTCAGCAATGCAATGTCCTGGAGTGCTGAGGGCCAGAGCTAAGAGGCAGTGCAGAGTGCTGGTCTGTTGCGTGATGGATCCTAAAGCCAGCACTGCTGTCCGCAGCATTTCTAAGGATTGCAAACACTAGTAAACAGTGCTTTCAATAAAATGAGTGGCCTAATATTCAGAAGCACTTATTTGGCAGGGTGGAGACAGAGTTTTAGGCACCCAGTGTACATATTATAAATTGACAATCCCCTATATGCTGGCACCAGTATAGAATGGCACTCATGGTGCCCCCCCAAACGTCAGCACCCCTCCTGCCAAGCTTAGCACTTTTGCCATGTTGCACCAGCCCTGTTATCCAGATAGCAGCACCTGCTATTTGAATAAATGCTGCAGGCCAAGTCTATTCACTGCTTTCCAGGATTTCTGGATAGTGCTGTGGAAAATTATACTGACTGCCCTTGGGCAGAGTGTGGGTGGAGCAAAGCAGTCCCAGCCATTATCCAGACTGCAGCAGTATTCAGTCCACTCTGGATAACATTAGGACAGCAAAAAGGCAGAATATATTGCTTTTATATGGCTACTAGCTGGCACTGACTGTAGAATACACATATTCAGGCATGGAGGTGTAGCCTACTGGTTAGTGCAATGCCTCCAAAAGCAGGGGACAGGGGTTTGATTCCTAGGTGAGCTCCTCCCTGCTCCCCACCATGAGGCCTATCAGGCCAAAGACCAGCCTTAAAGATCTTCAGCACCTCCAGGCATCCTGCAGCAAGAACCCAAATGGTATCAGGGAAGGGAGCAGGCAGGTAAGCTGCTCCCCACCACAAGGCCTATCAGGCTGAAGACCAGCCTTAAAATCTTCAGCACCTCCAGGCACCCTGCAGCAACAACCTGACTGGCATCAGGGAAGGGAGCAGGCAGGTGAGCTCCTCCCTGCTCCCCACCGCAAGGCCTATCAGGCCAAAGATCAGCCTTAAAGATCTTCAGCGCCTCTAGGCAGGCCCACACCAGAGGGCCCTTAGGCACAGGCACAAGCTCTGGTGCTCCGTAGCTGCTGGGGTCAAGCAGGCTTCATCACTCCTCCATACATCGCCTCCAGACCAAACCATCTCACAAGCTCCATCCTGGTACCTTCAAGTAACTCTCTTTTGTCTTGCTTCCCACTGCTGGCATTGTTCTTCCTCCCACTACCCGCCTAAAACTTGCTACCCACTGCCTGCACTGTACTGCTACCCATTGTTGGCATTGAACTACTACCCACTGCCTGCATAGCACCACTACCCTCTGCTTGCTTAGCATTGCTCCCATTGCCTACACCGTACTGCCACCCACTGCTGGGCATAGAACTGCTACCCATCGCTGCATAGAACCATTATCCATTGCTTATTCATTGCTTGCATAGTACTGCTACCCATTGTTTTGCATACTGTTGCCACCCACTGTTTTGCATACTGCTGCCATCCACTGTTTTGCATACTGACGTCACCCACTGTTTTGCATACTGTTACCACCCATTGTTTACATAGTATTGCTACCCACTGTTCCATTGAACTGTTATCCATTGCTTATCCATTGTTGCATAGTACTGCTACCCATTGATTGCATACTGTTGCCACCCATTGTTGCATAGTACCGTCACCCACTGTTGTTTAGAACTGTTATCCACTGCTTATCCTCTGCTTGCTACCCATTGCTTCCATTGCTTGCATTGAACTGCTACCACTGCTTGCTACCCATTGCTTGCATTGAACTGCTACCCACTGCCTGCTTATCTGCCTATCAATTGCTATCCCTTGTCTGCCTAGAACTTGCTACCCATTGCTTACTCAGACCTTGCTGCCCATTGCTTGCTCAGACCTTGCTGCCCACTACCATGGCCCCACATCTCATTGTCCTCCTCTTCATTATCCTCCCCAACTGCCTCCCCTCCTACCAACACCCTCCCTCCTCTTCCCCCTACCCTTCCCCTACCTTCCTCACTTCCCCCTCCACTCTGCTCCCTAGCCTAGCACCTGCCCTTGAGCTTTCTCACACCATCCCCGCATTCAACCAGCCCCCCTCTCTTTAAGGCAACCCCACCCTCGCTTCTGCCGTACTATCTCCACTATACCTCACTCTCTAATACTCCTTCTCCTTCTCTCATCTGGTAACACCAATCCCAACCCTGCCCTGCCCCCCCACCGATTTCTTTCTCACACTAAAAAAAGTTCCTCATGTACCCCATCTAATCTCATCCACATCCCGCTCCTCCCTCCTTTCGCCCTCCCCCATTCATCCCACAATCACTTATCCATAGATATCAACTCCAACCCTACCCCCAAAAATAATCCCTCACATAACCTACCCGATACCATCAATTTACCCCTCATTTCCCCTCCCTCATGACCCTCTTCGAGAGCACACTCACCCAGACACACCTACCCACACCCTGCTCCCTCTAAATCTTGGCATTACCCTAGAAATAGACCCCCCACGCTACTCTGATAAGAAATCTACACATAACTTATCCAACCTTATCCATATCCTTCTCCTCCCCCCTCCGCTCTCCCATTTTCATGTGCCCTATGGAACGCATGCTCAGTCATTAAAAAAAACCCTTTTATTCATGACCTTTTCATCTCCAATGCCCTACACCTTCTTGCCTTGACTGAGACCTGGCTCCCCCCAGATGATATTGCATCCATTGCCTCTCTCTGCTATGGGGGCTACCAGTTCTCCCATACACCTCGATCTACTGGCCGCGGTGGTGGTGTTGGCCTCCTACTCTCTCCCTCCTGCCAATTCCAACCCCTTCTGCCACCCCATCCACACTCCTCCTTCGAAGTCCACTCCATTCGCCTCCTCTCACCACTTCCCTTCTGAATAGCTGTTATCTATCACCCACTGGACAAATCCAAATCAACCTTCCTCACTGACTTCGACTCCTGGCTTTCTGCCTTTATGGATCCCTCCTCCCCCACTCTTATTCTTGGCGATTTCAACATTCACATCGACAACCCCTCCGACTCCCATGTCTCAAAGTTCCTCGCTCTTATCTCCTCATTCGACCTCCAACTTTGCTCCACTGCCCCCACACATCTACACGGCCACTGTCTTGAGCTAATACTATTCTCCAACTCCTCTCCTTCAAACTTCCGCAAATCAATCCTTCCCTCATCTGACTATCACCTCTTAACATTTACTCTTCAACTTCCACCGTCCCAACCTCGTCCTGTCTCCTCCGACCTATTTAGAAACCTTCATAATATTGATCCCCTGACTCTCTCCTCCACCATCTCTCCATCTCTTTCCGCCATTTTATCCTCCAAGTCCATCAACGAGGCATTATCTTCATATAATGCTACATTATCCTCAGCCCTTGACACTCTTGCCACTCCCACCCCACGTCCTGTCAAACGATCTACTCCCCAACACTGGCTTTCACCCACAATCCGTTACCTACGCATCTGCGCCCGTTCTGCCAAATGAGCTTGGTCCAAATCCTGCTCCCCGGAAGACCTTCTACACTTCAAATTCATGCTTGGCTCCTTCCAGTCAACCTTAGCACTTGCCAAACAAGATTACTACATCCATCTGACCAACTCCCTTGCCTCTGATCCTCGCCGTCTCTTTAATACCCTCAATTCTCTCCTCAAGGTCCCCCCACCCCCGATCCCGCCCTCCCTTTCTGCCCAAACCCTAGCCGACTACTTCCACGACAAATCCACAAGATTACCCTCCAATTCCCTACCCCCCATCTACCTCCCCTCCTCCCCAATTCTCCTCCTCCATCCATACTCCCTCTGCCACCCTCTCCTCCTTCCCTCCGATCTCTGAGGAAGAAACTGCACTCCTTCTGTCCTTCTCCAAACCTACCACCTGTTCATTAGACCCTATACCCACCCATCTCCTACGTTCCATCCACCTCATCATTGCCCCCTCCATCACTCATATCCTCAACCTCTCACTGTCCACTGCAAATGTCCCCGTTGACTTCAATCATGCTGTTGTCACACCCCTCCTCAAGAAACCCTCACTTGATCCCACATGCCCTTCTAACTATCGACCCATCTCCCTCCTTCCCTTCATATCCAAACTACTAGAATGAGCAGTCCACCATTGCTGCCTCGACTTCCTCACCTCCCAGGCCCTCCTCGACCCACTTCAATCTGGCTTCCGTCCCCTACACTCCACTGAAACGGCACTCACAAAAGTCACAAATGTTCCTGGCTAAATCCAAGGGCCTCTATTCTGTCCTCATCCTTCTTGACCTTTCTGCTGCCTTTGACACCATTGACCATGACCTTCTCCTCATCACCCTCTCCTCGCTTGGCTTCAAGGACTCCGTACTATCCTGGTTCTCCTCCTACCTCTCCCATCACTCATTCAGCGTATGCTCTGGTGGCTCCTCCTCCTCCCCTACCCTGCTCCATGTAGGTGTACCCCAGGGATCTGTCTTGGGCCCCCTCCTATTTTCTCTCTATACCCAAGGCCTTGGTGCGCTTATCTCCTCCCATGGCTTTCAGTACCATCTCTATGCCGATGACTCACAAATCTACCTCTCTACACCTAATATTTCTCCAGCAACCCAGTCCAAGATCTCTGCATGTCTTTCGGACATCGCTGCCTGGATGTCTCATCGACAATTGAAATTGAACATGGCCAAGACTGAACCCCTTGTCTTTCCACCTAACTCCTCCCCCCCACTTCCCCCTCTCTCAATCCATGTGGATGGGTCTACTATCCTTCCTGTTCCTTCGGCCCGCAATCTAGGGGTTATCTTTGACACTTCTCTCTCCTTCTCCGCTCATATCCAGCTTGTAGCTAAGACCTGCCGCTTCTTTCTCTACAACATCAGCAAAATCCGCCCCTTCCTCTCTGAACACACTACCAAAACGTTTATCCACTCCTTAATCTCCCTCGCCTCGATTACTGCAACCTACTCCTTGCTGGTCTTCCCGTGAGCCACCTCCTTCCCCTTCAATCTATACAAAATCAAGCTGCTCGACTAATCTTCTGCCAGCCTCGCCATGCCCATATTACTCCTCTTCTCAAGTCGCTTCACTGGCTCCCTGTCCAGTTCTGCATCCAATTCGCTTCTCCTGCTAACCTATAAATGCATTCACTCTATGGCCCCTCAATAACTCTTATCTCTTATCTCTCCCTACGTCCCCTCTCGAAATTTGCGTTCCGCTAACAAATTACTTCTATCAATGCCCTTTACCCGCACCGCAAATTCCCGACTGCGCTCCTTTCAC
Organism: Ichthyophis bannanicus; assembly: GCA_033557465.1. NCBI lineage: Eukaryota > Metazoa > Chordata > Amphibia > Gymnophiona > Ichthyophiidae > Ichthyophis > Ichthyophis bannanicus. The sequence goes on from CM066034.1 coordinate 898,381,434, forward strand.
CTTGCTGCACCTTACGCCTGGAACAGCCTACCTGCGTCTGTGTGCCAGGCTTCCTCCCTGGCCCTCTCCAAATCCAGGTTGAAGACCCAACTCTTCACCGTTGCATTCAGATCCTGACTCCTTCCTCATCTCACCCTAACCCCCGTCAACGTTTATGACCAAACTACAGACCAAACTGTACCACACCGTACCTTGCGTAGAACTGACTAATGCTCTGTACTGTTTTAACTAATGTACTGTTCTAACTAGATTGTAAGCTCCGATGAGCATGACTCTGACAGGCAGGGACTGTCTCTTGTATGTTGGCTACCTCTTGTAGGTTAGCTGTGCAGCGCTGCGTGCGTGGCGTTTTAGAAGTGCTGAATAGTAGTATTAGTAGTAGTAGAGCATCTTTTGACTGAAAGCAAGCTCTGCTAAGATGGGACATGGGATGAGGGTGAAAGGGGATAGATTCAGGAGTGATATGCGGAAATACGGAAAGAGTGGTGGATCTGTGGAATAGTCTTCCAGTGGAGGTGGTAGAGATGAGGACAGTATCTGAATTCAAAGAAGAGTGGGACAAACACAGAGGATCTCTAAAGGAAAAAAGGGGACTATTGTAGTGGTTGATAAGGAAGGACAGAAGGCCATATGGTCTTTTTCTGTCGTCATGTTTCTATGTTTCCCACTATCCATATAGCAGCACTGAATAGATGCATTTTACTTAACTACTGTGGCTGGCATTTATTTAAAAAAAAAAAAAACACTGATCGTGGAGGCTAAATCTTGACCTGGATGTTTCTAGGCTTTACTCTCCCACCCAAGCAAAATTTCTGCCTCTCTTTTAAGACTTCTGACAGTGTCAAAAGTGTATTATAAAATGCTTAAATTAACTAAAAACTATAAATGCCTTTTAAATATGGAGAGGGCATTTTCAGCAGTGATTGGCTGTCACTGCTTGAAAAATGAACTATTAAGTATCTGGGTTGGCCAGATTGCGATTTTGCAGTCCTGGCTAGATTGTAAAACCGGCTAAAGTTAGGCTAATAGTTAAACTATTTAGCTGTCCTAACCATAACCAGTTAGTGTTAACCGGTCAGCAGCTCAATATCACTGCTGACCTCTTAACACCCAATGCCATTTCCGCTCTGCTCCTGCAATGCTCTGATGCTAAGTCCTTAGCACCAGGGCGTTCAAACCTGGTAGGAGGGAATAAGTGGAGGAGTGGCCTAGTGGTTGGGGCAAGGTACTTCAGGCCAGAAGGTCAGGGGTTCAAATCCCACTAGAGGACAGCAACCTTGGGCCGGAAGGACTGGGGTTTCTAGTCCCACAGGTGCTCCTTGTGGTCTTGGGCAAGCCACTTAACCCTCCATAGCCCATGTTCCCTGTAAAATAGTTATCTCCAAGTTATAATGCCCTTTTCAATGTAATTTCAGTTTGTTCATTGCAAACCGCACTGATGCAGAATAGCACAGTATATAGGAGAATGTAAATAAATAAAATAAATATTCAGCGACACTAAATGGTTTAGTACTGCTGAATATCCTTCTGACAACAGTTTAACTGGTTAGGAAGTCTGCTAACCAGTTAAACCTTTTTGAAAATGTGACCCCCTCCCATAATGTTTTTCCAAATCAGCAGCAAACCATAAATAAGAGCTCTCATGTTTTTCTACTTAAAAATACAAGAATCAGGAACCTCGATACAGTACATTGGTGGAAACGCACAAGAAAAAGAATGCACAGAAAACTGAGCTGCAGCTTCTGCTATGCTGGTAATGACTCTGGGGAGGAAGAATGGGAGGGACTGGAGAGGAAAACGCCCCTAGGCCTAAAAGAAGAAACATCAGCTGACAGCTTGCTGGCCCAGTTTAGCAGCAAGGGAGTCTAGCTAGTTGCTGATCCTGCCTTCTGCAGTAAATACAGAGCACAGGACACCTGAAGCGAGTTATCAGAACTTGGAAGAGAAAAGGGATAGCGAGGAGCAAGGAAAGGCGCAACCTCCAGCCAAGTGTTAAAAATGCTTCTGCTAGGATATACATTTGTCAGTATACATTTGGTTCGTTAGAACATATCAAACAATTTAGTGTGTGCTGAATCAATTAAACGTGTTAAACTATGAATTCATATGTGTAGAGTCGATTAACACATGTTAAAAAGTGTTAATACATATTAAAATATTTTATTAATGTGAAATCTGTGAAATGAAACAAAAAGAAATCCAGAAATTAGGAAAGAAAGTTTAAAAATTATCCAAAGATGAACTGAAATTTGTTTCTGTGCACATCTCTAACTTTTCCCAAGCTAGGGCACTTCTTGCTTTTTATGGTGTCCCCCAGTTTTTCTATACTCAAACACATGTTGCTCCAATTGAATTCTAGTCTCGTGAGTTAAAAGAGTCAGATTTCATGACTTTGGAGGAATTGGGAAGAGCAAAGGGCAAGCGTGCAAGTAATTTTAGTAGCAGGAAAAGGCTATTTGGATTAATTATTAGCCTATCCCTCTCATACTGAACTCATCCCACCTTCCTGCCTTCTGGCCATATCCCCATCCTGTCTCAATCCAATAATACAGGTTGTCTCTTAAATTCATAATGCTAAGTGCTCCAGCCATTGACTAACCAATTACAATATACGTGACATGCAGGGCCAGCCCAACCATCAGGCAAATTAGGTGATTGTCTAGGGCAGGAGCTTATGAGGGGCAGCAAAGAGCAGCACATTATTTTACCTACAGGGAGAGTGGGCACACACATACATATAAACAAAACTTTGAGTATGATATGTAATTATGCCTTTTTACAGGATTGTTCTTTTTTTTGGGGGGGGGGGGGGTCATGTGATGCAGTAAGCCAGGAAGGTATCATTCTTTTCGGTTCCGGGGCTTCCCATTGTGTGTTCCCTGCCCCCTCATATTAATTTGGCAGTAAAAGATTGGAGAATCGCTTGTCCTAGCCTGCCTTTCCTCTGACACCCCATGGCGGCCAAATCATTTAGAAAAGAGAAGGTTTACCTACCAGATGGCAAGATGGCGGACCCTGCTCCTTCCAGCCCGCGTGCGGAGCCAACTGCTAGCATGGTTGAAGAGGTCTCAGCTGCTATGGTCCGGGCGCTGGAGGACCGATTCCGGGGTCTTTTGGAATAGTCTTCCAAATTAGCTCAATCAGTGGGCTTATGGAGCAGCAGATATTGGATTTGGAAGATGCTAGTCATACCCAGGCCTCTGCCATTAAACATCTAGAGGACCAACTTCAACATCAGGCTTACAAGATCGACAACCTTGAGAATCGAGGGTGGTGCAAAAACTTGAGGATTGTGGGCATTGAGGAGGTAGTGTCAGATGCTGAGTTGAGAGGCTTTTTGGAAAATTGGATACCTCTGAATTTGTGCTTGGAGGGCCAGCCCAGAAAAATTCTGATTGAAAGAGCCCACCATCTGGGTCTCCAGCGAGAGGGTGACTCCCAGCCGTGAGTGGTCATTGCACGTTTCCACAATTACCATCATAATAAGCTGGTGCTCCGTGCAGCCCGGAACCAATGTAACGAGCAGGAAAGCTGAAAAATTCTTATTTTTTAGGACTATTCCACATTGGTGAGCAAGAAATGTAGAGTATTTGGAGGTCTGCAACCAATTGGTGCACCAAGGGATTCAGTTCGTTCTTCTTTATCCTGCCTGGCTGCAAGCCATACATCAGGGATGTCAGTAGCACTTTGCCAGCCCAGCAGAAGCACTGCTTTTTTGCAAACGTCTTCCAGCTTAAGTGGCTTGCCCCAATGTATGGAAACTAATGCAGTTAGCTGGTGGGCCGCGTTGAGTGCGAATTGAATTCCAGCTAAGATGTTTGGCTGCCTCCAATGAGTACTGCATAATGCAGTACCCTTCATTGTTTCAGACTGGCTGAATGATTTTGGGCAGGTTGCCCCAAAGGGGGTTTCCTTTCCTTTCTGGGTTCATCTTTGTGACTAGGAGTATTGACTGTAAGTGTCTTGGCCTGCACTCTTCCTGCCTGTGAGCTTGACTGAACGCTCCAGGCCTTTCAGTTCTTGCAGCATGTAGTAGAGATTCAGGCCTGGCTTTGGTTTGTATTTGTAGTCATTTGTATTTTATAGAGCCCCCTTTTATATCCTTTCATGTTTATTGCCTCGCTTCTTTACGGGGCTCCTTGGAAGTACACTGCCCACATTTGTGGATGGTGGACTGTCCCTGGGCGAATCACACATGGGACATTCTCTGGTCAATTTTGTGGCTGAAGGTGTCCCCACTTATTTATTTCTTCATCAAACTCACCCCCTCTGGACATTTAATGTGTGTTTCACTTTTCATTTTTTATTGCTTTCAGGCATATTACTGTGTATCATTGTGTATTGGGATTTCATTTGAGTATGGAAGAGGGGGAGGGTGAAACTGTATGCTGAGTAGGGCTGTTGCTGGGATTCTGTGTGGGGATTGATTCTGGTGTGGTGTGGGAGATGGTTGTATCCAGTGGACTGTGTTTATGGGGGACTGAGCTGAGATGGTAGAGTGGATGGATGGCAGTGGGTGGAGCCAGGGCTGAGTGCGTTCATCAATGGTTGGAAGGTTGCATGGGCAAGAGTGGATTTGATACTAGGCCATGGGCAGGTGAGTGTGTGTGCTTAGCTTGAATGTGGGGGGAATGAGGGGCTCCTTATGCTTTGTCCTGAAGAATTTGTGTCTTGCAGGGTATGTTTGGGCCTCGAGCCATAGTTTTGGGGGCCTGTTTGTGTTCTTGGTGGGCGGAGGTCAGCTGGGGGGGGGGTCAAAGCAGTATGATGGGGCATGGAGGAGGACACCCGAGGAGACATGGCCTGGTATGGGGATGGATGGAAGTTGATGGGGCTTGGGGTGCTGTTTGGAAGGCTGGCTGGGAGGGGAGGTATGCTTGTTAGTGGAGATGTCTTTGTGGTTCCAAAATGCAGGGGGAGAGATGGGAGGCCGAGGGCAGATTTTTTTTGTTCTGGGGGGGACACGTTACAGACCTCTAGTTGTGGCTCCCAGGTGGAGCGTTGGTGGTTTGCTGGTGGGGGTGGTGGGCTGGTATGGTTTCTGGGATGGAGTTTCTTTCTTCTTAGGGGATTTTTGCAGGGATTCTGTGGAAGATGGGAAAGGAAAGAGGTAGAGTCTGTGTGTGGGAAGCATTTAGGGAAGGATAAGTTGTGCTTGCATGTTGCTTTGTGGTATGGGGTTTCTGGTTGGCAGATGAGGCGGTTCTGGGGGGGACCCTGGGCTGGAGGCATCCTGGTGGCTGATCCTCGCTCAACATACTCAGTGTTGTGTGAGTTCTATCAGGGCTTATGATAATGGGTAAAGATCTGGACTACTGTCTTGGAATGTCTCGGGTAGGTAGTCCGGTCAGACACCATAAGGTTCTCCGAGCCCTTAGGAACAAGCATGCCGTTATTGCTTTTCAGCAAGAAACACACTAGACAGCGGTGGAACATGCTAAATTGAAGCGCTGGTGGGTGGATGAGATTTTCCGTGCTTCTTCCAGAGAGAGGAGGGCTGGTGTTGCCATTCTGATCCATAAACAGCTGTACGTTGTGATCGAGGACCCTGGGGGGTGGTATGTTTTTATTATCAGCAAACTCCATGGGTGGTCTGTGGAGTTTGGTAATATTTATACCCCTAATTGCCATGAACCCCTCTTCTACATTCACCTCACTGAGTGTCTAGAGTGACACTGTCAGCCACATCCCGTTGTTTATGGGCAGTGACTTTAATTGTGTTTTTGACAAACTACTGGATAGGTCTGTACAAGGCAGAGAGAGGGGGGACCAGAAGTCCCAGAGGCTACGCGGTATATGTGATGGATACAGTATGGTGGACATCTGGCAGATATTGTACCCCATAGAGAGATTACACCCATATTTTCAGGGCACATGGTATTGGTTCTCATATCGATTTTTTCCTGGTCATGCCGGTTTTGCTTGATCGGGTCGTATGGGCAGAAATTAGTCTGGTAATCATTTCTGATCATGCGATGATATGGCTGAATATACAGTGCGGGGAACTAATGAGGCACTTTTCGTGGTAATACTCTATGTCAGTGATGAATGACCGACAGTTTGGCTGTTTTTTGGCGGTCCGTTGAACAGACTATGAGGTCACTAATGGGCTTCATCAAGATAATCCAACTCTGTACTGGAAGGCAGCCAAGGCCATGTTGCGGGAGCATATAATTAATTATGTGCAAATGCATCGCAAGGCTCTGCACAAACGACTCATGCTTCTGGAGAACAACTGCATGATGACAGCCCACTACTTCACAGAAGGCCTTTATACTGGCCATACACGTGGAACTTAACTCTTTCCTGCATGAATATTCATGTAAGTCCTTGCTATACTACCAGAATCGTCTGTACCGCTTTGGGGATAAGGTAGGCAAGCTTCTGTCTGGTTTGATTAGAGCTGGGGGGGGGGGGGGGGCACAGCAGCCAATAGGGGCACTTCGAGATAAACATGGTAAAGTTCAAATGGCTAAGGCTTGCGTGGAGAAGGCCTTTAGGGGGTTCTATCAGCATCTGTACCAGACGGAGCAGGGTGATATCAAGGTTGTGAGGGCTTACTTGGCAAGGGATACTTTGCTTTGGCTGACTGAGGAGCAACAAGCTTTTTTGAACTCATCAATCTCGCCATCAGAGGTGGTGCGGGCTATTAAGGACCTTTGGTTCTGCAGGGCTCCTAGTCCAGATGGCTATCACAGTGCGTTCTTTAAGCTGATGGCCCATTAGCAGCCTATTTCACTGATCTGGTGCGCCAGAAATGCTTCTCATATGAGCCCAATCAAGTGGTTATCATGTGCTCCCTAAGCAGCGGAGGGACCTGCTTCTACCCAGGTCATATCGCCCCATCTCTCTACTGAATGTGGATATTAAGTTGCTTGCAAAATTAATGGCAAACTGTTTGGCGCCATTTATGCCTCAATTGATACATGAGTCCAGATAGGCGTTGTTCAGGACTGGTATATTGTGAAGAACATGTGGCGCATTTTGGTATCTTTAAATCATATCCATAGTTGTCTTCCTTCTCTCCTCATCAGTTTTGAAGTGGAGAAGGCATTCAATCAGGTTAATTGAGACTACATGCACATGGTGTTGGAGACCATGGGGGTGACAGTTTTTTTCACTGAGGTGGTTCATTTGCTGTATTCTGATCCATGGGGTCATGTCTTGGTTAATGGTTCGTTGATCCAGGATTTCCTCCTTCAGTGAGGGATGTGACAGGGGTGCCCCCACCTCCTCTTTTATTTATTCTTACATTGGAGCCTCTCCTGGAGCATCTGCGGTCACATCCTCTCCTGGAGAGAGTCCAGATCAGTGCAGATGAGTTTAGGGTGGCGGCATTTGTAGATGATATCTTGGTTTATCTTGTTAATCCACAGACTGCACTTCCCACCTTGCTGGCTGAATTTGAGGCCTTTGGGTTCTTCTCGGGACTTAAACGTAACCTTGACAAGTTTGAGGCCCTCCCTTTACAGCTGGAGGTCCAGATGGGGTGGCAAGACCCTTTTCTACTTAAGTAAGCAGCGGGACCTTTTAAATACTTGGAGATCCAACTCCCTGTCATCCTATCCAAATTGCACCAGCTAAATGTGGGGGTGCTCTTGGAGGATATGCAGAGGAAGGTCTTGCAGTGGTGGGATTTGCCCTTGTCACTAGGGGGTAGGATTGCCCTTTTTAAAATGGTCCTTTTCCCTAAATGGTTGTACATGCTGTAGGTTTTACCATTGCTGCCCGGAGAAAGGACAGTCATGTATTTTGACCGAGTGCTTAATTCTCTTCTTTGGTGGGGGAAATGGCCACACATACGATTGAGGACATTGCAGCATCCCTGGGAGCAGGGCGGGATGGGCCTTCTGGATATTAATAGATATAATGTGGCGTGTCTGCTCCAGAATGTTCAAGATTGGTTGTGGGGTACTTCTGATTATACCCCTCTAGAAATGGAGAGGGAGGTGGTGGCCCCCTTTGCCTCCACTGTCTTCTTCATACTCACAATCTGTGGCATCTTAACGCTCTTCAGTCGTGCATTCTGTCCCAACCGATGAGGCGTGTGTGGTGGTTCTTGTACCAACAGGTATAGTGCAATGCTGGGGTTTCCCCGTATCTTCTGTTGTATGGCAATGGCGACTTCCTTCTGGGTATGGAGAGTATGGCTTTTCATGGTTGGGAAACATGGGGTATTTGGGGGCTGGAGCAGCTCATAGTTGACAATGGGACCCCCCTGGAATTTGGGGAGTTGCAGCTCAGCTATGGTTTCACTTTCCATGATGTGTTCATGTACAAGCAAGTGCATAGTTACCTATGGAGGCTAAAGAAAGAGGACCTGCAAGACTCCATTTGTATGAAACATGAGGAGCTGTTGTTCTCTGGTGGGGGGGAGCAAGCACAGATCTCTGTGTTGCATCATGCTTTTCTCTCCATGGAGGGTGAGCAAGGGGACAGTAGCCTAGCGGAGGTTTGGGGTGAGGACCTTTGGGTTCAGCTCATGGGCACTGACCTTCTTCAGGCATTCCAGGTGGTGCTAGGCTCGAGCTGTCATGTGGAACTTCAGGATTTGCAATACAAAGTTCTGCAATATATACACTTTGCTCCTAATTGGGAATTTAAGACGGGATGCAGTTTGTCGGTGGCTTGCCCATGATGTGCGTGGTTTGGAGCTAGGTTGGGTCATATGTTTTGCCCGGGGAAAGTGCATCATTATATTGGAACATGCCTGTGAAATGTGCTTCTAAGGTAGGTGACGGTGTTGGGTCTAACTACACTTTTGGAGGACCTCGATGATCTGGCTAGGCGTTGGGTGGGACAGGCTTTCTTGGTGGCAAGGAAGATGATTCTATATGGCTGGCTTTCAGCTGTTAGGCCGGCTTATTGGCAGTGGCACAATGAGCTGCATAGGCTTATGCTCCTTGAACATGTGGGAGCTCGGAGTGACGGTCGTCACTGGGAGCGCTTTCTGGAAGTTTGGGGGTCTTGTCCAATCCTTAACCCCGTGGGCCTGGAGCCGGATCCTCAATTTGATTTGAGGCTCGGTGGCACCACAGTTTGGTCTTCTGGTTGCTTAGGGGGAGTAGGGATAGTGGGGTGGCGAGGGGTGGGGCTTGATTGGAAACTGTTGCTAAGGTGCTGAGAGGATTATTTTCTGGCGCTCTGATGTAGCTGTGCTCCCACTGTTGTTCTGCAGCTACCCTCCATTGCTACTATTTGTATTGGAGCCCTTATTGGCTCTATGTGTGTGGGGGGAGGGGGGGGACGACAGGGTGAGGTGAGGGGATGGGACTGGAGTTGGTGTCGATTGTAAGTTTGTGGTGGGGTTAGGGGATATAATGTATAATGTAAAATGAAAATGAGTCTTCTTTTGCTTTGATGACTCTGTCTAACCAGTGTATTGTGTGCTTTTGACTTAGCATTATTGGTCTCTGCTGTGCTTCTTTTCGTACACTTTGTTTTGCACCTAGTTGGGATGTTTTGTTTTTCAATAAAAATGTTTGAACCTTCCAGGATTGTTTTGGGAGGGCTGGTATTGTAATGATCTAGGGAGGGGTCGTAAGGCTGATGGTTTGCCTAGAGTGCACATTTCCCCTTGCACCAGCCCTGTCCATATATTTATCACGGTGTAGCTAAAACATTTGTCCAAACACTTTAGTCTCCAGTCAGGTATTCAAGGTGCCATGAGATTTTGCTTAAGAATTTAGAGCAATCAACAATGTAACCATTTTAGAGTTCATTTTATTAATCGTCAGGTTTTCTTCACTAATTTTAAACTAATGTTTTATGAGACCACCTGCAAGCTTCCCTATATGTTTCTCAGACCTCTAGCATGACAGGAGAGAATTAAAGGATTTGAATTTCATTTCTGTCTCTGTCTTCCAGGAATAGACTCATACTATCCCTGAGAAGAAAAACCTGAACTGGATTATTCTGTGGATCTCTGAGCAAATAAAGCCTTGGGATGAAGTTTCTAAAACCTAGGAACATAACACATGATGGCAGATAAAGACCATATGACCCATCAAGTCTAATCCGCTCCTACTCATCTCTACAATCCCTTCCTCTCCCTTAGAGATCCTTGGTGCTTGTCCCATGTTTTCTTGAATTCTGATATTGTCTTCTCTACAACCTCCAGTGGAAGTCTGTTCCATTGTCCACCACTCTTTCTATACAAAAATATTTCCTTAGATTACGCATGATTTTTTCCTCTTGCATCTTCCTTGGTCTAGAGCCCATTTTGAAGCAATAGGAAATAAAAAAACACCAGAGGGGAATGAGAGGTATTTAAAAAGATTTTACAGAGTTGTTAAAAAGTATGTTTACCAACGGGAAATAAATATATAAAGGTAGATGTATATGGTTAAACCAAGAACTCATGTAAGAATAGGAATATCTGATAAGAGAAGGGTATAGAAAAAGCCTTAAGAAAGTATAGAACTCATATGTAAGAGCCTAGTGAGGCAAGCTAAAGTTAGCAATAAAAGAAATATTGCAAAAGATAGCAAAACCAATCCCAAAAGGTTCTTAAGGTGATTAATTATATAAGGTTGACAAAGAATGCTCGATTTCTTTTGTGGATGAAATTGGAAACATAATTACCAGGGATAGGGATAAAGTGGTAACACTAAATAACTGTTTTCTTCAAGTTTATTTTTCATGGGAGAAAAGCTTTTAGAGGAAGACAGAATAGTAAATGCACTAGACCACGATATTAAGCAGAATCAGGTTTGCATAACCCTAGAATGGGTTATAGAACTAGGCAATGTGAAAATCAAAAAGGATCCAAGCCCAGATGAAATTAATCTAATGGGTTCTGTGTGGTATGAGTGATGTGACTGTTTGACGATTTCACTCAATTATTCAGGAATCCGTTAAGGTTTGGGCAGGTTTCTCAAGAAAGGCAAAGGGCTTATGTAAAGCCCACATTCAAAGAGGGATCTAGAACATATGTGTGCATGTATTTTAACACATAACAAAGCCAAGCAACCATAGATCAGTTCTTCTAACATCAGTTCCAAGCAAAATACTGAAAGTTTATCATACATAATAGATGGGACACGTGAAGGGTAAGGGAAGGCTTTTCTGCCAAACCAACCTTGCTGGCTGGATTTGGAGAATGTTCACCACAAACTAAACGTCACCAAACCTTTTGAAGTGGTGTCACACAAAAGGCCGCTCTTCAAACTCAGACCAACTTGGTAAAATGTACTAAAAATGTACAATTAAAACTAGCATGTGTTATCGGCATGACACTCTTTAGAGAATAATGTGTTAATGTGTGGAAAACACACATCCCCACATTTATTTTTTATTTCTTTCTAGTATTTAGCTCATGCTTTTCCAGGGGGAGATCAAGGTAAGCTACATTCAGGTACAATATGCATGTGCTAAGGCTTTGTGTTAATGGTGCCAATCAAATGGATTTGTGTGTTACATTTAAATGGGCTGATTAATACATTGATACATATTAATAAACTCATCTAACACATTAATGCAAATACATACTCCTTGCCATCAGCATAAATGGATTAATGTACAATAAGCTCAAATACAGGCATTTAGTACATGCTAGCTTGTTAACACCATTTAATAAACGGGTCCTTAAGAAAGATGGTGGGAATATTCAAAGGGACTAACGTGGTTAAAAGACCCGCTAAATGCATTAATCCCTCTATCCGGGATGTTCAGCAGCACTAACATTAGTACCACTGAATATCCCTGAAGGCCATAACTGGGCAGCGACAATATTCAGTTTCTGCCCAGTTATGGCAAGGTGGCAAGAGCGAGGCGCAGTAAAGGCTGAGCTAACTTTCACCGTGGAAGCTAACCCGGGCAGTGGCTGACTATCACCACTGCCCAGTTAGCTTCCTGCGAATCTGGGCACCTGGATATTCAATGCCGGGACCAGATATGACCCTGGCATTGAATATCTGGGTTTACGTCTCAGCAGCGGCGGCTGGCTGCATTAGAATGGCTAGCCCAGCAAACAGAGGCAAGGCAAAGAAAGGATTCCACCCTTCAGGAACGGAATAAAGGTTTATTTGAATCTGAGGTTGCCTGCTGCAAACAGGAAGTCAGCATCGGGCATTGGAGAGGGGGCGGAAGCAAACAGCCCCACAGCACCAAAGTTTAAAGGAAAGTACTGCAGGGCTGCTTACTTCCACCCCTCTCCGATGCCCAACGCTGACTTCCTGTTTGCAGCAGGAAGTCGGCATCGGGAATTGGAAGGGCAGAAGCAAACAATCCCGCAATGCCAAAATGTGAAGGTAAGCACCGTGGGGCTCTTTGTGACCATTGCCACCGCTGCCTGCCCTGAGAAGGGTGACAGCAGCGGCAATAGGCATCCCCAAAGGGCCGGTGTTCTAGGTGACTGCCTAGTTCACCTAATGGGAGCACTGGCCCTGAGAGGGGGTGATGGATATGAGAACTGTATCTGAATTTAAAAAAATGGGACAAATACAGAGGATCTCTGAGGGAGAGGAAGGGATTGTAGAACTTTATAGTTCTTAAGGATGAGCAGACTGGATAGGCCATATGGTGTTTATCTGCTGTCATTTTCTATGATTCTATGTAATATCATCCTACCACTATATAAGATTTCTGTTAGTGCATACTTATAGCATAAACCTTTTATTAAAGCATCAAACAGACAAACAATAATTAATATGCACCATAATGTGCAAGTATTCTTATAAGAACCATGGTCAAATTGTTTACAGATGCAATATCCAGGTCATATTCCCCTTCCCTCCCATGTGCCACAAATCAACCTACAGACCACAAATATCATTCACCAATAAAAAGGACCAATTAAGTGAAAACTACAGTGTCAAATATTATAACCAAACAATCCCATCAAAAACCCATTGAATAGAAACCTAGGATATGAGGAAAAGACAAAAAGAAAAAAGGATATAAAAAAAGAATGAAAGAAGGAGGAATGAAGCAGGCCCATCACTTTAAGCCAAATGGGAGGAGAGCAATCAACCATCCCCATCCCCCTCTCATTCCAGAAAACACATATAAATACAACCCAGCAAAACAGAAACAAACCCTTCACTCTCCCTCCATTATCAATCAAGTCACTGACCTAACAACCTCAATCCCATCCTACCCTGATCCCTCCCTATCTTCACCTAGAGCAATCATTCCAAGCTTGCATGCACCACTTCAAATTTAAAGTGACATTCACAACTTGGTTTCTCACTTGGGGAGAAAGAGTTTGAATATAGCCTCCCCACATTTCCAAACATGAGGCCCATCAATGCAACTGTCCCCTAACCCCCACCTCATCTAAAAGCAGAAGCTGGTATATTGAATCCCTGCATTGCCAGAAGGAGGGTCATTATTCCATTATCCAACAGTGCAAGATGCTCTTTTTTGCCACCAGCCATTCGTGGTCCATCCAAATTCTGCTAAAGGCACCTGAAATATTCACATCTTTAACAACATCCAATATCACCACCTGGTGAGAAAATGTCACCAGTTAACCTAAAACTCAAGATAAAAAAACAAAGCACATCAGTCCACAATCCACTTAACATGGGGCAACTCCAAAACATATGACTCAAGTTAGCCTCAGATTTCCGACATTTAACACAACTTGGAGATCGGGCATATCCAGCCTGAAATGCCCTAACCAGGGTCAAGTAAGCCATATGAATCAACATTATATTGCAAATCACACAGGTCAATATTAACTATTAATTGAGATATCATCTTAATGCATCAAAAACAAAATGGAGAAAATCAAAACCACGGCCACACCAAAAAGTCTTCACACAAAGGATTTTATTCAAGTTGAGCATATCTGCGTCCTTTCTGCATGATTTATTGACTGACGAAGAAAAGGTTGAAGCAGCCAGGAGGGCTGAACACACAGATTATAGAGCAAGGATTTCATCTGGATCCAAAAAGAAAACCCCCTGATGCAGGCCTGAGTGCTGAAACCTGGCCAAGTCGGATCAACGAATAAAATCCTTTGTGTGAAGACTTTTTGGTGTGGCCGTGGTTTTGATTTTCTCCGCTTTGTGTTTGGATGAACTTTGCCATGGAGTACCCTTCTCCTTTGTTTGTTGATATCATCTTAATGACCTGAAGCAAGTACTCACCAGTTACAATGGTTTCCAGCTACCCATTCCAGACTTTGGCCAATCATTCACAATTTTGTGGCACTTCCAAATCCAATAGCACCAACTAGAGGGTTGCCACTGAAACTCGCCCAATGACCCTAACAGCAGCAGATCATCCATCTATGAACATAATCACTGGAAAGGTCTTCTTCACGCAATCTCTGTATATAACTCCTCATCTGTAAGTAGGTAAATACATCCTGCTGTCCAATCGATAATGTTCATGCAATTCTGAAAACAGAAAAAGCATTCCATGACCCCTTACCAATTGCTCCATCAGCTCAAACCAAGAGAGTGTCAGCAATGGAAAACATGGGCCTGTAAGCCCAGCTGAAAAGGAGCATTGCCACAAAGCAACAAATATACAGAACTCTCAGAAGACTGCTTAAGCCATTGGCAGATCTGCCCCATCTTTTCCATAAACTACTATTAAAATGGACTGGGAAAATCCATTGCTTATTCCTGGGATAAGCAACATGGAATGTGTTTACCTTCTGGGAACCTGACAGGTACTTATGACTGGACTGGCCACTGTTGGAAACAAATTTGACGGACCTTTGGTCTGCCCTGTTTGGCATATCTTATGTTCTTATGTTCCCTACTGAGGAAAACAAAAAGGTTCACTGGAACCGCTTAATATGACAATTTTCACATATATGCAGATGTATTTGAGTACCAATGGGAAGGCTAAATCCCTTTCATACTCCAATGAGCTATAGTCAGACAAATCAAACTATCAATCCTTTAAGTGGCACATAACACAAGCTTCATTCTATTGTCCCAAATGTGGGAGACCCATCCATCTACCTATGTCACGGACTCTAAACAATTTCCACATTTAATCTTGCCTGTTTCCCTTTCCACAAAAAGCCATTAAGGTGCTGTGTCAAGCTCATCAAATCTTTCACTTAACAGCATGAGAAGCACCTGTAACATATGCAATCATTTAGGAAAGATGATCATCATATTATATAATGCTATTCTCCCACCCAATGACAAAGGCAACTCCTACCACTACTGCAACCGATGCAGATTTGAAACATTGAGCTCATAGAGGCATGTCGGGTCTCCCAGTAACTATATTCCTAAACACTTATGGGAGAGGTCCTCCACTGGAGCGGAAAACTACTCACCAAATGATCGTGGATAATACTCTGAGTAGGACGTGCTTTGGATTTATCTAAATTCAACCTGAGTCCCCAAAAAGCCCTCAAAACCTCAAACTCCTTCAATAAATTCAGCACAGAGCACATTGGATTTGTCACATGTATCAAAATGTTGTCTGCGAACGCAGCTATTCAAAACTCAAGCCATCCCATATTCACTCCACAGTTAAAAGGATAATATTGCACAGTGGTGAATCAAGGGCGGGGCAGTAGGTGCACCATGGGGTGGGGGGCGTAATGCCCACCCCAGGTACAAGGGGGCCTGAGAATGCCACTGACATTGTATTTTGGCAAGCACAGCTCCACAGTCATCAGAAAAAGCATCAGCAAAAGCGGACACACCTGCCGTGTTCTGTATGGATAAGAAAAATCTCGGTCACATCACCATTTACTAACACCACCCCTTTAGGATCCAAGTACAATAATTGGATGGCATTCAGAAACATTCTTCTCATCCCCAAGTATTCCAGTACGTCATACATATATTCCCAATTGACCCAAAGGCTTTTTCAGTGTCAAAATTAACCAATAATGAAGGGACCTCTTTCTGAGTACAATAACAAATAGATGACACACTATGCCTACCTTTAGCACAGCAAAGCTCACTTGAAATCTATGTATTAAAGCAGGCAGAATTTGGGCTAAGCAACTGGTTAAAATCTTAACTAGCAATTTAATATCAACATTTAATAAAGTAGTAGGCTGATAAGATCCTGGGTTTAAAGGATCTTTTCCTGGCTTAGTGATCTTATCACTGTGGTGTTAGCAGAGGATGGAAAATGCCTGAGCTTGATTAGGCTAGAATATAGCTCCACCAAAGGGAGACTAACATTATCCTGAAGTAAAATTCTCCCCTAAACACGTCTGGCACTGAATAACAAAGCTGTACTTCCTTGCAGTTGTCGATGTATTCAAAAGAGCCAGTTGTTTTTCAGAAAGGGAGGCCATACCACTGGCCTACAAATATACTTGCACCTGAGCAACATCTCCAGGCTTATTTTTATAAAGTTATGCTATAAAGATCCCGGAACACTACCCCAATTTGCTATTGTGAGGTACAGATTTTGGTCTTACAATTACAAAGCGCCTACACTGCCAAATAAGTCTATTTCTCCAACCTTATCTCCTCATCCTTCAATTCCTCCCGCCAACTCTACTCCATTCTCTGTTCGCTCTCCACTACACATTCCTTGGCTTCTCCTGCCCCTCCTCCCCCCATGCCTGACCCTGCCTTATTAGCCATGCATTTCAACGACAAGGTGCAACCCTTGTGCCTACTGTTTACTGCTTGACTCCTCCTCTTTCTCTCACCTCTTCCAACTCTCTTTCCCCCATCCCTCCATCCAATGCAAAAGGTCCATCCTTTTCTCATTTTTGGTCCTCTTTTCAGCCCATAACTCTTCCTGTCTAAGGCCCTTGGTACCACACGCAAAACAACCTGTCAATCTGACCCCATCCCGTCATCATGGCTGGCTGAACCCTCCCTAGCACTTCCTCCGCTTATTCTATCTATTTTCAATTCCGGCCTTCCCTCCGGATCCTTCCCATCCCCCTTTAATCTGACCCATTCTCAATAAAACTTCCCTGGACCCCCCTATCCCTGCCAACTGGCACCTCATCTCCAATCTTCCTTTCTCCTCCAAACTCCTAGAAAAACTAGTCTTCACCCAGCTCTCCTGTCATCTTGATGCCATCCTAGCACTTTATCCTTGTCAGTCAGGTTTCTGCCCCAGCCACAGCACAGAGTCCATCCTTCTTTCCTTCCTGAATGAACTTCACACCACGCACAACCAGGGCTCATTTCTCTTGCAGTTTCCCTCAACCCGTCTGCTGCCTTTGACCTAGTTGATCACCATATCCTCCTCACTCGCCTCCATGATGTTAGGATTTCTGGTACTGTCCTACTCTGGTTCTGCTCTTTCCTCACCAATACATCCTTTTCCATTTTTTCTGGGTCCACGTCCTCACCCGTCATCCCGCTCTCCTGTGGTGTCCCTCAAGGGTCCGAATTAGCCCCTCTCCTGTTCAACATTTTCCTGGCCCCTCCTAACCCTTCTGGTTCAGTAGTATGGTATCTCTGCAAATTATTATGCGGACGATATCATACTTCTCCACCACACTGACTCCTCCAACCCTGATATCACCCCTCTCAATGCCCATCTCTCCGGTATTGACTCATGGATATCTTCTAACTTCCTTCATGTTAACCTTTCTAAAACCATGACTGTTTGATTTACTTTCGGCTTTCCCGCATCTTCTATAACCCCCTTGTTCTTCTCCTCCCCCATCCCTATTGTCTCTACCCAGCGCTATCTCGGTGTCACCCTCAATTCCGCTTTGTCATTTCAAGATCACATATCATCTATAATCCAACGCTCCTTCTATTCATTAATTCAAATTCATGCCATTCGTCCCTTTCTTCCTCCTTCTTCCTTGACTACTCTGCTTCTCTCCCTCGTTGTGTCTCGCTTGGATTACTGTAACACCTTTTAGTTGGCCTTCCTCAGTACCAACTGCACAGACTCCAACTTGTACAGAACACGAAGGCCCGCATTCTTACACATGCCTCCCGTTTGGATGATGTCACCCCCCTCTTTATCCTTCCCCACTGGCTCCCTGTGGCTTCCAGAATCCAATACAAAATCCTCACCTTCGTCCACAAAGCAATTCACACTGGAGTACCACAATACCTTTCTAATTTGGTCAGCCTTCAAGCTCCCCAGTATTCACTCTGGTCCATTCACTCCAACCGCGTGTCCCTCCCCTCCCCCTCCCAGGCCAATTTGGAGTCCACCCGTTCTTCTGCTTTCTTTTTTCTTGGCCCCCAAACTCTGGAATTCACTCCCGCTGACCCTCCGTATGGAACCCTCTTTTACTAGTTTTAAAGCAAGGTTAAAGGCTCATCTTTTTTTACACTACCTTCGATCTCACCCCTCCACCCTCCGCTCCCACCTCCCTTCCACAGTGATATATTGCCCCTCTTTTGCCTAAGGCTCCTCCCTTACCTCTTCTTTATTTTTGTTCTATCTCTTTTCCGTCTGACCATTGGCATTCTGTTTCCTTTCCTAAAAGCGTTTAACCTTATATTGTAAACTGTTCTGATACTCATGTGTGGGTGGTATATTTATAAAGTTTTGCAGGAAACAAAATTTGCTGTAGAATCTCAATGGATTGAAATTCCATGTAAAAAGGGGAAGGTGATGGCAGTAGGGGTGTACTATCGACCGCCTGGCCAGAATGAACAAATGGATGATGAAATGCTCAAAGAAATCAGGGAAGCTAACAAAAGTTACAGGACAGTAATACTAATGGGTGATTTCAATTACCCTGGTATTGACTGGGTCATGGCAGGACATGCTAGGGAGATAGTTTCTAGATGAAATAAATGACTGCTTCTTGGAGCAGCTGGTTCATGAACCAACCAGAGGGGAAGCCATTTTGGGCATAGTCCTTAGTGGAACACCAGATCTGGTGCAAGAGATAAGGGTGTTGGGGCCACTTGGCAATAGTGATCATAGCATGATCACATTTGATTCAATTAATGGAGGAGGGATGGTAAGGAAATCCACAGTACTACCTGTTAACATTTGAAAGGGAGACAATGATAAAATGAGGAAAATAGTTAGTAAAATCTAAAAGTAGCAGTTGTTAAGGTTAAAGACTTACATCAAGCTTGGGTGTAGTTTAAAAATACTAACTTAAAAGCCCAGCCCAGCTGTATTCCACACTTTAAGAAAACTGTAAGGAAGTCCAAAAAACTGCCAGCATGGTTTAAAGGTAAGGTCAGAAAGGCTGTTGTTGCCAAAAAAGCATCTTTCAGGAAATGGAAGAAAGAGCCAAATGACAAAAACTGGAAACAGCACAAGCACTGGCAAGTGAGATGCAAGGCATTGATAAGGCAGGCAAAGAGAGAATTTGAGAAGAAGCTTGCTGTGGAAGCAAAAATTGGTAATAAAGACTTTTTCAAGTACATTCGTAGCAAAAAACCTGTCAGAGAGTCAGTTGGACCATTAGATGATAGAGGGTTAAAAGGGGCACTAAGAGGGGACAAGGCCATAGCGGAGAAACTGAATGAATTCTTTGCTTCGGTCTTTACTGAGGAAGATGTAGGGATTTTACCCCTGACTGAAGTGGTATTTAAAGGTGATACTGCAGAAGAATTGTAGAAATATCGATATACTGGGAAGATGTATTACAACTATTTGATAAACTGAAGAGTAGCAAATCACCTGGACTGAATGGTATACATCCAAGGGTGTTGAAAGAACTGAAATATGAGATTGTGGACCTGCTATTAGTAATCTGTGAACTATCATTAAAATCATCCGTAATACCTGAAGATTGCAGGATGGCCAACGTAACCCCAATTTTTAAAAAGGGTTCCAGGGGTGATCTGGAAAACTACATACCGGTGAGCCTGATGTCAATACCGGGAAAAATGGTAGAAACAATCATAAAGAACAAAATTACTGAACATGTAGATAGCCATGGCTTAATGGAAGACAGCCAACATGGCTTTAGACAAGGAAGATCTTGTTTTACTAATCTGTTATATTTTTTTGAAGGTGTGAATAAACAGGTAGACAAAGGTGAGTCGGTTGATATAGTGTATCTGGACTTTCAGAAAGCCTTTGACAAGGTCCCTCATCAGAGACTTTTGGCAAAATTAAAAAGTCATGGGATAGGAGGAAGTGTACTATTGTGGATCAGGAACTGGTTAAAAGACAGAAAGCAGAGGGTAGAGCTAAATGGCCAATTTTCCCAGTGGAGAAAGATGAATAGTGGAGTACCCCAGAGTTCTGTGCTGGGTCTGCTGCTTTTTAACATATTCATAAATGACCTGGAAATAGGAATAACGAGTGAGGTTATCAAATTTGCAGATGGCACAAAACTATTTAAAGTTGTTAAAACCTATGAGGATTGTGGAAAATTGCAAGAGAATCTTGATAAATTGGAAGACTGGGCATCCAAATGGCAGATTAAATTTAATACTGAGGGAACTTGGGGGCGTTCTAGCAGCTCCACTGACTGACCTTTTCAATGCCTCATTGGAGTCAGGAGTGGTGCCAAAGGACTGGAGAGAGGCACATGTGGTGCCTTTACACAAAAGTGGAAGTAAGGATGTGGTTGAAAACTACAGGCCGGTTAGTTTAACTTCAGTGGTGAGTAAATTATTGGAAACGCTGCTGAAAGAGAAAATAGTGAGGTTTCTGGAGTCCAGCAGATTATAGAATCTGAGGCAGCATGGAATCACCAGAGGCAGGTCTTGTCAGACAAATCTGATTGATTTTTTTAACTGGGTGACCAGGGAGTTGGACCAAGGGAGAGCCCTAGATGTGGTGTATTTAGATTTCAGTAAAGCCTTTGACACCATTCCTCACAGGCGACTTATAAACAAACTGAGCACCCTAGGGATGGACCCTAAAGTTACTGCTTGGGTTAGAAATTGGTTGAGTGGGAGGCAACAAAGAGTACAGGTAAATGGAGCTCACTCTGAGGAGAAGGAAGTTACCAGTTGTGTGCCACAGGGATCTGTCCTTGGTCCAATTCTTTTTAACAGCTTTTGTTAGTGATATAGCAGAAGGGCTGTCAGGTAAGGTTTGCCTCTTTGCGGATGATACCAAAATCTGCAATAGCGTAGACACGCAGGAAGATGTAGATAACACGAGGAGGGATCTAGCTAAGCTTGAAGAATGGTCTAGAATTTGGCAGCTGGGATTTAATGTTAAAAAATGCAAGGTCATGCATTTGGGCTGCAGCAATCCAAGGGAGCAATATATTATAGGGGGTGAAGTATTTTTGTCCACTAAAGAGGAGCAGGACTTAGGCGTGGTTGTGTCTGATGATCTTAAAGAAGCTAAACAGGTAGAAAAGGCAACAGCAAAAGCTAGAAGGATGCTTGGGTGCATACGGAGAAGAATGGCTAGCAGAAAAAAGGAGGTGATAGTGCCTCTGTATAAGTCTTTGGTGCGACCTCATTTGGAGTTTAGTATGCAATTCTGGAGACCGCACCTTCAAAAAGATATAAACAGGATGGAGTCAGTACAGAGGGTGGCTACTAAAATGGTTAGTGGTCTTCATTATAAAGCATATGAGGACAGACTTAAGGATCTTAATATGTACACCTTAGAGGAAAGGCGGGATAGAGGTGATGTGATTGAGATGTTTAAATACATCCGTGGCATAAATGGACAGGGGGAGAGGCTCTCGATTGAAAGCAAGTTCTGCTACGGGGGACATGGGCTGAGGGTGAAAGGGGATAGATTCAGGAATGATATGCGGAAATATTTCTTTATGGAAAGAGTGGTGGATCCGTGGAATAGTCTCCCAGTGGAGGTGGTAGAGATGAGGACAGTATCTGAATTCAAAAAAGCATGGGACAGACACAGAGGATCTCTAAAAGAAAAAAGGGGACTGTTTTAGTGGTTGATACGGAAGGACAGACTAGATAGGCCATGTGGTCTTTTTCAGTCGTCATTTTTCTATGTTTCTATTGTGGCAAAGTCAGCT
Organism: Ichthyophis bannanicus; assembly: GCA_033557465.1. Taxonomy (NCBI): domain Eukaryota; kingdom Metazoa; phylum Chordata; class Amphibia; order Gymnophiona; family Ichthyophiidae; genus Ichthyophis; species Ichthyophis bannanicus. Next base: position 898,403,227 of record CM066034.1, read on the forward strand.
ATCCTGAGAGTGGGGGAGGTGAGAAGCATAACGAATTCACCCTAGTTAAGGGTCCCCTTCTAGGAGTGCAGGGAGAGAAAGCCACAGCCAGGTTTCAAAGACAGAAAAACCCCAGCTGGAACAGATTTCAGCCAATGACTGATAAAGTAAGAAAGAGGGATTGCAAGCACGAGGACCAAAGCCCTTACTTTAACAAGTGCACTGATTATGCTAATATCAGAAGGCAGGGGGATTACCAACACCTGGGAAAGAAAGAGGTGGGGTTAAGACCCTGGAGGTATAAGCCTGGGTTAGATTATGCAGAGGGGGAGAGACGAGAAGGAGAGCAGCCGGGAGAGCAGATGAGACAGAAGCAGAGAGAAGGAGTGGATTCTTGGAGAAGAGCTGAGCTGCCCAGAGCTGAGAGAGCTGAATTTCCTGCAACAGGTTGGCAACAGAGGTGGGGGCCAGGAAGTGGAGAAGCTTTCAGACCACCAGAGAGGTTGTCAGCTGAGCAGTCTGACCAGGTTGGTGAGTCAGAACCCATGCAGTTGGGAGAACCAGTGTCAGAGTTGGGGGAAGAAGATTGCTTTATGGATTGCTCTCTATGCCAAGCTCTAGACAGGAGGTCTTGAGGAAAAGCTAGCCCTGAAAGAAGTAATTCTCCTTGGAAGTTAACCATATGGCAGAAGCAGCATGGAGGTAAATTCCTGTCTGTTTTAAAAGGGAAATTTACTGCAACGTAAGCCTGATCAGGAGGCTCTGATTCATGTTTGTTGGTCAACTGTGTTTGAACTGTGCAACGGCAAGAAAAGCCAAGTTAGCTACTATAAGAGTTTTTGCTTGCTCCTCTCCTATATGAAAAGCCTGCTAAGATTTTTGATAACAGCTTGGAATGTTTGTTTTGTTCTAAGTTTGGTTTCACGTAGAAATGCAGCCTAGAGAGGTAGGGCCTGAATTTTTCTTTATGCTCTGATTAACAAGGACTAAACAGGAAAGTGGCAGCCTAGTTTCTAAAGGCAATTGCTTCTGCAAGTAAGAGGACTTTAAAAAGCCATTTCTGAGTTCTTTTGGTTTGTTTGCCATTATTTGCTGTACCTTAAGCAAATCCTACAGTTGTAATCCTGTAAATGATACCTTGAATCTGCTATGTTATGTGTTATGGAAATAAACTTTCTGTTCAAGCCTTACCATCGGTTACCTCAACTACAAACCTTCTACTTAAAGCACCAACATATTTTTAGCAGTACTACACTTCCCAGAAACCAACACGAAGAAATAGGCTGCTAGGAGCTGATAGAAGAAGGAAGCCTCAACCACCACGCCCCTCGACCACTAGAGGCAAGTGGCTTCGGGTGTTGTGCTTGTGACACTATGTTTCTAATGTGGACAAGAGCAAAGTTATGCACCTAGGAAAGAACAACCCAAACTATGGTTACACAATGCAAGGTTCCACATTAGGAACCACCACCCAGGAAAAAGATTTAGGCGTCATCATGGATAACATGTTAAAACCCTTTACCCAGTGTGCAGTGGCAGCCAAGAAAGCAAATAGAATGCTAGGTATCATAAGGAATGGAAAATAAAACAAAGGATATTATAATGTCTCTGTATCATTCCATGGTGCAACCGCACCTTGAATATTGTGTGCAATTCTGGTCGTTGTATCTTAAAAAGGACATAGCATTATTAGAAAAGGTACAGAGAAGTGCCACCAAAATGGTAAAGGGGATGGAAGGATACCCCTATAAAGAGAGGATAAAATGGTTAGGGCTTTTCAACCTGGAAAAGAGACGGCTAAGGGGAGATATGATAGAGGTCTATAAATTAATGAAAGGAGTGGAATGGATAAACGTAGATTGGTTGTTTACATCATCAGAATATAGAAATACTAGGGGACATGCAATGAAGCTACAGAGTAACTTATTTAAGACTAAATAGAGAAAATATTTTTTCACGCAACGTGTAATCAAACTCTGGAATTTGTTACTGGAGGAATATAGTAAAAGCTGTTAGTGTAGCTGGGTTTAAAAAAGGTTTGGACAAGTTTCTGAAGGAAAGGTCCATACACCATTATTAAAAGGGACCCGGGATATCACTGCTTGATCCAATACAAGCATTGTGGAACCTGTGTCTTTTGAGGAAACTGCTAGGTACTTGTGACCTAGATTGGCCACTGTTGGAAACAGGATACTGGGCTTGATGGACCTTGGTCTAACCCAGTATGGTATATCTTAAGTTCTTATATTAAAAGCTGAATAAAGATTAAGATAAGAAAGAAAGACTTGACGCTTCTCTCAACCCACATGTATAAGAGAGGAAAGCAGCCTCCTCAGCTTTCTATCAAATCTATAGAGCTTATAACAGTAGTATAACATTGCTTTCCAGGCTTCTTCATAAACAAATTGTTTAATTCTGTCTGCAGAACCATAACAGCTGCTCTTCCCTTAACTGTGGGATGTGTAGCATACCGACAATGCTCAACACAGAGCCGTCTCTCTCTGTTTTGCAAAGTCTCTCGATTTTTTAATCATGTAACCTATAATTTCTCCCCATAGTACTGTGGTAGGTTATGGCCTATATAATAGCCTGTACATGTATGAACCTGCAAGCTAGGCCGGAGTCCCCACCCCCACTACTAGAAATAGTAGTGCCGAGAAAGACCAAAGTCAGTGAAGGCTGAGGATCTGCCTTAAACCGCTCTAAACTGCTTTTGATAAGTTTGTATTAATCCTTTATTTCATACTTTTATGCTGATGCAATGACCTTGCAGCAGGAATGTATTATGTCTAGAAACTGAGCCTGTGTTAGCATAGCCTGAAAAGGGGGAACAGGGCCCAGTGAGGGTCCCCGATTGGATAGGTGCAGGGGGCGTTGGGACCAATAGAAAGTCTGCCTGTATCAAACTGTGAAGCTTGTATATAAGGAAGTTGTTCCTGTTCGCCATTGCTCAGTCCTTTGATGCTTGGGCCTTGTGCACAATAAATTGGTTTGTATCCTTGAACTGACTCTGGGTATTATTTATTGCATGCTATCAGTGCTGCCACATGTCTTGGTTCCCTGACCGGGAAGTGTGAGTAGTGTGATGGTATGCCAGTGAATATACCACTCAAAAGCGAATTAGAATAAATAAATCTCTTTATACTTTCACACCACTGTTAACAGGTCTCAGATTCATGTAACACTCATCTCTGGACTAACGTCCGATAGTTTTTTGCTATGATTAACATCAACGACCCCAGTGTGTTTTTTTCACTATTGAGATTTGACTTTATATGGTGCATTAACTTAACTTAAAGGGCATCACCCAATGTGTTGACCGGTGAAACGGATTCCGACGCTCTAATCAGGTGCCATTACGGCATTTCAAAAAAGACTTTCTTCAGGAGATCCTTCCCCATGCTATAAAAAACACACAAACGAAAACCTTAAAATCTAATACTAAAAGCGCCATAATGCTATTCACTCACAAAGTGCATAAAAACTCTAACTCACTTTTAGAGATGCTGCCCACGTCCTCTCTCATTCAATGGTAGCTCCAGGCTCCAAAAGACGCCGCGCATGCGGGCTGGAATTCCCTACCGTAATATGAACCCCTCTACCTGATATTCCAATGTGATACAGCTGTTCAAACCCTCACTAGGGCTCCATACGGTTAGTTTCGCTTGTCAGCGCCGACTCTCTCGCTCGCATCTCAGTACTTCTTCCTATCAACTAACCCCTACTAAGACGTGCCTGTTCACCTAAAATCCCATCCGCCTTTATCTTAAACTGTCCTGTAGAATGCATGTATCTCTCAATATTAGCCCTGGATTCTACTTTACAAAACATCAAAAGGACAACCCTACTAATATTGATTAGCTATTATACTTCCCCAATCTTATTAAAAAAGTACTCCTGTCACCTCTCTTTTATCCTAACTGAAAACTCAAGTACATACTTGCCAATCAATGGCTAGATTTAACCCGCCCGGGCTCACTGTAATTAGTCGGTGTATCCAACGCTGTTCCCTCATCAAGAGAGTCTCATCTAAAGTTCTACCCCCTTCAGGCTTAATTATCTGTTGTATGGCAAAGCACCTTAACTGCTCAAAGGTATGTCCCTGTGCCAAACAATGTGGCACTATCGGTGCTTCCAGTCTACGACACCTCAAACGACTTCTATGTTCCCTCAATCTGATTCGCAAGGGGCGTGAAGTCTTGCCGATATACATCAAGCCACAAGGGCATAGAATACTATACACTACTGCCTCCGAAGTACACGTTGTGCTAGTTCGGAGAGTAAAATTAACACCATGATATTGAAACTGTACCAGTTCTAACATGACCGGGCAGACATCGCAATCCCCACATGTTTTGTGGCCTCCTTCTACTAAAATGGGATTTAATCGTGGAAGCACTGTGGGACTGAGATATTCTTTTAAATTTTTCCCTCTCTTCCAAACACATCTAATGCGTTTATCTCTCAAACCTGGAACCACCTTCAGCACATTTCGATGTTTATAAAAACGTTTTTGTATATAGTAACTCATAGGTGAGTACGTTGTTATTAAATTAACTGTGTCCACATCCTTCTTCATCCTAGCTGGCAGACCCATTTTCAATAACCCCGGTCTATGGTTGTATAATGCCCTTCGGTAGGCTTGCTGGATTACTGACCTGGGATATCCCCTTTCCTCAAAATCTTTCTTAAATACAGTGAGCCCGGGCGGGTTAAATCTAGCCATTGATTGGCAAGTATGTACTTGAGTTTTCAGTTAGGATAAAAGAGAGGTGACAGGAGTACTTTTTTAATAAGATTGGGGAAGTATAATAGCTAATCAATATTAGTAGGGTTGTCCTTTTGATGTTTTGTAAAGTAGAATCCAGGGGTAATATTGAGAGATACATGCATTCTACAGGACAGTTTAAGATAAAGGCGGATGGGATTTTAGGTGAACAGGCATGTCTTAGTAGGGGTTAGTTGATAGGAAGAAGTACTGAGATGCGAGCGAGAGAGTCGGCGCTGACAAGCGAAACTAACCGTATGGAGCCCTAGTGAGGGTTTGAACAGCTGTATCACATTGGAATATCAGGTAGAGGGGTTCATATTACGGTAGGGAATTCCAGCCCGCATGCGCGGCATCTTTTGGAGCCTGGAGCTACCATTGAATGAGAGAGGACGTGGGCAGCATCTCTAAAAGTGAGTTAGAGTTTTTATGTACTTTGTGAGTGAATAGCATTATGGCGCTTTTAGTATTAGATTTTAAGGTTTTCGTTTGTGTGGTTTTTATAGCATGGGGAAGGATCTCCTGAAGAAAGTCTTTTTCGAAACACCGTAATGGCGCCTGATTAGAGCGTCAGGATCCGTTTCACCAGTCAACACATTGGGTGATGCCCTTTAAGTTAAGTTAATGCACCATATAAAGTCAAATCTCAATAGTGAAAAAAACACACTGGGGTCGTTGATGTTAATCACAGCACAAAACTATCGGACGTTAGTCCAGAGATGAGTGCTACGTGAATCTGAGACCTGTTAACAGTGGTGTGAAAGTATAAAGAGATTTATTTATTCTAATTCGCTTTTGAGTTGTAATTGAACGTAATTTCTATAGAAGAAACTTCAGTACGCGTTCATAAAAAAGACCATATAGTTAGTGAATATACCACAACTTCTCGCCTCTAGAGGTTTTGTCCAGCCTGGAGCCGCCCCTGACTGATTGCAGGAGGGCCTTCGGCACCACCCATCCTCTTGTATCGGGGAGGGCTCCTCCTTGCCTCCGCTGGTGGCTGGTTCCGGCCGGCCTACACCTCGAACCTGAGGGGAGTCCAGGATCCAACCCATGATCCGGTGAGTAGAACTGTTCTGCTAATCAGTCAGTCTGTGAGTCAGTCGGGATTCTGGAATAGCGCTTGAGAGTCTGATCCCTCTCGGGGCGGTCCTAGTAAGTCTCAGAAGTCTTAAAGGTATAAGCAGAGACTGAACCCACCAACCCCTCAGTCCGTCAGGTTTTATTGGGATTTATTCTGTTTATTGGGATTTATTTACGTTGGGATTTAATTCTGTCTTGAATGTCTGCGTGTGTGAATGAGGTCTTGAATACAGACCAAGCGAGGTGCTGGCTCCTGACTAGTGCATTGCCAGGTCACGAGAAAGGAGAAAGTGTTTGGTGTTTGTCCTTCGTGTTTACCGATTAGGGAATAGTATTAAAGAAACAACTCAGGGGTCACTTCTACAAAGACAGCTGTCTCACTGAGCGTGTGTCTCTCTCTTGCAAGAGTGAGGGGGGGCGTGTCTTTCACACAGCCCGGAGAAAGACAGGAAGAAAGGAATGCCTGGGGAAGGAATGTATCCTTTACTTAACGCTTTGGAGGTTTCAATTATTCTACGCTCTGCAGCTGGGTTAATTTGTGCTTATTTCAGGAAAATTGTACCTGTTTTATTCAATATGTTCTAATAGTGCTGTTCCTTCTGCTATGGTCATGTATTATGTAACATTTGATAGGAATGATAGAGAAATTAATGAAACTGCTTTTGTTTTCCCTTTGACCTACGAAGTTAAGAGCCCTGACAGGACAATGACGTGTTAGTGTTAGTGTTTACAGTGTCTAGTAATTTACAGCTGCTTTGAAAGCCAGGAGAGTGACCTACTGTTTATCTTGTTAAGATACTGCCTGTCTTTCCCGAACTGTAAGATGTGTTGGTGTCCAGAGAAAGAATGTACTGTGTTTTGTAAGGTCTTTTAAAATCTCAGTTTTAGAAGTACAGTCTTAGTTTAAAGCTTTGAAATAGGTTTAGACAGTTGTTAATTAGAATGAGCACACGCATCCATTATGCTTAGTCCACAGGGGAATGCAGCCCGCCCCCTCTGTACGTCATCATGTGGGGGAAGGGGTGGGAGTCCGCGCAGATTCTGTTGAAATGTATGTATAGCAAGGGCTTGCTGGAGTCTACTGACTTAAGATGTCTCTGTCCCGATTAGAAATGCTCTGTGAAAGGCTAATGTTATTGTAGTTTCCCGTGTTCATCTGATTGTAGGAAAAATGTTCCCCGATCAATTCCTGGTTAATTGTTTATGAAGTGTGTATTTATCCTCCTGGATACAGCGCTGCCATGAGGAACTCACCTTTCATACTACTGATTTTACTGAACTGAAAGCTGCATTATGCCTCCTACACTGAGAAACCATAGGAGTTGATTGAACTAATGAACAGTCTTGATGGCCCCAAGTGGAATCCAAATAGCGCAGGCAGCCCTCACTATATACTCCATGTGATCCAGCAGCCCAGGAGAATTTGCGTATGGTAAATGCAGTTTTTGTCAGTCAGTCCCAGAGAGATATAAACCAGACATTGCAGAAACTGGATGGATTTGCAGGCATGAATACAGCACAGTTAATTGAAGTTGTTCAGAAAGTATGTGAATCGTAAGAATGGATGTGAATGCAAAATAGAAAAGAAAGCAGATCTTCTTGCAGCTGCTTTGGTTGAACGATGTGGAGGAGATTTTCCTAATTGAAAGAGCAGAGGAAAGTGGAAGGAGTCGTGAAAATGATTAGTCCCCTCTGGGTGCGAATCAGTGCGCCCATTGCAGAAAAGAAGAACATTAGAGAAGTGAATGCCCGCATTTTGACTGACTCCACCCCCAGGAGGGGAGGAGGGAGCATTTGGAGAACAGGAGGTTGATTTTGTTGATTTTAGAGTCATGAAAGAAGAAACCGAGCACAGTGTTCCAGCAAGAGAGGGAAGCAGCTATAGAGTGAGTGGCAGCCGAAGAGGGCTACAGCATGGATGAAGACTAGGCCAGACCGGACTCCAAGTTTCCCTGGGCCCCCAGGAGCCTATGGTCAGTCTGAAAATAGGGGACCAATATATTTTATTTATTTATTTTTATTTAACAGTATTTTTAAACCGCCTTATCTTATTAATCAAGGTGGTATCACAGCAAACAATCGGGTAAAGTGAGTGTGTTAATCATGCAGTGAGGGTGCAATTTAATTGAGTGTGTGTTGTATCGTGTGCTAGATTGGGGTGAGCTATGTACAAGGTGTGGCGTGTTGCGTGCTAGAATGGTTTGAGCTATGTACAGTGTGGGCTATATACAGTGGTGCTGTAAAACATTATCTTTCAGACGGCAATATGTGCTGTTATACATTCTCTTAGGTTATGTGATGTGTCCATAGTGTTCTATGAACAGCATGGTTTTTAGCTGTTTTCTAAAGTCTTTGAGGTCTGTAGTTGTCCTCAAGTCGTCTGGTAGTTTGTTCCATATAGTTGGAGCAGCCATGGAGAGAGCTCTGTCTGTTGTGTCCTTGCGTGTGTGTTTGAATTCACCTGGGGTGCTGACTCGGTTGCGTGTTTGTTTTCTTCTAGGACGAGTGCTGTTGTCTGGTTGAATGAGGGTGTGTAGGCTGTTGGCTGATGTGTGCTGATTTATCTTAAATAGGTTTATGATAGTTTTGTATCTGATGCGTGCACCGATTGGGAGCCAGTGTAAGTCCTTTAAGGTGGGTGTGATGTGGTCCTGTCTTGCAGTACCGGATATTATTCGTGCTGCAGTGTTTTGTGCTAGCTGGAGTGGTTTGAGGGCTTGTTTCGGTAGTCCCAAGTATATCGGATTGCAGAAGTCCAGTATTGGGGTTATCAGTGCTTGGAGGACGGTACGAAAGTGTTCTGGGGCAAGGAGTGGTTTCAGTCTCCTGATGATTCGCATCTTGTAGTAGACTTTTTGTATTGTTTTGTCTATGTGTGGCTTGAGGTTTAGATTATTGTCCAGAGTAACTCCAAGGTATCTCACTTCTGATTTTATTGGAATAGTAGTGTTTTGTATCTTGATGTTTGGCGGGTGTATGAAGCTTTGGTTCCGAGTGATTATTAGAGCTTCAGTCTTGTTGTAGTTTATTGCGAGGTTGTTGTTTTGACACCAGCTCGTCATTTGGGTAAGGCAGTCTGTTATCTTGGAGAAATCCGGGTTGTCGATTTCTATCGGGGTGTATATCATGATGTCGTCTGCATATATTGTGTATTGAATGTTGTTTTCTTTCATGATGTCGCATATCGGTTGGATGTAGATGTTAAATAGGAGAGCTGAAAGTGCGGATCCTTGAGGTACTCCTTGACGGACATTTATGGGTCGGGAGGTGTTGTGTCCCACCTTGACCTGTAGCTGTCTTTCGGTTAGGTATGAGTGGAACCATTTCAAAGTGATACCGTGTATACCAGTGTTCTTTAGTCTTTCCAGGAGCGTGTTGTGGTCCACTGTGTCGAAGGCTGAGGAGATGTCGATGAAGATCATTATGATTCCCTTCCTGTTGTTGTCAATTATTCTTAGGATGCTGTCGAAGAGGTAGATCAGTAGCGTTTCGACTCCGTGGTTGGGACGAAAGCCGTGTTGGTTGTCGTCGAGTGTTTCATGTTTGTCGATGTGTTCCTGGAGTTGTAGTTGTACCGTTTTTTCGATGATTTTTGCCAGGAAGGGTATGCTGGAGATCGGTCGGTATGCTGCTGGATCCTTTTTGTCGAGGGTTGTTTTCTTTGTTATTGGTCTTACTGAGGCAAGCTTTAGTTGCTTTGGCATGAGTCCTTGAGTGAGTGAGTTGTGTACTATTTGATGTATGGTGTGAATGAAGTTTGATTTGGTGGCTTTGACCCATGATACTGGGCATGGGTCTGTAGGAGCAGTGCTTGTGTTGATTGTAGAGATGATGTGGGATATCTGCTCTGTTGAGGGTGAGTAGAATGTGCCCCAGGTTTTGGTGTGTATGTCTGTCCTGGTGGTCCCACTGGGTGTTGTACGCTCTGTGGAGTGGAATTTGTCTTTGATGTGGTCGGCGAATTCCTGTGGGTCCACTTGTACTTCCCCTTCTGTTGTTTGCTCTTTTGTGAGGATCTTGACTATTTCAAAGAGCTCTCTGGGCTTGTTGATGGAAGTATTTATCAAGTTTGTGTGGAATTCCCTCTTTGATTGGTTGATGCATTCATTGTATTGTTTTTGTTTTGTTAGGTAGAGATGTTGGTTGGCTACTGTTTTGTTTTTTCTCCATCTCCGTTCAATCTTATTTATTTATTTATTTATTTATTTACATCTCTTATATACCGCACTATTTGCGATCAGCGCGGTTTACATAGAACAAACAATATCCGACAATAAACAAGAGTCAGGTCATCTTCCTGAGCTCCCTCTTTTCCTGTCGTATTTTTGCTGAGTACCAAGGTCTGTTTTGTCTCCTGTTGTGTTGGTGTTTCTCGTGCCCTCCACCGGATGGTTTGGCGGCGTTAGCTAAGATGCTGTTCCATCTGGAAACTTGTTCCTCCAGGTCATCTGTAAGAATGTTCAGGTGTTGTGTTGTGTTCTGTATGAATTCGTCCCTGTCGAAATTCTTGAATCGTCTTTGTGTGTGTGAGTTGTTTGTTCTTTCGTTTGTCTGGTCCTCTTGAGATCGTAGCTTTGTCTCAATTAAGTAATGGTCAGACCATGGCACTGGGGTAATGGTGGGTGGAGAGATTAGGTCTCTTGAAGTTAGGTAATTGGATGCGAAGATGAGGTCTGGAGAAGATCCATGTCTGTGCGTTGGAGCATTGATTATCTGTGTGAATTGAAGTGAGGTCATTGCTTGCAGGAAGGCCTCTGCGTCTTTGGCATTGGTGGACTTGAGGTTGAAGTCTCCAATCAGTAGTGCTGGTTTGTTGTTTGTTGTTATGGCACAGGCTTCTTCGAGTATGAAGGCTAATTCGTCGGGTGGAGCTCTGGGTGCTCTGTAGGTTAGGCAGATTGCAATGTTTTTGTTTTTGATGCTGATTGTGTTACATTGCTGAGTATTGGAGAAGCTATGTGTCTTGAATTTTAGTTTTGTCTTTGCTATTATTAGGACTCCTCCTCCACGCTTGTGGGTTCGTGGGCAGTTGTACGCTGAGTAGTTGTCCGGTACTAGTTGGTTGAGTAGTACATTGTCGGTAGGGTTGAGCCATGTCTCTGTGAAGCATATTATGTCAGGCTGTCGCTCCTCTATGTGGTCTACAAGAGTGTGTATCTTGTTGCATACTGATCTGGCGTTTATGAGCTCAATCGTTGTTACCTTTGTTGAATAGGTTGCTGTTACATGTGCTTCCTTTGTGCAGGATTGGGAGTTTGATTTGTGTCTGTTTGGTCTTTTTGTCTGGGCAGTTCTGAGTGTTTCTTTGTGTGTGCGCTGTGTTTGTAAATATGGCAATGCTGTTGGTGGGTACCGCGTTGTGTTTGCTTGTGGGTAGTGTAGGTGTGTGGTTGGTGGGAGGAGTTGTGTGACGAGTAGGTAGAGTGGGAGGAAGTATGTGACGTGCATTTTGGTCTTTTGTGATGTTCTGTTAGGGTGATGCCTTTTTTCTTAAGTCTTCGTCTGTTGCTTGCTTTGCTGTTGTTTTTCCTCTGGTGTTCTGTTGTATGTGTGGCTGTGATTCTCCCTTTGTGCTCACTCTTGCCGTGCTGTTCCTTGTACGGCCTTGAGTCTGCCCCGATTGGGCAGCACTCTGCCGCTGTCTGGCTGTGCCCTTGTTGCCGCTCCAATCCCCCGATTGGGGAGAGCTAGACTTGGAGCAGGGGCCTGTCCCCGTGGAAGGGGAGCCTGTCCCCGTGGAGGGGGAGCCTGTCCCCGTGGAAGGGGAGCCTGTCCCCGTGGAAGTGGAGCCTGTCCCCGTGGAGGGGGAGCCTGTCCCCGTGGAAGGGGAGCCTGTCCCTGTGGAGGGGGAGCCTGTCCCCGTGGAAGGGGAGCCTGTCCCCGTGGAGGGGGAGCCTGTCCCCGTGGAAGGGGAGCCTGTCCCCGTGGAGGGGGAGCCTGTCCCCGTGGAAGGGGAGCCTGTCCCCGTGGAGGGGGAGCCTGTCCCCGTGGAAGGGGAGCCTGTCCCCGTGGAAGGGGAGCCTGTCCCCGTGGAGGGGGAGCCTGTCCCCGTGGAAGGGGAGCCTGTCCCCGTGGAGGGAGATCCGGATCCGTTGGGGTGTGGGTAGTTGAAGAGACCGTCTGGTGGAAGGACGTGTGTGGTGTGTAGTGAGGGTTCTACTTGCGGTTTTGACGTCCTTTTCCTCGGTCTAGACCTTTGTTGGGTTCTGCTGCGATGTTGTTGGTGTAGCTGTTTCGTTTTGTTGTTGCCTTCTGCTCGCCTTCGTGCCGCGCCTAAGGGCCACGCCAAAGGGCCCTCTTGCGAGGCCCTCAGGCGCGGGCCCGCAAGGCGCGGGCGCACCCGGCAGGGACGCCGCTTTTAGCTGCTGCCGGCTTCTGCTGTTCCCGCTCCCACTGCCCCGGATTGGGCAGGAGCCGAGAAGGGAGGAGCTGGTGTGTCCCGGCAGTAGCGGCGTCTCTGCAAGCAGGGACGCCGCTTTTAGCTGCTGCCGGCTTCTGCTGTTCCCGCTCCCACTGCCCCGGATTGGGCAGGAGCCGAGAAGGGAGGAGCTGGTGTGTCCCGGCAGTAGCGGCGTCTCTGCAAGCAGGGACGCCGCTTTTAGCTGCTGCCGGCTTCTGCTGTTCCCGCTCCCACTGCCCCGGATTGGGCAGGAGCCGAGAAGGGAGGAGCTGGTGTGTCCCGGCAGTAGCGGCGTCTCTGCAAGCAGGGACGCCGCTTTTAGCTGCTGCCGGCTTCTGCTGTTCCCGCTCCCACTGCCCCGGATTGGGCAGGAGCCGAGAAGGGAGGAGCAGGTGTGTCCTGGACTTTATGGGGGATATAGGAGAAAAATACTAAAGCCAGTAGCCCCTTTGTCTTCTCGATGCATCATCATTGTCAGAGCCACTGGGAACAGGGCCACCAAGCCATTCCTGCAGAACCGCATGTGTGAACTAGGGGGACAGAAAATAGCGCACCAGTTCCTGTATATGCCTGAATGCCCTTTTCCACTTTTGGGCCGAGATATGCTTGCTAAGCTTCAGGCACAGATATCCTTTGCTGAAAGGGGAGAAATGCAAATGACTGTGAACCCAAAGCCTGCTGGATTGATGGTGCTAACTGTTCCCCGAGAAGGAGAGTAGCGGTTCTATAGTGCATCTCCAATCAAGCCAGCTAGTTCCTGTATACCCACCAACCTTATATCCCAACCTGGAGTATGGGCAGAAGATGATCCACCTGGCCTAGCGAAAAACATAGCCCCTGTCATTGTCACCCTCAAGCCAGGAGCAGAACCAGTGCATGTGAAGCAGAATCCTCTTTCTCGACCAGCTATTGAAGGTATCCACTGCCATCTGATGAAACTGCAGTATGGACGTCTCAAGGAGTGCCCCCCTTCTCCCAGTTAAGTAAACCTGGGACAGGGGATTACTGCCCAGTACAAGATCTAAGGCGGATAAAGGATGCAGTTGAGACCATACACCCAGTGGTACCAAATCCTTATATTCTCTTGGGACTGATCCCCGCTGAGGCTACTCATTTTACCGTCCTGGACCTGAAAGATGCCTTTTTCTGTGTACACCTAGCCCCCACCAGTCAACTTTTGTTTGCTTTTGAATGGCAAGACCCCACAACAGGAAGGCGGGGCCAACTCACCTGGACTAGATTACTTCAAGGATTCAAGAATTCGCCTACTTTCTTCAGTGCTATTTTAAATCAAGATCTTTCAAGCTACTATGTGAACCCAGGAGAAAGGGTTCTTCTCCAGTATGTGGACAACTTGCTCATAGCCACCAACTCAGAAAGTGAATGTCTATAAGCCACCAGTGAACTCATGCACCTTTTATGAAGCTGGATACACAGTCTCAAGAGCCAAAGCGCGACTATGTCAAACAAGTTAAATATCTGGGATTCCAGTTGTCCAGCGGAATTAGACGCCTGGGACCAGAACGCAAAGAAGCTGTATGCAGTATTCCTACTCCAACCACCAGGAGGCAAGTGAGAGCCTTCTTGGGTGCCGCAGGGTACTGTCGTATATGGATCCCCAATTTTGCGCTGCTAGCAAAACCCTTGTATCAAGCCATCAAAGGAATGGAAAAGTCTCCATTGGAATGGGGACTTGCATAGGATGCAGCCTTTCGATCTTTGAAAAACCGCTCTGATGTGATGTTATCACCAGCTCTGGGTCTACCAGATGTCCAGAAAACCGTTCAGTCTCTATGTCCATGAGTCACAAGGAAATGTTCTAGGAGTGTTGACTCAATCTCTTGGTTTTGGCAACGGCCAGTAGCCTATCTGTCAAAACAATTGTAGTTGCAAAAGGCTGGCCCCCTTGTTTGAGAGCTGTTGCAGCTACAGCCCTCCTAGTGAGCAAAGCTGACAAGCTCACCCCGGGACAAAATCTTCAAGTTACTATACCGCACTTTGTTCTAACCATTATGAAACACAAAGGAAACTTCTAGCTAATTCACGAATGTTGAGGTATCGGAGTATGCTGTGTGAAAACCCCCAGATACAATTGACGGTCAGTCAAGCTCTGAATCCTGCTACATTGTTACCATTTGGTCTTGACCCCCCGGTTCATGACTGTTTAGAAACTATGAACACTATATTCTCAAGTCACCCTGATTCGACTGATGTTCCTTTGGAGAACCCTGGACGGACTTTCTTTGTAGATGGAAGCAGCCCTGTCATCATTAATGAACATTGTTGTGCCGGATATGCGGTGGTGACCCTTGGTCTGGTAGTTGAATCCACAGCTCTGGCCCCAGAAGCTGCAGCACAGAAAGCTGAACTGATAGCCCTTACTAGAGCACTAACAATAGGGAAAGTGTACACAGATTCCAAGTATGCCCTTACAACCTTGCACATGGGGCCCTGTACAAAGAATGAGGGTTGATAACCTCAGGAAGCAAGTCCATTAAGTATGATCCTGAGATATTAACATTATCAGATGCATATTGCCTACAGACCTCAGGATTTAGGAACAATAGAACGTATGAATGGAACCCTGAAATCTCAGTTATCTAACTTTGCCGAGAAGTTCACCTGAAGTAGCCCCAGTTCTGAGTTCTTCCTATAGCCCTTCTCATGATATGTTTAGCCCCTACTATGTCTTTAGGAGTTTCCCCTTTTGAGATTCTCTATAGGCGACCCCCGCCTATGGTACAAGGAACAAAAGGCGATATGTAACAGATTGGATCTGAAATTACTAGGCAAGAACTATTGGTTTTAAGTTCTGTTTTGTAGAGTCATCAGCTGCCCATCAACCTCTACATCCTCTCAAGCCTGGGGTCTCAGTGTGGATCACAGAGTGGAGAAGGACACCGCATTGGAAGGGACCTTAATACCCTAACAGCAGTTAAAGTTGCAGAGCTTGAACCTTGGATCCATCACAGTCGAGTAAAGCCAGCAGCCGCTCCTGAACATGGTCATTGAACTTCCGTAAATGACCCTGAAACTCCATTGCGGCTCACTTTGCGGCGACAACCACTACTGTAAGAACTGTAAGAGACTAAGATTCTACAACCCTACTCCTGTCACACGTCGTGGGAGCCAGGGTGCAGTGGAAGCCGTGGGAGAAAGACAACCCTGGGGTCCCTTGGAATGACTTTTGCCTTACTCTTCCCCCTTGTGCAGCCTGCATTACTACAACTCAGACTGGAATAAAGATTACTTGTCTAAGCCAGAGGTTTTATAATGCCACCACTAGAAAGACGTCCTGGTGGTCAGGTGTAAATGCTCCTGAACAATGTTTAGCACTAGATTATTTGTTAGCAGCTGAAGGTGGAGTGTATGGAAAATTGAATTTAACTAACCGTTGTTTGCAGATTGATAATGAAGGCCAAGTTGTCGAAGACATAGCCGAACAGATGTGGAGACAAGCCTATGTACCAGACCAGAAATGGCATAGACTGGAGCTTGATGGATGGGTTGGTGCCATGTTTTCAGGACTGGGTGGCCTGAAAACTCTTGCGTTAGTGGTATTATTAATATTGGCTGTGTGCCTGTTTCTCCCATGTCTCCTACCCCTTTGCTTACGCACTATGACCTCAGTTATTGATAGCACTGTGAAGCGGCAGACAGCAACTAAAGTGTTGGCTATGTGGCAATATTACCCTATATACCCCAAGATGATGCTGTTACACAAGTATAATATGTGATTTAATTCCCACCCTTTCTAATTTGCGGGTGAAAATAATCAAAGGGGGGAATGTGGTAGGCTATGGCCTATATCAGCGATGGCGAACCTATGGCACGCGTGCCAGCTGTGGCACACGAAGGCCTTGCAGCTGGCACGCGGGAAGGTCCGCAATCGAAAAAAAAAACAAAAACCCTGTCTGCTGCCGCTGTCGGGGCCGCCGCGGCAGAATCGAGCGTGCCGCGGGGCCCCCCTGTACCCGGCAGATCCTGCCCTCCCCGTAGCAGCTCTCTCTTTGGAGCTACAGTCAGACGCGCCGGCTTGCAGAGCGCGAAGGGAAGAGTTTCCCTTTCGCGACTCCGTTAAGCCCGCAGGGGCTGATGGGAACTTCCCATCAGCCCCCGCGGGCTTAACAGAGCAGCGAGGGAACTCTTCCCTCGCGCTCTGCAAGCCGGCGCGTCTGACTGCAGCTCCAAAGAGAGAGCTGCTACGGGGAGGGCAGGCTCTGCCGGGTGGGTACAGGGGGGCCCCGCGGCACGCTCGATTCTGCCGCGGCGGCCCCGACAGCGGCAGTAGACAGGTTTTCTTTCTTTTTTTAATTTTCCCTGGGCTGGGCTGGGCTGGGGGTGGGGGTTAGGAGTGGTGATGGGCTGGGCTGGGCTGGGCTGGGGGGGGGTTAGGAGTGGTGATGGGCTGGAGGAGGGGGGGGGTTAGGAGTGGTGATGGGCTGGGCTGGGCTGGGCTGGGGGGGGTTAGGAGTGGTGATGGGCTGGGCTGGGGGGGTTAGGAGTGGTGATGGGCTGGGCTGGGGGGGGTTAGGAGTGGTGATGGGCTGGGCTGGGCTGGGGGGTTTAGGAGTAGTGATGGGCTGGGCTTTGCTTGGCTGGTGGGGTGTTTGGAGTAGTGATGGGGTGGGGGGGGTTAGGAGTGGGGATGGGCACTGGGCTGGGGGGGTTAGGAGTGGTGATGGACACTGGGCTGGCTGGGGGGGTTAGGATTGTTGATGGGCCCTGGGCTGGCTGGGTGGGTTAGGAGTGGTGATGGGCGCTGGGCTGGGGGGGTTAGGAGTGGTGATGGGCGCTGGGGGGTTAGGAGTGGTGATAGGCGCTGGGGGGGCTTAAACTAAAAATTGAGTGATGGGGGATTAGGACTGGGAGTGGGCTGATGGGGAGGTTAGGACTGGAAATGGGCTGGTGGGATTAGGACTGGGAGTGGGCTATGGGGGGCTAGGACTGGTAATGGGTTGGGGGGGTTGCTAGGACTGGAAATGGGCTGAGTGGAAGGGGGCTTGAACTGCAAATAGCTGTTGGGGATGGGGCTTGGAATGGAAATGGGCTGAGGGGAAGTGGGGGGCTTGAACTGCAAATAGCTGATGGGGACGGGGCTTGGAATGGAAATGAGCTGAGGGGAAGTGGGGGGCTTGAAGAAGGGAATGGATGCTGGGTGAGACTGGAACTAGAAGGGAGCTGATGTTGGAGGAGGATTAGAATGGGATGGGGCTGGGAGAGTAAAATGGAGAGGGGAAAAATATTTTGTGTAGGAGGGATGAAAAATCTACAATTGGCCAGGTATTGGGAGAGTAATTGGGGATTGAGGATGGAGGGGTAAAATTTGTGTGGATGAAATAGGAATGAGGAAAGAGCAAAAGGAGAAAGATTAGTATGTTAAAGCAGATGTAGAGAGAGAGAGAATGGAAAAAAACTAGAAGAGAGAAGAAAGGACAAATGGACAGCAGACGATGGAGAGTTAGCAGAAAACATGAAGAAACCAGAAGAAAATGGCTGGACCAATTGCAACTGAAAAAAAATGCGCAAAAGGTAGAAAGATATCTCTTTATTTTGAATTCATTAACTGGAATATGTCAGCTCTGGGAAATGTGCATCATTAACATCTGCGCTTTGTTTGGTACAAGAGGAAATTCCTATTTGACGTTGCCACTTGTTCTCTTTCCCCAGTATTCACTGAAATGTATTGGTTTAATATTTGCAGTGTTGCCTTTTGATAGGTAGGGTATGGTGCTTTGTGAGTCCTGGTAATGCTGTCAGGATACGGCGGGTTTGCTATGGGTTCTAAATGGGCAGCGTTTGTAGTAGTTCCTAATGTGCCTGGCGGTTGGCACTGGATTATAGTAATGTAGAAATCTTTTAGTCTTTCTTTATCCATACACTCATTAAGAGAGACATGTTTACTAAAAGTGAGTGTATGGTAACATTATGCAAATATTTATGCAAATAAGACCACTTATGCAAATGACGTGCTGGCACTTTGAGGAAATTCTTTGGTTTTGTGCGGCAGTTTGGGCACTCGGGCTCAAAAAGGTTAGCCATCACTGGCCTATATTTATTTATTTATTTATTTATTTTATTTATTTATCTATATTTTTCTATACCGCCCCTTCCAGCGATCAAGGGCGGTTTACAAGGAACATTTTAACAATTGTACACAGATGTATACATTTACATTGAACAATCAGATTCAACTATTTACAATGAACGGTTAAGTTTAACTATTTACATTGAACAAAACTTCAACTTCAAGATGTATTAGTAATACAAACAACCATTAAATTATTTACATTGGATATTTACAGTGGTTGTGTTTTGTGTATATTTTGGAATTTATTTCCTTTTATGACGTAAATCGGGGGTGTGTATGGGGTTTCAGACGGGGGGGGGGTGAGTTGTTTAGTTTTGAGCAAGGGGGTTTGTGTGTGTAATACCATGGTTATGGAGGTGTTTTGGGGGTATATGGGATTTCAAAGTGTTCAGTAAAGAGGTAAGTTTTTAGCTCTTTCCTGAACTGATAGAGGTCATTTATGACGCGAAGGTCTATTGGGAGGTCATTCCAGAGCGTAGGGGCAGTGAATGTGAATGCTCTGGAGCTAGTGGTTTTCTTTGTCTTCCTGAAGGCTTTTGGTGTGATAAGGGAGTGGGCTTCGTTTTGTCTGTGTGATCTAGTTTTGTTTGGTGATTGCAGTAGTGTGGATAGGTGTGAGGGGGCTATGTCTTTTATGAGTTTAAAGGTTGTTAGGATAGTTTTGTATCTGATTCGGCTATTGATTGGGAGCCAGTGTAGTTCTAGCAGTATTGGGGTTACGTGGTCTGTTAGACGTGCTTTAGCTATTACTTTTGCACAGATGTTCTGAGCTCTTTGAAGAAGGTATGTGCTTTTTTGAGGGAGGCCTATTAATAGACTGTTGCAGTAGTCAAAGTGGGGGGTGATTAGTGTATTTACTACAGATCTAAAATCTTGAGTTTCTAGGAGTGGCCTTAGGTGCTGAATAGTTTTTAGTTTGTAGTAGATGGTTTTTACGGTTTGTTTTATGTGTGGTAGCATGGTGAGTGTGTGATCTATTATCACACCTAAAACCAAAAACCTTTCCCAACCCATATAATAGCCTGTACATGTATGAGCCTGCAAGCTAGGCCGGAGTCCCCACCCCCACTACTAGAAATAGTAGTGTTGAGAAAGACCAAAGTCAGTGAAGGCTGAGGATCTGCCTTAAACCGCTCTAAACTGCTTTTGATAAGTTTGTATTAATACTTTATTCCATACTTTTATGCTGATGCAATGACCTTGCAGCAGGAATGTATTATGTCTAGAAACTGAGCCTGTGTTAGCATAGCCTGAGAAGGGGGAACAGGGCCCAGTGAGGGTCCCCGATTGGATAGTTGCAGGGGGCGTTGGGACCAATAGAAAGTCTGCCTGTATCAAACTGTGAAGCTTGTATATAAGGAAGTTGTTCCTGTTCGCCATTGCTCAGTCCTTTGATGCTTGGGCCTTGTGCACAATAAATTGGTTTGGATCCTTGAACTGACTCCGGGTATTATTTATTGCATGCTATCAGTGCTGCCACAGTACCACCTTAACAGTCTCACAGAAAAGTGGGGGATTATTCTGATCCTGCTCATTATGTCTCTCATATTCATCCCATTTAGATCTCAAAAACATCTGGAAGGCACCATCAACCATTAAGGCTAATGGAAACTGCCAAAGATAATCCTGATACTCACTCCCCTATCTAACCTCAATCCATACAGATGCATGATCAGAGACTTTGAGTGGACCACACTCTGCCCACTTAATCCAGTCAAAAAGTGCTTCTGCTATCAAAAAATAGTCAATTCTTGACCAAAAGCCATGCAAGAGAGGTGAATATAGTCATATTCCTGGGAATGAAAGGCAAGCCAAGTGTCCAACAAATTATAAGCATCAGAAGAACTAAGTATTCAATGTGTTTGCCATGAAACCCCATTAACTCTACCAGTTAAAATCCCCTCTAAGGACCAACATCGAAGCATCCACTGAGGACAGACACCACACCAGCCCTGCATAGAATTGAGCCTCATAATTATTCAGGGAGACATTCTGAGGCACAAATAGTGGGAATGGACGTCACAACGGGATGTCCATCCCCGCTACTTGTGCTGGCTCCTGCTCCTGTATAGCTTCCCCGCCGGTTGTGAGGGGAAGTTATACGGGGGTGGCACAAGGGCGGAGAGTGGGCGGGCAGTAGGCGGTTGCCGGCCCTTGACGTACAGGGCTGATTCTAATGTCGGCCCTGTATGTCCAGGGCTGGCGAAATGGCCAGCAAGTTATTCCACCCTGGGGGTGGAATAACTTCCCTGGACGTTTCAATTTTGCTGCTCCGGGGGACGGAAGGAGCTGGGGGGGGGGGCAGTGTTAATTCTCTGCAGCCTGACCCTGGTCTTAGGAGGCTGGATTGGGGGTTGGGCTGCGGGGAATTAACATTTTGGGCAGGTGGCCAGCATCGCGGCTTTTAAATGGAGCTGCAGTGCCATGGCAACATTACGCCATGGCACCATGGTTCCATTTAAAAGCCCTGGCTGAGTTAGCCGGGCAGTGCCTGTACATGCAGGATGGGATTGAATCACAGTCCTGGCCTGCATGTACAGGCTTGTTCGCGATTCTGATCCCGCGGGGCTAGACATGCCCAGATGTACAGTCGGGAATGGAATCGGGCCCTCAGTGCATAAATATTCCCAAAAAGAATAGCTCTCCCCCTGAACTTCCCTTCTATGAAAATGAATTGACCAGACAGGTCAGATACAACCCTTTCTGGGGTAAAACCTGCATCCTTATGCACCAACATTACCAAACCAGCCTTACAATCCCCTCAATGAGGCACCAAAAACCTTTCCCAACCCAAAAGAACAACCTGGACCCACTAGACCCCACCTCCCAAAAGAACAACCTGGACCCACTAGACCCCACCTCCTACAGACTAGTTGCAAGCCTTCCCCTTACCACCAAGATAATGGAAAAGATAGTCCAACGTCAGCTTCAAGATCACCTGGACACCAACGACATACTAGACCCTCAACAACATGGATTCCGACCACTACATGGAGTTGAGACCCTTATGACCATTCTAATGAACACCCTCATCATTGGAACCCAAGAGAAACAATCCAGATACATCCTGATCTTTTTAGATATATCAGCGGTCTTTGACACAATCTCCCACGAAATCCTCATAAGCAGACTCCAATCAATTGGAATCAAAGACACTGTACTCCAATGGTTCAGATCCTACTTAACCAACAGACAGCAACGAATACGCACCTTCTCCAAGACCTCAACCCCCTACCAACAACATCAAGGAGTACCCCAAGGGTCCACCTTATCAGCCATGCTGTTCAATATATACCTCCGTCCACTATGCTCAATCATCCGCACCCACAACATCAACTTCCACATATACGCCGACGACATAATGCTCTACGCACCGATTACAACCACCAATCCAAAAAACGACCAGCTATCAGCCTGCTTCAACGACGTAACCAACTGGCTACAAGAGAACAACCTATCCATCAACATGAAGAAAACCGAAGCCCTTATAGTGACAAAAGATCAGGACTTCAAACCACCTACCCACCTCAACATGGGAACCACACAAATCCAAATACAGCCCCAAATAAGGTATCTAGGCGTGATCATTGATCAGGCTCTCACCTTTAAACAACAAATCAGCAAAACCGCTGGAACAATATTCTACAAAGCTAAAACTGTGCAACGTCTCCGATCCCTTCTGGAACCCCACGACTTCAGGACAGTAATGCAAGCGGTAACTCTACCTCATCTGGATTTCTGCAACATAATCTACCATGGATTACCCGCCTCACACACCATCCCCCTCCGAACTGCCTTAAATACCACAGCAAGGATTATTCAGAATGCGAAAAAACGGGATCACATCACCCCGATCCTAAGAGACCTCCACTTCCTGCCAATTCCAGCAAGAGTAAAGTACAAAGCGATCCTACTCATCCACAAGACTATCCACCAAACGCGGAACACCTCACTCCACCACCTTCTGCCTCGCCCATCTCACAACAGATCAACCAGACAATCCTCCAATAACTCCATTGTCGTCCCCCACAAAAGAACCAAATCCACACAATGGACCTGCAACAGAGCCTTCGAACTCTATGCCCCATCCCTCTGGAACTCTCTACCAAACCACATTAGAAACAACGATGACATCACATCATTCAAGAAACAGCTGAAAACAATCCTATTCCGTGAGCACCTTTGATCAGAACTTCCACCCTACCCACACGATCTAATACCTAGACCCAGCAGAAATGTACATGTCTATGTCCACCCAAAATCACTAATTGTTGTCCCTGGTGATGGCCCCACCCTATAAATTACTATCCCCCCCATGTTATATGTTACACCGCTTTGACCCGGTGAAAAGCGGTATATAAATGCAGTTAAATAAATAAATAAATAAATGCAGTTAAATAAACTACTTTTTCGATTTTGCATGTTCCACCGCTATTTGGTGAGTGTTTTGTAAAAAAAGGCTAGAGTCGCTCCCTTATCCTTGAGAGCTTTGAAGATCTTTTGTTGTTTAATACTGTAGGAGAGCCTATATCACAGACATTCCAGAAAAAATCTTGAGTCTCACAGTTTCCCCATAAAAAACTGCATCAAATGCCCCAGCCAAACTATTAGCAATTTAGTAATATTTAGCTCATTCCTTTCCAGTAGTAGATCAAGGTGAGTTACAATCAGGTACTGTAGATACTCTATTTCCCTGTCCCTGGAGGGCTTACAATCTAAGGTTGTACCTGAAGCAATGAAGAGTTAAGTGACTTGCCCAAGGTGAGTCAGTGAGATTTGAACGCTGATACCAGCTTGCTGCCCTAACCACCGGATAGTAGTCCAGCAGTGGAGTGGAGGCATAGTGGATAGTAGTCCAACAGCCCTCCTGCCTAGAGCTCCAATTAGAGTCTGGCCCAATCCCAGAAAAAAATACCCTCATGCATGCCCCACTAACTCCAGCTATGTCATCCCCCAATCCTCTACCTCTACAATCTATCAGCCAACTTCACAATGCTATTGATACCTCTATCCACATCTTCTCCCCTTGTGCCTAGACTCATTCCCCATCATCCACCCACCCCTGCCTCTTGCCACATCCACGCATCCATTCATGCTCTTCTTTCCCTTCCCCCTTGTAAGCTCTCGCATCTTCCTACCTATAGCCAAGCAATCATCAAACGTTGTGACGCTGCAACAAGGCCAGAAGCCATGGAAACAGATGGTGACCCGGTGGAAGATCCGGGTACTGCAGCTAAAAGCAAGATTTTCCCTTCTCAGCACAAAATGGACATAGATCAGCCAGCACAACTCACCTCGGGGGAGGGGAGAAGCAGAGTTGCTGATTGGGCACGCCCTAGCTGGAGGCGGGCTCCCCAGAGCAGTAGCAGCTTGTTTATACAATACTACAAGATAAATCATAATCCACCATAGCTGCACACAATGACTACGTTTAATACCTATCCGTAGATTGCTCATAAACCATTCCTATCCACAGATTGCTCATAAACCATTCCTCAAAGAATCCTGTTACATATGTAAATAGTTGTTTTGCATGTCTCCCTAAGTTATCCAAGTTGTATTTCCCTGTTCTATGTAAAAACCAATATGTAAAAACTAAGTTATCCAAGTTGTATTTCCCTGTTCCATGTAAAAACCAATACTTGTTATTTATGGTTCTTTGTTCCATGTAAACCGCGCTGATGCTAAAGAGTGCGGTATATAAGAAAATAAAATAAATAAATAAATAAATAAAATAAACAGGAAGAAGGAAGTAGGTGTGAGTTGGAGACGCAGATTCACGTGGAGAGAAGGAAGCAGTTGGAGCTTCAGAAGCAGTTGGAGAAGGAGATTCAGTTGTAGACTCAGAGAAGGAACCAACCGAGGAGCTGGAAGGAAATACTGGAACCAGATGAAGCAGGTGTGTGCTTTAGAGATGAAGTAGCCTTGGATGCCAGAGCCTTTGAATGTGAAGGAGAAACGTTCCCCAGCTGCAATTCCAGGAGAAGGCGTGTAAAGCCAAGAAGCAGGTACCAGGGAGACTCAGTGCACAGCAGAACCTTCTGGGAGAAGGAGAAGGGCAAGGCACTGAGAGACCCAAGGGTAAAGCCTAGGCTTTTGGAGCAGAGAGCTGATCAATGGTATGAATGGCAGACGGCTGACAAACATCCAGGAATTCCTCAGCACAAGGTACAGGATACTTTTAATAATGATAACAGCTTTTATGAGAAGCCAGACTGTGTGAGTGCATATTTTAAACCTCAGGAAAAGCCCAGGTTTTATGAGAGCAGTTGGCTGCAACCGGAAGCTTATTCAGTTAAACCCTGTGTGTCTCCTCAAACTGCTGACAAGATTAACAAGCAAGCTAGCTATAAGGACATAGCAGAAATATTTGCCAGAGACATTTGCCAGAAAGTTTCAGGAAGCTCTAAGTTGGATTTGCTGCCCACAAACGTTTCACCTGCAAAGGAACTGATTTACCCAGCACTTGATAAAAGGGACAAGTGGGGGAGGGGTAACTCCACTGCAGTGAATGAGCAGAGTAACCAGGCTGAAGCACTCCTGAGAGACTTTAAAGCATTCCTAGAGAAACGTAATATAGTTGAACCAGTACAGCGTCCAGAAGCACCAGTACCATTGGCTCATCCCCTACAGATGCAGGATTTGAGTCAGCCAATGGACTGCTCAACGTGCCTTGTAGATAAGAAATAGTCCAAGCAGAGCTTGTGTGGTTATTCTTTATAAAGTGAAAAAGTGCACACTGACAAAGTTCCTTACCTGAAGAGCTTATGAGAAAGATATGAGAATAAGCTAAAGCAGAAGTTGGAAACAGTGCATGAACTTTATTGTTGGTCTTTAGTTTAAGTATTTTCAAGGACAGTTCACATGACTGGAATGTGAAGTGCTGTGAAAAGGACAGTTTTGAAACACAGTGTTGGAAAAGCCTATCTGTCCTTTGTTCTTGTTTTGGCTGTAAAAATACATTTCCTTTAAGCCTGTTCCAATTCCACCAAGGAGCGGGAGAAATAAAATCCTCATAAAATAAATATTCTTTATACCTGCCTTGTCACTCAATCACCGCAACTACAATTTTACCTCAAGGCACACCCCTCCTTAAACCCTCAAGGTCAAGGGGCGGGTGCACGGTTATAACGTCCATCCACACAAGCATTCATCCACATGAGTATTATTTTCTTGTTGCCTCTTTACATGCTTATTTTCAACACACACTCATCATACATCCATATAAATACTCAAAACCACAGGGAACTAGAGACATTGATAGTCCCTTCCTTCCCCCCCCTTCCATGGAGCCCAATATGAGACAGGGAGCAGCAGTCAGTCATGGACAGTATAGCCTGCATACAACAGTTACAGATCCAGAAACCAAATTTTTCATGGACAAGGGAGCACTGACTAAGAGGCAGTGCTAAAGGCACATCATTAGAAGTCATGATCACCAGTAATTGGAAAAATCCATAACAATCCATTGGTGTCAAAGAAATTCCGCATAAAAATCCCTGTCTAATTCCCCATCCCCCAACTCAAATCAACAAAACAGTCATTCCTCACTCCTTGTGCTAACCTGCCCTCCCTATAAACCATGATAAGTAGCATTCCTCATTCAATCCATCTACCCACCATTCACACCCCCACTACAGCTGATACCTTTTCAACCTCAACCCCAAGTTTCCTTGAACTCAGCTCACTTAATCCCCATAACGAACATAAAAACCCCTTCCCTTCCTTCTGTACCACAGTTCTTTAACCCGAATGTCTGCAATAATTTAAAAAACCTATAATCTTCGCACCCATCACCCCACTATTCCCTCCCCAGCATTCACACCACACATTCACTCCATTCAGCCAGGCAAACAATAAGCCTTCAAAGGTGATTACAGGAAATATTAAGCCCATTATAGTCCCCCCCCACTGGGGGTATACATGTTGAGTCCAGCTATAGTCCTAGAAAACCTTCTCCTCTCATATGACCATCCAGATTCATTTTATTTATTTAACATTTCTTATATACCACCTTTCATAATATCAAGGTGGTTTACATTGAACAAGGCAGTATAGCTTGAAGATAACTATTTTACAGGGAACATGGGCAATGGAGGGTTAAGTGGTTTGCCCGAGACCACAAGGAGCACCTGTGGGACTAGAAACCCCAGTCCTTCTGGCCCAAAGTTGCTGTCCTTTGGTGGGATTTGAACCCCTGTCTTTCTGGCTTGAGGTAACTTGCCCCAACCACTAGGCCACTCCTCCCTCATTTTAGCTCATTGTTGTCAGGGACTTCTGAAAGGAGCTTCAGAAAGGATCATAATTATCACACCTCTTCTCCCTCCCCCCAAACCACTGGAGAGGATGAACACACTAAGAAAGAAAAAAAAACCATGGGGCATCCAAAATGAGCGGCTATGCCACTGAATGATCGCAGCTTAAAACCCCTTGCACAACAAATCCTCAGGCAACATCCATCCAGATGAGAGCAAGTCTCTCAGCTCTTAAATCATGTGTCAAAGTGTCCTGAGAGAGAGAGAGAGAGTTCATGATGATCTTTGCCATTTCTTAAGATTCTGATCATAAAAAGCTTGGGCTTCCACGTGGTGGCCAACACATGCGTACAGCCATCATGAAGGAACCACAGCCGAGCCGGGTACAATAAGGCAAAGCTTATTTTTTTATTGAACAGGTGTCCACATATAGTGGTGAATACTTTGCGCTTTTGTGTCAGGGATTGCAGTAGTCCTAAAAAATAATCACACACTGCTCTTGTGTTCCAGTGATCAGGTGTGCCTTGCTGCTTGGAAAACCACTTCTTTTTGCACAAAGCTTAAAAAGTATGTGATGACTACCTGCGGTACTGCTTCTCTCCCCTTGTAGGTCAAAATGATGTGCCCTACCTATCTGCAAGGCCCCATTTGAAGTGTCAAGTTTCAAGGTAAGGTGTAGCCATGTCTCTAAAATTCAGAGTTTATTTATTTATTTTTATTTATTTATTACAATTTCTTATATACCGCGCTATTTAGCATCAGTGCGGTTTACATTATAACTTAACGACCATAACAACAAGCTGTCAGGTTTACATCGAACAGGAGTATAAACTTGGAAAACAGGGTTAACTATATACATAATCTATTTACATTGGAAGGATAGATAAAAGTCAGATAATGCATGTAGGTCTTTTAACTAAATTGGGTCTTGAGTCTTGAATCAACGTGACTCCAATTCTCCAGATCATCAAGTTTGTCAGCTTGCCACTCTACCATGTCCTTTATGTTAAACTTTTTTATTACACCAAATGTACATGTCACAGATCTCCATAATCACTTATCTTCTGGTTTCCCTGGTACACGCTACAATCATATTGGAGGTCAATTCCTAACAGAATACAAAAGCTTTTTAAACAAATTTTCCCACTCTTCCTTCCCCATCTAACAATCCCCCCTCACCCTAACACCCTCCACTCATCATGGGTTCAGGAGGGAAAGAATTCCAGTTCCACCAAGATTAGAAAATAACACAAGACGGGATCATGTGGGCTTTTTATGCCCCAGCTGTCATAAGTCCTCCTGCCATAACAGAAGTAGCAAACCCACCCATTTCCCCCTCCCCCCAGGAGCAAAGCCAGGTCCACCTCAATCCATTCACACTGCTCCTTTTTAACTCTCACCAGAAATGTAGTAGATAACTACGTGCCTTCAGGGGCAGGGCCTGCCAATAGGTCTCCCAGACCTTCTGGAAATGGAGCCATGCAGTCTCACCCTGTCGCTTGACTTTAATTTGCTCCATCAGCACTAGATCATAAATCACTATCCACAATTGCAAAAGCGAGGGTGGAGCCTCACTCAACCTTTCATGCACTATAGATTTATGACCCAAGACACACTTTATGTAAAAACACTTGTTCACCCTTCCTTATAGCTGTCACAGATGCAAAATTATTAAATAATAGTAACCGTACTGATAATGGGATCTTGTGCTCAGAGATAGCACTCAAATAACTGATGGTCTGCTGCCATACCCTTGTATTTTTGGGCATGCCCAAAACTGATGCCCCAGAGTGACCTCTGCAGCTCCACATTTTTTACATATACCCCCAGTTGAGGAGTGAAAGTGTCTCACTCAACATGGAGCTATATAGGCTCACAACAAAGATATGTATTGTTGTTATCTCAAAGCTACATTATCAGTCAGAGCTTCAATATGTGTAAAACATGCAAGTAAGGATGATTCCCCTAGGTCCTCTTCCTATTTAGATTCCCAAGAGGTCAGCTCTAGATCTGGTTGCAGAACTCTCAGTCTTATAAAGACCTCACAGAGTAGAGATCCCCTCATCTGCAAGATACAGGGCATCCTCCAACTTTACCTTAAGTTCCTCCTCCAAATAAACTGAAGAAAGTGCTTGCAAGTAGTGCTGCAGTTGCAGGCATGGATACCACTCTGTTGGCTGGAAGCCAAAGGAATCCTGCAGATCCCTAAAAAAGATACCTACCCCCTCCCCATTGACCACATCTGCTATTCTTCTAATTCCTTTTTGAAACCAAATGTCATAAGCTTTGTTAGTGATCCCCGGCGTAAAAGTTGGTTACCTTGCAAAGTTAGAAAGGAGGTCACTGTAGCACTACACCCCAACCTTTTATAAATTGTCTACTATGTAAGCCTCAAAGCACGTACCACAACCAATGATCACACTTCAAAAGGCAAGAGCTTGGGAACTGCATGGAAGACAAAACTAAGGGATAATGGAGCTACTAATGCAGCTTCCACGGCAAAAGGTTTAAAATGCTCAGTTCCTCTCAACCAGTCTCCAACATGGCGAGGGTACATGCCCAATTACAAAATTGCAGTTTAGGAAGCCCTAAGCTCCCCTCCCTTGCTTTCACATCAACAAGCGCAATAAAGGCGAGGACGCTTCCACTTCCATAGATAACGAGATAACCATGAATTAAAACACTGCATCAACTGTTCCTAATTGTTCCTAATTTCCCTGTGTGTGTGCTGCTAGTTGCAGTGGTCTAGCCCCTCCCCCCCCCCCCCCCCCCCCCACACACACACACAGAGCCATTATTGGGTCCTTTTCTCTCTGTGTGCATGTGCTGATCTCCCTGTTGGTCCTCTGCTCTGCTGAGAACACCTTCATTGCAAGCCTCTGCCCTGAACTCTGGTTTGCTCAGAATGTTGTGTTACCCATGCTTGTCTTAATGTCTATATTTATGTAGTTTCAGTTAGTGTGTTTCTTAGCTGCTTCTTTTGTAATTCTGTTCAGCTTTTCTGGCTGTTCATTGCTCCTCTTCTCCACCCCTTGGCTAATCGTCTCTTATAGCTGTGCTTATTACCAGTATTATGCACAGGTGCACTCTAGTCCTCTGGGACTTCTCTCCTGCCTTTCTATCATATATCTACTCCAACTTCTACTCCCCCCTCTACATAAGAACATAAGAAATGACATACAGGGTCAGACCAAGGTCCATCAAGCCGAGTATCCTGTTTCCAACAGTGGTCAATCCAGGTTACAAGTACCTGGCAGGTTCCCAAAAAGGTACATAGGTTCCACAATGCTTGTCCTGGGGTAAGCAGTAGATTTCCCGGATCCTCTTTTATACTGGTTTATGCACCTTTCTTCCAGAAACTTGTCCAAATCTTTTTTAAACACAACTACCCTGACAGCTTTTACTATATCCTCCGGTAGCAAATTCCAGAGTTTGATTACGCATCAAGTGAAAAAGTATTTTCTCTTATTAGTTTTAAATGGGTTACATTGTAGTTTCATTGCATGCCCCCTAGTCTTTCTACTTTTTGATGGAGTAAACAACCTATCTACGTTTAATCGTTCTACTCCATTCATTATAGAACTCTATCATATCTCTCCTCAACTGTCTCATTTCCAAGTTGAACAGCCCTAACATTTTGAGCCTCTGCTCATAGGGGTATCTTTCTATACCCTTTACCATTTTGGTGACTCTTCTTTGTAACTTTTCTAGTTCTGCTATATCCTTTTTTGGATATGGCAACCAGACTTGCACATAATATTCAAAGTGCAGTCGTAACATGGAACAATAAAGAGGTATTATAATATCCTTTGTTTTATTCTTCATTTCTTTCCTTATGATTCCTAGCATTCTATTTGCTTTCTTGGCCGCCGCTACACACTGGGTGGAGGGTTTCAATGTATTATCCATGATGACGTCTAAATCTTTTTCCTGGGTGGTGGTTCCTAATGTGGAACCTTGCATCGTGTAACCATAGTTTGGGTTGTTCTTTCCTAGATTCATAACTTTGCACTTGTCCACATTAAATTCCATCTGCCATTTGGATGTCCAGTTTTCTATTTTATCAAGGTCTTCTTGCAATTTTTCACACGCCTCTTGTGTTTAAACAACTTTGAATAATTTTGTGTCATCTAAAATTTGATCACCTCACTCGTTATTCCCATTTCCAGGTCATTTATGAAGATGTTAAAAAGCAGTTGACCCAGCACAGATCCCTGGGGTACTCCACTATTCACCTTTCTCCATTGAGAAAATTGACCATTTAGACCTACCCTAAAGTTGGCCTGCAACTTAATGTAAAGAAGGATCATCAGGATCTTGATAGGCAAAATCAATATGTTCATTGTCGATGGAGAAGAAATTGAAATAGTTGACAATTTTAATTTACTTGGATCAACTATCAATATAGAAAAGACAAGCAGTCAAGAAACCTGATACCACATTGCTCTTGGCAGAATGGCTATGAAGGACCTAGACAAGATTCTCAAGAGCAGAGATGTGTCTCTCGAAACAAAGATTTGACTTGTTCAACTCATGGTACTTTCAATAACGTCACATGGATGCAAAAGTTGGACGGTGAAAAAGATAGACAGGAAGAAAATCAATGCCTTTGAATTATGGTGCTGGCGATGAATACTGTGTATACCATGGACGGCCTGAAGAACAAACCAGTCAGTACTAGAAAAGATCAAACCTAAGCTTTCTTTAGAAGCTCAGATGACAAAACTTCAACTTTCATACTTTGGATACATCATGCGAAGAGAGAGATTGTTAGAGAAAGACATCATGCTTAGCAAGGTAGAAGGTCAACGCAAAAGAGGAAGGCCAGCTATGAGATGGATTGAAACAATAACAGCAGCTATGGGTGCCACTCTACCAACAATGAGTTGCCTGCTTGAAGACCAAACACAGTTTAGGACAGCTATCTAGGGGTTCGCCATGAGTCGACACTGACTCAATGGCACTTAACAACAACAATAGACCTACTCTCTGCTTTCTATCTTTTAACCAGTTCCTGATCCACAATAGTGCACTGCCTCCTATCCCAAGACCTTTTAATTTCGCCAAGAGTCTCTCATGAGGGACTTTGTCAAAGGCTCTCATCCCAATGACTCCACATCACTTTTTTTTTCCTATTGTTGACACTCCCTAATGTTCTCCCCTCATTCCAACAATCTCAAGCCCCCACTCCTTACCACCATCCCCTTACCATCCTCACCTCTCCTTCCATCTCATCTTCTACCCTGTCGTGTGCTCTTCAGCTTCACCATTTTCTTCCTCTCATTCAGCTATCTCCCCTCTCTCTAAAAGCACCTCACTATCGTTACCATCGTACCCCCTCTTCTCTCCCCCACACTCTCCTGCTCCTCCTTCTCTCATCAGGGGATATTAATCCCCACCCTGGCCCCCCTCGACTTTTTTCACACTCCCAAGGCAGATCTACATGCAACCCCTCTAATCGTATTCCTATCCCTCTCCTTTCCCCATCCTCTCTCCCTTTCTCATGCACCTTATGGACCGCACATTCCATCTCTAGTAAACCTATCTTCATACATGGCCTCTTTATCTCTAATAATCTGCACTTTCTTGCTTTAATCACGACCTGGCTTCTCTCCAAAGACTACTTCAGCTGCTGCTCTCTGTCACGGGAGCTACCAATTTGCCCATATGCTTTGCTCTGTTGGAAATGGTGCTGGTGTTGGCTTTCTAATCTCTCCTTCCTACCAATTTCAACCTCTCCTTCTACCTCAGTCTCACTCCTTTCCTTCCTTTGAAGTCCACCCCATCCGCCTCTTTACTCCATAAACTCTCCGGATAGCTGTTATTTATCGACCCCCTGATAAATCCACCTCTGCCTTTTTCACTGACTTTGACTTGTGGCTTTCCCTCTTTCTAGATACATCTTCCCCCTCCCTTATTCTTGAGGATTTTAACATTCATGTTGATAACCCCTCTGACCCTCATGCCTTAAAGCTCCTTTCCCTTATTAACTTATTCAATCTCCAGCTATGCTCTACTGCCCTTATTCACTAGCTAGGCCATCACCGTGACATTATCTTCTTCTTTAGCTGCTTGCCCTCAAATTTCTGCACCTGAGTTCTTCCCTTATCTGACCATTACCTGCTAAGTTTCACTCTTTATCACCGCCCACCTCACTCTCTCCCAATTTCCTCCAACATTTTTAGGAATCTTTGCATTTTCGACCATCAGCTCTCTCCACTGCTGTCTCACCGCCTCTTTTCTCCACTATGTCATCTGTTTAAGTTGATGAGGCTGTATCTTCCTATAACACTGTACTCTCCTCTGCTCTGGATGCTCCTATCACCTCATGTCATGTGAGGCATACTGTACCTCAGCCCTGGATGTCCCCTCAAATCTGATACCTATGTTCCTGTGCCTGTTCAGTTCAGCGCCTTTGGCTCAAATCATGCACCCTAGCGGACTTCCTACATTTCAAAGTCATGCTGGCCTCTTTCCAGTCTGCTACAGCACTTGCTAAGCAAGAGTCCATCTAACTAACTCTCTTGCCTCCAATCCCGTTTCTTTATAACTCATCTCTCTCCTCAAAGTGCCTCCACCTCCAATGCCTCCTTCCCTTTCTGCCCAGACCATGGCTGATTTCTTCCATGACAAAGTCCACAAGATTACTCTTCCCTTGGGGGTCATCTCCAACCCCCCTTCCACCCCCATCATTCCCTAATCCTTCCCTAAACCTCTGTCGCCATTCTTTCTTTTCTAAAATCACTGAGGAAAAAACCACTCATCTTCTCTCCTCCTCTAAATTTACTATCTGCTCCACACCCCCACCCATCTACTCAACTCCATTTCCTCCACTGTTGTTCCTTCCATCTGTTATATCCTTAGGGCCTGATTTTCGAAGACCTTTTCATGGGTAACTTCCCTCATTACCCATGTAAAGGCCTTATCCGGGATTTTCAAAGGGCACCTACATAGGTAGTACCCTTCGAAAATCCCAGATATGTCCGTAACACACCCAGATGCTATCCGCATAGCATCAGGGCATGTTGGGGGCGTTCTGAGGCGGAGAGGAGGTGGGACATGGCACTACTTGTGAAGCACCAGTTTTTGATGTTACACGGTTAGCGCTCTGTGCCTTAAAGATAGGCATTTATTTATTTATTTATTTAACATGTTTTGTATCCCGCCTTTTCCTTCAATCAAAGCGGTTAATACAGCACAAAGTTAAACAAAGGTGAGGGAAACATACATTGCATTATCATTACATCACAACAAAACACTAGGAGTACAAACAGGGAACACAGTACATAACTTACATTACATTACCTTACATTAACTACAAACAGCATATCGCTGAACAGAATGAGCATATAGCAGCAGATAGTGGGTCTCGCACGGTCCACCGCCTAAGGGCCACGCCATTGCTGAAGGGATTTTAAATGATTTGAAAAGTGCTCAGATTGGCTGCAGTTTTCTCTCACACACAGTTCCCAACTAAGTAGGCACAGCTGATTCTCACTCACTGCTCACAGGATCGTTGGAGCCTTTGCTGAAGGGATTCTAAATGATTTGAAAAGTGCTCAGATTGGCTGCAGTTTTCTCTCACACACAGTTCCCAACTAAGTAGGCACAGCTGATTCTCACTCACTGCTCACAGGATCGTTGGAGCCTTTGCTGAAGGGATTTTAAATGATTTGAAAAGTGCTCAGATTGGCTGCAGTTCTCTCACACACAGTTCCCAACTAAGTAGGCACAGCTGATTCTCACTCACTGCTCACAGGATCGTTGGAGCCTTTGCTGAAGGGATTCTAAATGATTTGAAAAGTGCTCAGATTGGCTGCAGTTTTCTCTCACACACAGTTCCCAACTAAGTAGGCACAGCTGATTCTCACTCACTGCTCACAGGATCGTTGGAGCCTTTGCTGAAGGGATTCTAAATGATTTGAAAAGTGCTCAGATTGGCTGCAGTTTTCTCTCACACACAGTTCCCAACTAAGTAGGCACAGCTGATTCTCACTCACTGCTCACAGGATCGTTGGAGCCTTTGCTGAAGGGATTCTAAATGATTTGAAAAGTGCTCAGATTGGCTGCAGTTTTCTCTCACACACAGTTCCCAACTAAGTAGGCACAGCTGATTCTCACTCACTGCTCACAGGATCGTTGGAGCCTTTGCTGAAGGGATTCTAAATGATTTGAAAAGTGCTCAGATTGGCTGCAGTTTTCTCTCACACACAGTTCCCAACTAAGTAGGCACAGCTGATTCTCACTCACTGCTCACAGGATCGTTAGAGCCTTTGCTGAAGGGATTTTAAATGATTTGAAAAGTGCTCAGATTGGCTGCAGTTTTCTCTCACACACAGTTCCCAACTAAGTAGGCACAGCTGATTCTCACTCACTGCTCACAGGATCGTTGGAGCCTTTGCTGAAGGGATTCTAAATGATTTGAAAAGTGCTCAGATTGGCTGCAGTTTTCTCTCACACACAGTTCCCAACTAAGTAGGCACAGCTGATTCTCACTCACTGCTCACAGGATCGTTGGAGCCTTTGCTGAAGGGATTCTAAATGATTTGAAAAGTGCTCAGATTGGCTGCAGTTTTCTCTCACACACAGTTCCCAACTAAGTAGGCACAGCTGATTCTCACTCACTGCTCACAGGATCGTTGGAGCCTTTGCTGAAGGGATTCTAAATGATTTGAAAAGTGCTCAGATTGGCTGCAGTTTTCTCTCACACACAGTTCCCAACTAAGTAGGCACAGCTGATTCTCACTCACTGCTCACAGGATCGTTGGAGCCTTTGCTGAAGGGATTCTAAATGATTTGAAAAGTGCTCAGATTGGCTGCAGTTTTCTCTCACACACAGTTCCCAACTAAGTAGGCACAGCTGATTCTCACTCACTGCTCACAGGATCGTTGGAGCCTTTGCTGAAGGGATTCTAAATGATTTGAAAAGTGCTCAGATTGGCTGCAGTTTTCTCTCACACACAGTTCCCAACTAAGTAGGCACAGCTGATTCTCACTCACTGCTCACAGGATCGTTGGAGCCTTTGCTGAAGGGATTTTAAATGATTTGAAAAGTGATCAGATTGGCTGCAGTTTTCTCTCACACACAGTTCCCAACTAAGTAGGCACAGCTGATTCTCACTCACTGCTCACAGGATCGTTGGAGCCTTTGCTGAAGGGATTCTAAATGATTTGAAAAGTGCTCAGATTGGCTGCAGTTTTCTCTCACACACAGTTCCCAACTAAGTAGGCACAACCTCGCCTATCTTTAAGGGGCTGGGACTAACCATGTAACCAAGTAACTCCTGCGGCTTCTTGTCTGTGCGGCAACCCCGGATTTTTTATGTTAGGGCCACATCCGGGTTAGGCGGGAGGTGGGCAGGCTATGCGTTGACACGGTGCATAGCACTGCCCAACTGAAATCTGGGCCTTTAACCTTTTCGCTTTCTACCGCAACTGTTCCTGCAGCCTTCAAACATGCTGTGGTTATACCTCTCCTCAAGAAACCATCCCTTGATCCTACCCGTCCTTCTAATTATCAATCCATCTCTGTCTTCCCCTTTATTTCTAAACTCCTTGAATGTGCAGTTCGCTGCTGCTGTCTTGACTTGCTCTCTTCTCAGTCCCTTCTGGATCCACTGCAATCTGTCTTTCACCCTCTACATTTTTATTTATTTATTTATTTATTTAAGGTTTTTCTATACCGCACTATTCGGCATCAGCACGGTTTACAATAAACAAGTTTGTACAATGAGGAACAGCCATACATTGAACTTACATAGAACAGGGAGTTTAAACATGGATAACAGGTGAACTTTATACATAGCAAACAAAGGGAGATTTAAACAAGGGTAACAGGTGAACTTTATACATTATATACACAGGGATTGCATCACATCTAAGTTTATGATACAGGCCCTAAGGGGGATAGATGGGGGAGGTGAAGAGTTTTCATCGGAAATTGGTTAGACAGCGTTGGCTTGTTAGACTATAAGATCATGTGGTACTGTCTAGGTGATGCTGTCGGAGTTACCAAAGTGTTGTATAAATAATTGCAGTTTGAGGGCTTTTCTGAACTGGGGGAGGTTATTTATGCTGCGGATTTCTGTTGGGAGGGAGTTCCAGCAAGAAGGGGCGAATAAGGCAAAGGCACGCTTTCTAGTGGATTTGTTGCATTTTGTGATGGCTTTTGGAAGGAGGATGGTATTGCAGGATGTGGTTCTTCTTAATCTGTTGTTTGGAGTAAGTTGGATCAGATCTGACAATATATTTGCGGTGATACAGTTGACTGCTTTGAAGGTCAAGGTGAGGATCTTAAATGTGATCCTGTACTGGACGGGGAGCCAGTGCAAGCTCTTCAGGATAGGGGTGATATGTTCTCTGCGAGATGCGCCATAGAGGGTTCTTGCTGCGGTATTCATCGCAAGCTGTAAGGGGTTTATCGAGCTCTTTGGGAGTCCGAGTAGGATGGGGTTGGCGTAATCGAAGTGGGGCATGATTATGGCCTGGAAGACTGTTCTGAAGTCGTTTGGTTCAAGGGTGTTCTTTATGAGGCGTAGTGTCCGTAATTTGTGGTATATTGTTCTGATTGTATTGTCTATATGAGCATGCATGTCCAGGTGCTGGTCCAGTGTTACGCCTAAGTATTTGATCGTTGTCTTGGAGAGGAGTTCTGCGTTGTTCACCTTGATTGAAGATGGGGGAGTGAATGACTGGTTTCTTCCGATGAATAGAACTTCTGTCTTTTTCAGATTTATTCTGAGCATTTGGTTGTGTAGCCAATCTGTGACGGCATTGAAGCAAGAGGAGAGCTGGTCGAGGTTTGGATGATCTGTGTCTATTGGGGTGAACATTAGGACATCATCAGCATATACTAGGCAGTTGATGTTAAAGGACCGGATAAGATTGCAGATGGGCTGCATATAGATATTGAATAAAAGTGCTGAGAGGGATGAGCCCTGGGGAACGCCTTTTTCTAGTGGGAAAGGGTCCGATAAAGAGGATCCGGAGCGGACATGTTGCCATCTGTTATTCAGATATGAGGCGCACCAAGCTAGAGCGTTGCCACGAAGACCCTTCTCAGTGAGGCGTGATAGGAGTATCTTGTGGTCCACCGAGTCAAAGGCGGCTGCGATGTCCAGAAAGATAAGGGCAAAACCCTTCCTGATGTTATCGAGCCCAATGGTAAGGGAGTTGAATAATGTAGTCAGAAGGGTATCGACTCCATGGGACTCTCTGAATCCATGCTGGCAGTAATCAAGAGGCGCGTTGTTTTCAATGTGATGGGTTAGTTGCTGTTGGACTGTTTTTTCGATGATTTTAGCTAGAAGCGGGATGCTCGATATGGGCCTGTAAGAGTCCATCTTTGTGGGGTCGAGCTTTTTGTTCTTCAGTAGGGGTCTTATTGAAGTTTGCTTCAGGTTCTGTGGGAAAATCCCCGAAGTGAAGGATGATCCTATTAGTTTGGCGAGGAAAGGGCTGAGGTCTGATTTTAGCGCTTTTATCCATTGTGCCGGGCATGGGTCACTCGGAGCTGTGGTGGTATTGATGCATGTGATGGTATCTTGGATCTCCCTTGCTGTTGGGGGGGAGAAGGAGTTAAGAATGTGGTGGTTATCTGCTGTCTCATTTAGAGGGAGGGAGTCGGGAGGTAGCGGGCTTGTATGTTTCAGAGGGTGGTGATTTGCAGGAGCAATGTGTTGGCTTGTCTTTGAGCGAAGGTAGTCCGCATATTCCTGAGCGTCAGGTAGATTTGTTTGGTTGGAGGTGGGCTCCTTAGCCAGATTTTTGACCAGATTGAATAGCTCACGTGGTTTGTTTATGGCTCTCAGTAGGACGTCTGAATGGTATTGTTTCATTCTTGATGATACTGCTGTTCTATGGTCGTCAAGGTGGGTGTTATAGGCTTCATGGCTCTCGGTTGTCCTTGATCTGCGCCATCGTTTTTCGAGTTGACGTAACCGCCGGAGGGATGCTGTTAGTTCAGGTGAATACCAAGGTGCTTTTTTCTTACCTCTGAGGTTTTTCTTGGTAGATGGGGCGTCTATTACTGCATTGAGGGACTTGTTCCATAATGTTAACATGTCGTCAAGGTTGAGTTCAGGTGTTTCCAGGAGAGGGTGTATTCTCCCAATGATCTCCTGCTCATTGAATGGGAGATAACGTTTCCGAGTAGTGATGGTATTGTCAATTGTGGTGGGGAGGTAGTTAGATCCGCGAAGGGAAGGCAGTGAGAATCTCACAAGACTGTGGTCAGACCATGGTACTGGGCTCAGTGAGAGATTGAATTTGTGAAAGGGGTAGTTGTCTATTTGAGGTGCAAATACCAAGTCGAGGGTGTTTCCCTTAATATGAGTGGGGGAGTTAACTAGTTGGGTGTATCCTAATGCTTTGAGGGCATCAAGGAAGGCATTAGCTTGTGTGTCTTGCAGTACAGGGAGGTTAAAGTCTCCTAACACCCAGTTTGCTGTACGGGATTGCTGGGGTTGCATGCAAGGTCAACAATCACTGAAAGGTCATCAGCT
Source organism: Ichthyophis bannanicus (assembly GCA_033557465.1). Lineage (NCBI taxonomy): Eukaryota > Metazoa > Chordata > Amphibia > Gymnophiona > Ichthyophiidae > Ichthyophis > Ichthyophis bannanicus. The sequence continues at coordinate 898,442,306 of CM066034.1, forward strand.
ATTGGGGAGGGTGCTCTATATATCAGGTTGATGGTGTGGTTCTTATTTGCTATGGATAAATAATCAAGGTGGGTGGAACTGTTAGAGGAGATAGGCTGGAATTGTAGGCTTTCCTTAGAGAGGATGATTACTCCACCTCCAGTTCGGTCTGTCCTATGACAGGAGTGTATGGCAAAATAGGGAGGGACATGTTGGTGGAGGAGGACAGAGTCTGAGGTAGACATCCACGTCTCTGTGATGCATAGGATGTCGAGATCGTGGTCTGCTAGCATGGCGGTAATGGCAGGCCATTTCTTGCGGATGGAGCGGGCGTTAATGAGTGCGCACTTCAGGTTATGGGGGGGGGACTCAGATTTGGGTGGGAGGGACTGTTGGATGGATATGTAGAGAAGGTGGGAGTGTAGGGGTTGCCCATGTCTTTGAGGTTGTATGTTTGGAGGTGTGTGATGTCTCTTCCATGCATTATGTAGAACAGGGATAGAGTTATAGGTGAGGGCTTGAGAGTGGTGAATGAGGGTGAAAATCATGCAGTAAGCTGCAAGGATATGTAGTGAAGTTAATGCTATGGGTGAAATCATGGTGTGAGTGTGAAAACAGATACAGCTAGATAGAACAGAAACAAGTTGCAATGTAATTGTAATTAATGCCCTTAGTAAAGGTTACTGGTAACAGTATAGTAATTAAGTAGCAGTCTGGCAAGTGGCGATAATAAAATAACACTGGAAAGGCTGTTGGTAACAAATAGTAGTTAGCTATAAAGCAGGCTACTGACCATAGTATTAAAGCAGCTGACGAAAGTATAACAGCAACAGTGTAGAAATTAAGTATCAGTTAGGCTATTGACAAAAATATAATTGCAATATAGGTACTGGTAGCAAGACAAAGGTGGTTATTAAAGCTACAGGCAGTAGTGTAATGACAATGTAGCAGTGCTGTTGCGGGGTTATACTTGCACGGAAAGCAGGGGAGAAAAGTCATCTGGGCAGCTCTGTAGGTTCAGGTCTTTGCGGCGCGTTGAATAGTTGCTGGTGCTTTGTTTTCGTCTTTTTCTGATACGGACGGCTGGCTCTGTTCTGGGTGAAAGTTCTGCCTTTATTCGTAGAATTGCTGAGGTGCCACTGCCTAAGGGCCACGCCAAAGGGCCCTCAGGCGCGGGCCCGCCAGGCGCGGGCACGCCTGCCGGCGCGCTGAAATTTAAACCCCTGCTGCACGTGGCTGCCCCGACTGGGCAGGGTTAGATGGCCGCAGCTCCTCCGGTGCAGGAGGCTCGATCCTCCGAAGAGGAGAGCTGATGATGGTGCCGGGGGAGTCTTTGAGATGAGCGCCTGCCGGCGCGCTGAAATTTAAACCCCTGCTGCACGTGGCTGCCCCGACTGGGCAGGGTTAGATGGCCGCAGCTCCTCCGGTGCAGGAGGCTCGATCCTCCGAAGAGGAGAGCTGATGATGGTGCCGGGGGAGTCTTTGAGATGAGCGCCTGCCGGCGCGCTGAAATTTAAACCCCTGCTGCACGTGGCTGCCCCGACTGGGCAGGGTTAGATGGCCGCAGCTCCTCCGGTGCAGGAGGCTCGATTCTCCGAAGAGGAGAGCTGATGATGGTGCCGGGGGAGTCTTTGAGATGAGCGCCTGCCGGCGCGCTGAAATTTAAAACCCCTGCTGCACGTGGCTGCCCCGACTGGGCAGGGTTAGATGGCCGCAGCTCCTCCGGTGCAGGAGGCTCGATCCTCCGAAGAGGAGAGCTGATGATGGTGCCGGGGGAGTCTTTGAGATGAGCGCCTGCCGACGCGCTGAAATTTAAACCCCTGCTGCACGTGGCTGCCCCGACTGGGCAGGGTTAGATGGCCGCAGCTCCTCCGGTGCAGGAGGCTCGATCCTCCGAAGAGGAGAGCTGATGATGGTGCCGGGGGAGTCTACTAAGTTGGCTCTTGCCAAAGTCTCCAATGACTTGTTCCTCACCAAATCCAAGGGCCTTTACTCAATCCTCTTCCTTCTCAACCTTTCTGCTGTTTTTGACACTGTTGATCACCACCTTCTTGATTCCCTATACTCACTTGGATTTAGAGGTTCTGTCCTGTCCTTGTTTTCTTCCTCTCTCCCACTGCACTTTTAGTGTATGTTCTGGTGGGTACTCCTCTGCTGCTATCCTTCTTTTAGTTGGTACTCTCCAGGACTCTGTCTTGGGACATCTCCTTTTTTCTCTCTACACTCAATTTCTTGGTGCACTCAACTCTATGCTGATGATTCTCAGATCTATCACTCTGCAACTGAAATCTCTATGGGAATCCAGGCCCGGATCTCTGCCTGCTTATCTGACATTAATGCCTGGATGTCTCACCGCCATCTGAAATTGAACATGGGCTTTTTATATTTCCCCCTAAGCCCACCTCTCCCTTCCTCCTTTCTCTGTTTCTGTGGATAGCACTCTACTTCTCCCTGCTTCCTCAGCTTGTAACCTTAGGGTCATCTTTAACTTCATCCTCTCCTTCTCTGCACACATCCAACAGATAGCTAAAACCTGTTGTTTCTTTCTCGATAATATTGACAAAATCCATCCCTTCCTTTCTGAACACACTAGTAAGACCCTTATCCATTCTCTAGTCACCTCCTGTCTAGACTATTGCATCCTCCTCTTTGCTGGGTTTCCTCTGAATCATCTCTCCCCACTTCAATCTGTTCAAAGCTCAGCTACACAAGTAATCTTCCACCAGTGTCATTACGCTCATGTCACCCCTCTTCTCAAGTCATTTCATTGGCTCACTATCCATTTCTGCATCCAGTTCAAACTTCTACTACTGACCTATAAGTGCCTTCATTCGGCTGCTACTCACTATCTTTCCTCTCTTATCTCTCCCTACACGCCTCCTCGGGAACTCTGCTCTTCTGGCAGAACCCTTCTATCCGTGCCCTTCTCTTCTACTGCCAACTCCAGAATTTGATCTTTCAACCTTGCTGCTTCTTATGCCTGGAACAAACTACCTGAGTTAGTGTGTCAGGCTCCATCTCTGGCCCTGTTCAAATCCAGGCTAAAAACTCACTTTTTTTGAGACTGCTTTTGGATCCTGATGCTCCTAGTCTCCCGTTCACCTCCTATGTGTTTCCTTATCGTTCCCCTAGATATATGCTAATCCCCAGTAGTGTTGTCAGTCTTGACTAGACTGTAAGCTCTTAGGAGCAGGAACTGTCCCTTGCATGTCTCTGTACAGCGCTGCTTATGCCTTGTGGCGCTATATAAATAAGTAGTAGTATTCTGGACAAGTACACTGGTAAGGTTTGCAACACATATAGCCACTTGGGTATCAAGATCATTTGAAATAGAAAAATACATCCTGCAAGAGCCAATGTCAAAGCTTTCTAGACTGTAAATAAGCATTCTGATTCTTGCATCAGGGGATCAATGTTAACACTGCCAAAGTGATCTGGCTGTGTTGGAACATAAATCCTCTGATAACGCATCTTCTGCTGCACCCAACGGAATGGAAAGGCTGATCTCCTGGACTGTTCAAAATCTAGATTAAAAGACATAGCCTCAGTATCATAATTCAATTTAAAGCCCAAGATTTAACCGAATGTCCCTAGAACTGTCAAAATATTACTCAATGAATGCTTCGGGTCAGTCACCAACAACAAGATATTATAAGCAAACACTAAACGCAATCTCAGTCTTCCCTATTCCAGCCCCTTTAATGTCTGCATTATTTCGAGTTGAGTGCAGTAGGGGCTCCAATGCCAATATAAAAAGTAAGGGTGATAAAGGGCACCCCTGTCATGTCCCGCACTCTAATTGAAAAGCTGGTGACACTACCCCATTGACCATCAGCTGGGCATGAGGCTTTTGATACAAAGCATGTACAGCATTCATAAAATAACGAGAAAACCCAAAAGAACTCAAAACCTCGAAAAGATACCCCACCACACTCAATCAAAGGCTTTCTCAGCATCACACCCCACAACCCAAAGCCTGGTTAGAACTCATACGTGGAAATAGCAGCAAGGATCTTCTGTACATTATAGCCCACCTGCCTTCCCTTTACAAAGCCCACCTGATCCTCCTTTACAAGATTAGGCAAATATGGGGCCAAAGGTTCAGCAAACACCTTAGCAAAAGGTTTTACATCTGTATTCAATAAAATGGTCTATAAGATTCTATATTTTTTAGAGGGTCTTTCCCTGGTTTTGGAATAACCATAATTAAAGCTGTATTCGCCTGTTCTGAAAAGACGCCCCGTAACGTTGTATCCTCAAAATAAGCTCCTAAAGGGGCACATAATTTTAACTGCAAGATTTATAATATTCACCAGCTAGCCCATAAGGGCATGGGGTTTTATAATTCTTCAAAGATTTGATTATCTGCTGTATCTCACCACCTATGATGGGGGCATTTAGCTTTTCCACCGCTTCCTGGAAAAGTCGGGGGAGTTTCAAAGTTTGTAACCAACTAGATCCATGATTTACAGATGAACACAAATCTTTATAAAGTCTCTCCAAGAAAGCAGCAAAAGTCTGCACCATCTCCCATGTCCTAGCTGCTAATTGCCCATCCAGGCGTCTTAGGGCTGTAATATATTTAGATCCCAACCATGGTTTACTTACTTATGCCAATAGCCTTCCTATTTTATTCCCAATTTGAAACAAACAATATTTACTATACAGCAACTCCTTTTAGTCTTTTCATAGCTCAATGTGTTCAGTGTCACCTATGTTGCAATCAATTGTTCTTTAGGCACTCGTATCAAGTGGGCTATAAATCTTAACTTTATGCAATTATTGCTCTAAACTAATAATCTCCCATGCTTTTGCTTTTCTCCTATTTGTCATATAGCCAATAATATCTCCTTGAAATACAATTGGGTTGGTATGTCCTTATGAACATCATTATTTAAACTATACTCCTCTCACTTATTTTACAAAAGTTTTGGAAGTGTTCATCCTGCTCTAAACAGTATGGAAAATGCCATCGCACCTTGCCTACTCCCAAAGGCCCACCGTTTAAATTAAGCCAAATCATAGAGTGATCTGACATTCCCATCTGATCAATTTCGGCCTGGATCACATAGGTAAACAGGGGTAGTGAGACCAATAAATATAATCTATGCGTGAGAGTAATCCATGAGCTTGAGATAGATCCATATAATCATGTTCTTGAGGATGCAATAACCTCCCAACAATCCAAGTCTAGAGTGACATAAACAGGGTAGTCCTTGTTTTTCTGTCTATGCCTCACTACCTCAACCAGATGTTCAGTCCATCCTCAGGCTCATTACAAAATTAAAATCTCCTGCAAAGAGGAGAGGTAAATCTGGCATTGCCAATATTTGCCGCGTTATTTCCTGGTAAAAAGAATATTGGTATGTATTGGGTGCATAAAAGTTAACTCTCAGCCCTGCAAGGTAATATGCATAAAAAATGTCCCCCAGGATCTGTATACACCTGGTGGATTTGGTAAATAGTTAGGGTCCGATATTCATCTAGGCCAAATATGTGCCGCTATGGCACATAGCCATATGCGTCGACCCTTAACCCCAGATATTCAATGCCGGAGTCATATGCGGCACGGCATTGAGCATCCAGGTTTTCCACACAGCTTCCCAGCCACAGTACCTAACCGGGCAGTGGCAATATTGCATGCTCCCTGGTTAACTCCTGCAGCTAAAAAATAGGTGAGCTTTTGCTTCACCTATCTTTTAGCTGGAGGTCACTAACTGGGCAGCATCCAATATCACCGCTGCCCAGTTATCGACTGTCGCCACTTCTGCTCCTCCCCAGAATGCCCACGACACTCCCCGATGCTAAGCGGTTAGCATTGGGGCGTGTAGGGGAGAAGATCGGGGATATTCAGCAGCACTAACTGTTAGTGCCGTTGAATATCCTGGTTCGGGCATTTACACAGTTTAGAGGGCTGTAAACCATGTAAATGCCTTTCAAATATTGGGCCCTTACTGAATAAGATTGCCACCCCTAAATGTCGGATATCAGCTGATGCATAAATCACTTCTTTTACCCAAAATCTCACCAACCTTTTTTGTTACTCATCATCCAGGTGTGTTTCCTGCAAACACGCTACCTGGGCTTTCTGCTTCTGTAGTGCTTTCAAGATTTTATAGCACTTAATTGGCAAACTAATCCCAGAGACATTTCAGGATGCAATTCTCATATCCTGATCAAGATCAGTCATTCTCTAATTCCTCACCTACATCTCTCTCCTCCATAACCTTTATCCATAGGGCCTCAAAGACCCAGACAAGGGTGCCCAGTCTCTACCCCCATCATACATTCTCAAATACTTCCCTCTGTAATTCATACACACTCTCTGCCCTCAAACACACTTCCACAGACCTGCCTTTGCTCCCCCCATGCTCTTACCCCCCCCCCCATGCCCCACTGAACTAAAACCCTCTTAATCCCACTAGTAATCCCTTGAAACCCTTCCCCTAATATCCTGTTTATGTTTATGTTTATTTGAATTTGATATACCGCTCAGACCAAAAGGGTATTAGAGCGGTTTACAATACTACATCATTTAGGGAAAAAGAAAGGAACGCCAATTATAAAATAGGACAGAGTAGAGTACAGACACAGTCAAACAGATAAGAGGAGAAAGACACGGAACAGCACATTACCCAGATAAATAAGCAGGACTTCAATATAGCCTCCAGAGACCGACGCCACGAACCAACGCCTAAGGGCCACGCCAAAGGGACCACCGCAGGGATCGGTACGAAAGGAGGTCTCGGTGAGCCTGAGTCTCCAGGGACGTCTCACTGTCAGACTCTCATTCCAAGTAGTCTGTAGAGGACTCAAGACCGGATAGCTCAAGGTGAGTCGACGACCCCCAATGGGGACCAGAGGCCAACACTTAGCCAGAGCCAGAGGCGCTCAACCTGGGATGATCTCGCACCTGAGGAACAGGATGGAGACCGAGACCCTTGCTGAAGATCTTCATAGTTCCCTCATTGTGTGAATTCGTGAGATCACTGATATGGCCCCGCCTGTCCTCCCCTGTACTAGAAAAGAATACAAGTAGAAGAAACCACTCCGCTCATTATGCTGCACAAGGTATGCATAGGCCGCCCTTGACTCCCATGAGAACATTAAACTATGGGGGAGAGAGATAGCTGGAATGAGTGCTTACACTATTAAGCATATCCATTCAATTATACAACCCACAATGGAGCCTTGTGATTTCAAAGCCCACAACCCCCCCCCCCCCCCACTCTCAAAATGGATAGATATAGCATCCAGCATATTAGCATGATCCAATACACACTTTATTTCGTCCTACTAAAGACAGCCCCCTCCCCCCCCCCCGGGAATCAAAAGAACAGCAGCATGTACAGTATAACACATACAAGATAATTGATCCTGAAATCTTAGCCTAACATCTCCCATTTATCCCCACAAAAAACAGATCTTTCGCAAAAGTTACACTAGTGTTGACCATCTCCGATTTTCTGGTGGTAAAGCACTGTTTAGATTCATAGTCCTGCTCAACCTGGTTGTCCACGTGAGGTCAAAAGAGTTTCCAGTTTGTTGCAACACCTCCAGATGTCCTCCAGTCCCGCAGATTGTTTACCAAGAAACTCCCAGGTTTTGAGGCTGGTGTACTGATCAAGTTCATAAAACCAGCTTGTCCCCACTTATAGGCTAAAATCCACATCTGGCTGCTAATCATGCATAACTGAACTTGACAAAAAGGTGATCCACCCAATGACCCACTTCCGTGGACTTTCCAGTTCGCGTGGGCTCCAGCACTTGCAGCCAAGTCTGAGCCACCTCCGGGGAGCTAAATTGCTTCACCACATCGTTATCCGTCAACTCATAGTCTTGCTGGAAACTGTAGAACAAAACATCTGTTTATTCACCAATTCCATACACACATCTGAATTTATTTATCATTTCTTATATACTGCCTTTCATGATACCAAGGTGGTTTACATTGAACAAACTGAAATTACATTGAACAGGGCATTATAACTTGGAGATAACTATTTTACAGGGAACATGTGCTATGGAGGGTTAAGTGGCTTGCCCAAGACCACAAGGAGCACCTGTGGGACTAGAAACCCCAGTCCTTCTGGCCCAAGGTTGCTGTCCTCTAGTGGGATTTGAACCCCCAACCTTCTGGTCTGAAGTACCTTGCCCCCCACCCACCCACCCACCACTAGGCCACTCCTCCACTCCTTTCTTTGTGTCACTACTCTAGCTGAATAGTTTTGAAATATTAATACTCATTTTTCTTGATAGCTCAGTTCCTTCAGCCTACATGGCCATCTCTTTATGGGAAAAGTTAAGGAATTTGGTGCTCACCACTCAGGGTCTTGATCCTTCTTTCTGGCAGGGTCCCAATCAGTGTGCTTGCTCCATGTGCAGTTTCCCATGGTGCAGTCCCAATTCCAAAGTGGCTGGAAGCCATCGCTCTAGAAAGTCCACCAATTTCCCATCTTTAAGCATAAATCTCAAATTACTTTGCAGAGAGCGATTTTCCAAATCATCCATTTCGTTGATGATGGGTTCCAAGGATTTTTGCATTTTCTGTAGTTGCACTTCTAGGCCTCCGATGCAGTCCTCCACATCAGAAACTCATTGTTCCATAGCAGCAACCTGGGCCATATCATGTTCTGTTAATGTCTGCCGCACCTCAGCCACCAAAACAGATATCTTTTCAAATTTATCATCCAGTGCCATGACCACCACTATTGTAAGCTGTGAGATGAGCGCCTCCATCATGAGAGGACTAAGCCTGATCCCATCCGCCATCTTCTCTCCTGGTTTAGCACACTCCTTCTCTTTTTTTGCCAGCCCTTACTGACATATCTCGACTTGTCTTCTCCACATTCTTGTCTATACGTTTTCCCAAACCCGAATGCTAGTATATTAACACTCAGTCACATTCATTGAGGGGCTTTTAGCATCCCAAATAGGTTAGAGATTCCGGAGCTGGGACAGAGCATCTCCTTCCTGCTCAGCACATCACATGATCTTCTCCTCTACCATATCCTTTAATCATGCCATTTCTGTCTTCATGTACTGGCCCTCATCCTCCAGGCCCTCTTCCTTGCTTCTGCCTCAGTCAGTCAGCCTTGATATACAGTCAACAACTGCCGACCTGATTGATCTTGACTGATAATTCATCAAAGAGGCCTTCCACAGCTCATACTACTGCTGACGATACCTCTTCCACTGTTTCTCCAGCCACAGTTTCAACTCAAGGGCTTATCAGCCTCACCTCCGCTAGCTTGGGATCTCTGAGTTTGCTTTTATCTTTGTCTTTCTTACAAGTTTTAGTTGCTCATATTGATGATATGCAGGCACCTCCTTTTACTTTTAGTTACATTTTGGGCCACACTAAATCCCTTAGTTTGATAGTTTACATGGGGAAAGCAAGGGGAGCCCAAGAGCACAGAGAAAAGCCGTCTTTCCCTTTTCACCACATCACATGATCTCTTGTTAGTGCATATTCAAGTACAGGTTTCCGTTTTGGGCACTCATCCTCAAAGCAGGAGTGGAGGACTTGCCTAATGGTTAGAGCAGAGCATAGAGAATTAGTAGAAGCCAGAGTTCAAATCCCACATCTTGCTATGATGATCTTGGGCAAGTATGTTCACCTTTCATTGCCTCAGGTGGAACTTAGTTCAAAAAACCTCTGGGGCAGGGAACTAACTACAGCACTTATATTATACTGGAGCTCAGATTTAGCAAAGAGAGATCATTAAATCTAATTCCAAATGCAGCAAGAATATCCAAATATTAGAAGAAGCTATAAAAAAGATCCATCAAGCTAAAGCAACCTAGAGATTTATATATGCTAAAAGATTGTACAAAGGAGGATTGTTTACATTAGAAAAAAAGCATTTTAAGAGGATCTTTAATTACTGCTACTACTCCTCATTATTTGTATAGTGCTACAAGGCTTATGCAGCACTGTACAGAGACATGTAAGAGACAGTCCCTGCTCCACAGAGCTTACAATCTAATTGAGACAAACAGCAGAACGAACTAGGGAATAGAATAAATCTAGGAGAATGATAGAAATACTGTATAGGTGGAGAGTAGGAGAACAAGGGTATCAGGGTCCAAAAGCAGCCTTGAAGAGGTAGTATTTTTAGCCTTGATTTGAATAGTGCCCGAAATTGAGCCTGACGAACTGACTCAAATAGTTTATTCCAGGCATCTGGAGCAGCTTTCATAACACTGCACAAACAGAGGACTTTTTCAGGGATCTTGGAGACAATGCTTTTACCAGACAACATGTGGACACACTCAGAGGGGTAAAAGCCTTCTTTACCTTTCAATACCAAACATATTTTAGAGCTATAATATTGAATCAACATTTTTAGAGGAGAAAACCATGGGTAGCTATGATTACATTATTAGTCACTAAGAAACAAAAGTACTGATACAGCAATTTTGAGGTGACCACCATATTTGGGGCAGGAAAAGCACGTTCACTCCTGCAGACTTAGCTGCAGTTGCAGATAATTTTTTTCTTTCCCTGAAATGCCAAGTAGAGAGAGCTGTTAAATAATCAAAAGGTGGGGATGGCTGGTCTATTCATGCTAGCCAACAGTATGAAAAGAGGTCAGAATCACCAGGGGCTGGTGGCAGGAGCAGGGTCTGAATATATGAAGGGAGATTGGAGGAAGAGGTGATGTTCACCAACTCTGAGCATGAGATAAGGCTGGAGGCAAGTAGTTGTAGGTAGGGTTGCCAACTGGCTCCAGATGCACCTGACAGGTTCGATCCAGTCCTGGGTTTACCTCATTGCATGCAGGGATATGTAGTTCTGATTTCTCCATTGCACTCCATAAGAAAAGGAAAACTACAAATAACTGCATGCAATGGGATAAACCCAGCCTGACGGGCGCATCTGGAGCCAGTTTGCAACCCTAGTTGTAGGACTCAAAGAGAATAGCTGGAGTAGGCTGGCCAATGACAACAAGAAGGGCCCAAGCAGAAGAGCTGGTAAATGATGGTCAATGGCAGAAGAAATGAGAAGCACTCAGGACTACTGGGAAAAGAGCTGATGCATGCTAGTGGACTGCAGGAAATGTATTTAACATTTCTTATATATGGGAAATGGGATTATTTGGTCACAAGGCCCATGGGGGAAGAGTAAGCATGTGCGGACTGGTGGGAGGAAGAGGGGCAAGATGCAGATCCAGAAAGAAAAGCTGACATGTGCTGACTGGGAATACCCGGGGTAGCTGGGAGAAAAGCCAGCAGGCATCAGGAAGTGGTGCCAGAATCATACTGGGGTCAGTCTAGACAGCTGAGTGGTTCTGTGCTGGCCAGGAAAAGAAGGTGATGCCAGGAGCTAAGAGGTGGAAGGCGAAGCCTGAGGATAGAAAAGAGTGGAGGACTGAGAACGGCGAGAGACGAAGATGTGGAAAGGAAAGATAACGAAGGGAAGGGAATGGGTGTGTAGGAAGAAGAGGAGAGAATGAGGGTAGGGAGAGAGAGAGGAAGCATGAAGGAAAACCTGGAGAGGTAGAAGGGAGAGCCACCCTAGGTCTCGTGCCACTCCAAAGACGGTTCTGCCCTGCATCCTCTAGGATTAAACTCTAGACACAGCCTCCAGCATGAATTTCCAGATTCTTTCCCATCAAGAAACAAAATCCAGGTGCATTTTCAGAAAGTTGCTATGTTTCTCCTCATACACACCCCTGCATATGTTTTCTCCACCATTTCACAGTAACACGTGGGCTATGAAGACAAGGTGGTCAGCTGTTGCTATCTTAATACCATAATGAGTTTTGGGTTTGGCGCTTTCTCAATGTGTTGCAGTCACTATGGGGTTCTTGCCTCGGACATGCTGGCACGCCATGATCAGTAAATACTACTGTTGCAATGCAGCAACCCAGATTTTAGCACAGCAGGTATAGAGAACATGCATCCCCAAACTCTAAAACCACTACTGCAGGTGCCCTGCCTTGCCCTTCAGGCCTTCAGTCTCTTGTTTCAAGGAAGTGCATATTTCTGACAGGTTTATTGTTGCCTTCTGGATGTCTATCAGCTAGAAACATGGCTGGAGGTCTTTAGAGGCATTCATTCGCTAGCTCTACCCTGTTATTAGCAGATGTGCCCCCGCCCCCACCACCCAGGTGTACCAGCACCCCTGCCCTCTTGTGCATCCCGTGTGACCACCCCAGGCTTCTCCTTGCCTTCTCCCTTGCCACCAGACTAAAATGCCTCTTGACTCAGAGGCTTTTGTGTTTTTAAGCCACTGCATTAGCCCAGGAGATTTGCGTTGTGTGCTTGCTATGATACGAGTTGGAAGTCTGACACAAAAAAAAAAAAAGACAGAAAGAAAAAGGGTAGTGAAAGGCTTGCTGTTGGTGCTGTAGTTTGTCTGCCTCCTGGCTCTTACTCTCAGTCTGAACACAGTATGGAGCAGTGAATAACACGGTCTGATGCAGTATGTGCCTTGTGCTTCAGTCCAGGACACTCTGTCTCTCGCTAGCTCGCTCTCACTCTCTGCGCCTGCTTTCTCCCTTTCTCTCTCTCTAGACAAACACGTCTTGGTTATCAAAAGGACAATCAGCATGTCAAAGATTTCTCCAGTTGTTTTTTTTTTTCTTTCTTTCTTTTTTTAAATCTGCGTCACATGCTTGTTATTCCCTGAACCCTCTCTCTCTCTTTCTCTCTAGCTCACTCAGGTCACTTTGACAAGCTTTCTCTCCTCCCACTAGCATTGCAATTAGCATATTAATAAACCACAGCATTGCCAGCAGAGAGGGAGAGAGAGAGGGAGAGAGACACAGGCACACATAGACACACATACACAGACAGAATAAAATTCCTTCCTCCTGCCTGCTCTGAGGCCCGATTGTTGCTGTTCAGGGGGGCTTGTTTTTCCTCTCTGAGACTTCATCAGGGCAGTTAATGCCAGGACCCTGCGAGGTGGGCATCCCGAATCCTTTCTGGTTCAGGCCAGGCATGTGAAGATGTCAGTGGGTTGCGCGTGCCCTGGTAAGTGCTTCTTTTTTCCTTCATTAACTTGGATTCGATTAGGCAAAGATGCCTGCATTTGGTGCATGGAGGTGGGCCTGTTCTCCACTGGAGGACAGGCTGGCATTTTGTTTTTGTTTTTTCTTTTGCAAAATTCAGATGGAAAAAACACCTTTGCTCTTTCAAGGGAAGGTGGGGTGGGGGGGGGGGGGGACCAGAAATTCCCAGAATTCTGAAAAGCTAACCAATCAGAAGTGCCTCTGGACTTTTGACCTCAGGTCATAGGAGACTATGATTGGCTGATCTCGATTTTCTGATACTGGTATGAATTTGGGAGAGTCATGTTGGTTTTATTGTGCTTGACATGAGAAGAGTTGTGTTTATATATGACAGTGTGTATGTAGCAGACTAGTAAGCGAAGGCGTGTTAGCCTTCACCCACCCCCAAAATCATGGGTGTGCCTGAGAAGTGGTCTGACTCACTTCTTCTAGATTTTGTAATAGCATCTATGAATTAAGTGAGAGTTTTAAACTGTGATGATAGCACCAGTCTAAGACCATTACTTTAACTTGCCTATGAGTATGACTTGTTATTAAGTTACTTCAGATTTTTGCAAAATCTTAAATAGCATTATGAAAAATGTGGAAAAAGCAAACACTTGAGACAAAAGGCTGGAGAATTACAGGGATGTCTAAAGGGCAATAGCTGGCATTATGGCACTAGCGCAGGAATATCGCGCTATGGTGACAGCTAACGTGTGCCAAATGCAGCAACCGCAGGCAATTTTCTGAGATAGCTGCATACCACGCGTTAGGTGCAAGAGTGGGTGAGGTGGGGTGGAGAGTGGGCATGCCTGTACCGTGAGGTTACCACGGGCGCTGACAGCATGTGGTAGCTGAACTTCTGTAGATGTTGTGGACGCAGCTATTGCCACCTCAATGGGTGGCATCAGCCACATCTATGATGCTGTCATGCCACAATCCCTGCATTTTCACCGTGTTATCTGCTGGGGAAATGCTGGGCACGCCCCGCCAGACAATGCGTAGCATGTGCAACTACCATGGCGCTTTTTGCACTAATGCCCAGAAATATCTCCAAATGCCTACTGTGTTTTCTAAGCATACCCCTTAGTCTTTTATCTGGATGTTTGTTTGTTGATGTTTCTTTAAAGCCAGACATACGCTGATCTCTGCGGTACTGTAGGGGTAAAGGTACTAGATGGGCCTTGTGCTCTGTCTGCGATCATAGTGTATTCCTTTGTTTCCTTTTGTTATTTTAGTTTAACCAGATTTGCAGAATGTGAACTACAGCACTTTTGGGATAGGTGTTTCATATGTATATTTTTATTTCCACTATCACGTGGTCATTTACTTGTCCAGGGGTGATCTGTAATGGTCACAGCCATGTATTCTCCTTGTGCAAAGAAGATGGTTTGTCCCAGCAATGCCAAGAAAGGTGGCCAACCATGAACTCTCTTCTAACAGGGACCTTCGGGGTTCATGTGTTGTCATCTCCTCCTTATAGTGACTGGTGCACCAGCAAATGACAGATAATGAGGTTTATGGGTCAAGGCTAATTAAGGGCTTCAGAGACAACTTCATCTTGCTAATTTTTAGCTTTCAGCTAAAAAGTCCCAAAGGTGAAGGTCCCAAATTTTTGAAGGGGTAGGGTTGATTACTCCTTGTATTCTTTTTCTTTTGGAGATTTTAGATATTTCTTGAAGCAAAGCCAACTCCAGGTTAAACCGATATGTTTATTACGAAAGCAGAGGCTGAGATATGATGGTAGTCCACAGAGGTCGTGTTGTGATGATGCCAACCAAATAATCTCAAACTTCTACGTTTATTCTGCAAAGTCCATCTAAAATTAGATGACATTCTAGGCTGATCATCCTGGAACATAATCTAGATAACACCAATAGCTTTGCGGAACAGATCAGGTGTGACTGACCAGGTCACAAAAGTGGCTCTTTAAGGTGACACAATAGCAAAGATGACAAAAGTGAACCATGCACTGCTGCTTCTCCCTCCCTTCTTCTGGCTGCTCCTCCTGCCCTCCTCCTTCCCACCCTGCCATACCTCTAGTGGCAAAATTTAATCTGTCTTGTTCCGCCAGATGCCGTGTACCCTGGTGATTAGCCAGGACTAGAAACAAAAATTAAAAGACAATCTGGTCTACAGCTATACCACATCTGATCATCAAGTAACCGGACAATATAATGTTTTTGAAAGACTATTTAAGCTCAATTAATCCAAACCCTAGTAAGACTGTAAATCTCATTCTTGCATGTAGTGCTAACTTATTCAATTGCTGATGGAAAGTTGTACTTCTTACAGGGTAGGTTCTGTGCCCTGCACTCTCAGATGCTTTTTAACTATTTCACAGGCCTATGGAAAGGGCATCTTAGGAAGTACAGGATCCTTATGATTGGGCAGAGTGAATTTTTGATTTCAACTTTTTTTTAAGTGCTGTCAAGTCAATGCTGACTCCTAGCAACCCCTGGGTTTTCTTGGCAAGATATGGTGAGAAGTAGATTGCTAGGCCTTTTCTTCTGAGGTAATGGAAGGTAAAGTGATTTGCCCAAGATCACAAGGAGTGGCAGCAGGAATTGAGCTCAGATCTCTTAGGTGTTAGGCTGTTGCTCTAGTCACTAGGCTACTCTTCAACTTAGGAAACTACAAATGACACATGTGGTGTCAGGCACATGACCAAGTGGGTATTTACCATCACCTTCTCTTCTCTGACTTGCACTGCATGATTGAATTCTAATGCACCCTTAGATTGGATAATAATAAGCACTGGATCCTTGATTGCAGTCAAGTCTTTAGCATTTTTAAATTGAGATTCTGGGATTTTTGTGTGCCGTTTACAGAAGGGATGCTGGCAGATAGCCAAATAGCACCCCAGCTTCTCAAATTAAGAATAGCTTGATGCAAACATTGGCCCAATTAAAACAGTAGCTGTATTGGGAATGGATCTGAGATTTCCTGTTACATGATATTTCCAAGTTATGGAGTATTTATACCGCCCAGTGGATGGATGCTAAAGCCATATGTTAAGTTGTTTATACTCTGGTGGCAGTGTTATAGAAGGATTATAAAGAAATATAAGTTAAGAGCTATTCAGATATTATTGTGTTCCATCTGGCTCAGCAACTCAAGCAGGTCAGTTCATCTTCAACCTCCTGTTCATCCACTCAGGATGAACCATAGAGCTTTTTTGATCTGACCCTTGACTCTTGACTCTTCTTTACCCATTATATCATCAGAGGGGGGGGGGGGGGTCATAGATAAGGGAGATTCTCATCTGGCTAATCATGTCAGACTTACCTAAGTTAAGTAATGAGTGCTAATTTTTTCACCCCTTTATAAACTACCATTTTCCCCACTAAGCCCAGGATAAAAAGGTATGTGCGAGGGCTAATGACGGTGGAAGCGATAGTGCAAATGCTGCATATGAAGATAACGTCCTTGCTGCAGATAGAGGCCATGGGGGAACTTGTTCATAGACCTTCTGTAGCAGAACATAAACCACAGAAATTAATAACAAAATTAAGAGGATTAACTTCAGTTAAGTGGACCCCTGCAGATAAAACGGAGATAATGTACTCATACCTATATGCTACAACCCCTATATTTAAACCAAAAGGGCATATAAAGAGAGTCCATCAGACTCTGGAAGAAAGAAGCATACTGTCACTGGACATTACCTCTTATGAATTCCAGAAGGAACTCTCTTTGGCATGATGGAGCAGTAATTTTGAGAGACTAAGATAATATTCCACATATCCAGGCTTAGACTGTTATGGTATGTGGAAAACTCACCATTTGGAGAAACTGCCCCCTTCAATCCCCGATCTTCTACGCACCATTTAGATCCATCATTGCTTAGTGAGTAGCCAGGCCTCAGCCGGTCAGACATTAGTTACTGGTTCTGATTTGAGAATGTGGAACTTGAAAATGATACTGAATTACTATCCCAATACATGAGGCACTTCTTGAAGAGTGTCATCAAGTGCGGAATATCATGCTTCTGCCTCTTTCCCCGCAAAAGTATATGTCTGAGGGGTACCTTGAATCTCCCGATCACTCGCAGAGTGTCCATCGTTGTGTTCTGATTATAGAAGAATCTAATGATTTTTAAAAGATGAAGGCTTGAGCATTCAGCAGACAAAGACTGGAAGTTTTCATCAAGTGGCAGCCGATGTTCCTGCCAAGCTGCATGGGAATCCTCTTCCTGCGTTGTTGCGGTTAGCGGGAGGTGCTGCGATATTGCAGGGAGCTGGCAGTGCTTCCGTCTGCGCTTCGGCTGTGAAGGGGAGGTGCTGCAATATCATGCAACTACCTGCTCCTCGCGACTAAGAGCACAATTTGGCTCCCCTACTGCAACGATGTAGGCAGAGGTTCCTGGTAGGAATATTGATGGGAGCTACTCACCTACTTCATCTCCCCACTAGTAGCCTATCCACTTCTTTATTTGCATGACCTTCGAAGTCGCTGGCCTCTATTGACAAAAACGTTGTCACCTTTTCTGCAGTGAGTTAATTTCAAATCATTTTCAGTGCTTCAGTACGTATGCATATCAAAGCACATGCAGGCTGCGCAATGTCACAGTCTATTTTTACAGGTTGTGCCAGCACCTAGATGCCTGACTCCCAGTGCAACAGTGCAGAGGAGACTCAGGAAATATGCTCTTATGCAAGCTTTGGATCCCTGCTATTTGCAAAGAGAGAGAGTACAACAGGAATGCCACGTTCAGGAGCCTGGATACACAATAGCGGATACCTCCTGTAACCATTCAATAGGAGTGTGCATTTGCTCTGTTAGCCTGTCTTAAAAAATGTAATGTGCACTAATAGACTTAGCACACGTTAATTCATCAGTGAACATTAAATCAATTTAGCGTGCTCTGAAAATTCCCCATTAAAACGAATGTGTGAAACTCACCGAAAAAACACCTGAAAATAGAGAAAAATTTATGAAAAGAAATTAACCAGATTTTTCTTACCTGCGCACTTTCCTACCCTTCAGTGATCAGCATCCAGACTGCAAGTGGTTGGAGCTGTTCTGTGATTTTAATGTCATTCGAGTTTTACTATGTCATTTTCCATTTAATAAAAAAAGAATATAGGGTTTTTATTGAACTAACAATACATTTTGACTAGCTTTCAGAGGTTAAAACCTCCTTTCTCTGGACAGGTATTTTTCCATAATTCTTAATGGTATCACTGTAAAGAAGTATTACTAAATAATATTTTATTGGGGGGGGGATGGGAGAAAAGTCGTGAAGTCCTGTGACAGCAGAGAGGTACGTTTTCATTCAGTCCTTATAGCAAAGGTGCAGAATAGCAGCAAGTAAGCTGGTTCATTGTGTACACGCAGCTTGCCCCTTACTATGCTGCCACAGGTTTGTTCTAAGGGCAGAATGAAATCTCAGGTTCTGGCCCTTCTCCTTTCTAGCCGCATGTCAAACTGAGTTATGCGTGGCTATATCTGTGGTGCAGGTGGAGGGATGGGCGACGTATGCCAGCGCTCGCTTCTGAGCTGAGAGCACTAATGACCTCTGCAAGGAACAGCGAGTTCAGGAAGTGACAGGCTTCTGCTGCGACCCCTGAACCCTTTTCCTCTGCCCCTAACTCCAGACTAACTTGAGATCTGCAGCTGGGCAGTGCAAGAATGTCTTCTCTTTGAATGATTTTTTTTTTAAGTAATCTACTATGCTGCTCTACACCCCAGTGTTATTTATGTTATGAAGTAAAGACAGTGGCATGATCAGACACTGCTTCTGGTAACAACAAAAAAACAGTGAGCTTTTGCTGTGTGTTCTTTTCCCATCAAGCTCTGGTGGCCCCTTCCCCCACCTTCCTCCTCCTGCTGGAAGCCAGCGGCTTCCTCAAGCAGAAAGTCATGTGATGCAGCCTCAAAGCCAGGCCAAAAAATTTAAAGCGCTAGCGTCAGCTTTAGCTGAGGTGAGAGGTCTCTTCATCCTGCCTGGGGGATGGGCCATTTTATATAATTATTTAGCTTGGTCTTCAAACTTTAAAAAAATGCTATTGGGTGGTTTGCAGAATTTTAGCTTAACGTACTTAATATATGTTTCCTTTGCTAGAACTGTTGATTTTACATTTGGTGCACAAACAGCTGAGGTTTTTTTTAAAGTACCGTTGTTTTAAGTACCTTTAACCATGTGTTTGGCATAATGTTACCACTATGCCAGGAAACCATAAACTGGTATGCTCCATCAGTGGGCAACCACTAAGTTGTAAACTTCGAAAAGACAGAGGGGGTAACCAGCATGGAGCAGCAGGTACAGTTCTAGCTACCTTACTGGGCAGCCTAGATGGACAATGCTGGTCTTTATCTGCCCTCATTTACTGATCTAGTATGTTATTACAGAGCTGCCAAGTTACCTAGTTCCAGGCGTGAGACTATAAGCCAGTCCTGGATTTCTGACAAGCTCATTCTAATGCATTATGGGACTTGCAACACTGATTCTAATGGGTAAAATCAGGGACTACAAATATCATACTGCACTGCAATGCAAATTTAAAAGTAACAGTAATACAAAATCTCACTCCTGGAACTGGGTAACTTGGAAACTCTGTTATTATCCTTTCAAAAGGATCTCAGCAGTTCGGCTTCATGTGGAGGTACACTTTGTTTTCTACAATAATTTGGCAAGGTAATCGCTAGAGCCCACAAGAACACCCGTCTAGCATATGCATTCCTTTTGACACTGTCTGTATACTCGTTTAATCATTTTATTTTTAGAATACTTAGCAACAGTGCAAAAAGGTGCCGGTACTCATATGCAGGGCTTTCATTAATACATGAGGATCATGGATCAGTTTTAGCAGGCAATGAAAAAGGTGTCAGTACTCTGTACCACCATGTACCTCCTCAAAAAGAGTCCCGCTTAGGGGCATATTTACTATAACACTTGAAAGTTAATGCAGGTTAAATGCTGCATTGGCCCTTTTATTTCTATAATTATAACATGCAGTAATTTTTAGTAAATATGTCGCTTGGTCTAGATTTTTAAAGGCAAATACAAATGGCGTTCAAACGCCTATTACAGTATGACAACCAGATGGGATCTAGGTCACAAAGGATGGGCCGAACCGGTTTTATCTGTGGACTTGAAATTTTGTAGGAAAGCAAGACTACAAATCCATAGATGCAGTGTGGACAAAGCCAGGACTGGCTCAGTCTGCTCCTTATGGCCTGGAACAGGCTGGTCACCTTATGAAACTAAAATAAAGCCAGGCTCAATAAAATAAAGAACAGCACACACTCAGGAAAAACAGTTTTGACAACATGGTATGCAGAGAATGAGAACTTTTTGCGTGAATTGTTTTTATTGCACAGCTTGTATTATTGATTACGAGGGTAAAGGAGTTTTCATCTTGTGTCCGGCTGTTTACATGACGTTACTTGTTTATATTTCTTCATTGCTACACTGATATCTCTAATGTCCCCTTCGTATGCGTGTAAATGACAACTTAGCAAAATTCTCAGAGAGAGAAACATAGAAGCAGAGAAAATGCTGAGCAGGTAAAGACCATACGGCCTATCCAAACTGTCAGGGCTGCCCAGCTTCTGAGGGGTAGCAAAGAGCAGCCGTAGTCAAAGCAAAACAATAAATCCTGAAAGCCACCAAAAGTCAGTGTCAGCAACACATTCTTTTACGCACAGGGAGAAAAGGCACATATATACATAGAAAGCAAAGCTTAATATTTAAAAATATGATGTCCAATTATGTATTTTTACAGGATTGTTGTGGGAGGGGTGGTGGTAGAATGATCAGGCCTGATTTTCATTTAGACAAGTTATACGCCGCATCAGCACATAGCCTGCTCGCCAACCCCTTTAACCCAGATATTCTCTTCCGTGGTGATGGAAGTGAAAATCCGGGTTGGCCAGAAACGCCAGCAGACACTGAGGCTAACCAGGTAGCAGTGATTTATGATGCTATCCGGTTAACCCAAGCGCGTCAAAGATAGGCAAGGAAAACCCTCGCCTATCTTTAAGGTGCCGAGGGCTAACCAGGTAGCATCGAAAATTGCTGCTACCTGTTTAACCCTTTCCTCCACCCCTGCCCACACCCCAGAATGCCTCTGACATGCCCCAATGCTAACCGGATAGCATTGGGGCACGTAAGGGGCTTACTCACGGATAGACGAAGGCACTAACCATGTAGGTGCCTTCGTCTACCCACGGTTAAGGCATTTACACGGTTAACTAGGGCAGCTAACCAGATAAATGCCTTCAAAAAGTGGGCCCATCATGCTTACTGAGTTTAATTATCAAAATCTTGTAGGGGGGGGGGGGAGGTTAGGCTGAAGGTTCGCCTAAGTTGCCCAATGTTCTTGCACCGGCTCTGCAGTCTGTCTATCCATATAAACTACTAAGCTATACAATCCTGTCCTCTCTCTTAAGCTACATATACACTAGGTGCAATGCAACATGCAATGCAACTTAGCCTGCAACATTTTTGCCTAGTTGGGACGTGTTTGCGAATGGCCCACGTGCATCCTGCGTGTACACTACGTTCATTCGCTTCATGCTCGTTCGGATCCAAACATTGTTGTTTTTTGCTGCAACCACAAAAGGGGCACAAAGCATTAGTTGAGACGCTATTTGGAGCGCTTCCCTGATTAGTACATGCTCGCAAACTAAGCAGATCACACTGCAGGCAGCTTGTCTCCAAGAATACACGCTTTGTGCACACTCTGCGTCCCAATTGGCTAGAGTTCTGTTGCAGGTTGCATTACATGTTTGGATCGCCCAGTGTATACGCACCCTACAGATTCTCTTTGCTTACCCTAATGCTTTCTTGAATTCAGATGCATTCCTCGTCTCCACGTCCTCCACTACCCTTTCTTTAAAGAACTATTTCTTCAGATTACTCCTGAGACCTTCATCCTATGACCCCTTGTTCCAGAGCTTCCTTTCAATAGACAGAGGCTCACCTCTTGTGCATTTATGCCATGGAGATATTTAAATGGCTCTATCATATCTCCCATCTCCCACCTGTCTTCCAGAGTATACATATACATAAATGTTTTTATTAAAGAAAAGATGTCCTCTGGACGTCCAGAACAGTTTTCTGGAATCTGCAGCTTTTTAAGACCATTTTGCTGGAACTCCCTTAAATCCTTTTATATCTTAACTTGTGACAAAATCAGCGTTCACCAGGACAATTGCAAAACAAAAAAGAAAAATCCTTCCCAGTACAAATGTAAAAGCCAGAGGCGTTCAGTAAAAAACAAGAAACCTAAATCGGTGTCATAAGATAAATGGTTGAGAAATGAAAGTAAACAGGGAGTAAGATGAAAACCTTGGGGTAGTAGCCAAAAGAACTGGGACACGAAAAAGAAACCTTACATTTGTTAAATCATGATGAATATCAGAAATTGCAGGGAGGCACAGAGAACAGCTGATAGCAAGGAAAAAGGCACAAATGTATTACATACAGAACTGATTGTGTTTCTAAAACTGAATAACGCAGAACTGGTCTGGAAAGCTGTGTTTACTCTGCCATATACATTGAAGCAGAGGTAGAACTATGTAACTCATTAGGCCCGCTAAATGCAGACAGACAAAGTCCGCTGCATACTTATTATTCGGTTTACATCTTTATGGTTTGGTGTGCTTGGTCGATTCAGGTTAGGGGATTTTACATACCCTGCTAAGAAATGGTACTTCAAAGACAGAGCAACAACAAGTCATTGGGGTAAGGAGCGATATCCTACACGTATCACACTTCTGCAGCTGGTGGCTGGCATATGTCCTTGGCACCGTGGACATTCACAAGTAGGTAGACTGGATAGGCTGGTTGTCTTTTATTTGCCGTCCTCTACCATTTTATCAAGGTTGCTATGTATGTGTCTTTTGCCATGAACCAGAGTGGATGTTGGAATGTGGGGTGCTGTGATAGATAGGGTGGATGTTGGAATGTGGGGTGCTGGGATAGATATGGTGGGTGCTGGAATGTGGGGTACTGTGATAGATAGGGTGGATGTTGGAATGTGGGGTGCTAGGATAGATAGGGTGGATGTTGGAATGTGGGGTGCTGGGATAGATAAGGTGGGTGCTGGGATAGATAGGGTGGATGTTGGAATGTGGGGTGCTGGGATAGATAGGGTGGGTGCTGTTTTTGACTAGAACATCTTCTGCCTTTCTTATCCCATAGAACCTCACTGAAAACAAGTCTTCATCCGGATGGGGACTTTATCACATTTGTGGTGGTGTTGTCCTAATTCAACAGTTTGGTGCAAAATGACTCCTTGCTCTACATAGAGTTCTTGTTTTGGAAATGCTAAAATTGTACCATCAAATTCCAGTCACCATCACAGAACCAATGGCGATCAGTGTCTACATGTGTATGTGAAAGCATGGCGGAAAGACAAATTGTGATGTCACTGGATATGTAACAGTTAATTCCTTAACTCTTTCAAGGCCTACTCTAAATTTTTAATCCACATTCTGCAGCCAGGTTAATTTTTGCATATTTCAGGAAAATTGTACCCGTCTTATTCAATATGTTCTAATAGTGATTTTCCTTCTGCTATGGTCATGTATTATATACCATTTGATATGAATATTTAGTCAGAATTTTGGATCCCAAGAGTTTTGGGCTCGGCCTGGAAAGGGTTAAAGTAATATAATAGTTCTATTTCCGATTGCTTTCGCATGCTTACCTGGGATAGCAGTCAAATTTTATGGACGTTAAGGCAATCTATTTATTCAAATTCAGTATCATTTCATACATTCTTCTGGAAATCATGATAATACCATTCCAACTTTTGCAGAAGAATTCGGTCTGTGAGATGATGTACTTCCATCCCTTTATAATTATGAGGTTTTTGAAGCTGAAAGAAAAGGCTTGGTCAGACAAAAGGTCCATTTAGCCCTGTATCCGGTTCTTCCATAGTTGCAAGCAGAAGGCATTAAGAGAGGATGTGTAAGAAATACATTGGGGGAGATATGTAGTGGCGGCGACTAGCTGATCTAACACAGCCAGCTGCCAGCATTGAGCAATAAACCCAGATATTCAATGCCAAGGCCATATCTGGGCCCCAGCATTGAATATCCAGGATTGTCAGAAAGCTAACTGGGCAGCTGCAAGCAGGGGCGGCCCAAGGGGGGTGCGGGGCCATGTGCGGAGACTCGGTGTGGGGCCTCATTTGCATAAGGGACCTCATTTGCATAAATATTCGCATAATGTTACCATACACTAACTTTTAGTAAACATGCCTCTTAATGAGTGTATGGATAAAGAAAGACTAAAAGATTTCTACATTACTATAATCCAGTGACAACTGCCAGGCACATTAGGAACTACTACAAACACTGCCCATTTAGAACCCATAGCAAACCCGCCGTATCATAACAGCACTACCAGGACTCACAAAGCACCAGACCCTACTTATCAAAAGGCAACACTACAAATATTAAACCAATACATTTCAGAGAACAACAATACATGACCTACTGGGGAAAGAGAACAAGTGGCAATGTCAAATAGGAATTACATAAACAGAATACCTCAGCTCAGTTACACGTGCAGAACATAGACCGTCACCAAACAATAATCACAATGTAGAAACAGGAAGACAATAATTAAACTGGGAACCCCAAAAGCCCAACAACATTGTAAAAATAAAACTATAAATTAATTTCCTCTTGTACTAAACAAAGTGCAGACGTTAATGATGCACATTTCCCAGAGCTGGCATATTTCAGTTAATAAATTCAATAAAGAGATATTTTTCTACCTTTTGTGCATTTTTTTTTCAGTTGCAATTGCTCCAGCCACTTTCTTCTGGTTTCTTCGTGTCTTCTGCTAACTCTCCATCGTCTGCTGTCCATTTGTCCTTTCTTCACTCTTCTAGGTTTTTTTCCATTCTCTCTCTACATCTCCTTTAACATACTAATCTTTCTCCTTTTGCTCTTTCCTCATTCCTATGTCATCCACTCAAATTTTACCCCACCATCCTCAATCCCCACTTACTCTCCCAATATCCGGCCAATTGAAGATTTGTCTTCCCTCCCACACAAAATATTTTTCCCCTCTCCATTTCACTCTCCCAGCTCTATCCCATTCTAATCCTCCCCCAACATCAGCTCCCTTCTAGTTCCAGCCCCACCCAGCATCCGCTCCCTTCTAGTCCCCGCATCAGCCCATTTCCAGTCCTAGCTCCCCCATCCGAGTCCCTCCATCAGCTCATTTCCAATCCCAGCCCCCCATCAGCCCATTTCTAGTCCTTTCCTAGCCCCACCATCAGCCCATGTCAAATCCTAGCTCCTCTCCACTCAGCCCATTTCCAATCCAAGCTCCCCATGAGCCTACTTCCAGTTCTAGCCCCTCCAAGAGTCCATTTCAATCCAAGCCCCCCCCAACAGCCCATTTCCAGTCCTATCCTAGCCCTCCATCAGCCCATTTCCTGTCCTAGCCCCCCCTCACTCAGCCCATTTCCAGTCCTAGCTCCCTCTCCTCACAGCTCATTTCCATTCCAAGCCCCCCTCCCCATCAGCTATTTGTAGTTCAAGCCTTCCTTCCACTCAGCCCATTTCCATTCGAAGCCCCCGTCCCCATCAGCTATTTGCAGTTCAAGCCCTCCTTCCACTCAGCCCATTTCCAGTCCTAGCCACCCCCAGCCCATTACCAGTCCTAGCCCCCCCCCATAGCCCATTACCAGTCCTAAGCCCCCATAACCCATAACCCATTACCAGTCCTAAGCCCATCAGCCCACTTCAAGTCCTAGCTCCCCCATCCGAGTCCCTCCATCAGCTCATTTCCAATCCCAGCCCCCAATCAGCCCATTTCTAGTCCTTTCCTAGCCCCACCATCATCAGCCCATGTCAAATCCTAGCTCCCCTCCACTCAGTCCAATCCAAGCCCCCCATGAGCCTACTTCCAGTTCTAGCCCCTCCATGAATCCATTTCAATCCAAGCCCCCCCCAACGGCCCATTTCCAGTCCTATCCTAGCCCTCTATCAGCCCATTTCCTGTCCTAGCCCCCCCTCACTCAGCCCATTTCCAGTCCTAGCTCCCTCCCCTTACAGCCCATTTCCATTCCAAGCCCCCTCCCCATCAGCTATTTGCAGTTCAAGCCCTCCTTCCACTCAGCCCATTTCCAGTCCTAGCCACCCCCCAGCCCATTACCAGTCCTAGCCCCCCCATAGCCCATTACCAGTCCTAAGCCCTCCATAGCCCACTTCCAGTCCTAAGCCCCCCCCAACACCCCATTTTCAGTCTTAGCCCCCCCCCATAGCCCATTACCAGTCCTAACCCCCATCAGCCCATTTCCAGTCTTAGCCTCCCCACAGGCCATTCCAGTCCTAACCCCCCATTAGCCCATTTCCAGTCCTAGCCCCCCCATAGCCCATTACTAGTCCTAACCACCCATCAGCACATTTCCAGTCCTAGCCCCCCCTATAGCCCATTACCAGTCCTACCCCCCATCAGCCCATTTCCAGTCTTAGCCCCCCATAGCCCATTACATCCTAACCCCCCATCAGCCCATTTCCAGTCCTAACCCCCCCATCAGCCCACTTCCAGTCTTAGCCCCCCCATAGCCCATTAGTAGTCCTAACCCCCCCATAGCCCATTACCAGTCCTAACCCCCCTCCTCCATCAACCCACTTCCAGTCTTAGCCCCCCCATAGCCCATTACCAGTCCTAACCCCCCTCCCCCATCAGCCCTGATAGATTAAAAAAAAAACA
Source organism: Ichthyophis bannanicus (assembly GCA_033557465.1). Lineage (NCBI taxonomy): Eukaryota > Metazoa > Chordata > Amphibia > Gymnophiona > Ichthyophiidae > Ichthyophis > Ichthyophis bannanicus. The sequence goes on from CM066034.1 coordinate 898,468,979, forward strand.
AACCTGCTGCTGCTGCTGCCGCCGTGGCAGCGGCAGAATCAAAGGTCCCACTGCGGGGCCCCGCCTGCCTCCCTTCACCATCAGTTCCCGAGTCCCTCCCAATGCGCGGGCTTTCAGAGCCACGAGAGTTTCCCTTTCTTCTCGCGGCTCTGTTAATCTCGCCGGGGCTGATGGGATTTCCCATCAGCCCCGGCGGGATTAACAGAGCCGCGAGAGGTCAGAGAAGCTCTCGCGGCTCTGAAAGCCTGCGCATTGGGGGGGACTTGGGAGCTGATGGTGAAGGGAGGCAGGCGGGGCCCCGCGGCGGGACATTTGATTCTGCCGCTGCCACGGCGGAAGCGGCAGCAGCAGCCGGTTTGAGTTTTTTTTCTACTTGTGCAATGAAGAATGTTTTTTGCGCGGGGCCCCCTGAAACGCGGGGCCCTGTGCAAAAAACATTCTTGCTCAATGGACGGGCCGGCCCTGGCTGCGAGATTCAGCCACTGCCCAGTTAACTTCTGCAACGAAAGTTAGGCTAGACGTTACTATGCTTGACTTTCGCCATGTGTCAGTAACGGGGCAGCGGCTCAATATTGCTACTGCTCGGTTATCGACAGCTGCCGCCCCAGAACTCCCCCAGCACACCCCCATGGTGCCAGCCATGTTAATGCTGCTGCATGTCCTGCAGAGGTGCATTTACACGGTTTGCAGGTCTGCAAACCATGTAGATGCCGTTGAATATCCCCTCCCATTCTGTTTACCCCTGATCTATTCTCCATGGCTTTGCCTGGGGAGGGGGATTGAGGGTCTGAAGATTTCTTCCCCCCTCCCTCCACTCAGATATAGAGCACAGTGCTTATTTCCTTTTGAATTTTCTGTTAAGGTTGGGGAAAGCTGGCCTCTGATGAAGAGATACAGAAAGACATTCCCTACAGCCAGCCCACTCTCAAGAGGTTTACACTGACGCTTTGTTTACATCCTTCTGTTTATCTGTAAGATCCTTTCTGCTTGATGAAAGTGGAACCGAACCTATGTGATCATTGCTATAAGGCTCTTCCTTGTAAGAGCTCTTAGGAATAAGGTTTTGTCTTGCAGGAAGAGCCTTAAGGAGAGGGATCAACTTGTGTATACAAGTGGGCACAACTGCCTCTTTAGATTCAGTAGTAACAGATGACTGCCTCTGGGAATATATATATATTATGTATATTTAAAAATAGATTTACACATAGTACTTCCCTATTTCTGGGGTCCTTGAATGAGCTGTGTTGGTGCAGTTAGCACTAGAGAAGTATATGGATGTGTTTGTGAGCTTCCACTGCCTCTGTCTCTGTGTGTGTGCTTGTTGGTTTCTGAATTCTCCAGACAGCTCAGCTGTGCTGTAGAGCAACCTAGAGTCTCAGGGCTCACATGTGTTTGGCATGTGACACCACTGGGAGCAAGTTAAGAATTAACTCTTGTCCCATTTCAAAATGCAGACTGAGCAAACAAAAACCAAAGCAAAACAGAAAGAAGCAAAACCCAACAGTTTGCTTTCTGTTCTCTGCCTCCGGCAAGTGTATTTTCTGCCATGGACTAAAATTCAGCTCTGTTCAAACAGAAGGGTCTTGCTTCCTTCCAGAGTCAAATGTTCTAAACCATTCCCTGGAACTGAAGCGCAGTAGCAGCAAGATCTCATAACCAATGCACCTGCACCATTCCTTACAGAAACCCTCCCTAGAAAAGGATCAGGATGACAGTACCAATGATTGCATCCTGTTGTCGGCACTTCCGGACCCAAGATTAGGCAGTGAGAGGCTTGCAGAGCAATCAACTGGCACACCTCCATAGTATGTCAGACCTGCCAATCTACTGTTTCTGAAAGGAAACCTTTGGCCTGTCTTAGCTTTTGGACACATCTCATGATCAATGCTCCCGCCAAGCTGTGCAGAAATCCTCCAACTGTGCGGCTGCTCGTAGGGGGAGGTGCTGCGATATTGCATTTTTGGTTACAAGGGACAGGCAATGCTTAGAAGCTCCTTGCAGTGCTTAGAAGCTCAAATGACAAATTTCAACTATCATACTTTGGACACATCATATGAAGAGAAAGAGATCATGCTTGGTAAGGCTGAAGGTCAGTGTGAAAGAGAAAGACCAGCAATGCAATGGATCGATACAATGACAACAGCTATGGATACCAAAGTCGGTTCATCAGGCTCTATCTCTGATTCCATTTAAACCCAGGCTAAAACCCCATCTCTTCGATGCTGCTTTTGTATCTCGACCCCCTTACTCTCTTGTTTAACATCCATATGCGTTTTAACCATTTCCTTTAAAGATTTACCTTAGTACCCTGTTTGTCTTGAATAGACTGGAAGCTCTGTTGAGCAGGGACTGTCTCTTATATACATATACAGGGTGGCCCAAAAAAAGTGAGAACATCTTGTAGCATATAAGTTATTTAAAAATTCAAAAAGACAGATGTAAATGATTGACAAATTTAAAAATAAAAAGATGGCGACCTGAAATTGTCGAAATAAAGACGTTATATAGCTAAAAAAGGTAAATAAGTGAACTATTTAAGCTTTTCATTTATGAGATGTTCTCACTTTTTTTGGGCCACCCTGTATATATGTGCAATGCTGCATATGCCTAGTAGTGCTACGCAAATGATACGTAGCAGTAGTAGCAGTAATAGTAGGAGATGCCTCTCTATCCACAATTAGCTGCCTACTAAAGGCCGAACACAGTTTAGTACAACTATCACAGGGTCGCCATAAGTCGCCATCGGCTTAACAACAACAACATGAGGAGAGGCGCGCTTGTACACCTCTCCTTCATTTGCTGTTGAGTACCTTAATTACACAGAGACACAACCATCCTAGTAAAATACTGTTAGAACAATCTACACTTGCACTGTTAACAAACCATTAGTCTCAACACAGAACACAAACATAGATTTACACACTTTACTTAAACTGTAAATAATTCAGAGTTTCTGTTTATTTTACTGTTATACTGTTCAGTTCCCTGTACAACAGAGTGCCCCCTTTGACCCTGTTTCGATTCTTGGCTATCTGTAAAACGCGTTGAATTATAGAAAGGTGGTATAAAAATAAGTTTGAATAAATAAATGGAGGCAGTGAGTGTCTGGAACCCCTCTATGCTTGGCTGTGCTCCTTTGATTTGAGAATTTGGACTGTAGCTCCCATGGCAATTTTTTTTTCCATTTTAATCAGTATCATTGGAAACTTTGTACCAGTTTTGAATATTTTAAATGCACGGGATTAAAAGGAATTGCATGACTGAATAAACATGCTGTGGGGAACAAAGGGACGTGAGTAGATGAGTGAAACCCTCGGCCATTCAGCCTCTTCTAGCCCTGTGCCCTGCAGGCCACCAGGCCAGGCTGGTTGGAGCTGTCTGTGCTGGGGAGATAATGCTGATATTAGTACCACACGTTGTTTAGCTGTCACTCACCCAATAACACTGTAAAATGCTTCAGTATCCGATTAATAGTTCAGAAGTAAAGCCCCACGTTGTAACGCAATACGGTTTTCAGGAGCAGAAAAAAAATCAGAAAAATGTGCAAAACTTTGAATTATTTTGTGCACAATTTCAGCAGGAATAAGAGCACAGGAGATCTCTGAGGAAAGGGTTAGCACTGTAGAGTTTAATAGTTGGTGTAGATGGGCAAATTGTATAGGCCATATGTTCTTTATCTACTGTAATTTTCTATGTTTCTAATACATATATCACCGAACAAACTCACTGCTCCTGAAAACCGCATTGCATTACAACATGGGGCTTTACTTCTGAACTATTAATCGAGTACTGAAGCATTTTACAGTGTTATTGGGTGAGTGACAGCTAAACAACGTGTGGTACTAATATCAGCATTATCTCCCCAGCACAGGCAGCTCCAACCAGCCTGGCCTGGTGGCCTGTAGGGCACAGGGCTAGAAGCGGTTGAATGGCCGAGGGTTTCACTCATCTGCTCATGTCTCTTTGTTCCCCACAGCATGTTTATTCAGTCATGCAATTCCTTTTAATCTCATACATTTAAAATATTCAAAACTAGTACAAAGTTTCCAATGATACTGATTAAAATGAAAAAAAAAATGCTATGGGAGCTGCAGTCCAAATTCTCAAATCAAAAGAGCACAGCCAAGCATAGAGGGGTTCCAGAAATTAAGTATCACTCAAAGAAGTAGAGGAGTAGCCTAGTGGTTAGAGCAACAGCCTAGTACCCAAGCAATCTGTTATCAATTCCCACTGGCACACCTTGGGCACATTACTTTACCCTCCATTGTCTCAGAAGAAAAGGCCTGACAATCTACTTACAGTCATATCTTACCAAGAAAATCTAGGGGCTGCTGGGTTGCCAGGAAGCAACATTGACTTGATGGCACTTAAAAAAAAATCACCCAAAAAAAATGGGGGGGGGGGGGGTATATCCAGCAGCAGTGGCAATAGCTTGTAAAAAGCAGCTAGCCATCGCCACTCAGATATTGACTCACCTGATCTCCTTAGTGTTTCCTTACCATTCCCCCTAGATGTATCCCATGTCTACAGCTACTGCATTGTCAGTTCTGACTAGATTGTAAGCTCTGATGAGAAGAACAATCTTTTACGTGTGTCTGCAATGCTGCATTCATCTTGTAGTGCTATACAGATGTTCAGTAGTAGTAGTAGATTCAGTGCTGGAGCCATAACCGACCACTGGCATTGACAATCCAGGCTGGCTGCAGAACCCGGAAGCTAACCGGGCAGCAGCAATATTGATCCACTGCCTGGTTAGCCTCCACAGTTAAAGTAAGGTCGTCATTTGCTGCGCCTTGCTCTAGTCATCTGTTGCTAACTGGCAGTGACTCAATATCATCACTACCAGGTTAGTGACGGTTGCCACCCCAGAATGTCCCAGTCACACCTTGATGCTAACCAGTTAGCATTGGGGCATGTAGCAGTGGGACCACTGACATTCAACGACACTAAGCATGTTGGTGCCGCTGAATATCCAGGTCAGTGGAATTTACATGGTTTACAGGTCTGCATACCGTATAAACGTCTTGGAATATCCCCTCAAATATGCTTTGTTATTCTGACAAACAAAGCATGCAGAATTTTGTATAATTCAGAACTTTTGGCATAAAAGTTTGAATTTTACTTGCAGAATTACAGCAGGAGTAATTACTTCTTCCATGCTTTCTTGAATTCAGATACTGTCCTCATTTCCATTAAGGGGCATATCAACTAAACCGCTGTACTTTTTGGCAGTTATCGCTGTGCAGTAGCTGCCGAAGGCCCGTGGTAACTCAAAAACCTCTATGGGTAACCGCAAGGGATCTTCCTAACTTTCCCTTTGCAGATACCATGGCGGTTTTGGATTTTCCATGGAAAAAAGTCCCACGGTGCCTGCTGATGCGGGCATGCAGGTCCCCACAGTAAATGCAAAGAGAGGAATTGTAGTAATTGGATGCACACAGTTGTCACTAGCTCTTTGCCCTGTTCGCTTCTGTGCCCCCCACCTATGCCACGATCAGGTGCTCCCTCCCTCCCCTCACTCCTCCACGGAAAAAATAAAATCCCAGCTAGTCAGCTGGCAAAGGGCTGGCATCACCCCCCACACCCCTGACACCCCCTTCCCACTGTGTTTCTGTTGAATTTCTGGTGGTCCATTGGGAAGAGAGAGCAGGAGTGGCCCTCTTCGCTCATGCCCCTGTCATTGGCCCTTTCAAAATGGCCACGATCATGGGGTGCTGCACATTAGCCTCATGTTAGCGGGTAGCACTGAGAGATCATGGCCATATTTGTTAGTACTATTGAGGAAGGCAGAAGCAAGGCAGCACGGCAGACAACCATCGATTGGCAGCGGCCGCATGGCCACATTAACAGGCTTTTAGGTAGATAATGCCACCTCTTGAGGTGGCTTTATCTGCTACCACGATTGGGCCTGATTTTGGCAGCCACCACATGTAAAGGTTTTTCACAGTGGCTATCACACATTGCCATACCTGCTCCCACTGCACCACATAAAAAGCAGATAGCGCAAAAAAGTGCCTGCAATATCTAGACTTCTTGTTCAGGAGTTTCTTTTCAGTTGAAAGAGGCCTGCCTCCTCTGCATTTATACCATGGACGTGTGTGTATGCATGTGTATAATTTGTTTGGTCAGGAATGTGGGTGACTTTGTAGGAGGGAAGATTTATGTGAAATCTGTATTTCAGTATTTTGTCATAATTATAATGGGCCAGAGAATTTTAATCTATGAGTCTGTTCGTTCCTTTGAAATAAGTAAATGAACTCTTCCACGAGGGGGAACCTTCGTTGGAGATGATCCCTCGGGCTGGAATTTAGTTGCTTCTGGACTAGGAACATTGCTTTGAGCAAGTATCCAGGTAACCTGCTCAGACTGGGAATCAATGGGGTAAAAAAATGCACATTTTTATAAAGGGAAATGAGTGGCTCGAAACATCACAAAAAGTGAAAACATCTGTTGCTAAAACCTAGACCATCTTTTTCCACCGCCATACATAGCCGTGCCTTTCCTTCAGGGGCTGATGTTTTTAGGTAAAAGACAACACTGGAAAAAGAGGTTTGATTCTAATAAAACTGTAAATTGTAAATGCAGAAGGTCTACTATCTAGCCTTTGTCAGAAAGAAATAATTTTAAGCACAACATTATATCTGGTGGGGACATGCCGAACACTCAAACAAATTCACCAGAATTCACAAAGAAAAACTCTGCTTCTTCTGCTGTTTCTCTTTGGCACTTATTGTTGCTGCCGTCCAGCTGCTCCAGATGTTTAAAAGCTAGGGAATATAAAAGAGGAGAGCAAAAAGGCACTGAGTCAGTCTGATCTTATAAAGCGTTCCCTAAAACCTCTGTGGATTGCTGCAGGTAATCGACTGATCTTTGGATCGTTGCTGCTGGCAGAGCTTTCAGCTGTCAGCGCCTATGTGGGACAGCTCTTGTTTCAGATCCCAGGCTCCCCGGGTTCCACTGTAATAGTTGTTGTCTTACTTTACCATAAATTATTGATGAAGGAAATGATGAATCACGAAAGTGAGAAATATCGTTTGAATGTTCAAGGAAGTCCAATAAACCAAGCGTGGTTCCAGTTTTCCGGGTTTTATCTGGCTCTCTCCCCAAGATTTGAGAGTTTGGTTTAGAGGAATGATGTGCGTCTGAACTGGGACATACCAAATTTCTCTCAGGCTGCACTGAATATCATTCAGTATTCTCGGCAGTAATAGCTGTGAAACAACAATTACAGGTTTAGCTGACTCCTTTTTCCTATATCCTCTCCATTCAAAACAAAGAGGCTAATTGCAACGTTCTTTTTGCAGAAGGGGTGTTGGCATGAAACAATCGTGCAAAATGCTCAAAAATGCTGAAATTTTGCGTAGGGAGTTTTTGTAAGAGAATCTCTTCTGCAACAGAATTTGCTAATTTGGGCCCATCCTCATAGCAAATATTTCTGTGTAGTCTGCTACATGTGCAAGTTTATGCAAACTCCTGAAAGAGCTTTTGCAAATTTAAAAAAAAATCCGGTGTGTGAAAACATCTGTTAAAATAAATTTTAAAAATCCAACACCTAAAAAGGTGTCGCTATCTTTTTAGACGGCCCCACAGGAAAAACTTCTTAGGAAAGTTTCCCATCCAGCTCATTTGCAGGAGTAGCAGTCTTTCATACGAGGAAGCAGCTAACCTGTGTTAATTCCCATGGGTTACTATAGTGGCCTCAAAGTTGGCTATCCACGGCTATCAAACATCAATATTAAATGCTATTCCTAGACCTAAGTTACATTGTCTACCTTTGTTTATAATGGGGGAGAGGGCCTAGAGTATCACCAGTCATTTAGGTGATTATTTTATAAATCCTTTTTTGCACATATATATTTAATTTAATATGATGAGCAGGGACTGTGTCTTCCATCTATATGTACAGCGCTGCATATACCTTGTAACGCTATACAAATGATAAGTAGTAGTAGTAGTAGTAATATATTTTCACCATTTATATTCTGCTTAAATCCCAATAGGTCCTGAGCATATTACAATAATTTCTATATATGCAGTAATAAACATCATACAAACATCATACATTATAACATAGACATTTCAGTATAAAATCATCAATATTTTCCTCACTCCTATACGTTGTATAAAACCTCTTAAATAAATGAATCTTAAGGGGGGTATACATATGTAAAATGCTGCTTATAAAATTATTCCAGGTGTAAAAGTATGTGCATGCCAAGAACACACCTACTTTTATGCAACCCAGGTGTAGGCGTGTTCTGGAAGGAGTCTGAATGAAGCATGGGTGTTTGTAGTTCATGCACATGTTTTATAAAATACACATGTATGCATTTATTCCACAGCTCATTCTAGCTGCAATTTTTGCAGGATTACAAAGACACATAGAGGCCCTTTTACTAAGGCACGGTACAGTTCTGCATTTACTGCACATTAGATGCAAAAAGCAACATGTGATAGATGCAAAGACTGCGCTGACCGTTGGGGGCATTCCGAGCATAATCCCATATAAAAAAGCTCTTTACTGTGTAGTAAGTGTATTAAGAACATCAGATGTGCCATACTGGGTCAGACCAAGGTCCATCAAGCCCAGTATCCTGTTTCCAACAGAGGCCAATCTAGGTCATAAGTACCTAACAGTTTCCCCCAAAGACACTGGTTCCTCAGTGCTTGTATTGGGTCAAGCAGTGATATCCCGGGTCCCTTTTAATAATGGTTTATGGACCTTTCCTCCAGGAACTTGTCCAAACCTTTTTTAAACCCAGCTACACTAACAGCCTTTACTACATCCTTCGGTAACAAATTCCAGAGTTTGATTACATGTTGAATGAAAAAAAATTTCTCTAATTAGTCTTAACTAGGTTACCCTATAGCTTTATTGCATGTCCCCTATCTTTCTATATTCTGATGATGTAAACAATCAATCTACGTTTACCCGTAGCACCTATTTAGGAGGCATAAGTACATACCAGGGGTGACTCTATAATTAGATAAAGTTTTGAGGGCAAAAAAAAGTGCCCCCAGAAAGCTTCCTTGGCAGCTGTCTCACTTTGCTTCTGGGCAAAAAAGAGGTTATTTTTCTTTTTTCTCCTCCTCCACCTGGACTAATGAGCAGGATGCCATTGCTGGGGGTGGGAGAAGGGTGAAAAAGAACTTCTGAACGGGACAAAAGAAACGGTAGAAATAAAAGAAAAGATGGCATTGAGGAGCTCTGGAGCCCACGCGCATGCCCAGCATCTGCCAGTCCCGTCCTCCTCTGATACTGGAAGTCTGTGTTAGAGGGGGCAGGACCAAGAGATGCTGAGGGTGCCTGTGGGCTCCAAGGCCTTGTGCTGCTATTTTCTTTAGTTTCTGTCATAGACCTGGGAGGATGCGGCATAAAAGGGATGATGATGACATGGAAAAGGGATGTGAGGTGAGATGCTGGAGCAAGGAGGGCGAGAACAGAGGGAGAGATGATAGACAGAGAAAGTAAATGAGAAATGTTGAATTAGAGGAAGGGAATGATATGGACACAGAAAGAAGGCAGAGAGATACTGAACATGGGGGTTGGGGAAGAGTGAGAGATGCTGGACATGGTGGGGATAGAAGGAAAGATCAGGGGAAATGTTGATCACAGAGGGGGTAAGAAGAGGGGTTAGATGCTGGCTGGACATGGAGGGAGGAATATGTGCACATGGAGAGAGAAGGAAGAGGGCAGTTGTTGGACATGGAGGGGGAAGAGGCTGGGTGGAGGGGATCAGGAGGAGATGCTGGGAAGGGTACAGGAAGGGACGAGAGGGGAGTTGCTAGATATGCGGAGGGGGGGAGAGGGAGAGATACTGGAGATGGTGAAAGAGAGGGAAATATGTCTCACATGAAGGGGGAAAGGACAGAAAGAGGAGATGGTGGACATGGATGGAGGGAAGGGAAGAAAGAGGGGAGATGCTAGGTATGGATGGAGGGGAAGGGAAGAGTGAGGGGAAATGCTTGACCTGGATGGGAAAGAGATTGAAAGCTATAAATAGATGCAGTAAAAAGAGGAAGCTTGAAGACTTGGAGGTGAGAAGGGGTAAAATATGAGTGGATAGAGAGAGAGAAGAAATAAATGGAAGAAAGCTGTAAGTCAAAGGTCACTGTCAGAAATGGATGTAGGGAAGGAAGTGAAGAAGTCTGGGGAAACAGGATCCTCACTCCAGGGGGCTGGAAGGTCTGATTCTGCTCGCCTTGGGCTGAGAAAACTGCTGAGACAGGACCTTAGGACTCTGAGGGCCCAGTTTGGAGGTTTCTTCCCTAAAACCCTATGTGCTGCTGCATGGGATCAAGGAGAAGTATGAACGCTGCAGACCTCTGGATACCCTCCTACTAACCTTGTCCAGATCTATCATAGTGTCCTGAAAGGGCATAAATGGGGTCTGTCAGTGAAAAGAGGGTTTTGGATTTGTTAGAACTGGGCAACATTCTGGGAAAGGGAGGAGTCTTCCAAAGGGATGGACTCCACCTTAACCCGGATGGAACCAGGCTGCTGGCATTAACCTTTAAAAAGGAGATAGAGCAGCTTTTAAACTAGATAGTAGAGAAAGCCGACAAATCGCCTAGGAGCACATGTTTCGGAAGGACGTATCCTTGAAGGATACTAGCCAAACACAGAAGTTAGGGTATCCCAACAGAGAGGTTCCAGCAAAGGTAAAAGTACCCCTGAGATCCTGCAGTACAGAGCCAAAAGATTCAAAATTACACCTATCAACTGATAACCAGATTAATATGAATAAAGCACAATCTATAAAATGTCTGTATACAAATACTCAAAGTCTAAAATTTAAGATGAGAGAGCTAGACTATATAGCACTAAATGAAAGGCTAAATATGATTGACATCTCAAAGACCTGGTGGAAGGAGGACAACCAATGGGACACTCTGATACCTGGGTACAAACTATATCGCAATGATAAAATAGATCAAATTGGTAGAGGGGTTGTGCTCTGTGTTAGAGAGGGCATTGAGTCACATAGAATTAAAGTTTTGCAGGAAACAAAATACACTGTAGAATCTCTATGGATTGAAATTCCATGTGAAAAGGGGAAGGGGAAGGCGATGGAAGTGGGGATGTACTATCAACCACCTGGCCAGAGTGAACAAATGGATGATGAAATGCTAAAAGAAATCAGGGAAGCCATCAAAAGTTACAACACAGCAATACTGGCTGATTTCAATTACCCCGGTATCTACTGGGTCAATGTCACAGCAGGACATGCTAGAGAGGAAAATTTCTAAATGAAATAAATGACTGCTTCTTGGAGCAGCTGGTTCATGAACTGACAAAAGGGGAAGCTATTTTGGACCTAGTCCTTAGTAGAACACAGGATCTAGTGCAAGAAATAAGGGTGTTTGGGCCACTTGGCAATAGTGATCATAGCATGGACCCATTTGATTTAATAAATGGAAGAAAGACAGCAAGGAAATCCACAGTACTACCTTTTAAGTTTCAAAAGGGAGACTATGATAAAATGAGGAAAAGGAGCAGCTGCAAAGGTTAAAGATTTACATTAAGCACGGGCGTTGTTTAAAAGTACTATCTTGGAAGCCCAGTCCAGATGTATACCACACTTTAAGAAAAGTGGAAGGAAGGCCAAAAAACTGCCAGCATGGTTTAAAGATGAGGACAAAGAGGCTGTTGTTACCAAAAACAACATCTACAAGAAATGAGCCTAATGTCAAATACCGGAAACAACATAAGCACTGGCAGGCAAAGAGAGTATTTGAAAAAAAGCTTGCCATGGAATCAAAGATGCATAATAAAAGCTTTTTCAAATACATTCATAGCAAAAAATCTGTGAGAGTGTTAGATGGATTAATGGATGATAGAGAGGTAAAAGGGGCGCTAAGGGAGGACAAGGCCATAGCATAGAGACTGAATGAATTCTTTGCTTCAGTCTTTACTGAAGAAGATATAAGGAAGTTACCCATGCCTGAAATGGTATATAAAGGTGATGTAGCAAAAGAATTGAAAGAAATAGTGGTAAACTGGGATGATGTATTACGACTGTTTGATTAACTAAAGCATAGCAAATAACCTGGACCGGATGGTATACATCCAAGGGTGTTGAAAGAACCAAAATATGAGACTGCAGACCTCCTACTAGTAATCTGTGAAGTATCGTTAAAATCACCTGTAGTATCTAAGAACTGGAGAATGGCCAATGTAACTCAAGTTTTTAAAAAGAGTTCCAGGGGTGATCCAGGAAATTACAGACCAGTGACCTTGACATCAGTATCAGGCAAAATGGTAGAAACCCATTATAAGGGATAAAATTACTGAATATGTAGCTAGCCATGGTTTAATGGGAAAAATCCAATATGGATTTAGACAAGGAAAGTCTTGCCTTACTAATCTGTTATATATTTTCTGAAGGTGTGAATAAACAGGTAGACAAAGATGAGCCAGTCAATATAGTGTATCTGGATTTTCAGAAAGCCTTTGACAAGGTCTCTTGGGATTGAAGGCAGTATAGTATTGTAGATCAGGAACTGGATAAAAGACAGACAGCAGAGAGTAGGGCTAGATAGCCAATTTTCTCAACAGAGAAAGGTAATTGGTGGAGTACTCAAGGGATCTGTGCTGAGCTCACTGTTTTTTAACATATTCATAAATGACCTGGAAATAGGAATAACGAGTGAGTTGATCAAGGTTGTCAAAATGCAAGAGGATTGTGAAAAATTTCAAGAGGACCTTGAAAAACTGGAAGACTGGATATCCAAATGGCAGATGAAATTTAATGTGGACGTGCAGCATTATGCACCTAGGAAAGAACAACCCAAACTATGGTTACACGATGCAAGGTACCACCTTAGAAACCACCACCCAGGAAAAAAATGTAGGCGTCATTGTGGATAATATGTTGAAACCCTCCGCCCATTATGCAGCAGCGGCTAAGAAAGCAAATAGATGCTGGAATAATAAGGAAAGGAATAGAGAATAAAACAAAGGATATTATAATGCCTTTGTATCGTTCCATGGTGAGACCGGACCTTGAATTTTGTGTGCAATTCTGGTCACTATATCTTAAAAAGGATATAGCTGAATTAGAAAAGGTACAAAGAAGAGTGACAAAAATGGTAAAGGGAATGGAAGGATGCCCCTATGAGGAGAAGCTTAAAAGGTTGGGGCTCTTCAACTTGGAAAAGAGATGATAGAGGGGAATATGATAGAGGTCTATAAATTAATGACTGGAGTGGAATGGGTAAACATAGATCAGTTGTTTGCGCCATCAAAAAGTAGAAAGACTAGAGGACACAAAAATGAAGCTACAATGCTATCCATTTAAGACTAATAAGAGAAAATATTTTTTTACTCAACGTGTAATCGAACTCTGGAATTCCTTACCCAAGGATGTAGTAAAAGCTGTTAGTGTAGCTTGGTTTCGAAAAGGTTTGAACAAGTTCCTGGAGGAAAGGTCCATAAACGATTATTAAAGAGGACCTGAAAAATCCACTGCTTGCTCCAGGACAAGCATTGTGGAACCTGTGTGCCTCTTTGGGAACCTGTCAGGTACTTGTGGCCTGGATTGGCCACTGTTGGAAACAGGATACTGGTCTCACCCAGTAAGACATTTCTTATGTTCTTACGGAGATCCTAACCTTCTCCTGGGGAATCCTTCCTACAGTTAAATATGGTGGAAGTTCCATAATGTTGTGGGGTTGTTCTGCTGCTTCAGGAACTGGAGGCCTGGAACATATTAAAAGAATCATGAAGTCAGAGGTCTACCAAGGTATTTTGGAGCGAAATGTGCTACCTAGTATCAGAAAGTTAGGTTTGGGTCAAAGGTCATGGGTCCTCCAGCAGAACAATGACTCAAACCATCTATCCAAAAGTACAAAAGAATGATTAAAAAGGAAGAAATGGATTGTTTCATTCAAATCGAGAACCTTTGGAAAGAGTTGAAATCTGCCACTGGTAAAAGGAATCCTGGGAACATTCATGAGCTGGAACAAATCACAGTTGAAAAGTGGAAGAAACTACCAGCAGATAGATGTACAAAACTTATAGATGGCTACAAGAAATGTCATCACTGCCAAGGGTTGTGCACCCAAATATTAGTGAAGGGTGCCATTAATTCTGTCCAGATCATATTTTGTTTTTTTTTCTCAGAAATTACTACATCTAAGTTGCATAGACATCTTTTTTTGTTGAATACTTTTGAACATACTATTAAAATATTATGATGACATACAGTTGAAATATTTCCAATTATTTCTCAAGATATTGTACACAACATACTTAAAATGCAACAGTGCTAATGATGTTGGCCACAACTGTAAATGAGGCCTATAGGAGTGGCTTGTAAAAATAAAGGAAACTTTAAAATGTAAAAATAATCTGATTAAAGGAACAGAAAACATGCCGCATTGACAGTAGCAGGTAGTAAAACAGCGAGCAAAACTCATAAAAATCACTGATAAAAGATTAGTATGTCTTCAGGGCTCCGTGGATGAAAGAGGTCTGAGGAGATGAGGTGCGTTGGCAGCAGGTAGGAATGGGCCCACAAACGTGATGAAGCCACCCAAAAGCCTCTAGAAGAAACTGGGAGAGGTTTCCTGGGCAGGGCTCTTTTGAGGACATCACTCATATGTGAGCCCTTATCCTGCTTGTTGATGGAAAATATGTCACATTATTTATTTCTTATGGAAGCTGCCTGACCAATATCTGATTGAGGGGACCTAGCCACCAGGCTCCCTGGCCAGGGTTTTGAAGAGGCCCTCATTTTTGGGTGTTTTGGAGGGAGGGGTTCCATCTCATCCCTTGCCTCAAGCAGCAGACTGCCTTGAGCTGTCCATGGTTGATCCAAACAAATTCAAACAATGACAGTGCGCAGTTAAGTTCCATGTGCTAACTGGATTGCGCAGTCCATGCCCATTCTCTGCTCCTGTTTCCTGCCCCATACCAAACTATGCAGTTTGTGGGTGAAGTAGTGCATGCCGTTATGTCTGTGAACTGTGCGTGTTAACTGCTTAACACAATTTAGTAAAGTGCCTCCTTGGCGCCTATGTTTCTTTATAAACTAGACGTGGAATGGGTGCCTTTATGGACTATAGTTGTGCCTTAAGATTATCTTTGCTTTTGGATAACCCTAAAGTGCTTATTCATTGACTCTGTGAATGTGGAAAAGTCTCCGTGCCGTAGCTTGCTAACTGAGCAATAATAACCACAATGCTATTGCTACTTCTTCCCTTTCTCCTTGTGTTGGTGCATATTTCTAGAATATTCTTTATAAAATAGGCATGTACTAATGTGTCATATTCTAGGTATGCCATATGCATCGTATGCGTTTAGAGTAGTGCAGGGAAGTGCATATGTCATAGTATAACGTATGTGCATCCCTGGAGGCTACACCTACTGTATATTCCATCCATACTGCGTCCCCTGCATTTCCCAACATGAGATTGGTATGGAGGACTCTTCTGTGTGCGCTTATAAAATGATGCCTGACCAAAGCATGCATGCGCCTAAATCCAGGAAAATCCAGACAATGTGCACATAGGGGCCATAGATCTTTCCATGGGCCCTTTATTAAAAAAACACTCCCTAAGTGATTAACATGGGTTGGGGTAGGTTCAGGGCTTGTTTGGGTTAGAAATTGGGCAAGACCAGGAATGACAGCTAGCACAGGGGACATTACCGCACATTAGCTGGTATGAGTGCTGATAGCATAGCTTCACTTAACACCACCTCAGGAGGTAGTGTTAAGTGCAACTAAACTACCAGCAGTCCAGTAATATAGCAGCTGTCATTTTCTTTCTTAAAAAAAAAAAGGGTCGGCCGCAACAGCGCAACCTGATTCCCCCCAGCCATGATCAGCACCCCTGAACTGAAGGCACTCTAGACAGTAACCCCCCTGAACAGAAGCCATCTGGACAGTCCCGTCCCCCCATCAAGATTCCCACCCCAATCCAATACCCCCTGAAGTTCTCTTCCCTGCTCCTCTCCCACCCCCTCCCCGTACAGCATCACCCTCCTGATCCAACCTTCATTCCCCCTAGAATAAAACCCATCCCCTAATCCAATCAGATCAGACCTCCTCCAGAGTACGACTGCCCCTTACTAAGATCCCCCCAACAGGAACCTCCCCTTTAGAGTAACCCTCAGTGCCTTGACCCCTCACTGAGCTTCACCTCAGGGTTTCCTGGTGTCCAGTGGACTGGGAAAAGAGTGATCCTTTCCACTCCTGTTCCGGAAACACCAGGGTTCAAAATGGAGTAAAAGAGTGGCAAAGTGGAGAGTGGAGGAGTGGAGGAGTGGCCTAGTGGTTATGGCAGTAGCCTAGAGCTAGAAGGACCAGGGTTCAAATCCCACCCACATACCTTGGGCATGCCACTTAACCATCCATTGCCTCAAGTACAAACCTACAGGCCAATGCAGAAACACTAGTACATCATTTGAGTGCAGATAATGCAACAAATACACAAAGTACCACTGCACCAAATGCAGAGAAGAAATTGGCATGCAAAAAAAACAGTATGTGCATACAGCAAAAACCAAGTATATTTAAATGATATGCAAATGAGCTGCAATGCTAATAAGGCCTGCACTCAATGCAGAGAAACACATAGAGGATTACATAACCAGACATAAAGTTCAGGAGCACCATTATCTCTATGTCTGGTCTGAGGTGACTTAAAAATCTTGTTTCATTGTGTGTACCAGTGAACAGTTACCTTCAGCATGAAAATCTTCTGTGTATAAGCAAAAATTTGGCATTCAAGAAGAATTGTCTTTTACTTCTTATTCTTGTGTATTCTTTGGACTCATTTAATTCATTCTCCATTTACTGCTATGTCTTCTTGTTGTGATTTAATAAAAAAATGTTTTGGGGCAAAATAGTGTTGATTATTATGGGGTGGGTGCCATCAGGCTGTTACTGGCTTTGCTAATGATGAAAGAACCTGCACGTCCTATGTGCTCATAATGTGAGCATATGAAATTTACGTGCATACACGCACGGCTGCTTGTAGCACATCTGTTGTTTGTGCATGGATTGGCTCCCCTCCTTTCAGCTTTACAGTGAAGTTTTGTGCACAGCTGATTTGCATCCATGCTCTTTGCTGCATGTCACTGCTGAGGTTTTGTACTACTAGCACGCTACAAATATGCATACACAGCTAAGACTGTGCGACTCTATGCCGGCTTTCTGCATCGGCCTGTTAGATGCCCTTTGGGGACGGGAAATGCATACTGTGCATGGATATAACTCGCCTTGATCTTCTCTAAATACTAATAAAAAAATGCTACATACTAATGAAAAAACCAAATGGTCACTAGAAGTCAGTCTTCCATAGAAGGAGCAATTTCATTTATATGGAAAATTGACCCTGAGCAGTAGAACTATAACACTTCTATTAGGGAGTCAGCCACCATTTTGAATCCCAGTGGCTCCAGGGCAGGAGTGGAAGGGGACTGCTCCTGCCCTGGTCCACTAGAACTGGAGAATCCACTGGGCGAGTTCCAGAGGGGGTCGGGGAGGGAGGGTGTATCAAGATATGGACTTTTAGGGGTCTACATGGTGGGGGGCACTGTTCCCTCTAAGCTGTGTGCGTGTGCGCGCACACACACCTCGCCGAGCGAGCGCACATACTTTACAACAGAGTGCACAAAAATTACGGTTCTGATTCTGATAGAAAACAACACAGACATCTTAAAATTTAAAAGTTGTTGTGTATTTATGGTTTTCACAAGTTCTACAATATTTTCTAGTGCAATCAATGTGGTGCACATACTGTATTCTGACGTGTAGTCAAATTTTAAAGTATATAACTCCAAGTGTCGTTATGTGGCGCACAAAAATTTAACCTTCCTTCAAAAGCTGCACAGCTGATATTTTATGCGCACACAGCCTACAGAAAATTAGAGGGAACATTGGTGGGGGGACAGTTTACTATGTAGGGTTCCTGTTGGCAGAGGTCTTAGTCTGGAGAGGGCTTTACTCTTGGGGGGGAGGGCACAATCAGGAGGGGGAAGCTGTGCGGAGGAGAAAAGCCTTGATGGGGCGATCAGATCAGGAGGGGGTTCTTGATAGGGGAGGCTTCTAGGGAAGGGGGATGGACTCCAAGGCAGGGATTGGTTCTGGGGTTGGAGGATCAAATCAGGGGAGGGATGCTGTTTAGGGTGGTAAGGGTTGTATTGCTTTGGCAGCTGCATTTTTTTTTGGCACAGTGGCTTGTGTTATATGCCTCAGCACACTATCTAAGGAGTCATCCAACTCAGGCCATGTGTTAAATGTCTTCCCTGTATAGTACATGCAAGGCAGGTCCCCTGAATTTACCACACTGGCTTTGCAATTGCTACAGGTAATTTTTTGCACATAACATTCGGTAATTGCAAAAACTTACTGCACTTTATTAAATATGTTTCTAAGAGGGTTAACTCCCATAGTTAACTCCCATCTTTATGCATGTATTTCACACCTCTTTTATATGGGCGCACTTTATACAATACTAACATAAATGGCCAAAAAAGCGTATTAATGGAAGGCCTAATCACTTAGGGTTGGTGTAAATTCCTGGGCCTAAATTTCTAAGGAATGTACATAAATTATAATATTTTATAATTTACACATGTAACCTTGTGCTCCACCCACGTACTTCCTAATCGCTCTCTTTGTGCATGCTCACAGTGAAAGTACATGTGATTAAATAATAGTGGGTGATTTCAATTACCCTGGTATCGAGTGGGTCAGTGTCATGGCAGGACATGCTAGGGAGATAAAGTTCCTAGATGAAATAAATGACTGCTTCTTGGAGCAGCTGGTTCATGAACCAACCAGAAGGGAAGCCATATTGGACCTAGCCCTTAGTGGAACACCAGATCTGGTGCAAGAGATAAGGGTGTTGGGGCCACTTGGCAGTAGTGATCATAGCATAATCACGTTTGATTTAATTAGTGGAGGAGGGATAGCAAGGAAATCCACAGTACTACCTTTTAACTTTCAAAAGGGAGACTATGATTAAATGAGGAAAATAGTTAAGAAAAAACTAAAAGGAGCAGTTGCAAAAGGTTAAAGACTTACATCAAGCTTGGGTGTTGTTGAAAAATACTATCTTGGAAGCCCAGACCCGCTGTATCCCACGCTTTAAGAAAAATGGAAGGAAGTCCAAAAAACTGCCAGCATGGTTTAAAGGTGAGGTCAGAGAGGCTGTTGTTGCCAAAAAAGTATCTTTCAGGAAATGGAAAAAAGAGCCAAACGATGAAACCTGGAAACAGCACAAGCACTGGCAAGTCAAATGCAAGGCATTGATAAAACAGGCAAAGGGAGAATTTGAAAAGAAGCTTGCTGCAGAAGCAAAAACGCGTAATAAAGACTTTTTCAAGTACATTCGTAGCAAAAACCTGTGAGAGAGTCAATTGGTCCATTAGGGGCACTAAGAGGCGACAAGGCGATAGCGGAGAGACTGAATGAATTCTTTGCTTCGGTCTTTACTGAGGAAGATGTAGGGATGTTACCCATGACTGAAGTGGTATTTAAAGGTGCAGAAGAATTGAAGGAAATATCGATACATCGGGAAGATGTATTACAACTATTTGATAAACTGAAGAGTAGCAAATCATCTGGGCCGGATGATATACATCCAAGAGTGTTGAAAGAACTGAAATATGAGATTGCAGACCTGCTATTAGTAATCTGTGAACTATCATTAAAATCATCTGTAATACCTGAAGACTGGAGGATTGCAAATGTAATGCCAATTTTTAAAAAGGGTTCCAGGGATGATCCGGGAAACTACAGCCTGATGTTAGTACCAGGAAAAATGGTAGAAACCATCATAAAGAACAAAATTGCTGAACATGTAGATAGTCATGGCTTAATGGGAGACAGCCAACATGGCTTTAGACAAGGAAGATCTTGTCTTAATAATCTGTTATGTTTTTTTGAAGGTGTGAATAATCAGGTAGACAAAGGTGAGTTGGTTGATATAGTGTATTTGGACTTTCAGAAAGCCTTTGACAAGGTCCCTCATCAGAGACATTTGGCAAAACTAAAGAGCTATGGGAAAGGAGGCAGTGTACTATTGTGGATCAGGAACTGGTTAAAATATAGAAAGCAGAGGGTAGGGCTAAATGGCCAATTTTCCCAATGGAGAAAGGTAAATAGTGGTGTACCCCAGGGATCTGTGCTGGGTCCGCTGCTTTTTGACATATTCATAAATGACCTGGAAAAGAGAATAATGAGTGAGGTTATCAAATTTGCAGATGACACAAAACTATTTAAAGTTGTTAAAACCCAAGAGGATTGTGGAAAAGTGCAAGAGGATCTTGATAAATTGGAAGACTGGGCATCAAAATGGCAGATGAAATTTAATGTGGACAAGTGAAAAGTTATGCACCTAGGGAAGAACAACCCAAACTATGCTTACACGATGCAAGGTTCCACATTAGGAACCACCACCCAGGAAAAAGATTTAGGCGTCATTGTGGATAACATGTTAAAACCCTCCGCACAGTGTGCAGCGGTGGCCAAGAGAGCAAATAGAATGCTAGGTATCATAAGGAAAGGAATGGAAAATAAAACAAAGGATATTATAATGCTTCAGTATCGTTCCATGGTGCGACCGCATCTTGAATATTGTGTGCAGTTCTGGTCACCGTATCTTAAAGAGGATATAGCATTATTAGAAAAGGTTCACAGAGAAGAGCCACCAAAATGGTAAAGGGGATGGAAGGATACCCCTATGAAGAAAGGCTAAAAAGGTTAGGGCTCTTTAACCTGGAAAAGAGATGGCTAAGGGGAGATATGATAGAAGTCTATAAATTAATGAACGGAGTGGAACGGGTAAACGTAGATCGATTGTTTACCTTATCAGAATATAGAAAGACTAGGGGACATGCAATGAAGCTACAGGGTAAACTATTTAAAACTAATAAAAGAAAATATTTTTTCACTCAACGTGTAATCAAACTCTGGAATTTGCTACCGAAGGATGTAGTAAAGGCTGTTAGTGTAGCTGGATTTAAAAAAGGTTTGGACAAGTTCCTGGAGGAAAGGTCCATAAACCATTATTAAGAAGGGACCCAGGATATCAATGCTTGACCCAGTTCAAGCATTGTGGAACCTGTGTCTTTTGGGGAAACTGCTAGGTACGTATGACCTAGATTGGCCACTGCTGGAAACAGGATACTGGGCTTGATGGACCTTGGTCTGACCCAGTATGGCATATCTTATGTTCTCATGTAATGTATCGTGACTGCATCATTTATGCACGTAAGTGGTAACTTATGCACGTATAAATAGCTAAATTATGTACTTTGTTTGCACATAAATCTAGGCAGCCAGTTACAAAATTATCCTCTGAGTGTCCTTAGCAGGGAGACAGGAAATCTGGATTGGTGAGCAGCTGAGAGTATGGTGTATTTTGCAGTGCTGATATTTCTCTGCAGAAATAACTGTGCTCTCTGTATCTAACAGAAATAGTATTAAAGAGTGAAAAACACATTTACTGTATTCAGTGCATTTCTTTCTGGTTATAAAGAGCAAAAATGTGACTCATAATGGTCATTATCAGAGATTGACCTCTGTGCAGCCGATCACCTTTCAGTGGCATATTGGTCAAAGAAGAAGAGAAAAGGGGGGCTGCCTGGGAGTGCCAGTGGAAAGTATGGCTTACATCCATTGATCTCTCTCTTGGAGTCTGCTGGGATATAGGAATATACTGGTGGGGTGCAGAGTTAGTCCGAGGGCAAATGTAAAGGGTTTGGTCACTGGCACTATAAAAAAGAGTTGGCCTGGTGTTACAGCAAGATGTGCTTGGACGTTCTGTAGGGTGTTGCTTGAGGTTGCTACTGCCTCACAAGCTGTAATTCTTGCTTCTGTTACTATCCATACATAACCATTTGATTTGTGTTCCTTGAGCTGGCACTCATGAGCTTCTGCCACCTGCACATGGGTTTCCAGATATTACTGTGGCTGAACTGAACAAATAAACTTTAGGTTTGGCCACATAAAAGACAGAATCGTAAAGGCTAAGCTTGAAGCCGGTTGCCTTTCAAGAAGCTTCCTTCCTGGAGAGGCATACAGGGGTAAATGGTTGAATTTCAAACTCTGCACATAAGAAAAACCAAACCAACTGAAAGAAACAGACATTGCCACACATATTCTGCCGTTCTCCTTTTTTGATCAAGCAGAGTGGGGAAGGTAAGGCCTAGAACACTGGGTTACTTAAAGGAGCCTTTTTGATCCTCTGTAGCAGATGAAAAAGATAACTTAAGAATTGCCAACCAGACTAAAGGCTCCATCGAGCCCAGTATCCTGTTTCTAGCAGTGGCCAAACCAGGTTACAAGTACCTGGTTGTCCCAAACATAGCCAGATTCCCTGCATTTATCCCCATGGATAAGCAGTGGCTGTTTCCAGCTCTACCTTTAGGACTTCGTCCAAAGTTCTTTTTTAAACCGTGTTAATTACTTTTACCATATCCTCTGGCAGTATGACAGAATGAGAAAACTTTAAATCAAAAAAATATCCTATGCTTGAGCTCATAGTGTAATTCTGTTTTATATTGTTGTATATATAAACAGATGGGTTTTTTAAAAAATATATAATACATCCTAACAAGCTTCAAATAAGGCCATTTATTATATACTGTGGGCCTGGCATTTAAAGCGATTAATGAGGTTGGCAGACTTGCTCGCCTTGTTAATCGTGCTGACCAAGATATTCAACAGCATTAATGCAGTTAGTGCTGCTGAATATTGTGTGTGTCACTGCTAGGTACCCCGATGCTAAGTGGATAGCATTAGGGCGGAGGGGGGGCGGCACCCAGGGACGACAGGGCAGCAGTCATATTCAGTTGCTACATTATCCCTCTGCGGCAAGCGTTAGGCACAGTAAAGGCTGTCCTAACTTCCACCAGCTGACCTGCATATTCAATGCCAGTGGACAGATATGGCCTCAGCATTGAATATCCGGGTCTAAGGTTCAGCGGTGATGGCTAGCCGCTGCCGCTGAATATCGGGCCATGGATTTCTAAGCTTCTGTTTCCTACAACACCATGTTAAGTAGGTTAGATTTTACCTGGATTGCTGCGTTAACTTGTTCTAAGCTGCCTTAGCAATAAGACTGCTTCAGTGTGGAATATCCACCTTAGCAAATAAATTTAAAATAACAATGAAATGTGGGTGGCAGTTCTGAAGATTTTCCTGCCAGCACCAAGTGAAGAATGGACGCTGGAAATGATTCTGATCATTTCAGTCCAGCTCTCAGATGGTAAGGAAATAGGTCAGTTTAGAGCGGAAGCTCAAGGTGAAATTGAAGGTCAGGAACAGAATCCCTCTCTGTTCATATGACTGTTTTTCTCACTGCCACTGAATGTAGTGGATTTTTTTTTTTAAATTTTCAGACATATGGTAGGAGTGCTTTAACAGTAAATACTTGTTTTGAAATGATTTAGCAAAGATGTCACATAACCATGACAAGAGAAATGCACATTCTCATTACTGTCTAGAGATGAGCTGACTACAGTTAGCAAATATAATATATCTACTGTGATGGGGCCCGTGGTTAGAGCCCTTATTGCCCTGTATAGGCGGTTGCCTAGGGCCTATAAACAAGTAATTGCTCTGGCTTGTTAAATAAAAGAGTCTTTCAGAGCAACTTTTGAATGAAACTTAAAGTGGGTTTTATTCCCCGTCCCGCTCGGACTTGTCAAGAAAACAGAAACTCAAAGATGAACAGAGCAACAAAATAATGGCAAACAAGTAATCCTTATTTCCTGTACAAAGTTCTCTTTGCATTCATTCACATAGCCAGGCTGCGTTTGTAACACATGCTGCATTCCATGGGACTGGGCTCCGGAAGATTGCTAGCGTCTTCCCATATCATATTCTCCTCAGCAGTGCCCAAACTCCCTGTGTCAGACTCCTCATACAAATCGCGCTCAGACACAGTGTCCTGTGATAAATCACTGTAATAATCACAAGAGGCTCTTCTCCCTTCAGGGCTATACCTCTCTGGCCTGTGGTATCTTCTGCCTGGGCCCTCCTCCCAGAATAACAGTTCTGAACCACCTTGCTGCTTGTAGTTATATTCAGGACCACGCCCTTGGCACTTAGGGGTTTTAAACTTCTCCCTATAATCGTATGGAGGATTCCTTCTCTCTGCAGGGACTGCCTTAATACTTGGCTCCCTATACCTTATGGCTTTTTCCTTCCAGGCTGGTTGTGCAGGAGTATAATTAGACTTAGTTTTACACCTACTTCTTAGGCTGCAGACGTGCTTGGAGTTCCCATCCCCCAACACTTTCCTCTCACAGTGACCTCTGCCTTGAGCTGGCACATACCGGTCTCTAGTGTAGTGGGATCCTCCTAGCTTTTCTTTCAGGTTATTTCTGGTAGCAGGTTTACTCTTGGAACAGCTTGCCTTGAACCTCTCTTCTCGAGAGCTGGAGTCAGACTCACTTCCTGGTTCTCCGTGAGAAGAGTTTCCTCCCAGCAATCCCCTGGGGTTTCTGCTCAGCTGATGAGAGCCACACCTCCTGCTATTCTCTGCAACCCGACCTGCAGTCCTACTCTCTGCATTTCCCTTTGGTGTTCGTGTTCTTGCTCCTCCTCTTGCCACTCCCAATCTACTCCACTGACTGGAACCTTGCCTTAAGTAATCCCTAGCTCTGCACGTGACCTGGGGATTTTCACTCAGGTGTTCCTGATGGATTTTTGTTTGCTACGTAGCAAGAATTTCCCTTGCTCCGGTGAATCAGAGTGCCTAGTGCTGCTTTCTAAAGCTGACTCTGAGGTAAGTCTTTCTTTTACCTGAATTTGCATAGGCTGTGTACCCCTTGCTGCATCACATATCCCCCCTCTTAAGATATTCCGTGATGGTGAACTCATGTGCACACAGCGCGGAATCTGTCCTGGCCTCATGAGTGGTCCCTCATACCTGCTGTACAATGGGTCACCCTCCTCCCAGGGTTTTTGGGGACATGTGTGTTCTGCCCGGTACTGGGGTAGTATTTTAAAACGGCCAACAGTGGCCATCCTTTCATGCCATGGTTTCAAAACATTTATGTGGTACGTCTGAAGGCGTCCCCTGTCATTCTTGACCACATATGATACCGGACCCTTGCGGTCCATTACCGTATAGGGACCCTTCCACCGGGCCTCAAATTTTGGCCCTGGATCAGTGACCATTACCACGACCTTATCGCCTGTGGCCAACTGTCTAGGTTTTTTACCCCTGTCGTAATATTTTTTCTGTGTTTTCCTACTATCCTGTAGATTCTTATCTGCGGCTTGAGATGCCCTCTGGAGGCGACTCCGTAGCCCGCAAAGAAACTGGGGAACTCCTATTTCTTCCTCACCCGGTTCCACCCACTGGTCTCTCAATATGTCCAAGACCCCTCGTGGCACCCGTCCGAACATAAGTTCGTAGGGAGATGTTCCTAGGGAGGTTTGCATCCGTTCCCTGCTAGCATATATGACAAATGGGAGCATAACATCCCAGTCCGCCATTTGCCCTTCTAACCCCCTCCTCAGCAACTGCTTAAGGGTTTGGTTAAATCGTTCCACCAGACCGTTTGTCTGTGGATGATAAGCCGCTGTTTTTATATGGGTGATGCCAAAAGCATCCCATACCTGCGCTAAGTACCTTGAGACAAAATTGCTTCCTCTGTCTGTGAGCATTTCCCTCGGGAAACCTACCTCACAGAATAATTTTATTAATTCTGTGGCTATGAACCTGGCAGAAATGTTCCGTAAAGGAATTGCCCAGGGGAACCTAGTGGCTACATCCATGATAACTAGGATATATTGAAATCCCCTAGGGGTTCTTATCAGGGCCCTACAATATCCATTGCCATTCTCTTAACTGGTTCCGTTATGGTAGGCGTTTGGATCAGGGGAACTCCTGCAGGCTTTGCAGCGCTTACTCGCTGACAAGCCGGACAAACCTCGCAGAATTTCTTTGTCTCTCGAAATACTCCCAGCCAATAAAAACGCTCGAGAATTTGGTCGAGTGTGGCCTGTACCCCTTTATGCCCTCCAATGGGGTGGTCGTGAGCGAGCCTCATGACAACTGCCTTAAATGTGGTAGGAACTACCAACTGTTTCCTAATGGCATCATTATGGGGATTACTACTTTCCCTATATAAAATATCACCCTCTAAGAGGAATCTAGGGAGCACGTCTCTATCCGTCTTTGCAAACTCGAAGGCGTATTTTAATACAGGGTCTGCCTTCTGTTCTTTAGCAAAGGACGGAAACTTTTTTACTAAGTCTGCCGGTACCCAGGGTAACCCTTGCCCATCGGCTACTCCGGCTCTCAACTGGGCTCGGTGTTGCCTCTCCCGGCGCTTTTCACCCTTGCTTTTCTTTTTTCCTTCGCTAGGGGTAGCAATTAAATCATCATGTCTGGGAAGCTCGTGTAGGCCTTCATCTGCCCTCACCTCTTCCCCCTCTTCGGGTTCTATCTCCCCCTCTTCTATTACTGGGACAGGATTTTCCTCTACTAGAGTTTCACTAGGGGGTCTCAGTCCCTTCGCCTGGGATCTGGTGGAAACTAATCCTCCCTTTATGTATGTATTGCTCTCTATGCCTTTATAGAAGGGTGGCCAATCTCTTCCCAACACTATATCGTACGGTAGCCTGGGAATAATGGCTACTAAGACTTCCCTTCGTGTGCCTAAGCCCTTAACTTTTACCCTATACAAAGGATATGAAGTTGTTGCACCATGCACACATTGTATTTTCGCTGTGCCTTCTTGCTGACTCGGGGGAAAACCCCTCTGGGCCTGTATGGTTTTCCACAAACGGCGGGAGACCATACTTTGGTCGGCCCCCGAGTCAAGCAAGGCCTTAGCTGGGACTCCCTGTACCTCCACATCTACACGGAAACCTGCAGCTGTGTGGTGTTCATGGCCAGTGACAAGTGCTGTACAAGACATACATTCTCTCTTTAAGTGCCCACTTTTCCCACACTTAAAGCACTTTAACATTTTGTTACCATCCATTTTTATACACCTGGATTCCTTTGAATCCCCTCTGTTCCTTGGAGAAACATTTATACCTCTTACAGAATTGGCTAACCCTGACCTGCTGCTAGCGCTGGCTTCTTTCATTACTTCAGCCTCAAAGAACCTTTCGGTTAGGTGCGCTGCTTCAGCAGAGGTTCTACAATTCTGTAGGGTCAGAAATGTTCTAACCTCTTCTGGTACTGCATCAAAGAATTGCTCTAATACGATTAGATCAATTACCTCTTCCATCGGTTTAGCCTCGGGTTCAAGCCACTTTAAAACCAGCCCATGCACTCTGTGGTGCAGTGCCTTTGGGGTTTCATCCGGTTGAATCCGGGTAGACCGTAGCATGCGTCTGTACATGGTAGGGGTTAAGCCCAACCTGTCACGCACAGCTCTTTTAACCTCTTGGTAATCAGCTGCTAGAGCTGCTGGCATGGCCCTGTAGGCTGCCTGAGCCTCACCGGTTAGTGCTGAGGCCAGCCTAACGGCTAATTGCTCTTGTGGCCATTTTGCATTAAGAGCTATTCTCTCAAATGTTTGCACAAAGTCATCAAAATTGTCATTAGCATGCATTTGTCCCAGTGTCCAAATCCCACAGCTCTGTGGGCCTACCCCACAGATAGGTACTGCTGCTGGTGACTCTTCCTTCTTTGGCTCCTTCAGGAGAGTACGCATTAAGTCCATCAGGGGCTTCTGTTGCTCCACCAGGGCAGCGATGGCCTGCTCCTGGTTCTGCCGAGCTAGTTCTCCCTGCTTCTCGAACTGGCTGCTCATCCACCTGAGAACCTCCTGTGCATTCATCGTGGTCATCTTTTTTTCTGGAAAACAAATCAGAAACACGCAAACCCAAGTGTGGCACAATAATACAAGGAAAAATGTCTTCCTCCCAAGCCTTCTCCTTCTCACCAGCGATCCTCCCAACCTGTGCCCAAATACCCGTTACCTGAGCAAGGTGGAGGTTCTTATTTTGAGAAGGTGCTTGCCGTCGCACTCTTGGAATCCTGGATCCTCCTCTGGGCGTGTCAACTTCGCTCTTCCCGCGTCGTTGCTCCACTCCGTAGTTTCTTGTCTCCTGGACTGGATCCGATAAAACTACGCCAACTTGTGATGGGGCCCGTGGTTAGAGCCCTTATTGCCCTGTATAGGCGGTTGCCTAGGGCCTATAAACAAGTAATTGCTCTGGCTTGTTAAATAAAAGAGTCTTTCAGAGCAACTTTTGAATGAAACTTAAAGTGGGTTTTATTCCCCGTCCCGCTCGGACTTGTCAAGAAAACAGAAACTCAAAGATGAACAGAGCAACAAAATAATGGCAAACAAGTAATCCTTATTTCCTGTACAAAGTTCTCTTTGCATTCATTCACATAGCCAGGCTGCGTTTGTAACACATGCTGCATTCCATGGGACTGGGCTCCGGAAGATTGCTAGCGTCTTCCCATATCATATTCTCCTCAGCAGTGCCCAAACTCCCTGTGTCAGACTCCTCATACAAATCGCGCTCAGACACAGTGTCCTGTGATAAATCACTGTAATAATCACAAGAGGCTCTTCTCCCTTCAGGGCTATACCTCTCTGGCCTGTGGTATCTTCTGCCTGGGCCCTCCTCCCAGAATAACAGTTCTGAACCACCTTGCTGCTTGTAGTTATATTCAGGACCACGCCCTTGGCACTTAGGGGTTTTAAACTTCTCCCTATAATCGTATGGAGGATTCCTTCTCTCTGCAGGGACTGCCTTAATACTTGGCTCCCTATACCTTATGGCTTTTTCCTTCCAGGCTGGTTGTGCAGGAGTATAATTAGACTTAGTTTTACACCTACTTCTTAGGCTGCAGACGTGCTTGGAGTTCCCATCCCCCAACACTTTCCTCTCACAGTGACCTCTGCCTTGAGCTGGCACATACCGGTCTCTAGTGTAGTGGGATCCTCCTAGCTTTTCTTTCAGATTATTTCTGGTAGCAGGTTTACTCTTGGAACAGCTTGCCTTGAACCTCTCTTCTCGAGAGCTGGAGTCAGACTCACTTCCTGGTTCTCCGTGAGAAGAGTTTCCTCCCAGCAATCCCCTGGGGTTTCTGCTCAGCTGATGAGAGCCACACCTCCTGCTATTCTCTGCAACCCGACCTGCAGTCCTACTCTCTGCATTTCCCTTTGGTGTTCGTGTTCTTGCTCCTCCTCTTGCCACTCCCAATCTACTCCACTGACTGGAACCTTGCCTTAAGTAATCCCTAGCTCTGCACGTGACCTGGGGATTTTCACTCAGGTGTTCCTGATGGGATTTTTGTTTGCTACGTAGCAAGAATTTCCCTTGCTCCGGTGAATCAGAGTGCCTAGTGCTGCTTTCTAAAGCTGACTCTGAGGTAAGTCTTTCTTTTACCTGAATTTGCATAGGCTGTGTACCCCTTGCTGCATCACACTACTAATGACAGATTTCTTTTGTATAGGTTTGGCAGTTGGTTCCAGGTTTTTAGGACAGAGAGATCCAGTTCTGGTTTTCCCTCTGTACATGCATGGACTTGTACATAATCCACACTGGAGGTGGAACCAGGACAAGATCAACCTGTTCTGAGAAACTGGAACCTGGCATACAGTCCTTATTTTCAATATTTTGTTTGTCATCAACATACTTCTTGCAACTTTTGTTGGCATCATTTAGACTCTAGTGAGTAGTTGCTGACATTTGGTTTTCTATTTTTGACCTTTTGTGAACTGCATTTTCAAGCCACATTTAGATAAAGATACTGTTCCATTTGATTTGTCCTTACTTTTGTAATATGAATTGATTGAAAACGAAGAGACAGATTGCAGTTCAGAGTTATTACAGAGCCTGCACAAGGACGGGACACTACACTCATCCACATTCCAAAACATTTGTAAGGTAGTGGCCCTAGTGGTTTTGTGGCTTATCAAGTGGAATTCTGCAAATTGACCCAAACAATATTAGGGTAACCATTTGATTGTAGGTCACAGATATTAACATAGGCCAGGTAAAGACCAGCATGGTCCAGCCAGTCTGCCCAGTAAAGTGCTCAGGGATGTAATATCGAGTTTTGCCGCCAATAGTTTTTGCTTTATAATCAACAGTGATATTCAGCCACTAACCTGATAGCAAAACCGCATAAAGTTAGGACAGCCATTGACCTGTCCTAAGTTTATGCAGTCGCCTATATGGTTAGCGGGCTGAAAATCACCACTAAGCATACAGATTCTGTGACTGTCCCAGCATTACCCACTAACCGCCTCAGCCCCAGAGGCAGCCCAAGGTGGGTGTGCAGCCATGTGCGGAGACTCATTGTAGGGCCTCATTTGCATAACTTTTTGCATAATGTTAGCATGCAGTAACTTTTAGTAAACATGCCTCTTAATGAGCGTATGGATAAAGAAAGACCTCCAGATTTCTACATTACTATACTCCAGTGCCAACCGCCAGGCACATTAGGAAGTACTACAAACACTGCTCATTTAGAACCCATAGCAAACCTGCCATATCATAACAGCACTACCAGGACTCACAAAGCACCAGACCCTACCTATCAAAAGGCAACACTGCAAATATTAAACCAATACATCTCAGAAAATACCAATACATCTCCTACTGGGGAAAGAGAACAAGTGGCACTATCAAATATAAACTACATAAACAGAATACCTCAGCTCAGTCACGCATGCAGAACACAGACCATCACCAAACAAAGAACAAGGGATCACAATTTAGAAATAGAAGGACAATAATTAAACTGGGAACCCCAAAAGCCAAACTTGGAATGTACAACACTGGAGAAATAAAACTATAAATTAATTCCTCTTGTACTAAACAAAATGCAAAGACGTTAACAATGCACATTTCCCAGAGCTGACATATTCCATAATAAATTCAAAATAAAAATGTATTTTTCTACCTTTTTTTGTTTGTGCATTTTATTTTTCAGTTGCAATTGCTCCAGTCACTTTCTTCTGGTTTCTTCGTATCTTATGC
Source organism: Ichthyophis bannanicus (assembly GCA_033557465.1). NCBI lineage: Eukaryota > Metazoa > Chordata > Amphibia > Gymnophiona > Ichthyophiidae > Ichthyophis > Ichthyophis bannanicus. Next base: position 898,499,914 of record CM066034.1, read on the forward strand.
AAACTCTCCATTGCCTGCTGTCCATTTGTCCTTTCTTCTCTCTTCTATTTTTTCCCATTCTCTCTCTACATCTGCTTTAACATACTGATCTTTCCCCTTTTACTCTTTCCTCCATTTCTTTTATTCCTTTTTCATCCACTCAAATTTCATCCCTCTATTCTCAATCCAACTTACTCTCCCAATACCCGGCCAATGGTAGATTTTCCTTCCCTCCCACACAAAATATATTTCCCCCTCTCCATCCTCACTCCCTCAGCCCATCCTCTTCTAGTCCTCCCCCAACATCAGCTCCCTTCTAGTTCCAGCCCCACCCAGCATTCACTCCCTTCTAGTCCCATTCTCCTATCCCCCTGCATCAGCCGATTTCCATTCCTAGCCTACTATCAGCCATTTCCAATCCTAACCACCCATCAGCCATTTCTAGTCCTATCCTAGCCCCCCATCAGCCTTTCCAATCCTATCCTAGCCCCTATCAGCCCATTTCCAATCCTAGTCCCCCCATCAGCCCATTTCCAGTCCTAACTCCCCCATCAGCTCTTTCCAGTCCTATCCTAGCCCCCCCATCAGCCCATTTCCAGTCCTAACTCACCCATCAGCCCATTTCCAGTCCTAGCCCTCCCATCAGCCATTTCTAGTCCTATCCTAGCCCCCCCATCAGCCCATTTGCAATCTTAGCCTCACCATCAGCCCATTTCCAATTCTAGCCCCCTCATCAGCCCTGTTCAGTCCTATCCTAGCCCCCCATCAGCCCAATTCCAGTCCTAGCTCCCCATCAGCTATTTCCAATCCTATCCTAGCTCCCCATCAGTCCGTTTCCAGTCCAAGTCCCCCATCAGCCCATTTCCAATCCTAGCCCTCTCATCAGACCTTTCCAGTCCTATCCTAGCCTCTCATCAGCCCATTTCCAGTCCTAGCTCTGCCATCTGCCCTTGCCAGTCTTATCCTAGCCCCCCATTAGCCCATTTCCAATCCTAGCTCCCATAAGCCCTTTCCAATCCTATCCTAGCCCCCCATCAGCCCATTTCCAATCCTAGACCCTCCATCAGCCCATTTCATGTCCAGCCCCCCTCCCACTCAGCCCATTTCCAGCCCTAGCCCCCCCATCAGCTATTTCCAGTCCTAGACCCCCCCCCCCCCCGAAGAATTCTGCAGCTGTCTGAATGGCTTTAGAGGGCTCCCGGCAGGCCCCGGCTCACCTCTGACAGCTGCCGAAGTGAAGAGCGACGTTTTTCTTCACTTTGGCTACTGTGTTGTAGCTGCTAGCACGCTTGAGGTCAAAGGGAACTTCCTGTTTCCCGGCATCAGTGTGCCAGCAGTCTATACTACAACACAGCTGCCGAAGTGAAGAAAAATGGCGCTCTTCACTTCAGTGGCTGTCAGAGGTGAGCTGAGGCCTGCCGGGAGCCCTCTGAAGCCAACCCTGCCGGTGTCAAATATGCGAGATATTGTTGGTGCGGGGCCCCCTGAAGTGCAGGGCCCTGTGCGGACAACATTCTTGCACAATGGATGGGCCTTCTCTGCCCAACCTTATCAGGTTAGTGCCAAGATGGTCTGTGGGGATAGTCACTAGCATCAGTCAGTTAGTGCTTCTGAATACTGTATCGGGCTTAGTGGGGTTAATCTGCAGACCCCTTTAGCCACAATTTACTTCCTATTAACATGACCTTGGACTGCCCTTTAGGCAGAGCCCTCTTATAAATTGCGCTCTCCAGATCTGCCAGGTCCCTAAAAAACCCTTTTGATATTTTTTTGTCCAAACAATTTCCTTATAATTGAAAGAAATCACAGAACGGGAACTTAGCCAGCTGAAATTTCTCCTTAAAGGTAGCCCAGGTGCAAAATATTCCTTCCTGTAATAACTGCGAAAAAGTACGCGGCGATGACCCCTCCTACTAAAGCATGTACTCACTCAAGCCAAATGCTCAATACCTCAGGCCATCTCAGATTAGAGGCCACATATTTCACACTTCTGCCCAGTAGTTCTCATAGATTGCCCCTATCCCTACCTGACCCTCAACCTGGTCCTTACTCCATCCAATGCTGAGTCCCTGACAGGAACTGCCACTGCATGAGCAACGAGAACAAGACCACAAGATAATAATATTGAAGGTTGAGAGATTAATCCCCCATCTTCTGTGGTCCTCTGCAAGGTCTTCAAACTTTACTTGTGGCCTATGATCCTCCCCCCCCCCCCAAAACGAACTCTATCAACCCATTTAATCCCTTAAAAACTGGAAGGGATTCTAATCGGTATCATAACAGAAAGATAAAGTGCCCTTGGAAGCCAGTTCATCTTGATCACATCAGCCTGCCCTAACTCCACAGAACCCTACCTGTTTATTTTTTTCCTCCCTGAATTCCTTAACTAGTGGCACAAAATTAAGCTGATATAGGTCTTCCATCTGCACTGAGATTTTAACATGTAGATCTTTAATCCATTTTTTAGTATACCAGAATAGAATAGGCATATCACATGTCCTCTTGGGCTCTCAAATTCCTCCAGATCAAATGGGAGTAATTTCAGACTTCTCAACATTCATCTTATACCTAGATAAGCTACTATATTTCCCCAGAATTTCTAAAAGGGGCAGGAATGGATTCCTCCTTGTCCATCATATATAGAGCCATTTTTGCTCCACCCTGGACATCTGTAGCTCTCTAATCCTCTCATCCCACCTAATACACTCTGCCAACCCCTCTCTCACCAATGCAAACAAAAGGGGAGAGAGAGGGCACTCCTTCTGGATTCCTCTTATCAGATGGAATGGCTCTGAGAAGCAATCTGTTCTTTCACTGCTTTATAAAAACCAGCATCAAACCTATCCAGTCCACAGGTTTAGCCTGCCTGCAACTGGCTTACACCTCTTATAATCTCTGCACTCCCCACCTCTTTGTTCAAGCCTTCCCATACTTCCTCTGACACCTAGGGGGTCCTACCGTCTTTGAGAAACCCTCCACTGTAGCTTCATCCATTGTACCCTGTGACAAATACAGCTCTTTATAGTACTTGTGAAAAGCAGCAGCAATTTTCCTTAAAGAAACCATCTTCCTCTCTCCTTTCCTAATTATATTGATCCTCCTTTTAATTTTAGCACCCTCAATCTGTCCTGCTAAGAAACCCTTTGGTTTATACTCCTTCTCAAAATACATTCTTTGGGTCCTCTCTATAAGATAATCTATCTTATCCTGCAATAATGCATTCAGTTGGGTCCATAATTTACACACGTCATGCCATACTACTCCACCCTCCTGTCTTTCTGTTCCTGATCCTTTTCCTTAATCAACTGCGCTAATCTAACCCTCTCTTTCTTCTTATGCGAACACAGTGCAATTAAGTACCTCTGCATGTGGTTTTCCCTTCTTCCCATAGGGTTCAAACCCCCACATTTGGCATGTCATTAAAGCTCAAGTACTCCCCCCTTTTCTTTCGTATGTATTCACAAAGCTCTACCTTCTTCAACAGTGACTCATTTAATCTTCCTCTTCCTCTAGTGGACTCTCCATCCCATCTCAACCCCAAAAACACTGGAGCATGGTCAGAGAGGGTCATTACCCCTATCTCACATCTCTGCATTCTACACATGGTTTCCACTTCCAATCACCATAGGAGGGGGAGAGATGAATGTACAGTATAATCGTGCTCAAGTGGGTTCCACTATCTCCAAGTGTCTACTAGTCCCAGCTCTCCAATTTTCTGTTTCACAAATTTTACCAACCCTTTCTCCTTGATATACTGTGCCTCCTTCCCTTTCCTATTACATTCATAATCTAAAATAAAATTAAAAAGGCCCTCCACTGTTATTACCCATCTCCCTTCATGGCAAGTACATTAAATAGTTTTTGGAAGAAAAATTTCCTCTTATGATTAGGCCCATAAACATTCACTAACATTACCAGGTACCCTCTTAGTTTGCTCTTCACGGGCAGATACTGCCCCCCCCAGGACAGAATTCCTTGCCACTAGAATCACAGCTGTTCCTTTTTCCCAGATGTATGTGTTGTAGCATAACAAATGTCCATCCATTTAGCTGGTAGGTTTGGTGCTGTCTCCACCCACTGAAGAAAGGCTCCCTCCACTCCTGTATCCCTGAGCGAGTGAAAGATCCGCAACTTCCTGGGGTTATTATCCCCATTCACATTTCATGCACTTTGGTTCTACTCCATTCATTCATTTATAGACCTCTATCATATCCCCCCCTCAGCCGTCTCTTTTTCAAGTTGAAGAGTCCCAACCTTTTAAGCTTCCCCTCAAAGGGGTATCCTTCCAGTCCCTTTACCATTTTTGTCACTCTTCTTTGTACCTTTTCTAATTCAGCTATATCCTTTTTAAGATATGGTGACCAGAAATGCACACAATATTCAAGGTGTGGTCACACTATGGAACGATAGAGGCATTATGATGTCATCCTTTGTTTTATTTTCCATTCCATTCCTTATGATTCCTAGCATTCTATTTGCTTTCTTGGCCAGTGCTGCACACTGGGCGGCGTTAATGTATTATCCATGATGACGCCTAAATCTTTTTGCTGGGTGGTAGTTTCTTTTTTTTTCTTTCTTTTTTTTAAAATCATTTTAACATTAATTACTGAGAACAGTAAAGAAATATTTCACACAAGAAAAAACAAAATCATGACAACAAAATGTTACACTGAAATATAGGAAATAGACTACATCAAGGGATCTGTTTCTGAGTTAAGGAACAAAACAAAATAATAACAAAAAAGAATTAGGCCGAAGTCATACAGGAGGTACAAAATCAAATCAATCCATTACCCACCTCATTTCCCACTTCCCTGTCAGCTATAAATTTTTATAAATGGGAAGCATCTAAAAAGGAAAATGTGTTCCCTTGCCAGGTAACCAAGCACCGGCAGGGGAAACAGAGAAAGAAAGTAGCACCCAATGCCAAAACTTTGGGTTTTAATTTAAGAAATTGCTTCCTCCTAAACTGCATGCTATGAGAAACATTAGGAAAAATATTTATACACTACCCACAAAACTGGACATCCTTCCTTCAAAAAAAGACCTTAAGAACTTTAAGCTTAGTAAATTCTGAAAGAAAAGTGACCAAGAGCGTGGAGCGGAGAGCTATATTGTCAGTGGAAACTTCCAGGAAAGCAGTAAGATTCTAAGTAATTGAAGGAGACAAAACATCAAAGCCCTCCTCTGAGGGATTTATCATCTTTTTCTGGGTAGGTAGATAATATGCAATAGAATAATCAATAGGCTCAGAAAAACACAAACCCTCCAAAAATATTTCTTTAATAATATATCCGAGGACAATAAATGTGTCTGGGGAAAATTCAAGATCCTCAGGTTACGAGCCTGGGTGGAGTTCTCCAGCGCCTCCAATTTAGCATGCAGTACTAGAGAATCAGAAACGTGCAGCACAAAATTTCTGAATAGGGGGAAGCTGAGACTCCACCCTAGACACTACCTGATTAGTTAAAGAAATTCTTTTATCTAAGGCTTACAAACAAGTAGAGGTATCTTGAGAGAAAACACATAATGGAGCAACAGATGAACCCAGTTTAAGGTCCAAGGCCCGAATAATGCCCCAGATATTCTTAAGAGTGATCTCCCCCTCAGAGGAAGCAAGGATCTGAAACTCATCACCAAGTTCAGACCCACCTCCAGCCACAGGAAAGGTGATGGTTTCTATGGTGGTACCTTGCATCGTGTAAACATAGTTTGGGTTGTTCTTTCCTAAGTTCATAACTTTGCACTTGTCCACATTAAATTTCATCTGCCATTTGGACGTCCAGTCTTCCAATTTTTCAAAGTCCTCTTGCAATTTTTCACAATCCTGTTGCATTTTAACAACAATTTTGTGTCATCTGCAAATCTGATCACTTCACTTGTTATTCCTATTTCCAGATAATTTAAGAATATGTTAAAAAGCAGCGGGCCTAGCACAGATCCCTGGGGTACTCCACTATTCACCTTTCTCCACTGAGAAAATTGGCCACTTAGCGAATTCTTTTCCATCATTTTCTTGGATGCCTTCCAGGACATGGATCAGTGTTGAATTCAGTCATGATCAGCTAGAGGTAGACCTGCTATTTCTAGAGGCTCATTCTAAGGTGGTGGAATTTATGGCTAAGGATTTATTTGCATATGACTATGCATTAGCACCCCATTCAGTGGAGGATGTTCAGGTATCGTAAATCAATCTACCCAGGCAGCTAGATGCTCTGAGCTCACTATCAGCCCGAGAAAGATGGAGGTCCTGTATAAGCCAGTTTCATCTAAACCCTTTATGAAGCTCACAGCTTACATTGAGGACACTCAATTGAATGCTGCTGGCAAATTCTGTTATCTTGGAAGCAAGAGGGGGGGGTGCATTTTCAGTTTTGTCGAGTTGCTCTTATGCAATCTGGTTAGTGACGATATTCAGCTGCTAATGGGATTGCAAGACCACATAAAGTTAGGTCCTAAATTTATGCGGTTTAGTTTGCTGGTTAATGGCTGAATTTCGCTGCTAACCAGCTAGCTAACAGTGCCATCCCCACTCCTCCTCTGGAATGCCCCAGTATTATCTGGGTAATGCCAGGGCATTTAACTCAAGGGTGGATATTCAGTGGCACTAACCCCTGAATATCCCGGTTAGAGGGATTTATGCAGTTTGCAGGTCTGCAAACAACATAAATCCCTTTGAATATGCCCCCTATCCTTTCTAGGGCAACCCACTTTAATTCAGCTCTTCCGATTTATCCTTTATTTCTGTGACTGTTCTTGTTGTTAAGTGCCGTCAAGTCGGTGTCCACTCATGGCGACCCTCTTGATAGCTGTCCTAAAATGTCTTCGGTCTTCAGTCAAGTGGCTCATTGTTGATAGCGCGGCATCCATAGCTGCTGTTACTGTATCGCTACATCTTATTGCTGGCCTTCCTCTTCTGTGTTGACCTTCAACCTTGCCAGGCATGATGTCTTTCTCTAATGATCTTTCTCTTCTCATGATGTGTCCAAAGTATGAAAGTAGAAGTCTTGTCATCTGAGCTTCTAAAGAAAGTTTAGGTTTGATCTCCTCTAGTACTGACTGGTTTGTTCTTCTGGCAGTCCATGGTATACACAGTATTCTTTGCCAGCACCATAATTCAAAGTCATTGATTTTCTTCCTGTCTATCTTTTTCACTGTCCAACCTTCGCATCCATATCACATTATTGAAAATGCCATGGCTTGAACAAGTCAAATCTTTGTATGGAGAGAGACACATCTGCTCTTGAGAATCTTGTTTAGGTCCTTCATAGCCATTCTGCCAAGAGCAATGCATAGTCGGATTTCTTGACTGCTTGTTGTTTCTTTATTGATTGATCCAAGCAGGTTAAAGTTGTCTTTCAGTTTCTTCTCCATCATCAATGAACTTATTGATTTTGCCAGTTGTCAGGATCTTTATCTTTTTCACGTTAAGGTGCAGGCCCATTTTAAGATCTTGATCTTGAGAAGCAAATGTTTCAGATCGTCTTCATTTTTAGCCAGTATTGTGGTATTATCAGCGTAGTGAAGGTTGTTGATGAGTCATCCACCAATCATCACACCTCAGTTGTCTTCATACAGTTGTGCTGTACAGCCTTGTTGTACACTTTTGCTGATTTTAAACCATTCTGTTTCTCCATCAAACATTGCAAATATTAAACCAATACATTTCAGAGAATACTAATACATCTCCTACTGGGGAAAGAGAACAAGTGAGACTGTCACATAGAAACTACATGAACAGAAAACCGCAGATGAAATACACATGCAAAACATAGACCATCATCAAACACAGAATAGGGGATCACAATTTAGAAATATGAAGACGATAATTAAACTGGGAACCCCAAAAGCCAAACTTGGAATGTACAACAACACTGGAGAAATAAAACTATAAATGAATTTCCTCTTGTACTAAACAAAACACAAAGATGTTGGCGATGCACATTCCCAGAGCTGACATATTCCAGTTAATAAATTCAAAATAAAGAAGTATTTTTCTACTTTTTGTTGTTTGGGCATTTTATTTTTCAGTCGGAATTGCTCCAATTGCTTTCTTCTGGTTTCTGCGTCTCTTCAGCTAACTCTCCATTGTCTGCTGTCCATTTGTCTTTTTTTCTCTCTTCTAGATTTTTCATTCTCTCTCTACATCTGCTCTAACATACTGATCTTTCCCCTTTTGCTCTTTCCCCGATTTCTTTCTTTATTCCTTTTTCATCCACTCAAATTTCACCCTTCCATCCTTAATATCCACTTACTCTCCCAATACCCAACCAATCATAGATTTTTCTTCTCTTCCACATAAAATATCTGTTCCCCTCTCCATCCTCATTCCCACGGCTTCTTTTTTTCTCTCACCAGCCCCATTCCCTTCTAGTTCCAGCCCCTCTCAGGAACCGCTCCCTTCCAGTCCCATTCTCCCATCTCCCCACATTAGCCCATTTGTAGCCCTAGCCCCCAGTTTTCTTCAAAGGCCGGCAGCTCTCTCCTCCCCCCCCCCCCCCCCATCAGTCCATTTCTAGTTCTAACCCCCAGTTTTCTTCCAGGGCCAGCAGCTCTCTCCTCCCTCCCATCAGCCCATTTCCAATCCTAGCCCCCCCCATCAGCCCATTCCAGTCCTAGCTCCCCCATCAGCCCATTTCCAGTGCTAGCCCCCATAAGCCCATTACCAGTCCTAAACCCCCTGATCAGCCCATTACCAATCCTAGTCCCCCCGATCAGTCCATTACCAGTCGTAGCCTCCTCTGATCAGCCCACTTCCAGTCCTAGCCTCCCCCAACCTCTCCCCCCAGAAGAGCCCCGCGTCTGCCTGACCAGCTTCAGAGGGAACCAGGGAAGTCCAAAGTCCGGCGCCCTGGCTCACCTCTGTAGAGCCACAAAAAAGAACAGCATTTTCCTTCTTTCCCGTGGCTCTATTAAAGTTGAGCCTACCATACTCTGAGTATGAGAGTCCTGAGTGGTATCGTTTTACTGTTTTGGTTTTTGTAGATTGATACATCTTGTATACACCCCTGAAGAAATGTAATGTGAAACGTGGGAGCAGTACTACTGGAAGGCGTTGGGGATTTTGTTAATCGCTGCAGGAAGTGTTCCTGAAGATAAGAGTGAAATGTTTTGTTATAATCTTGTTGGACACTCTGACAGTGATAGCAGCATTTTAAAATGTGATTTGTGAAGGTCGTTGATGCAAATACATCACATGAGCCAGATTTTGTTGGCATAGTGTTGATGAGTCTGAGAACTTCCTTTCATGAAATTTGTGTCATATTAATACTAAGAAAGTAAAGAATACTATTGGAACCAGAGTAGGGTATAATCACCCTTTGTTATTTTTTGAGTGTACATCAGTTGATTTTTTGGTATTTACGCTCAACGAAAGAGACCACTTTTTCTGTGTCAGGAGGTTAAATGTGGCATTTCCTGTATCTGGACTATTGGTTCATCTGAGCCTGTTCTCTTTCAGAGGTGTCTTGGGTAGCTTCCCGAGTGGTGTCCTTCTGATAAGCCTCGGCTAAATGATCTTTTGGGGAAGAGTCAGTTGTTGCATTCCTGGTCCCTGGAGTTCCCAGTGGAGAAAGTCAAGGCTGTTGGATTGCCTAGCACTACTCTGTTTGCAGCAGGCTCCCAGAGTCTGGGTTGATCTTCATCAGCAGTTTGAGTTCAAACTCCCACTCCCAAAGATGGTGAAGGCCAGCCTGCAGTGGTGGCAGCAGCCTTTTGAGGAAGAGTGTGCCACTGGACGATTGCTTATGGATCCTTCTGGTAATGAATACCAGTTTCTCGGGCTGGGAAGCCCATTGCTAAGGCCAAACAGCTCGGGACCACTGAAACTGCAAGGAGGCAGTGTAGTCCATCAACTGCCCTGAAGCAAGGGCCATCAGATTGGCTGTTCTGCATCTCTGGGTCCCGGTCAAGAGCCGGACGGTTTATGTGTTCTCAGACAATGCCACGGTAGTGGCTTATGTCGAGTGGCAAGGCGGCATGAGGAGTGCCGGGGTAGCTCTGGTGATGGCTCTCCTGTTTGCCTGGGTGGCTAGGAGTCTTCTAATTTGTCGGCTCTGCACATTGCCATGGTGGATACTGTACAAATGGATTTTCTTAGCCCGCACTCTCTGGTCCCAGGAGAGTGGGAGTTGAGTCAAGAGGTGTTTTCAGTTGTTTCTGTGCTGCTGGGGTCATCCCGAGAGGGATCTGATGGCAATCTGCTCCAATGCCAAAGTGTGCATCTTCTTCAGTTGCCGCATGGAGACAGGGACCGAAGGCCTTGATGCTCTGGCTCAGCCTTAACCAGATCAGCACCTGCCATAGGTGTTTCCTCCATGGCCCCTGGTAGGGTGTGTGATTTATTTATTATTTATTTAACAGGTTTTATATACCGTCTTTTCATAGATTCAATGTGGTTTACATATAACAATTGTAGCAAAAAGCTTTACATAGAACAGGGAGGAATAACTTGGTGGATTGCATGGAGTATAAAACATTTAACTTCTCAAACTATATACAGCTACATTGTTGCATGATAGTGGGTGTTGTGGTTACAACAACATTTGGCATATGGAACGCCATCTGAGGACTATTCTCGTGGTACTGGATTGGCTGAGGAAAGCGTGATGCACAGATCCGATGCATCTCCTGCAAGCGCCATCTCTTCACTTGCCTCTGTCTCAGGGCTTATTGTGTCGGGGGATGCTTGTCCTGGAGGACCTGGCTCTTATGGTTTGTCCTGGAGGACCTGGGTCTTATGGCTTGGCTCCTGTAAGAGGACAGTTAGCACATACAGGCTACTCTCTGGCAGTGGTGTTCCACTCTGCTCAGAGCCTGGAGGAGGTCTGCCAACATGGCATAAGTGTGGGCCTGGTGCCTTGAGTGCTGGTGTGGCATACAGCGACTAGCTCCTGAGGTGGCCAAGATGCCGTCTCTTTGACTTTTCTGCAGGATGGTCTGGAGAAGGGACTTCTTTTCTTTAGCTCCCTGAAGATTCTGGTGGTAGCTTTGACCTGTTTCAGAGGGCCGTTGGCTGATAAGTCCATAGACATACACCCAGATGTTTCACACCTTCTTCAGGGGGATTTGGCATCTGTGCCCTCCCGTATGATCTGTGGTCCCTTCCTGGGACCTGTGTCTGATACTCTGGACCCTGATGTTGGAGCTCTTTGAGCTGTTGAAGCGCGATACTCTGTAGAACCTGAAGCTCAAGACAGTCTTCTTGGTTGAGATTGTTCTAAAGGCAGTTTCAGAAACTGGTGGCTCTGTCTTACCGAGATCCTTATTTGTCTTTTCTGAGGAGGCCATTTTCATTCGGCCTGTGCCTTCCTTCTTCCCTGAAGTGGTTTCTTCCTTTCATGTGAACCAGACATTTTACTTACTCTCCTTCTCTAAGGAGCAGTGTTGGGGGAATGGTAAGGATCTTTGCCTTATGGATGTCTGGAGGGTGCAGCTCTGGTTCTTGGAGGTTACAAATTTCTTTTGTAAGTCAGACCATTTCTTTTGTGCTGTTTGCTGGCCCATGCAAGGCGATATGGTGACTCTATCTGCAATGGGGCGCTGAGTTAAGGAGGCTATTACCTCAGTGGATCTGTTGTAGAACCTGCCAGTTCCAGAGGGTTTGCACGCCCATTCTACCCTAGCGCAGGCATCCTCATGGGTGGAATGGAGCTCGATAGCCCCTCAATCATTTGTCGGGCAGCAACGTGAGCATCACTTTCCACGTTTGTCAAACATTTTGCTTGGATGTCCATGCGTGAGAGGACACAGCTTTTGGCTCTAAGGTTTTGTGAGCTGTGTCATCTTCCCGCCCGGTGCAGGAGTAGCTTTGGTATGTCCCACTTGTCTGGACTGGTCTTGCAGGATGATATGGAAAGTGACATTTTACTTACCAGATAATGTCCTTTCCTTGAGTCCTGCTAAACCAGTCCAGGGCCTGCCCCTAAAACTGTGTTTGCTCTGTTCTTCTGAGGCGGTACCCTTGGGTCCGCTACGATTTCTATATTTGGCTTTGCAGGTTCATCTTCTACAAAAAGCCTTCTCTCTATGCTTTCCTGTACATAGTTCTCTACTGTTTGATTTCTCATTGTTGCCCACGTAGAGGTTGTGTGAAGTCTGCCATGTTCTCCCATATGCTTTGGGATGGATACTGAAGAGACCACTGGTGGCTGAGTCATATAGAGGCATGGGAGTGATGTCATTGAAAACTGGGCTTTTCATTGGTTCTTTGTCTCCACCAATCTGCTGGTAGGGGAACACAACCCATTTGTCTGGACTGGTCTAGCAGGACTTAAGAAAAGGGCATTATCTGGTAAGTAAAATGTCACCATAGATATCCTTTTGGTATTCTTTTGTCTTTTCAAAGTTCCATCTCACATCTACAATGATAGCTCTCATTTCTTGCCCTTTCCTGAATCCTGCTTGCACTTCAGGTAGTTCTCGTTCCAGGTATGGTTGTAGTCTCTGCTGAATGATCTTGAGTAGAATCTTTCTGGCATGTGGGATCAGAGCAATTGTGTGATAATTCCCACAGTCAGTCAGATCGCTTTTCTTCAATATTGCTATAAACACAGATCTTTTCCAGTCAGTTGGCCATGATGTTTTCCAAATTTCCTGGCAGAGTCTTGTAAGTAAGTATGGTAACAGCTGCATCCAATTGCTATAATACTTCAATGGGAATGCCATCAGTTCCCGATGCTTTGTTCCTTAATAATGCTTTCAATGCTGCTTCAAATTGATCATCACCAATGGTTCCTGATCATAAGGTACAGGTTGAAATGGCTGTTGGTCCACTTGATCTTTATGGTATAATGACTCTATATTCTTTCCACCTTTTCTTGATCTTCTCGGTATCATTCAACATGAATCCTTGAGCATCTTCTCGCAGACAGGCTGCACTCAAGGGCCTCCATGTGTTGAATGAGGAGTACACTCTCTCTGATGCCAGAGCCAGTGTAGCAGCCTCCAACACCAATGCTGGTTCCCTTGGTGAGAACTCCATAATGGCTACTCCTTGGGAGTCACCCACTGGCCCTCAGGGGCCTCGGGAGGCTAGTCCTCCCACCAGGGCAGCTTGGAAGGCCACTCCTAGCCCTCACCCTCAGAGTCTCATTGAGGGCTGCAATGCTGATGCCCATGGGCCTTCGCTCTGGGCTCGGCATCACCCTTTTATGCTGACAGGGCTAGCATCCAGTCCTTCTGGGGGCCCACCTCTTCAAAGAAGAGCCTCTGGTCTGATGTCCCGTGACCTCATGGCTCTGAGTGGGCCCGGCACCCGCACAAGGCCAATGCCTTGAGATGAACCTTTGAAGGCATTGATGTCGATGGTGGTGCCAATGCCAATGACTCCAAAGCTCCAAATAGCGATTCCCACTGTTTCTCTTGATTCCGATGCCCCTTGCATGTATCTGAAGACAGAGAGTGCAATTAGAGGGCTCATGGTATGGCCCAAGGCACTAAAGACACCAGTTGTGGTGGTCCATCACTGAGATGGTCCTGCCATACCAGATACATTTTTTAAAGCTGCTGGATGGCTTGGACATCTTGGGGAAGATGACTTCCACCAAGTCAAAAGACTCTAAGGTCCCAGCTGACCAGGGTGCACTAGAGAAAAGATCCGTGTCAGTCAAAAAGAAAAAAGAAGGAAACCCAAGAAAAACGTGGCACTGAGGCACTGATGCTCTTGGGTATGGGCAAGAAGATGGTGACCATGCATGTGACCAAAAAAAGTGAAAAGATACCGAAAACTATACCGAAAGGGTCAAACTTTTTACGAGGATAAGATTAACGCCCGATAGGCTCTGTGAACAAAAGAAGACTGAGGTAAAGATGGCTTCTTCGGTTGGGAAGACTGGCACGCATGCATGGTGCACCTTCCAAAAGCTTCCTTTGGAAGCAGGGAAGTGTTCCCACGTGGGCTCCATCATCCATATGTGAGGACTGACTTCCTGCTTGGTTCTGGAGAACTATCATTCTGAACCCTGGGAAAACTTTCATCATTTGGCTCACCGGTAGTAGCCCATGCGCCTCACTCGCTCTGCTACTTTCAAGCACTCCTATTTCCCTAGTTTCCTCACTTTGTTATCTAGGCATTATACTTGACTCTTCCCTAACAGTCATTGTTCATCACTCCTTTTACTCCCTCCATCAGATCTGTACTGTGTGCCCCTTTCTATCTACTTTCTCCTTGGTCACTCTGCTGCTCACTCTTGTTATGTCACGTCTGGATTATTGCAATGTAGTGCTTGCTGGTTATCCTCATTATCAACTAATCAACTACACCATCTGCAGCTCATTCAAAACACTGCTGTCCAGATCTTTGCACATGCCTCACGCTATGACAATATCACTCCCCCCCCCCTTCTCATTGGCTTCCAGTTCTCTATCACGTTCATTTTAAGATCCCCACTTTAGTTCATAAAGTCCTTCATTCTAGTATCCCTCTTTACCTCTCCAACCTCTTCCATCTGCATGCGCCTCACGAGTACTCCTTTGCATCCACACTAATCGCCTTCACTTACCCCCTACTACACATGCTTGGATAGAGATAACCCACCACACTGCATTCTATTTTCTCAGCCCCTACCTCTGGAACTCTTTACATCCCGCCCTCTGTCTCAAACCGTCACTCACCAGGTTTACAATGCTACTCAAATCATACCTATTCCAGAAAGCCTTTGACCTTCCACCCCCTCCCCCCCATCCATCTTTATCTTCTCTGTCCTGTAACCCTATATTGGTCCCCTCCCAGTCTCCCCTTGTGTAACTGTTCTTTCTCTTTTTCTTTCCTGTCAGAATATGTCATTCCTTTTCCTTTTTTTCCTAACTATATATTGATTTTTAATTGTACACCACCCTGCTGCTCTTTTGTTCAGGGCAGTATATCAAATGAGAATAAACATAAACATTCCAATTCGAGGCTGGAATTTTCTCTTTTACTCTAGTAGCTTTAGGATAGCTGATTTTGTTTTTCCTCTAATAGTTTCTCATTCTGTTTCTTTGCATGCGTCATTGTAATACTTCTCTTTTTCTTGTCTTGCTGCACATTGGAAATCTCTGAGTTCCATTATTGCCTTTCTTTCTCCTCTGGCTTTAGCTTCTCTGCATTCCTGAGCAATTTTCAGAGTTTCTTCAGTCATCCATTTTGACCGTTTTTGCATTTTTATCTTTTGTAGAGACTTCTTGCTTTCTTTGAGCACAACTTTCTTGATATCATCCCATAACTCTTCTGGTGCTCTCTCATTTGTATCCAAAGCAGAAAATCGATATCACAGGTAGTCTTTAAATTCCAGTGATATATTCTGAAGGTCATATATTGCTACATTCATGAGTGGCTTGCTCTTTTTCAGTTTTAGCTGAAGTTTGCATACTAGTGGTTAGTGATCTCTACCACAGTCACCTCCAGATTTTGACTTTGTTGATGTTATTGAGCTTTCCAACATTAATTTCCAAAGATGTAGTCAATTTGATTTTTGTACAATCCATGGGGTGAAGTCCATGTACATCGTTGCTGCTTGTGTTGCTTGAAGAAGATGTTTGAAATGAATAGATCGTTGATTTTGTAGAATTCTATTAGTCTTTTTCCAGTTTCATTTCTGTTGCCAAGTACATATTTTCCAACTACTTTGCCTTCTTCTTTGTTGGCAACTTTTGATTTTCAGTCTCCCATGACTATCAGGATATACTGTCTGCATATTCTGTCAATTTCAGCGTATTGTTGTTAAGTTCTGTCGAGTCAGTGTCGACCCATGGTGACCCTCTGGATTGTTGTCCTAAACTGTGTTCAGGCTTCAGTCAGGCTTCTGATTGTTGAAAGAGTGGCACACATGGCTGCTGTTATTGTATTGATCCATCTCATTGCTGGCCTTCCTCTTTTGCGTTGACCTTCTACCTTGCCAAGCACGATCTCTTTCTCTAATGATCTCTCTCTTCGCATGATGTGTCCAAAGTATGAAAGTCAAAGTCTTCTCATCTGAGCTTCTAAAGAAAACTTAGGTTTGATCTTCTCTAGTACTGACTAGTTTGTTTTTTTGGCAGTCCATGGTATAAACAGTTTTCGTCACCAGCACCATAATTCAAAGGCATCAATTTTCTTCCTGTCTATCTTTTTCACTGTTCAACTACCATAGCTTGAATAAGTCAAATCTTTGTATGGAGAGAGACATCTCTATTCTTGAGAATCTTGTCTAGGTCCTTCATAGCCATTCTGCCGAGCAATGTGTCATTGGATCTCTTGACTGTTGTTTCTTTATTGATAGTTGATCCAAGTAAGTTAAAGTTGTCCACTATTTCAATTTCTTCTCCATCAATGATGAACTTCTTGATTTTGCCAGTTGTCAAGATCTTTGTCTTCTTTACATTAAAGTGTAGGCCAATTTTAAGACTGTTCCTTGATTATGAGAAGCAAATCTTTCAGATTGTCTTCACTTTCAGCCAGTAATGTGGTTTCAGCAGTATAGCAAAGGTTGTTGATGAGTCTTCCACCAATCTTCACACCTCAGTTATTTTCATACAGTCCTGCTTCTCTGATTATTTGTTCTGCATATAAATTAAACACATAGGGGGAAAGTATGCAGCCTTGTCGTACACCTTTGCTGATTTTAAACCATTCTGTTTCTCCTTGTTCTGTACAAACTGTTGCTTCTTGGTGAATGTAAAAGTTGTGCAAGAGAACAATCAGGTGTTCTGGTATACCCATGCTTCTTAATGTGGCCCAGAGTTTCTTATGTTTTACACAGTCAAAAGCCTTGCTGTAGTCGATAAAATACATATAGATATCTTTTTGGTATTCTTTTGCCTTTTTCCATGATCCATCTCACATCCGCGATGATGTTTCTTGTTCCTCGCCCTTTCCTGAGTCCTGTTTGCACTTCAGGCAATTCTCGTTCCAGGTATGGTTGTAGTCTCTGCTGAATAATCTTGAGTAGAATCTTGCTGGCATGTGAGATCAGAGGGAGTGTGTGATAGTTTCCACAATCTGTTGGATCACCTTTCTTTAGTATTTGTATAAACACAGATTTTTTCCAGTCAGTTGGCCATGATTTTGTGTTTCAAATTTCCTGGCAGAGCCTGGTAAGTATGGTAATAGCTGCATCAGATTGCTGTAATACTTCAATGGAAATGCCATCAGTGCCCGGTGCTTTGTTCTTTGATAAGACTTCCAATGCTGCTTCGATTTCTTCTTGCATCACCAATGGTTCCTGGTCATAAGGTACAGGCTGAAACTGCTGTTGGTCCATTTGATATTTATTGTATAATGACTTTGTATATTCTTTCCATCTTTTCTTGATCTTCTCAGCATCATTCAACATGGATCCTTGTGCCTCTTGTAACATTCCAATTCGAGGCTGGAATTTTTCCTTTAACTCTTGTAGCTTTAAGAAAGCCTATATTTTTATTCCTCTAATAGTTTCTGCTTCTGTTTCCTTGCTTGCATCATTATAGTTCTTCTCCTTGTCTTGTCTTGCTGCATGTTGCAAATCTCTGTTGAGTTCTGCAATTGCGTCTCTTTCTCCTCTGGCTTTAACTTCTCTGTGTTTCTAGGCAATTTTCAGAGTTTCTTCGGTCATCCATTTTGGCTGTTTTTGCTTTTTCACCTTTTGTAGAGACTTCTCACTTTCTTCCAACACAACCTTCTTGATGTCTTCCTATAACTCTTCTGGAACTCTGTCATTTGTATCCAAAGTAGCAAATCAATTTTACAGGCAGTCTTTAAATTCTGGTGTAATATTCTCAAGGTCATATTTTGCTACATTCATGAGTGGCTTGCTCTTTTTCAATTTTAGCTTGAGTTTGCATACTAGTAATTGATGATCTGTACCACAGTCAGCTCCAGGTTTTGTCTTTGTTGATGTTATAGAGCTTTTCCATCGTTGACTTCCACAGATGTAGTCAGCTTGATTTTTGTACAATCCATTGGATGAAGTCGATGTGTACAGTCGCCACTTGTGTTGTTGGAAGAAGGTGTTTGAGATGAATA
Organism: Ichthyophis bannanicus; assembly: GCA_033557465.1. Lineage (NCBI taxonomy): Eukaryota > Metazoa > Chordata > Amphibia > Gymnophiona > Ichthyophiidae > Ichthyophis > Ichthyophis bannanicus. The sequence continues at coordinate 898,517,852 of CM066034.1, forward strand.
GATCATTGGTCTTTCAGAATTCTATCAGTTTTTCTCCAACTTTATTTCTGTTGCCAAGTCCATATTTTCCAACCACTTTGCCTTCTTCTTTGTTGACAACTTTTGCATTCCAGTCACCCATGACTATCAGGATATTTAGTTTGCGTGTTTTATCAATTTCAGCTTGTACTTGTTCACAGAACTCATCAACTTCATCGTCTTCTGCAGCTGTTGTTGGGGCACATACTTGACATAGTTGTATTGCTGGGCATTCCTCATAGACGAATAGAAATTAAGCATTCAGTGACTGCATCGTATTTCGTTACAATTCTTACTAGTTTCTTCTTAATTATAAATGAAACACCATTTCTTCTTTGTCTTTCATTTCAAGCATAGTAGATCATGTGATCATCAGAAGCAAAGTGCCCGATGCCAGTCCATGTCAGTTCGCTGACACCCAATAGATTGATTGAGTTGTGCATGTTCCATTTCATTCTTGACCACCTCCAACTTCCCTTGGTTCATGCTTCGTATCTTCCATTTCCCAATATGTAAGACATCTTTGCAGCTTCTGACTCTCATTTCATGCACAGCTTGTACTGGCTACTATTTGTGTTAAAAATGGGCACAGATTACAGAGAAGACTGTGCCTAAGATTTAAGACACCTTCAAGTACACGCCTTAAAAGTTTCAAGGTAGGTCTCATCAGCAGGAAGGATATGGCATTAAAGAGGGTCAGGTGGAGATAGCTTTGTCTGCTGGCTGTCCAGCATCTGACACAAGTACAAAAGTAAAAGAATGAGAGAAGAAAGACCAACTCCACAAGGTCATTATCTGCATCACCTGTGGTCTCACTTGTGGGTCAAGGATGGGTTTTACATGACATCAATGGACACATAAATTTAGTGGAAGGAGTTGCTGAAAACTTCTACATTATCAAGGGGAGACTCTTTATTCATTTGTATATTTATCAACTTTGTTATACCACTATAACTACCAGTCATAGCGGTTTACAATTAACAAAACTGTACCATTAACATAAGGTTAATGGTAATGAGATATGAGGTGTTTTGAATAGTTTTACAGCACTGCATATAATAAGTAGTAGTAATATTGCATCTTCTGTTCCTACCATGATTTTTGCATGTAACTTTGCAAAACAAAGGTTTTTACATAAAAAGCACTGTTAGCATGCAAACACCTAGTTTTTATTCATGCTAATGGCATTTTTGGTGTGCATACTTGTGCCTGTGTGTTTAAGCTAACCTTAGTAAATTGGTCTTTATACTTGCAGCTTTATTAGAGAAGTAGAATGGAGTCTAATCACCCATGCCTTTTGTGGTAAGGGATCTGGAACTTGAAGGCTGGAGCTGGGCCTTATCAGCTCTTTCTCAGGTTGAAAATGTGGTTTCCTGAAACAGTGGGCGGAGGTGCAAAAAGTGTGGGGCATGGTCGGAGGAGATGAGAGGAACTAACAGACCTCAAAGTGTCTTTATGGTGTTGTCCAGCCGTCTGACAATGATGCTAAAGTATATGGGTGAGAATTCTTTGATGGGCATTTGAAGTAAAAGCTTCTAATTCCTGCAATGATTATTATTAAGAGCACTAGACCACAAATGGCAGACAACTTTGAACTGGCAGGTAAGACAGCCAAGTGTATGTATTTGTTTCATTCTTGCACATAGTGTTTGAAGAACTATTTCTAGATTACAAGAATTGCTGTAAATTCCGAATAACACTGCACCCAGGGCCATTGCAAAGGGGTAGGCAAGATGGGCACTGCCCTGGGTACCAAATCGGGAGTGGGAGTGCATCACCCTTGTGAGTCAGTGAGTCTGCAAACACGTGAGCCCAAAAGAGAAGGAGGGTGCTACATGCAGCCCTTTTCCGGGGTGCCATTTGCCCAGCAACTGCCCTGTCTGTAACTATATCTTGCCATTGAGAAGATATACATATATACTTGTGTTGGTTTATATTAAGACATAAATAGTCTCTCAGAGTGGAGGAGTAGCCTAGTGGTTAGAACACTGGCTTGGTAACCAAGCAACTAGGGTTTGATTCCCACTAGCACTCCTTGTGACCTTGGGCAAGTCACTTAAACCTCCATTGCCTCAGAAGAAAGGCCTGGCAATCTACTTCCAGTAACACTGCCAAGGAAACTCCAGATCTTCTGGGTCACCAGGAGTTAGGACTGACTCAAAGGCACACATTACATTTTGCAAATAATCTCACAAATTCCTTAGACTATTTTAGAAAGCACATGATAATTGGTATAAATAAAAAAAAAGAATCTTAGGACATAATATATGGCACTGCATTCACTGAAAAATTCTTGGGCACTAGTCACCAGAAGCTGTATCTTAAAGGAGACCAACACAAGTTTTGCCATGGTTTTTTTGTATGTGTCTGCACTCTGAAATGCTCTTTTATTACCTGGAAACCCAAGTACAGCGAGCTCACAAAAGATAAATCTAAGTAGGATAGCTTAACTGCTAATGGAATATATGAGTGGCATAACATTTAATCATCAAACTTCATCAAAAAGAAACTGGGATAAAACATTCTTGTTAACTTATGTAAATGAGTTGAATAACAACAAGTGGGGAAAGCATTCAGAACATAGCTCATGGAATTCCTTCCAACCCCCCTGTGTGTGTGCTGTTGGAACCCCTTTCCTATAGGAATGGATTGAGGCTTTTTCGGGGGGGGGGGGGGGAGGAAGGGAGGGTGTTATTTCTCTTCCACATGCAGAAACTAAGCTTGTACAACACAGGAACTCACGCAGTTACTCTCCTCCCTTTCTGTGACCAGCAGAAATTCCAGTGTTCCATCCTCACCCATGGTCTCCGTTGTTAATTATATTGGAAGCAGGTAGGATCACTCACAGGGGGGGGGGGGCAGGAGGAGGGAGGATTAGAGAACTTTAGATAGAGGTTTTAAGCTCTGAAAACTGTCCAGACATGTTAGCGATCTTTCTAGCTCAGTGGTTCCCAAACTTGGGGTCAGGACCCCAAATGGTCGCATCATCAGTAGATGGGGGTCATAGAAACATAGCCATTTCCCCTTCTCTCTGGACTTCACTGTGACCTTTTTCAAATAGTGGCAGTCAGCATGTGGCCTGTGAGCCAGTGAACATTCATAGGCCCGTGCCGCCTCCTGGGTAAGCTTCCTGTTGGACTGGAAACCCATGCTGAGAACTGGGGTCTGTAAGCACACACTGACACAAGGGACCCTGTGCTGACTGCTGCTGCTACTGCCAGTGCTGCTGTCGTCCTGCTTTAGATGAGCAGAGGAAGGGGAAGGATTCTGAAGACTTGCTATTTTGATTTCATCATCATCTAGGGCAGCGATGGCGAACCTATGGCACGCGTGCCAGCTGTGGCACGCGAAGGCCTTGCAGCTGGCACGCGGGAAGGTCGCACATTAAAAAAAAAAAAAAAAGCTGCCCGCTGCCGCCGCGGCAGCATGGAGTGTCCTGCGGGGCTCCCTCTGCCCGGCGGGACTCTCCCGGTGCTGCTCAGCCCCTCTCTGCCGGCTTGCAGAGACGCGAAGGGAGAGTCTCCCTCGAGTCTCTGTTAAGCCCGCAGGGGCTGATGGGAAATTTCCCATCTGCCCCTGCGGGCTTAAGAGAGACGCGAGGGAGACTCTCTCTCCCTTCGCGTCTCTGCAAGCCGGCAGAGAGGGGCTGAGCAGCGCCGGGAGAGTCCCGCCGGGCAGAGGGAGCCCCGCGGGACACTCCATGCCGCGTCGGCGGCAGCGGGCTGCTTTTTTTTTTTTTTTATTGCCATGAGCCGAGGGAGGGGGGTTAAGACTGGCAATGGGCTAGGGAGGGAGAGAGGGGGGTTAAGACTGGCAATGGGATAGGGAGGGAGGGAGGGGGGTTAAGACTGGCAATGGGCTAGGGAGGGAGGGAGGTTAAGACTGGCAATGGGCTAGGGAGGGAGGGGGGTTGAGACTGGCAATGGGCTAGGGAGGGAGGGAGGGAGGGGGTTGAGACTGGCAATGGGCTAGGGAGGGAGGGGGGTTGAGACTGGCAATGGGCTAGGGAGGGAGGGAGGGGGTTGAGACTGGCAATGGGCTAGGGAGGGAGGGAGGTTAAGACTGGCAATGGGCTAGGGAGGGGGGTAGGGGGGTTGAGACTGGCAATGGGCTAGGGAGGGAGGGGGGTTGAGACTGGCAATGGGCTAGGGAGGGAGGGGGGTTGAGACTGGCAATGGGCTAGGGAGGGGGTTAAGACTGGCAGTGGGCTGGGGAGGGGGGTTAAGACGCAGTGGGCTATGGGGGGGAGTTAAGACTAGCAATGGGCTGTGGGCTGATGAGGGCTGGCAATGGGCTATGAGCTGATGAGGGCTGTCTGGAAATGGGGTGATGGGGGGGTTAGGACTGGTAATGGGCTATGGGGGGGGGTTAAGACTGGTAGTGGGCTGATGGGGGGGTTAGGACTGGTAATGGGCTATGGGGGGGTTAAGACTGGTAGTGGGCTGATGGGGGTGTAGGACTGATAATGGGTTATGGGGGGGGCTAGGACAGGAAATGGGCTGATGGGGAGGGGTTAGGACTTGAGGTGGGCTGATGTGGTTAGGACTGGTAATGGGCTGTGGGCTGATGGGGGGGGTTTAGGACTGGCAATGGGCTATGGGGGGCTGACTGGAAATGGGCTGATGGGGGGTTAGGACTGGTAAAGGGTTATAGGGGGGGGCCTTAAACTGAAAATGGGGTGATGGGGGTTAGGACTGGAAGTTGATTGACGGGGGGCTAGGACTGGTAATGGGTTGGGGTGTTGCTAGGACTGGAAATGGGCTGAGTGGAAGGGGAGGCTTGAACTGCAAATAGCTGATGGGGAGGGGGCTTGGAATGGAAATGGGCTGTGAGGGAAGGGAGCTAGGACTGAAAATGGGCTGATGGAACAGCTAGGATAGGACTGGAAATGGGCTGTTGGGGGGAGCTAAGATTGGAAATGGGCTGTGGTGGGGGCTTGAATTGAAATGGACTCATGGAGGGGCTAGAACTGGAAGTAGGCTCATGGGGGGGCTTGGACTGGAATTGGGCTGAGTGGAGGGGAGCTATGATTTGACATGGGCTGATGGTGGGGCTAGGATTGAAAATGAGCTGATGAAGGGACTTGGACTGGAAATGGGCTGATGCAGGGACTAGAAGGGAATGGATGCTGGGTGAGACTGGAACTAGAAGGGAGCTGATGTTGGGGGAGGATTAGAATGGGATGGGGCTGGGAGAGTAAAATGGAGAGGGGAAAAATATTTTGTGTAGGAGGGATGAAAAATCTACAATTGGCCAGGTATTGGGAGAGTAATTGGGGATTGAGGATGGAGGGGTAAAATTTGTGTGGATGAAATAGGAATGAGGAAAGAGCAAAAGGAGAAAGATTAGTATGTTAAAGCAGATGTAGAGAGAGAGAGAGAATGGAAAAAAAACTAGAAGAGAGAAGAAAGGACAAATGGACAGCAGACGATGGAGAGTTAGCAGAAAACATGAAGAAACCAGAAGAAGGTGGCTGGACCAATTGCAACTGAATAAAAAATGCACAAAAGGTAGAAAGATATCTCTTTATTTTGAATTTATTAACTGGAATATGTCAGCTCTGGGAAATGTGCATCATTAACATCTGCGCTTTGTTTGGTACAAGAGGAAATTCCTATTTGACGTTGCCACTTGTTCTCTTTCCCCAGTATTCTCTGAAATGTATTGGTTTAATATTTGCAGTGTTGCCTTTTGATAGGTAGGGTATGGTGCTTTGTGAGTCCTGGTCATGCTGTCAGGATACGGCGGGTTTGCTATGGGTTCTAAATGGGCAGCGTTTGTAGTAGTTCCTAATGTGCCTGGCGGTTGGCACTGGATTATAGTAATGTAGAAATCTTTTAGTCTTTCTTTATCCATACACTCATTAAGAGACATGTTTACTAAAAGTTAGTGTATGGTAACATTATGCAAATATTTATGCAAATAAGACCACTTATGCAAATGACGTGCTGGCACTTTGAGGAAATTCTTTGGTTTTGTGCGGCAGTTTGGGCACTCGGGCTCAAAAAGGTTAGCCATCACTGATCTAGGGTCATGTGAATTTTCAGTTGTTAAAATGGGGTCATATGGGATGTGTTCATCTAGCTGCCCAGACAGTAATGCAAAAATCTGTAGAATCCTGAAAAAAGCCATACAGTTGTCCATCTTAATCTCCCGAGCACATCTGACAGTGCACCCCCTAAACCTTTGATCCTAAGTGCTTCTAGTTTATCAATGCCTTAATCTAGCCCCATCCATGGCAATGATAATAGCTAGCAGTACACATAACAACCAACAAAAAGCAGTACAATTCAGTCAGTAGCTTTAACAGTAGAAATAACAGACAAGAAAATGAAATACATATGTCAATAATGTAAAATGTGGTACATTACAGTTATGAAATTATTTGTAACCCTTATGTCTGTGTGTGTGCATGTGTGTTGTTCATGTGTTTGTGTGTGCTATTCATGCACTTGTGTGGAGTGTTGTGGGTATCTTTGTTGTGTGTTCTGTGTGTGCTATGCATGTGTTGTGTCTGTGGTGGGGCATTTCTGAAGGATGTAGTTTTGGAGGATGAAATCAATTGTGGGGAGGTAATTTTGGAGGAGGGGAACTTTATAGGGTGGTGGAGCAGTTGCAGTGGGGAGTTTTTGGAGGGTGTAGCATTTGCATAGGGTGATTTTGAGGATGTGGCAGTTGGGGGAATAATTTTTGTGGGTGGGGCAGTTTGTAGGATGGTGGGGCAGTTGCAGGATGTAGTTTTTGGAGTGAGGGCAATTGGGTTGGTTGTTTTTGGGAGTGAGGGCAGTTTGTGGGATGAGGGCAGATGCAGGGGCAGTTGGTGAGATGGTGGAATATTTGCAGAGGATAGTTTTGGAAGGTAAAGGCAGTTGGTGTTTTTTAGGGTGGGACCATTTGTGGGTGGTAGGGCAATGCAGGATTGTGTTTTTTTTTAGGAAAGGGGCAGCTTGTGAGTTGGTGAGGCAGTTGTGTAGGGGTAGTTTTTAAGGGTAGGGCAGTGTTTTGGGTGGTAGGCCAGTTGTAGCAGGGTAGCTTTTGGGTGTGAGGCATTGGAAGAGTAGTGAGGCAGTTGCAGGGGTAATTTGGGGGGGGGGAGAGCAATTTGGGGGTGGTGGGGGAGTTGCAGGGGGTAGTTCTGGGGTGGGGCATTTTACAGAACAGTGAGGCAGTTGTGGAAGATTGTTTTTTAGGGGAACCGATTGCAGTGTGTAGGGTAGGTGACAGTGTAGTTTTGGGTGTGAGGCAGTTGTGTGGAGGCATTATTTTCATAGTAGGGATGTTTGGTGGGTTGATAGGGCAGTTGTGAGAGATGCTGTGCAGAGTGGTGGAACAATTGTGGGGAGACAGCTTTCATGGCTGGAGCAATTTGGGGGACTGGGAAAGTAGAGAAAAGGGAGAGAGAGTTTGAAAGGAGCAATTTCCTAATTGCTATGCTTCACTGTATTTAAGCTTCTATGCTACAGAAACTGGAATGCCTTCTCCCATTGAAATACATTGGGCTATTTTTTGGATGGCTTATTTCTCTGGAACCCCCATATAATTTGGCGCATTTTTTATAGACCAAGTTTCATTCCATTCCATTTTCGGACAGACAGTTAGATGGACAGATATTCTCAACTCCTTTTGTTTAATTCTTTCCAACAAAGAATAACAATTAGTGAAAACTAATTGTGTAGTTCTGGAGGTGCCTTGTGCCTTTTCAAGCATTTAAGGCAACAGCACTACTCACTTCCCTCCACACCTGAACTTCAAGCACAAGCCAATATGAACTGAAGGTTTATGATAAGAGAAAGGGAGAGAGTAGGAGTTGTATTTAAGGTGCTATGAAACTTCACTGGTTGCTACCAATGAATTTTCCCTGGCCAGGTCCCATCCTAGACCTATTATAGTGCAGTCATTGCAGTATGAGTCTTTAGCTGGGAACTGTAGATGCATCCCCTTTTGGACCTGATGCAATGACTGACCTGATGATCTCCATGCAGAAACGAGGCAATTGAAGCCTGGTATTTATTGCCCTCAAGTCCAGAATGGGCCACCCTTCTTGGGTACCAAAAAAGAGATGGAGCAACATCTCTGTTCTGCTCTGTGGAGGGCACAGGTGCAATAGTCTGACACTGCAAGAGGCACTACAGAGTTTCCTTAATCGCCAACCATTTGAGTGGGGAGCCACAGGGAGACTCCAGGAAGGCATCCTGAAGTGGTTCTGCAAACTTCAGCATGTAACCCTGACTGAGGACCTCCAGGACTCATTGATCTGAGGTGATATGGATCCATTCTGAGTAAAACTGCCACAGGCGCCCTCCGACTGGCTGTACCTCAGAAGGGACCTGCCAAATCCCATTGTAGGGGTTTACTGGCTCCTAATGAGTTCCAAGAGTATTGGGAGCCACAAAAGAGCTGACCCTTTATGAGCTTAGACCCATAAGAAGAGTAGGCCCTGGCCAGACTCTTTCTCATCCCAGGGAGTCTCCAGGAACTATGCAGAATCCTCCTAAAGGCACTTTGGGTATCCCTGGGCAGTGGGCATATCCTCTGGAAGTCCTCTGTAGGTGAACCTCACTGAGAGCTTTCACCAAATTCTCCAGGTCCTCCCAAAAGGGCCACAATCTGGCCACTACTGTCTTCGCTATGGACTTGGAGGGAATCCTGATCAAGTCATACAGAGCGTCAGCTATGTACAAAGCACATGACTTCAATCTTGCAGTCATGGAGCTGTCAAACATAATAGAGCCCTGGCCATCAAGCTTGCACATGGAGCCACCCAAGTGCCAAAAGCCAAAGATGTGAAGGCATTCCGGAGGAGAGATTCCACCCTCCTATCATGAGACTGCTCCAATGCAGTGCTCCCTTCCACCAGGATGGTCATGTGCTTTGTCACTGCCGTGACGAGGGCATCCATCTGAGAAAGCCCAAAAAGCTGATTCAGCTCACCTTGAGGCAGAGGGTACAGCTGGTTGAAGACCCTAGGGCTCCTCAGGCCCATTTCTGGTGCCTCCCACTGAAAAACCCCAGAAGGACGACTGAGACTGTCCAAAATAGGGTTCAGTTGGGAGATCTGCTTAGGGGTGGGCTCCACGATGTGCAAGGCTGCCCTAATGTTCTGAATGGGTGTGGAGAGATACTTTTTGTGAAACAGGCAGATCACAGACATAAGAACATAAGATATGCCATACTGGGTCAGACCAAGGTCCATCAAGCCCAGTATCCTGTTTCCAACAGTGGCCAATCTAGGTCACAAGTATCTAGCAGTCTCTCCTAGTCGCAATCTAGGTCCTAAGTACCTAGACAGATCCTTCTAGTAGGAGAAACTCCTCTTCTTCCACTGACTCACCGCTGGAGATAGGGAATCCTCTTCTCCATCCCACCAACCCCCATAGGGGATAAGGCAGGACTCCCAGATGAACAGATAGGTAAAAGACAGTTGTGAGAGTCACTTAATTCCCTTTCTGCCTGTGGGAGAGTTTTCTGAGGTCCCCGAGTCTCTTGAGGAGACATTAGGGACTTGGACCTGGGGAGGGGGAGGGGTTGCTAAGCAGCTTCCAGAGACTGAAAACAGCCCATAAGCTGTTTCAGCAGCTGCTGCTCAAAGCTGGTTGAGAAAGAACCCTGGGGCCCCACAGGAACTCCCATCTTAGGCCTGTGGCTTCGTCACCATGCTCCTCCTCAATAGACTATGCAGCCATTCAAGATGGCCACTGTTCCCACTGGCGGGAATATTGTGGGAGACACAGAAGAAGCCTCCATATTGGCATTGAGCCCCAGGATTCCCAAGTGCCAAAAAAGGGCCCTAAGGCATCTCTTGCACTTGGGGTGAAGAGGCGCCAGCCACAAAGCTGACCTAGCAAGAGCCACAAGAGGCAAAGCTCCAAGCACCATGCATTGACGGCATGCAGCCAAAAGAAAAAAGAATCGCTGGTAAGGAAAATAACAGTTGCACTGAAAAAGGAGCCCCCTAAAGAGAACTGCAGCACTTGTCAAGTTGACCAGAGAAACTCTAGAAGGATTGCTCCAGACGTCTCCAAGGCCTAAGAAGCCTGGCTTCCAGAGAAGCAAAGCTGCTTTTTTTTTCTTTACACATTTTAGAGTGGTTTTATTGCAAGCAGTAAACAGCCAAATGGAAGACAATGGAAAAATAACAGAGAATAAAAAATAGCTGAAAAATCACAGCAAGCAGATAGAGGACAGCAAGAGGGTAAGGGTGCTGGGATCCAACTTACCAACCCCACTCAGGGCCATGTAGGATCTTCCTGTCCACTCTCCAGCCCACCAGTGCTGAAACTCATGGGAAACAGCTCTGGACACAAGGTAACTGTCAGCTCAAGGAGACAGAGCATACCCGAGCTCCGAACATGTTGGGCCTACTAGTCTCAGTCTCGCAGGCCACAGGACCATGGTCTTTGCCAGGGGAGCCAAGCCTATCTGCACTGCTGCACCAGTCTACACACCTTGCCACCTACTAGAGGTAGATGATATTGGCTTCTCTCAGTGCTGCACCAGTAGATATACCAGGTGATGATATCACTTAAAGTTGTTCTGGTCTACCTCTGCCTGCTGGCCTCTACTGATCTAGCAGGATGATAAGGAAGCCTTTGTTTGAGGCTGTACATGATGCTTTTAAGCATATACCTTATTTTCCTGGTTTATTGTTACATTTGATATAAAATACCAAAGCAGTTTACAATAAAATTAAATTAAATTAAATTTGTAACTATTATGGCTGTCCATCTGTCTGTAACTTCCCTCTGTTGAAGTATTCTATGTCAGTAAAGACTGCAAAAGCAGCTGGGGGCTTGGAGGAATTACCAGGACACAGCCATGTATATAGTTCAGGGAATTAGGCACCAAGGGTGCTCTGTCTGGAGAAAGTCAGTATCACTGGCCAGTCACAGGCATAAACATCTGGTGGCCTGGGGAAAGCTACCATTGAAAGACTTGTGGAAGAGAACAGCAGGGGAAAGCAGGTGGCAACATGAAGCCTAGGGTCAGCTACATGAAAGTGGCTGGCACAGAAGGCGCAGTAGCACCATATGTCAGAACCTCGGAGAAGCAAGAAATTTAGCATAGAGCTCACATATGAGTTGCTGTGCTGGGGATCAGTATAGGAAGAGCATAGTGCCAGCCTTTGTAGCAAGATGGCCCAGAGAAAGAGTGCTGTTTTCATCCACATAAGAACATAGGAATATAACATATGTCTTATTGGGTCAGACCAAAGGTTCATCAAGCACAGTATCCTGTTTCTAATAGTGGCCAATCCAGGTCACAAGCTCCTCTCAGGTTCCCTAAAGGTAGAGTCCATGCTGCTTATCCCAGGGTTAAGCAGTTGATTTTCCCAGTCCACTTTAATAATGATTTATGACTTTTCCTCCCAGAACTCATCCAAAGCTCTTTTAAACCACATCTACACTAACAGCTTTTACTACACCCTCTGGCAACAAATTCCAGAGTTTGATTATACATTGAGTGAAAAAATATTTTCTTCGATTAATCTTAAATGTGCAACTTGTAGCTTCACATCTCCTGGGGTTTATATCCTTCCCAACTTTTTATGTTACACGATACAAAAGTGTTTAATGCTTTTGAAAATTCTTCCTAATTAGCCTCTGAGGACATCTAAGCAAATTGGGATGCTAATGTGATGATCTGGGGCAGAAACAATTGCAAAAATGGGGTTAAGACAGGATATTTTTTAAAACAGGGTGGTCCCCATTTTGATCGGGGCCCATCCAGTCCATCTGAACATCCAAAATCTGGACAGGCTGGATTTGCACCTGATTCTGCACCCGCGGGAATTCCCACGGGAGCAGAATTGGGTGCAAAGGGCCTGGACAGGCAGGACGTGCCCTGATTCTGTGGCAGAGGACGGACAGCTCCCACCCCATCTAACCCAGCTGAAGCACCTACATGGAGCCCTGGTACCATGGCATCCATTCTCCGTGGCACCGGGATGCCATGCAGGAGCCCTGCTGACCCACAAAAGTTAAAGATTGCTGTTCCCTGCCACCCAACCCCCCAAGGGGCCTGCCAAGTCAGGGAATGGGCTGCAGGGAACCTCCTAGTGCTCTCACCTCTTCGAGGGGGGGGGGGTCCTCCGGTGCCGATCCCCATCCTCGGGGTAACTTATTCCACCTCCGGGGTGGAATAAGTCCCCTGTCTCTCCCCTCCATGCCGGACATACAGGGCTGCAACTGGAATTGGCACTGTACATCTGGGTTGTGTGCCACACCCTCATACAGCCCACTCTCCTCCCCATTGTCGCCCTTTCCCAGAGCTCCCCACACAACTGCTCTATACATGTGGAGAGCTCCTGTTTGAGAATAGCAGCACAGGGAATAGCGGGGCTTGTATGTCTACTCCAGACGTACATCCCCGCTATCGCCTGTTCGGAATGGGCCCGGGTATGAACAGCTTGCATCCCAGGAATGTGGAAATGTAAAAATTAAACATGTAAGTGTAGATTTGGAGATTCAAGATTGAGGCCAGGACAGGGCTTAATAAAACTAAAAAACGTGTAGCTTGAGATTTTTAAAGACATCTGTTATTATGGCTACTGAATAACACTAGGATACGAGTCCAAACAGGTTTAATTGGTCATATAAAATATTCATGGCTAATCTGATTTGTTTTCCTGTACTTGGATAGGTAATTTCAAGTTCTGTACAAACAAAGAAGAAAGTTTCCAAAGCCATTTTTGCACATAAATTGAATGTCTGAAAATTATCCTTCCTTAATCCACCTAAAGATGTCGTAGTGGTTGACATTATTGTGTAAACACGTACTTTAGTTACATTTACGGGAGGTATTCCTGGGGTCACATTTTGGGCAGGATTGGAAAAAAACAGGGGTAAATTTTCAGCATGGTAACTGTATTAAGTTAAACGCTGGCAGTATCTGCCACTAAACAGATGTTTACTAAAGTGCGCTAATATTTACCACCCGTTAAACAGTTAGTGTGGATCCATGGTGTCTGCTACGATGTATATGGTCTTTATCTGCTGTCATTTTTCTCTGTGTCTAAAGCAGCCAGTGTGGTAAAACTCCTACGCAGCTCAGCGTGCGATGGGGTGGGGTGAATAGTGCGTGCTGTCCCTGTTACAATTAGCACAGGTGCACGAACTGCCACCTCAGTGGATGGCATTAAGTGCATTTGCATTAATGCGGTTGCAATTTTAGCACAGTGTGGTGCTTTTCACCTAGGTAACTGCAGGGGGACATGCCGGAAATGCCCCCAATGCGGGTCTGTTTCATGTCCTGTGCTAATTGTTTCCTCTTAAACGAGTGCTAAGGCGTCAGACTTTAGTAAACAATTCGCATAATTTCTAGGGTTGTCTCTACTCCACCCCTATCTCAGCGCACAATTATACGGATATTATCTGATCATTTAGCAATTTAAAAGGCATAATGAAGTATTATGAACTGAAGTATTCCCACCCCCAACTACACTAGCCTTTACTAATCATCAACTTCACAATCTCTAGATTACACTCCCCTCTCAACTTTCCATGAACCTCCCCAAAATCTGTTCCTAAAACTTCTTCACTCACCTTAATTGTAAATAAGTTAAATTGTATTAATCATGTAAATATGCTTGATGGTTTGTACCCCCAAACTTGTTATTGTTAAAATGTTCAATGTATCTCAGTTGTTCTGTATGTAAATCGCTATGATTACACGATATGGCGGTATAAAAATCACTCAAATAAATAAATAAAGCTATGGGCCTGATTCTGTGCTTTCTCTGGCTACGTCTAACTTAGACAGGGGCAGGGAAGGAGCGGCTCAGGCCGGCGACATGTGTGGGGAAGTTATTCCACTTCCGAGGTCGAATAACTTCCCTGGACATTTTTTTTTTGTACTGCCAGGGCGCAGATGGGACAGTGGGGGCAGAGGACATTCCCCACAGCCCGACCCTGGCCTTAGAAGGCCAGATTGGGGGTCGGGCTGCGGGGAATAAACACGGGCTGTTAAATGGAGCCGTGGTGCCATGGCAACCGGATGCCATGGTGCTGCAGCTCCATTTAAAAGCTCTGACTGAGTTAGTTGGGCAGGTCATGTATGTGCAGGCCAAACTGAATCACAGTCCCGGCCTACACGTACATGACTGATCGCAATTCTGATCCCACAGGGCTAGATGTACCCCATGGGATCAGAATCACAATCCCTTCTGTACGTCCGGTTCAGACTGGACATACAGAGGGGATCTACGTCCGGAACGGAATGAGCCTTTATATGTATCATTTTGGAAAATATTCAGATAAGCAAAATATGCATTTACCATCTAAGAAGAGTCCTCTTTTTAACATATTTTATAAAATCAACATTGGCATGTATATGCCTTTATAAAATAAATGTCCAGAAAGCCCCAATAGCATGCAAATTCACATGTTGCAAAAAAGATATAATTATATGTGTGTACTCTTCGTATATACTCATTTAATTTATAAAAGAGGCATGTACATTGCAATGCTGCCTCCACTCAGGGCTGGTGCCACCACTGGTGAACTAGGCAGTTGCCTAGAGTGCCAATCCTCTGGGGGAGGGGTAACCTGCCCCTACTGCCACCCCTCATCAGGACGTGCAGTGGCGGCAATGCTTTTAAAATGGCACCGAAGTGCCAGAGTTACCTTCAGCTTCGGCACTGCAGTGCTTTGCTTGCTTCCATCCCCTTCCGATATCACCTCCTTTTGCATGGGGGCAGAAATGGTTTCCATCCACATGGAAACAGGAAGTAAAATCGGAAGGTGAGGGAAGCACAAACAGCACCACAGCACCAAAGCTGAAGATAACTCTGGTGTTTCAATGCTGAGAAGTATTGCTGCACGTTTCAGTGAGGGGCGCAGCAGTAGCAATCGGAGCTGGAACTGGAGCAGAAGGGGCGCAAGGGATGAGGTTTGCCTAGGGAACCTCATACCTTGGCACTGTCCCTGCCTCCACTCCATCAAAACCTATGCCCCAGGAGTGCCTACATTCAGATCATGTAAATGTAAGTGCACTCTATCTGTGCCCCTCCTTTTTATACATGTATGAAGTCCTGCAATTTTATACAATCCCCTTTCCATGTGTAAAACAGGTCTTATACACAAAAAAAGCTTTATAAGTGCAGTTTTGGCCACATAAAAGGGCTTTTGTAAAATTAGGTGATATCTAAAAGTAATTTTTGATTGCTCTATAAGGCAAAATAAGCTTTTGTTAGCCGCAATCATTTTTACTGCAAAAATAATGAATAAAATGGATTTGGATTCCCAGCCCTTGACTTTAAATTTTTGTCCTGGGTTGGGGTTCAGTGCCCGACAAAAGTGATTCACTTAGGGATTTTGGGAAGTTTTTCTTTATTTTTGGACCCACCATTTATGATTTTGATATCTAAAAGTAAGCACAGTGCAAGCTTATGCATACATGTGGATAAGGCATGCTGAGGGGAAATGTCTGCTTGGACAGAGTTGTGATTTACACACACTTTTTATAAAATACGCACACATGCGTGTAAAGTACACACTAACATTTATGCTTGCTCAGGAGCAGGCATCATGTCTATGCCTTCAATCTTGGTGCCATTTCTGCAGGAGTTTTACTAGCAATTTGTAAAATAGGCTTAAAATAGGCATCTTCTCCATCTCCAAACCTAGGTGCCTTGTCATAAAATCACCCTCCGCAAATCTCTGTGCGTTATTTTCAGTAGAAAATGTATCCACAATCCATGGGTACTTTGTATTCAAGCCATGTTTCAGAGGGATGGCATAGGCGTGACTTCTCTTTGAGACTTGGTGCATAGTCAACATATAATACAGTAAGAGGTATGTTTACTAATCGGCAGTAGCAGCTTCCATGAGATATCAGAGCCGCGGCCCCATTGACCCGGCCGATTAGTAAACATACCCCTAAGAGTCCATACTGGGGAGGCACTGAATCTTTATCCAGGGTAGAAAAAGGTTTAAAATTAGTTAGATGGAATTGATAGTTGCCACCTCTGTCTAATTGTGATCTGATGATTTCTCCCATCATGACAGATTCAAGTGTGTTCCAGTGAATTGATAAATCCTGCAAAAATGGAAACTGATCAAGAGATGTACAGTTTAGCACAGTGTTAAAGTGGCACCCCAAATCATTTGGCCCCTAAGTCTCCATGAAGACAAATTTTAGTGATGCTTAGGTCTGAAATCTCAGAGGTGGATATTCAAAAGACTTAAGCTTCTAACTTTGAGAGTTATGCTCTTAAATTGGTCTCTGAAAATTCACTAAATAGTGCATTTTAGAAAGGCTGTTTGTTTATATGACTGCAATAGCATCCAAGTGAAAAAGTCTGCAATTCTATCTCAATTTTAAAAGAGAAAGTGAGCACATTTAAGTCTGATCTAAAATCGACTTATCTCCACACCTCTCTGTAGATGTGTGTGTTAAATGAAACTAGGAGGCACAGGAACACAAGGGATGGGCTTCTGCATGCAATAGGAGGAATCATTTCACAAATGTACACATGGAAAAAAATTGATGAGGGAACCCTGGCAACTTGCACATGTATGTACCGGTATTTCAGAATGCACACATGTTAGTATGCACACTTATGTCCTGGACATTTTGTATGCCTATAAAGTATCAAGGGTGAGGTGAAAAACGACTAGACACAGGTGGATCAGACATATGGAAGTTCATTAGGCACTCTTGAAGTTCACCCTACATGGCCATATTTTGGCATGCGCCTTCGTCAGGGGTAAAAATCTCAAATTTATTTATTTATTTTTCTTCTATACCGCGCTATTCACATCAGTGCGGTGTACATCGAACAAAACCATATACATTGCAGGCTTGCTGCAATGCATTCACAGTTGAACAGGGAATATAACATAATATAAATATAAACATAAAAGCATAAGAACATAAATGATCAACTTGGGCACAAATGACCTGGCTAGAAACAGTGCCTCTACAGTCCAAAAGGACTTCCAATCTCTGGGAGAGAAACTCAAGCCCATTGTGAACACTGCTGCATTCTCAGAGGTTCTGCCTGTTCTTGGTAAGGGGACAAAAAGGCTGCATCGCATTAACAGCTTTAATACATGGCTCCAGACTTGGTGCAAACAAGAAGGATTCAGATTTATTGGCGATTGGGGAAACAGGTGGACCAACAAGAGACTATACGGTGCTGATGAACTACATCTCTCTGTCGCAGGGAAAAGAATCTTATGTGAATATGCATTTAAACTAGGAAAAGGTGGTGACGGATGTGGAAGGTCAAGACCAGCACGCCACCCCCTGCAAAAGCAGAATATCAGAAACAGCCACACTTTTAAACCACACATCACGAAGTGGGAAGATGTGGGCAGAACAAAATCAGTGCAAAATACACAGAAGCCAGGCAAATGCTGGAAAGCAATCAGCACAAATGCTCGAAGCTTAGCCAACAAAGTTCTGGACCTGGAAGCCCTAATGGTGGAAATGGATTTGGACATTATGGCCATTACACAAACATGGTTCAATGAATCGCATGATTGGGATGTAGCCATAACTGGCTATAATCTATTCAGAAGAGACAGAGAAAATGGAAAAGGAGGAGGAGTGGCCTTGTATGTCAAAAGCAATATTAAAGCTACTGAAATGCAGGGGGCATGGGGAAAAGAAGAAGCGCTCTGGATTGCGTTGGAAAGAGGAGATGGCACTGTCATCCATACTGCTGTAGTCTACAGACCTCTTACTCAAATTGAAGAGATAGATAACGATTTGATTAAAGATATTGCCAAGATAGGCACAAAGGGGGAAGTATTCATTTTGGGTGACTTTAATCAACCTGATGTGGTTTGGATTACTCCTTCTGCACATCTGGAAAGAAGCAAAAAATTGTAGATGCTCTCCAGGATGCATTCCTTAGACAAATGGTTATGGAACCAACCAGGGAAAGCTCAACGTTGGATGTAGTGCTCACCAACGGTGATAGCGTGTCAAATGTCTGCGTGAGTACCCCTGTGAGCAACAGCGATCATTACAGAGTGTGGTTTGAGATAAAAGCCAGGGTACAGGCCAAACATAGCAAGCTCAAAGTCCTAAACTTCAAAAACACTGACTTCAATAAAATGGCCAAGTACCTAAAGGAGGAGATGACAGGGTGGAAGGAGATAAAGGAAGTGGAATTGCAATGTGATAAACTAAAGGTGGCAATAAAAGGGGCAATGGACAAATATGTTAAAAAAGTAAACAAAAACAAGAGGAGAAGGAAACCTATTTGGTTTTCCAAAGAAGTGGCTGCTCAAATAAAGGCAAAAAACACAGCTTTCGCAAAATTCAAAAGCTTGCAAACAGAAGAACACAGAAATGAATACAGGATCAAACTCAAAGAGTCAAAAAGAGAAATAAGGATAGCAAAATCAAAGGCAGAGCAAAAGATGGCTAAAGATGTTAAGGGTGGTGACAAAACTTTCTTCATGTATATTGTCGCCACTGCGCCCCTACTGGCGTAGGAAAGTAAGGGCGTCGCGGGGACATTTAATTTGTATCAGAGAGTGTTCAAGCTGAAGGATCAAAAGGATTGTGGTCCTTGTAGTATAGAACTCCCTGAAATGAATAACTACGCCAAGTGTAGGGTAAATAAGGCTTTATTTCCCCGATTAATGCTCTAGGTTCAATGGGACAACAACATAAAGTGGAGGTAATGCTTTCCTCAAACAATAAAGTTCCACCATGGACTAAACAGTTAAAGGTTGTAAGCTCTACAATTGACTGTTTAGCTGGGTTAGGGGATTTTCCAAAACAATAGAAAACAATATCAGAACAAAATGGTTATCAGCTTCACCATATGCAGACTTAGTTCTTCGCTATACAATTAGCATGGCAAGCAAACTACTTCTTAAGCAAAAGTTACATTCCATAGGTTCGTTGTGAGGCATGGGAACACTGGAGCTAAAATCCAAGTCCATTGATTCTGGATCGCTACCCTCTTCAGAGTTAAGAATATCTTCAGTGTCTCTTAATTCCTCACAGAAGTTCCTTGGCTGCTCATATAACTTTCTTAAAACACTTTTAGGAAGTGGCTTTAAATAGTTAGCTTTACTTCTTCTATGATATTGAGGTTTATCTACTTGCATAAGACTTTCCTCATTTAAAGTTCCTTTTAGAATGAAAGGCTTTTCATACCTTAGCTTCCGAGGAGCGCCATGCCCAGGATTCAGTTTACAACGTAGCTTTTCCTGCTGACCAACTGTCTTGTGCACTGCTCCACAATCCAGGCTGCTAGGAAAACTAGACGTGGATTTCCCCTCTCTATCTTTCAGGGTAAGAGGATCAATGTAAAAGGCATCTCCTTTCCTTGTGCCTTTATGGTTTGGCTCAAAGGACTTACTTGGAGTTGGAGAACTTCTTTCAACAGGCAGGCTGCTTCTCTGGGCTTTATCCCATAGAGTATACCCCTTTTGACTCCTGCCACCTAGAGCTGGCCGCAGCTGGAAACTATCCTGTTCCAGGCTTCTCTCAGAGCTTGTGCTGCCGGTCCTTCTGACCTTGCCCTTGGCACTTCCCCAGGACTGAGTCTTGCCACGGTCTGTGTCCGTTCTTCTCCTTCCTCCTCCTGTTACTATTCCCGGTACCCTCGCTGGTACCCTTCCGGTTATTCTGTCGGCTAACCTCCTTGGTGCCTCTCTTCCGTGCCTTCCTGCATCCCGGTGCTCTTCCCGGTCCTGGTCACGGTGCTGGTCCTTTTGCTGGACTCCTTGCCCTTGTACTCTCTTGGGCTGGTCTCCTTCTCTGCTCATCTGATTTCCCTTATAAAGGGATTTCTGGCTTGCACGCTGTGAGTTTGAGGACAGGTGAAAGCACTTATCATTAAGGTGCTCAGTGCTTGAGCACGTTGCTTCAGGTACTGTGTAACTGTTCATGCGCCCTCTGGCTGAGCTACACTGGAACTGCACTCTCTGCCTTTTCTGAGATTCATGCAAATCAGGAGTTTTTTCCAAGGCTGTTTCTTCCCTAGCTCCAGCCTCATGACATATGCCCCGAGTTAAAATATTACAAGCTGAGTGTTCCGTTTCACTACAGTTTGTAATTCTGGACATTGCGTCCGCATTGTAGTGGAGCTTTACAGCCCTGTGTTCCACCTTGTAATCATATGGCTGTAGCGCCATGTACCATCGAGTGAGTCGACTGTTTTTGTTTCTCATATGGCTCAGCCATTTAAGAGGAGCATGGTCTGTAATAAGGATAAATTTCCTTCCTGTCAGGTAGAATTTTAAAGCTTCTACCGCCCATTTTATAGCGAGACACTCGCGCTCAATAGTGGAATACTTCTGTTCCGCTTGGTTCAACTTCCTGCTGAGGAAAAGAATCGGATGTTCAGCCCCCTCCTGGACCTGTGAGAGAACGGCTCCTAAGCCTATTTCTGATGCATCCGTCTGGAGCAGGAATTGTTGACGGAAGTCGACTCCTCACAGTATTGGGGCCCTGCAGAGTTTTTCCTTTAAATTCTGGAAGGCCTCATCTGCCTCTGCCGACCAGTGGAGCGTCATCGGAGCGTTTTTCTTTAACATCCCAGTTAACAAAACACTTTCTTCTGTGAAGTGGGGTATAAAGCGCCTATAATAACCAATAAGGCCCAAAAAGCTTCGCAGTTGTTTTTTAGTTGTTCCCAAACCTCTTACAGTTAGGTTATACACAGGATACAATGTTGCCGTGCCATGAACACATTTTATTTTTATTGGCGTTCTGGTTAATCAGGTGCGGATTCTGCTCGCTCTTTGACTAAGGACCAAAGCTTGTGAGAGATCATTGTTTGATCCGCACCGGAATCAAGTAGTGCCTTGGTTGGAACTCCTTGCACAAACACATCCAAGACTAAACCCTCTTATGGCATTTCTCGGTTTTCTCCTAGGAGAACCATGCGTGCTTCGCATTCAGCTCGCATATGACCTGTTTTTCCACAAGCAAAACATCTTTTATCAACATTCTTTGATAAATCATCTTTACACTTTATACTGTGTGGCTTAGAATGAGACAGAGCTCCTAAGGACTGTTTGTAAGTACCCAATGCCTTTTCAGATACGTTTTTAGAATTTTGGGTAGCCAAATCTGCTTCCAAATATCTTTCTGTTAAGCTGATGGCCTGTGCCGTGGTACTACAATTTTGGAGAATTAGAAAGCTCTGCACATTGCTAGGCACTGCATGCATAAACTGTTCTAGGACTATTTCGTCCATAATTGATTCCACATTCTTACCAGCAGGTCTTAGCCATTTTTCCGCTAAGCTCTTAAGCCTGTGGCCTAATACTTTTGGAGTCTCACCCCTCTTAAGGTGAGCGGTTCGCAGCATGCTTTTATATACGAGTGGGGTCAAGCCTAGATGCTCGCGAATGGCTTTTACCACCTCGGTATAATCTGCAGCTAATGCAGTTGGCATCGCCCGATAGGCGGATAGCGCCTCCCCTGTAAGTGAAGCAGCTAGCCTAATTGACCATTGCTCTTTTGGCCACTTTATTGCACTCGCTATCCTTTCAAAGGAGTCAATAAAGTCGTCAACATCATCGGTGGGTGACAGTTTTCCTAAGCACAAAGAGTCAAAGGCGCCTGGCCCTAGTGACCAGTTGCCTAGTCCAGAAACCTGTTCCTGTTGGCCGGAGGCTCCCCCTGACATCTTCTGTTGCTGGGTGGCCCAAGCTTCCATTAGCTGAAGAATGGGTTTCTGCTGCTCTTGTAGTGCTAGGATAGCTTGTTGTTGTGTGTGAGCAGCAAGCTCCCTCTGCTTTTCAAACTGCATCATCATCCAGTTCAGCACTTCTTTCTGCTCCATGATGATGGACTTTACCTAGAAAAGATGGAGAAAGAAAACAAAACCAAGTGTGGTTCTACAACACTTAGCCCCTTTCCTCCCTTTACTGTGTTTTTTTTTTTCCACCCGTATCCAGACCAGTCTACCCCTCTACCTTTTACCTGGTAGCAGAGTAGATTCACGCCTCCAGTAAGAGGTTGCAGCAGCTCCTTGACGTAGCCTCTACGACTGCTGATCGCACTAGACGAACTCCTCTCCTGGTGTTGTCTTGGTCCTGGGTTTTTTTCTCTTGAACCCAATCAGGATTTTTTTTTTTCGACTCTGGTCCGGATTCTCTCAGACTCCACTCTGGGTTTTCTCAGACTCCACTCCGTGTTTTCTCAAAGTCCGGTTCGGGTTTTCCCACCCAGTAATATGGTTTTTTACTTTGTTTTCCACTTCAGCGTCTTAGGGCGTTGTCCCAACATCCAACAACTATGCCATTATGTCGCCACTGCGCCCCTACTGGTGTAGTAAAGTAAGGGCGTCGCGGGGACATTTAATTTGTATCAGAGAGTGTTCAAGCTGAAGGACCAAAAGGATTGTGGTCCTTGTAGTATAGAACTCCCTGAAATGAATAACTACGCCAAGTGTAGGGTAAATAAGGCTTTATTTCCCCAATTAATGCTCTAGGTTCAATGGGACATCAACATAAAGTGGAGGTAATGCTTTCCTCAAACAATAAAGTTCCACCATGGACTAAACAGTTAAAGGTTGTAAGCTCTACAATTGACTGTTTAGCTGGGTTAGGGGATTTTCCAAAACAATAGAAAACAATATCAGAACAAAATGGTTATCAGCTTCACCATATGCAGATTTAGTTCTTCGCTATACAATTAGCATGGCAAGCAAACTACTTCTTAAGCAAAAGTTACATTCCATAGGTTCGTTGTGAGGCATGGGAACACTGGAGCTAAAATCCAAGTCCATTGATTCTGGATCGCTACCCTCTTCAGAGTTAAGAATATCTTCAGTGTCTCTTAATGCCTCACAGAAGTTCCTTGGCTGCTCATATAACTTTCTTAAAACACTTTTAGGAAGTGGCTTTAAATAGTTAGCTTTACTTCTTCTATGATATTGAGGTTTATCTACTTGCATAAGATTTTCCTCATTTAAAGTTCCTTTTAGAATGAAAGGCTTTTCATACCTTAGCTTCCGAGGAACGCCACGCCCAGGATTCAGTTTACAACATAGCTTTTCCTGCTGACCAACTGTCTTGTGCACTGCTCCACAATCCAGGCTGCTAGGAAAACCAGACGTGGATTTCCCCTCTCTATCTTTCAGGGTAAGAGGATCAATGTAAAAGGCATCTCCTTTCCTTGTGCCTTTATGGTTTGGCTCAAAGGACTTACTTGTAGTTGGAGAACGTCTTTCAACAGGCAGGCTGCTTCTCTGGGCTTTATCCCATAGAGTATACCCCTTTTGACTCCTGCCACCTAGAGCTGGCCGCAGCTGGAAACTATCCTGTTCCAGGCTTCTCTCAGAGCTTGTGCTGCCGGTCCTTCTGACCTTGCCCTTGGCACTTCCCCGGGACTGAGTCTTGCCATGGTCTGTGTCCGTTCTTCTCCTTCCTCCTCCTGTTACTATTCCCGGTACCCTCGCTGGTACCCTTCCGGTTATTCTGTCGGCTACCCTCCTTGGTGCCTCTCTTCCGTGCCTTCCTGCATCCCGGTGCTCTTCCCGGTCCTGGTCACGGTGCTGGTCCTTTTGCTGGACTCCTTGCCCTTGGACTCTCTGGGACTGGTCTCCTTCTCTGCTCATCTGATTTCCCTTATAAAGGGATTTCTGGCTTGCACGCTGTGAGTTTGAGGACAGGTGAAAGCTCTTATCATTAAGGTGCTCAGTGCTTGAGCACGTTGCTTCAGGTACTGTGTAACTGTTCATGCGCCCTCTGGCTGAGCTACACTGGAACTGCGCTCTCTGCCTTTTCTGAGATTCATGCAAATCAGGAGTTTTTTCCAAGGCTGTTTCTTCCCTAGCTCCAGCCTCATGACAATATTCGGGAAAGGAAGAAGATCAGAGTTGGAATTGCAGGACTCAGAAGTGTTGGGAAATGACTCGTGGAAAGTGACATAGAAAAAGCGAAATTGCTAAACAAATAATTCTGCTCTGTTTTTACTAAAGAAAATCCTGGAGATGGACCAGCTGGACC
Source organism: Ichthyophis bannanicus (assembly GCA_033557465.1). Lineage (NCBI taxonomy): Eukaryota > Metazoa > Chordata > Amphibia > Gymnophiona > Ichthyophiidae > Ichthyophis > Ichthyophis bannanicus. The sequence continues at coordinate 898,541,800 of CM066034.1, forward strand.
AGATGGACTCCCAAATATAAAATGGGAACGAAGTAGATACCACACCATTCACAGAAGATGAGGTGTTGGAACAACTTGCTAAACTGAAAGTGGGCAAAGCCATGGGACCGGATGGGATACATCTCAGGATACTGAAAGAGCTCAGAGAAGTTCTATCGGGGCTGTTAAAGGATGTATTCAACAGATCCTTGGAAACAAGAGAGGTTCCTCAGGACTGGAAAATGGCTGATGTTGTACCTCTACACAAAAGTGGTGACATGGAAGAAGTGTCAAACTACAGACCTCTGAGCCTTACCTCGGTGGCGGGAAAAGTAATGGAATCGCTCCTGAAAGAGCGAATAGTGAACTTTCTCAAAACCAACAGGTTGCAAGATCCGAGGCAACATGGTTTTACTGAAGGACGGTCTTGCCAAACTAATCTGATTGAGTTCTTTGATTGGGTGACCAAGGAACTAGATCAGGGGCATGCAATGGATGTCATCTACCTGGATCTCAGCAAATCCTTTGATACTGTTCCTCATAGGAGGCTTGTCAATAAACTCAGTAGCTTGGGGATGGGTACCAAGATAGTAAACTGGATTAGAAATTGGTTGACTGACAGACGACAAAGGGTGATGGTACATGGAGCTCACTCGGATGAGGGGAAGGTGATTAGCGGGGTGCCCCAGGGTTCGGTCCTGGGTCCGGCACTGTTCAATGTATTTGTGAGTGATATTGCTGAAGGACTGAATGGAAAAGTCTGTCTGTTGCAAATTTTTGTGTCATCTGCAAAAAGAGTGGACTCCCCCGAGGGAGTGGATAACATGAGGAAAGATCTACAAAAGCTGGAAGAATGGTCTAATGCTTGGCAATTACGATTTAATGCGAAAAAGTGCAGTGCCATGCACTTAGGTAGCAGAAATCCAAGGGAAATGTACACGATAGGGGGCGAGAGGTTGGTGTGCATGGTTCAGGAAAAAGACCTTGGTGTGATTATCTCTGATGATCTCAAGGTGTCAAAACAGTGTGACAAGGCAGTGGCAAAAGCCAGGAGGATGTTGGGCTGCATATAAAGAGGGATTACCAGCAGAAAGGAAGAGGTACTTATGCCACTGTACAGGTCACTGGTGAGGCCTCACCTGGAATACTGTGTTCAGTTTTAGAGACCATATCTTGCAAAATATGTAAAAAGACTGGAAAGTGTTCAGAGGAAGGCGACCAAAATGATTTGGAGCCTGCGTAAGAAACCTTATGAGAAGAGACTTGAAGACCTAAATATGTACACTTTGGAGGAGAGGAGGGATAGGGGAGATATGATTCAGACCTTTAAATACTTAAAGAGGAACGATGAACAAACAAACCTCTTCCAAAGACGGGGAAGCTGCAGAACTAGAGGGCATAACATGAAGCTGGAAGGTGGAAAATTGAAAGGCATGTCAGGAAATATTTTTTCACTGAAAGGGTGGTGGGTGCTTGGAATGCTCTCCCGATGGAAGTGGTGGGGCAAACACGGTGACGGAATTCAAAACAGCATGGGACAAGCACAGCGGATCCCTTTACAGCAACAGGATAAAAACAAAATAAACTGAACCATCTAACTTCTCAACAAATAGGGGTCTCCTACATGGAGTGGTGGGGTCCACCCCTAAACAAAGACATGGGAAGGTGTGACCTGCACAGAGCGTCAGGTGCACCTACTCTTGCCGTATTGCTTGGCAGACTGGATGGACCATGCTGGTCTTTATCTGCTGTCATTTACTATGTTACTATAATCAAAATGCTAAAACATATAAAATTTAAACTATGTATGCAAATAAAACCATTAATTGATACGATAAATAATAAAAATATTTTAAAAATGTAATAACTTATAAAGTATAAAAGAGCAAAAACAGACACAGCACACAAGCATGTATAAAGTGGGCAACTGCCCCAAATCTCTGACATTGTGGTTATGTGCTACATTTACTTCCAATAAAACAAAGAAATGAGAAAAAGGACACAATATAAATAGTACAAGAACAGACACAAAAATAAAATGGGTTCTGAGCACTCATATTGTAAAACTATATCATATAATAGAGAACAAGTCTCAAAAGTTCAAGTTTAACTATGGTGCAATACAGTGGATTGGAGAGCAAGAACAAAACTGTGTACATAATAAATAATAATGGGCGAGTAAAGACTAGACTTACGATGTTATAATGTTGAAAACCCACAAGTGACCAATTGTAGGTTACACAAACATCAAGTCTTCAGACACTATAAAAGTAATAGGCAGAAATAATGATCAGTAGTAGTAGTAGAAATATAGGCAGGAAAAAAAATATGTATGTATTTATTATGGAATCATCAAAAAAACTAACAGACGGATGGTACACAATTCCTCAAATTTATTAATAGAACGCATAAATAATGTGGTCAGCCAATTAAGTCAAGCTGGGAATGAGAAAGTCTTCAGAATGTAGTAACCATAAGTGGATATGTATGGATCCAATGGCAGTAATAAATCTAGGCTACAGAATATAAATAACTGAGGGGGATATTAGGGGGCTGAAGCGACCATAAGGCAGATAAGGGATGTGGATGACAGCATTGAAAATGCATTCTTTGGTGTCAGTCACGATGTAAAATATGCTCAAGTATTAAATGACAGATTAAAAAGTAGGTGAAGCTAGATCAAAATACAGGAGGACCCTAAAAACAATACCTTATCCTGAAAAGTGCCAAGGCTAAAGAAATCCGTGCAGTCCAGACACCATGAAAAGTAGACAGGCGTAGCAGAAGCCGTTTTAAAATGCCATTTCGCTCTACTGCTCGAGATTGGCAGTTGTCATAGTGGCACATTATGACTGTTGTGAAACTGGCATAATGAATAAAAAAACAAGAATAAAATAAAAATAGAAATAAAATTAAAGATGGAAGGAGGCCGTTAGGCTAACTTGTGTAGATACAATCTGCCTGTGGGACATGGAGGTATTCAGATGATTGAACAATCTGATATAATGAATAAATAAAGTGCAGGAGGGTACAATGACAAAAAATATATATGAAAGAATAAAATAATTAATGAATTATAATGGAAATTAAAATTGTATAGATAACTGTATAATTAAATGAATAAAGTTAAAAGAATGGACTGTTCGCTGTCAGTCATAGTGGGTAAGTTGGAGGGGGGAGGGAATAAGCGGGGGAGGGGGATAGAGTGGTGGGGGTAGGTAGGAGGGTGGGTAGGTGACAGATGGGTGCAGTGAAAAAAATATATATATAGGAAGATAAAATGAATAATAAATAATAATGGAAATAAAACCTGTGCAAATAACTATATATATATATATATATATATAGAGAGAGAGAGAGAGAGTTAAAGGACTAAACTATTGAAGGTGAAAGAGAGTAGGAGGAGGAAAGGAAAGAAGGAGGGGTTGAGAGAAAGGGAGGGGAAGGAGGTGGTGAAAGGCGGTATATAAATCCAGCTAAATAAGGAGACGGAAAAAGGGGAGAGGGGGGTAGGGAAAGGATGGGGAGGGAGGGGAGACAGGGAGGAGGGAGGAGGAAGGGGAGGGGAAGAAAAAGGGAAGAAGAGGGGAAGATAGGGGAAAAGGGGAGTGAGAGGGGGAGAGGATAGGGAGAGGTGGAGGGGAAGGAAAGAGAAGGGAAAGGAGAAATGAATATGAAATACAGAAGGATCCAACATGATCATAATCCAATGATTATGTAGAGATGACGGTATAAAAAGGTAAAAAGAGATAAAATAAAGATAAAAAAGAGGGCAGAAATGGGGATGTTGTGTGCTATGAACATGTGTTAAAAAATAAACTGGGGGGTCTGTCTGAGGGCATCTAGAGAAAATATTGAAAGCTCATAAGAAGTGTGTAAATGTGCAACCGGTTCATGGCTAAAATATTGTAAAGAACGTCAGCTAAAAGATGGGATGGAACTACCTTAATCATGAAGACTTCAGATCGAATACCTTAAGATTCATCTTTCTCCAATGTTGAACTAATGGTTTGTCCTCTTGGCCTCTTTTTAAATAGCTCTTGTGTTCTATTACTCTTGACTGGATACTACACTTGGTCTTTCCAACACAGACTAACTTACAGGGACAGACAATAATGTAAATAACGTGCTCTGTCTCACAGGGGATGTTGACAATACACTTTTTATTTATATTCTCTTATATACTGCGCTATTCTGCATCAGTGTGGTTTACATTGAACAAACTGAAATTACATTGAACAGGGCATTATAACTTGGAGATAACTATTTTACAGGGAACATGGGCTATGGAGGGTTAAGTGGCTTGCCCAAGACCACAAGGAGCACCTATGGGACTAGAAACCCCAGTCCTTCTGGCCCAAAGTTGCTGTCTTCTAGTGGGATTTGAACCTCCGACCTTCTGGCCTGAAATACCTTGCCCCAACCACTAGGCCACTCCAACTAGAACAGATGTACATCTTCCAAATGGACTCTTTAATCTACTTGGATCTGAACTAAGACATAGATCTCTCCTACTTGGATCTGAACTAAGACATAGATCTTTTTGATAAGGCTGGTTTTATAGTGCTATTTTATACTACCTCACACCTTGCCTTCACCTTTCATTCATTCCCTTTTAATTCCATCTGTTAGTAGATGTTCTTTACAATTTTTTAGCCATGGACCTTTGTGCAGGACTGGTGGCCAAGTGCTTGTGCATTGGGTTCAGCAGCTGCTGGACAGCCCGGAGATTGCCAGATTCGATTTGGGCACTGCATATGTGGCGTATGCCTTGATCAGGATCTCCTCCAATTCCATGGCATCAGAGGTTATGGCTAGGTGGTGGCTCTGGCTTTGCAGATGTTATGCTGACGTAACCTTCTTCGGTCTTGCTTACTGCTTGGGAAGCACCATACTGGTTTCTCTCAGTGCTATACCAGTAGATATATCTAGTGATGACATCACTAAATGTTGCTCAAGTCTGCCTCTACCTGCTGGCAAGAGAGCAAAACCACACGTCTGGGCTGATCTAGCAGGATTTAAGGAAAGAAAATTATCAGATTTGTAAAATTTATGCATCGTTTACTATCAGTGATATGTTTCTGTACTTAAATAATTTATAGCCTGCTTGTCCTTTATCGGGTCAAAATTCAATCGCTGCGATAGCGTTTTTTAAAAATTCTGGATTTGGCATTTAATTATGCACACATATTCAGCATACTGTAGCTATCCAGATAGCAAGCAGTTCTGACTATACATGAAGAATGCTGACTGCTTCTGCTACACAGGTAGTAGTGCTATTTAGTGACTGTTTTAGCTAAGCAGTTTAATTTAGGACAACCATTTTGCTGTCCTAAATTAAACCACATAGTTATATGGATAGTGGCTGAATATCACATACTATTTGTATAGTTAGGTGAAATGCCTGCGCTCTGCCCTATCTGGATGCTGTCGGGATGGTTTATAAGAATTTTCTGCAACACTATACATGTAGTGCTGCTGAAAAATCATGGATAGGGGACTTATCCATATACTTGTGTCTGTTAAACAGGTACGCCCTTTTGAATGTCAACCTCTGCAGTTCTAAGTAAACATCAGAAGTAATAGTGCAGAAGCAATATAACCCACAATGCATAATGTATGTTATATATACATAGTACAGATGACCCATATTCAGCCCATATAAAGCTAAGAGACTCTCGGTGAGACACTGTGGGCCTGATTTTATAACAGGATGCCTATGTAAGAAGCATCAAAAATATGCCTATTTGATGCTTATTTTATAAAGGCCAGTTAGAAGTAACGATCCTTTATTTCAAGATACAGTATATTCAACTCAATCTCTAGACATTTTACTCCAAATGTCCACTGTCAAATCAAAGATTTATTTTCAATTTTATACATTATTTATGTACTTTTTAAACTATATTATTGTAAGCACTCACTATCTTCTAAGCATAAATTATATATAACACTTTAGCAAACTTAGTTAAAGGAACTTCATCAAGGAAAACCAATTCCCAAACCTATTCTTTAGTTTCTAACTAAAACATTCATCCAAGTCAATTCAGCTATATAAAAAAACGTAACTGTACAGAGTTCATTCACAATGGTTCCATCCATATCTATTTAAATACATAAAGAAAGTTATCTATGAATAGCCCATTCAAATCAGTTCCAACATGAATTCATGTTTGACTGGAACTCATCCTTTAGCATACTCTGCATCAGGGAAGATAACTTTTCAATGTGCTGCAGACCCTCTGAGAAGAGAAGAAAATGTTTTAAACGCAGGAAAAGTCAAGCACAAGCTGCAATATTACGAGGAACCTGATAGGGGGAGCAAGAGGGACCTCCGAGGAACTGAGGAACCACACCTCCTAGGTCATGAGGTAATGCCAGCCAGCTTCCAATCAAGGAAGAGAGGAGTACCTCTTAAAGAGAGTCTGGAAGACTGGAGGGCAGAACAGGCAGGGGAAGGAGGACTGCCAGGAGAACCAGCAGAACCAGCAGGATGGGCAGGACATCCGAATGAACGGGCAGGATATCCGCTCTGGTCCCCCTAAAGGGCGGTATATCAAGCTGAATAAAACATAAAACATAAGAAGCAGTAACCCCTGGACAAGGGTTTCGCAGGAGGCAGCAGCAGCCGCAGTGGCTTGAGGAAAGAAGCAACCCTGGAGAAGGTGGGATGGCTCCATTCAGAGTGGGTGCTTTTCGTACAGAGAGGCAAAGGCGTGGCTGTGACTGCGGTCTAAAGCCAACAGAAGGACGGTTGGAGAACTTAAGGCCTACCTTGGCAGCGTAATGGACTGAGGTAGGTTGGACATAAAAACATTTGAGGTTGGGTTTGGCTAATGTCTTACAGGGCCCAGGGACTTGCAGCCCTGGTAGCTTCCTTTGTTACCAAAATCCCAAAGAATACAAAGGTCCGAGTGGAGGGAAACAAAGGCATTTATTTCCCTTTTCTTGCAAAAAGGTTCAGATGCTTGGACAAAAACATCAAACACAAGTTCCTTACTTCAGGTTAAAGAAAAAGTAAAACATGACGTTAAAGCAAAGCTGTTCTTTTCACAATAAATGGTGTATCAAAACAAACAGTCTCTATTCCCCAAGATAGAGCTTATGTGCTAAGCAGGGACTCCAGGCTTCCTGTCTTACAATAACTACAGTCCATCTCAGTATCTGAAGCAAATTCCACCTGCATCGGTTCCCCTTCTGAAGCCTCTGAGACCAAGACAGTACTTGCTGGCAAATTGTAATCAGGCTTTTTATATATCCTCTGTACAACCTCCCAATGCTCCGGGTTGAATGTAGGGCGTCGGTCCTGCGCCCTCATATACTGGGAACTGTCTTCCTTTTGCAAGTGTTTTACCTTAGCTTCCTGCAAAGCTTTGTCATTAACAAGTCTTTTATTCGGTACGTGTTTCTTGCACCTTATCTCATAGGCAGTTTCACAAGGACAGTATTCCTCTGCTCCCTGTCCTCCCATACACCAGCAGTCTGCAAACTGCTTTCAGTTAAACATGGGTTACCTTTTCTCCTTGGCTTGTCTACTCCTGGTGAGGTTTGAGGCCTGCTCTGGCTGGGATACTGCCTGGCCTGAGCAATAGGCCTTAAGTTCTCCAACCGTCCTTCTGTTGGCTTTAGACCGCAGTCACAGCCACGCCTTTGCCTCTCTGTACGAAAAGCACCCACTCTGAATGGAGCTATCCCACCTTCTCCAGGGTTGATTCTTTCCTCAAGCCACTGCGGCTGCTACTGCCTCCTGCGAAACTCTTGTCCAGGGGTTACTGCTTCTTCTGGATATCCTGCCCATTCATTCGGATGTCCTGCCCATCCTGCTGGTTCTGCTGGTTCTCCTGGCAGTCCTCCTTCCCCTGGCCGTCCTGCCTGTTCTGCCCTCCAGTCTTCCAGACTCTCTTTAAGAGGTACTCCTCTCTTCCTTGATTGGAAGCTGGCTGGCATTACCTCATGACCTAGGAGGTGTGGTTCCTCAGTTCCTCGGAGGTCCCTCTTGCTCCCCCTATCAGGTTCCTCGTAATATTGCAGCTTGTGCTTGACTTTTCCTGCGTTTAAAACATTTTCTTCTCTTCTCAGAGGGTCTGCAGCATCACAGTACAGATAGTAATGCCCTACCGTCGAAACATCTATAAAACTACATAGAGCTCAGCTTCTACTTTAAACATTTAACAATTGCCATGCTGACCCATCACAACACTCTTCCGCCAATCAAATGTCACAAGAACAACATCTATTCTTTTTAACATCTTTGTTAGTGATATTGTAGAAGGGCTGTTGGTTTGCCTCTTTGCGGATGATACCAAACACTGCAATAGAATAGACACCCAGGGAGGAGTAGATAACATGAGGAGGGATCTAGCAAAGCTTGAAGAATGGTCAAGAATTTGGCAGCTGAGATTTAATGCTAAAAAATGCAGAGTCATGCATTTGGGCTGCAAAAATCCAAGGGAGCGGTACAGTGTAGGGGGTGAAGTACGTCTGTCCACGAAAGAAGAGCGGGACCTGGGTGTGATGTGTCTGATGATCTTAAAGTGGCTAAACAGGTAGAAAAGGCGACGGTGAAAGCCAGAAGGATGCTTGCATGCATAGGGAGAGGAATGGCCAGCAGAAAAAAGGAGGTGACAGTGCCTCTGTATAAGTCTCTGTTGCGACCTCATTTGGAGTATTGTGTGCAATTCTGGAGACCAAACCTTCAAATATCGGTGGCTACTAAAATGGTTAGTGGTCTTCATTATAAAGCATATCTTAATATGTATACTTTACAGGAAAGGCGGGATAGAGGAGATATGATAGAGATGTTTAAATATCTCCATGGCATAAATGCACAGGAAGAGAGCCTCTTTCTATTTGAAAGCAAGCTCTGCTACGAGGGGACATAGAATGAAGGTGAAAGGGGATAGACTCAGGAATAATATGCGGCAATATTTCTTTACAGAAAGAGTGGTAGTTACGTGGAATAGTCTCCCAGTGGAGGTAGTAGAGATGAGGACAGTATCTGAATTCAAGAAAAGCATGGAACAAACACAGAAGATCTCTAAAGGAAAAAAGGGGACTATAGTAGTTGATATAGAAAGACAGACTAGATAGGCCGTATGGGGGGTTTTTTTGCTGTCATGTTTCTATGTTCCTATTCAGTTTTATTTATTAAGCCATATTGGCTGTACTGTTTGCAATTTTAAAATCCAGTGTTGCTCGTGGCTTCCCCTGTCACCTCCGCTACAGTCATTCTCCATGTGAAATTCACTGCACTATATCCCTGCATCAAAAAATGACTAGTGTTCATTTAATCTTAATATAATAGCTCTCTTTGTCCACACAGTATAAACAGATAGGCATGCACAAATAATCATATATATAACATTTGTAGAATCATGTGTAGTATTATACTTGGATATATATTGAATGTTATTGTTAGGATGTATCCATTCAGATCCCCTAATAACTTGAGCATACCACTGACGACCACAAGTGGAGTGAGTATATTCCCACTGGTTATTCTGGACAAAGTTCTATTACATTAAGATTAAATGAATACTATGGTAATTTGAATACAGGTATGACATTAGCTTCTTTGGTTAGTCATTTTTTAAATGTTGGGGCATAGTGTGATGGATTTCACATGGAGAATCATTGATTCTGCAGCCTTCAAATGCCATGGAGGTGGTAGGGAAAGCCATTTGAATTACCGTAAGCAACATTGGATTTTTAAATTACAAACAATACAGTCACATGGCTTGAACAATGACATTGAATGGATGTTGTTGATGTAGCATTTGATTGGCTGATGATAATGAGTGTTATGGGTTTATGGCTTATTGGTATCTTAATATATCGCTTCTTGAGTAAGGCAGTGAAGCAGTTTACAATAAAAAAATAAAATCAATAAAAGAAAAGAACTACAATTGGTATAGGAAAGAAGAAATAGGTAAGGAACAGAGGAGAGTGCAAGTGCTATCACACAGGTCAGGGCTTCATACTGCCTCCAGTTCATTCCCAAAGGCTAGTTTAAGTAGGTGTTGTGATTGGTCAGTATAGCAAAGATTAAGGGGTATGTTTACTAAACTGCGGTAATGTCATTCGCATTAGGTTCCGTGGTAAAGGTACAGATGCCCATATAAAGGCGTGGGCGGTGCATCATTACAGCAAGCCATATCAGCTAACGCATGTTACAAACTACCGCGCGTTACGAGGCGCCTCATAAAGCACCTTACAAGGCACCTTGTAAGGTGCCCTGTAAGGTGCCTGTTAAGGTGCCCTGTAAGGCGCCTCGTAAGGTGCCTTGTAAGGCACCCTGTAAGGTGCCTGTTAAGATGCCCTGTAAGGCGCCCTGTAAGGCACCTGGTAAGGTGCCTTGTAAGGCGCCCTGTAAGGTGCCTGGTAAGGTGCCTTGTAAGGCGCCCTGCAAGGCGCCTGGTAAGCTGCCTTGTAAGGCGCCCTGTAAGGTGTCTTGTAAGGCGCCTTGTAAGGTGCCTCATAAGGCACCCTATAGGGCTCCTTAGGCTAAGCACCATAGTAGGCACCCCTGGACAAGGCACTCTAGAAGGCACCCTGGGCTATGGAACCATAGGTTAAGGTGGCCTAACAAGGTTACGGTGCCCTAGGTTAGTGTGCTCTAAGGGCTGCAAGGTGCCGCAGGATGACATGCATGACCTGTGAGGAACAGAGACAGATGTAGACCCAACACTAGATAGAGCACTCAGGAAAGGCAATGAACAGGTGAGTGAAGGAGGGAGAGCTGGGAGCCGCTGGACCTGCCATATCCAACAGCAGCCCATGTGGCTGCCAGTACTGATGACAAACATGGTGGGGGCAACTGTACCACAGCACAGGGTGTTGGCAATGTAAAGTATTGGAAAGACAGTTGTTGGCAGACAATGGGAATACGTGTCCCCCAGTGGAGGCGGGGGTGGCAGGATAGTTACAATGATGGGTGGACAGAGGAGTGGTGGTGCCATGCAGATCAGGCACAGGTGAGGCAAGCACGATGAGGCGCAATGCAGGAAAGGGTAGCAGTACAGGACATGGGGTGGCAGCCCGCACAGACAGACAGGACTCTACACAGCTGACAGATGCAGATAGACGGACCGAGGGAATGTTGGCAATTGTGGCGAGGGTATTATGGGCTGGCAGCACAGATCTGCAAAATATGACTGTTACAGGCATGCACACTATTTGAGTAAGACAGGCATAAGAGGAGGGAAGAATGAGGAATGGAACCCATGAACACTGCCGAGAATGGCATTGTATTAACCAGTAGGCTATACCTCCGTGGTGTATATCACAGCAATGGCTGGTGTAATGGGGAAGATCTGTCCCTCGCTATGCAGTCAGAGGAAACTGAGGAAAGTACGTCAGATTCTGACAGCCAAGCAAAGCACATGGCTGCAGGTTGCCATGGGAGATATAAACAAACCCAGCCACGAGTGCAGCAGCCCCGCCCAAGTTGCAAACAATCCCCGTGCCCTGAGTGTAATAGGAATCACCTGGGTAGGGGAGGAACGAAGCTAAGCCCTAAGGAAGATAAAAAGCACTCATTAGAAAGCAGTGAGAGTTCTGGAAGGAGAACGAGTTCTGGAAGGAGAACGAGCTCTGGAAGGAGAACTGGATCTGGATTTGGATCTGAGAGGAGTTCTGGTGGAGCAGCTGTGAGCTCCAGCAGCAGAGCTAGAACAGGAACAAACTTTGGAACAGACAGAGGAACAAGGAGAGCAGTTAGAAGGACTGATAGCAGAGAGACCGAGAGTGATTTAAGCAGCCCTGAGAACCGGCCAGGGAAAGCTTCAGCTGAAAAGGTACAGAGAACTCAAACCCAAAGACTACAGGAAAGCTACTCTCAGTTACAGCCTTGTGTTGAAGGTAACTGGAGAGAAAAGCCACGCAGAAAGTCAGTTTGGGAGTGCCCAGAAGCTTTGGTGAGAGGAAGGTACAAATCTCTGAACTCTGCTGATATTGAAGAAGCACTGCCGAGTAAACCTTACAGGCAAAAGCTAGACAGCGGTCTCTGTAAAAGGAACAGGGAGAAAACAAAGAATACCAGTTTTCTCTGGGATGGTAAAGCTCTCCGGGACTCTCTTAAAGGTAAAGAGAATTGTTTTAAATCCCTGTGTGAATGTGTTCCCATGTATCCAGCGGGGGAAGGGCTGGAGGATATGCAAGTTGAATCCATAGAGGAATGTATAAATGATGAGCCTATGGATTGTACACTGACTATAGCAGATAATGTAGAATCACTTTGCTGAGTTGGATGTATAAAGCTGTAGGAACAGCATTGAGAAGCAAAGTGAGCACTGCTGCCTTTGAAAAGAAACGTTTGAGTCCTGTGTTAAAGGACTGTATAGTGAAAGCTGGAAGAAAAAGGAGTTATTTTTCTGCAGTTCCTGATTTACTTTTCTTTGTACCAGAAGCATGGTTATTTTGTCCTAAGTTCTTTGTGCTTACCAAACCCCGGGACGGGGAAATAAAACCTCATTTTGACCTTACTACTTTTGGTTACATCTATTCCTCTGCTTGGGGAGTGTTTGGGACTTCATTACCCAGAGGGTGTGTACTACTATGCCTACACAACCCCCACTTCCTGGCTCAGGATATTCACCAGCCTGACCCTCTCTGCATGCCCTAGGACCCAGGGTAGGCCACTGGTGACACTGGGTACAGAAGGACTGCAGGTCACCGCACAAACTGTCTGCTCTGAGTGCCAAGATAGGGTAACCCCACCAGTACCCATGATGCAATGCACATGCTGAATAGCTGTCTACAGCTGATCACCAAATGGGGTCTGCACCTCTCCGGTACCTCAGCTTGGAAAGACAAACTGACAATCAGAATGCGGGGAAAGTTGAGGAAGCATTCCGATTTACTTGCAGTATTCTCAACCCCTGAAGAAGCCAATAATTGGTGAAACGAAAGCTTTTGTAGGGTATGAGTTGAATATTTTAGTGAGGATCGTGAAAAGATCTCCCTGCTGTGTCCTGATATTGAAGATCTTAGAGACTCGTCCTTATAACGGATCAACTTGGAGTAGCCACGGAACGGAACGGATAATTTTTGTCAAAGATAAGTAATTGTAGACCTCGTTAGGCACCTTTACTATTGTTTATATTCATTTAGTCCTCTTTTTTTACAGGGGGTAGAAGCCTGTTCCAGTGTTGCTCCGTGAAGTAAAATAAAAATGACGCTTCTTTATATAGTGTGTATGGTTTGTGATAGGGTGTATTACAAGTGACTTTGAATCCCCAGGAGTACTCATGTGGAATTGAAGTGTTCTGGTTGGAAGTTTAATATTATTTAAAAAATTGTATAGGAGGCTTTATTGACCAGTGATGTGAGCATCAGCTGTTCCCTATAGTGAAAATTTCACTAAATGTAGGGTATGAGCCATCCTGAGGTCATTTTTGCCTATGATAAATGTGCAAATCTCACCCATTTGGAGAAATTGCCTCCATGCTGTGAGGACCAAGGACCGGTTGTTGGGGGGCAACATCTCCACATCTTCCTGTATTACGAGATCAGGCAGGTGGCTGAGCCGTAGCGGCTTCTGACTGGAGAGCTCTAGCAAGAGAAGAAACAATGCCTGTATGGGCCACTAGGGAGCGATGAGAATCATCATGCCACCATCTGTTTTGAGCTTCAGGAGGGTCTTTGCAATGAGAGGTTTTGGAGGATAAGCATACAGAAGACCATCCCCCCAGTGAAGGAGGAAAATATCCGACACTAATCTGCTATGTGAATTTACTCTGGAGCAGAACTGATCCAACTGGGCATTCTGTGGGGTGGCAAACAGATCTATCGAAGGGGTGCCCCATTCTCAAAAGATGCGAGTTGCAACCTCCTTGTCCAGCATTCACTCATGCGACTGGAGGACTTGACTCAGTCTGTCTGCCAGAGTGTTTTGCTCACCTAGCAGATACATTACTCTCAAGTCCATCCCATACACGATGGTGAACTTCCACAATCTGACAGCTTCCCACACAGGAGGTACAAACCCATTCCTCCCTACTTGTTGATGTAGAACATGGCAACCTGATTGTTGGTTTGAATCAGAACAATTTGGTTGGCCAGTTCATCTCAGAAAGCCCTTAGAGTGTTTGCCACTGCTCTTAGTTCCAAGAGGTTGATCTGATGGAGACTTTCTTGGATGGACAAATCGCCCTGGATGTGCAACCCATTGAGATGAGCTCCCTACCCCAGCTTGGATGCGTCTGTTGTCAGAACGTTTTGGGTGGAGCACGTTCGAAAGGAAAACCCTTGAGCAAATTGTGGTGGACTGTCCACCATTGTAATGACTGAACGAGAGGGGTGGTGACACACAGAAATACCCGAGTCAACCCGTGGCATGAGTCCATTGAGTCCTCAGAGTCCACTGAGCTTGCCTCATCTGGAGGTGTGCCAAGGGTGTGATATGCACTGTAGAGGCCATGTGGCCTAGTACAGTTAACATCTTGTGAGCTGTTACCTGCTGACTCATTTGAGTTTTCCACACTGTCAATTTGTGAAGTTGGTCTTGCGGTAGGAAAGCTCTCACCTGAGTCATATTGAGCAGGGCTCCAATTAAATCCAGATAATGGATGGGCTGAAGGTCAGATTTTGGGTAATTTACCATGAATCCTAATAGTTCCAATACCCATATGGTTATTCGTGCTGATTCTTGGATTCCATCTGGAGTGGCATTCTTGATCACCCATTCATCCAGATAGGGGAAGACAAATACTCCCAGCGTCTGGAGCTACTACCGCGAGGCACTTTGTGAAGACACATGGTGCTGAGGCCAGACCAAATGGAACAGGGTGCCTAGAGAAATCATTCTGAACTTTTCTCTTGCTGAGTACAGGTTTAAGTCTCTTAGGTCAAGGATGGGACGGTATTTTCCCCACCCCCGCCCTTTCCTTGGGGATCAGGAAGTACCTGGAATAAAACCCCCGGCCTTTTTGCTCTGGTGGCATGAGCTTGATTGCAAGATCTGACAAGAGGGTGATGATTTCTCTCTGAAGCAGTTACTGATGCAAAGGGTTGAGATGATGCACCCTTAGGGGGAAATTTTGTAGTACTTCCAATAAATGTAGTTGATAACCGCTTTTGATGATGTGTAGAACCCATAAGTCTGAGATTACAAGGGGCCACCTTTGTGCAAAAACAGTGAGCCTTCCCCCAAATGGAGGGTTTTCTATGGCAGTTGTTGGAAGATTGGCTATGCTCCACAGGAATCTGTCAAAACCCCGCCTCAGGTTTTGGTGAGATGCCGGCTGGGCCTTTTGAGATTTCTCATGCAGTTGCTGCTGGCAAGGGGCCTGCTTGGGTCGGGAGGTCTTGGGCCCAGGAAAGTACCTATGCCTGCAAGGGTAAGGCCTTTTTCTGGTTTCCACCTTGGTACCTCCTATGATAGGAGGCATGCTCAGATGTCTGCCTGGAAAGTCTGGTAAATGCTACTTTTCAATATGGCCAGCTTTCTCTTCAACCTATTCCCTGAAGAGATTCTCTCCGCAGCACAGAATGTCTGCCAGTTTGTTTTGCACTGACTGTTCCAGGTCTGACAACTGGAGCCAAGCAAGTTTCTGGGCCCCAATACCGATGGCAACATTCCTGGAGGCTGTCTCGAAGATATCATAGGTCGCTCAGACCATGAACTTCGAAAAGTCCTTGCTGTGGGCCACTAGGGAACGATACTGATCCAATTTTTCTGGAAGGAGGAACTGGGCCACATCAGCCAAGTCGCACATGATGTTCTTCAAGGGTGACTGTGAAGGGCAGTATATCAAATTTTAATTAAAATAAACATGCCAATGTAGAGCTAGTAAGAGGCCATGTAGGTAACAAGCATGGAACTCTTGAAACATTTTCTCCCTAAAGAGTCAATGTCTGAGCCTCTCTTCCTGGGGACACTGAGGAATGAGTCTTGGTAATCTTGATTCTCTTTAGGGCGGATTCGACCACCAAGGAATGGTGAGGAAGCTGAGGCTTCTCGAATCCGGGAGCCTTCTGAACTCTGTACATAGAGTCAAGCCTTCTACCAACCGGAGGTACAGTGAGAGGGTTTTCCCACATTCTCATCTGTACACTCTGCAGGATGCAGTACACAGGCACTGTCACTGCCTCCTTAGAGGCCGAGGAGTACCGTAAGATCTCCAACTCCTCTGCCATGGGCTCATCCTCAGTCTCCAAAGAAAATGGAATGGCCTTGGCTATATCCCTCACGAGTCACACTCAGAGAGGAAGTCAAAGTACTTCTGCCTGGATCACTCTCCTGCTTCGAGGGAATCGGGTGCTCCTTCGGGAGTGATGATGCACCGATACCCTTCTAGATCTCGAAGGTGCATCAGACCCTGAGACATTAGATAGGGATATCAGCTGGGCAGTGTCAGGGTCCTTCAATGACTCAATGCTGATGTCTCTTCCTCAGGCAGTGCATGCATCTCTAGGAATGGCTACATGGCGGCCGATGTCGATGCAGCTGACGTCGAAGCTCTGGCTTGCTGCTTCACTGGCAGCATCACAATGTGTTCCTTGAGCACTTGCAGAAGGCACTTCTCCATGGCTGCCAATTCCAAAGGCTGTGGGACCTGAGAAACTTTGATCAATGTACTCGGTGGGTGTACAGGGATATTGGCGGCTGGGTGGCGGCTGGGTCTCGGCTATCGGTAGGCTGTCAGTGCCCCTCCGATATCCTGGAGGATGAGTTCTCCCTTTGAGGCACCTTCGAGGGATGCTCACACGGACCCTATTGCCCTTGATGCCATGCCTCAATGGGCTCTGATGCCGATGCACCAGAGTCTTCATCCATTGTTTGGCATGGTCATCCCTCGATGTCAAAAAAGACAAGGTTCAATCCTTCCTCGTCATCAGGTGGAGATCGATCGATGGCCAATACACTGGGACATTACAGCTGCTCAGCTCCAATTGAACTCAAAAACCCCTCGGTGTCAATACACTGCCAGCGTCCGATGCAGCCTTGGAAGCCATAGAAACCAATGCCGTCAATGTCAATGATGATGGGTTGGACTACTGAGCATCAAAAAGTGATTCACGCTGCTTCTCACAACCCTTGAGTCCTTTCTAATTATCTGCAAACACAAATTACAAGAAGAAGGCTAATAAGAACATAAGATATGCCATATTGGGTCAGACCAAGGTCCATCAAGCCCAGTATTCTGTTTCCAACAGTGGCCAATCTAGGTCATACGTACCTAGCAGTTTCCCCAAAAGACACAGATTCCACAATGCTTGTACTGGGTCAAGCATTGATATCCTGGGTCCCTTTTTAATAATGGTTTATGGACCTTTCCTCCAGGAACTTGTCCAAACCTTTTTTAAACCCAGCTACACTAACAGTCTTTACTACATCCTCCGGTAACAAATTCCAGAGTTTGATTACACATTGAGTGAAAAAATATTTTCTCTTATTTGTCTTAAATAGTTTACCCTGGAGCTTCATTACATGTCCCCTAGTCTGATCGGGTCCCAGGCACTGTAGGCACCAGTTATGAGTATCTGTGACAGATATGGTCCTAGAGCACTTGGAACACTTCTTGAACCCTCTGGCAGGTTTCTGGGCATGTAATCCAGAAAAATAGCCATGGCAAAGTTGAATGGCTCAGTGACAAGGATCAAGGCCCACCAGAGCACTGGCACTGGTAACAGCGAAGGTGCCACGGCAAGAATAAAAATACACTATCAAATGGAAGAAAAGTAAAATGGAGGAGAGATCCTCGATGGCAGGTGATTGGGATGAAAAACCTGAGGCAAAAAAAATCCTGTTAGGGGAAAAAGTAGTTTATCAAACGGAGGATGTCTGTAACATGTCCATGGTGCTGCAGCAGCAGGAGAGAAGGAGGCGCACAGGCACGGTGGAGCCTCCCAAAAGTTTCCATGGGAGGAAGGGTTCACACGGGGGGCTACATCAGGGACATCACCCATACGTGAGGACTCATTTCTTCTTGTCCATGGAGAACATTTTTTCCAAAGACACATGGGGACAAATTTTAGAAAAAAGGGTCCCTATTTTAAAAAGATGACAAAGGCACCAATCTGTCTTTATAAGATAAGCACCCAGGAGCACACAAATTCACACACCTGCTTTAAAGAAGGCATAAGTTTATGCAAATATTTTATGTGTTTACTTGCATTTTTATAAAATATGCATATAAGTCTCAGCTCCGCTGTTGCGGCACTCAAACTACATCCTTGAAAATGCCTAAGCGCAGATCACATAAAAGTAGGTGACAGCTCTCTATATCCCTAATTTTTTACTTTTATATACCCCTGGGCAATTTCACAATAGTTCCTTTTTGCATGTAAAACACCTCTTATTAAAATTGTTGACTGGGAAGTCCAAGTCATATCAAGTGCCTTACCCAGAGGCACCATGAGACAGTGAGTTGCCAAGGTTAGAAAGGGGTTAATTCACCTCTACCATTTTGGATTTTATTACTTGTCTTTCCAAACCTATGCTCAAGATGAATTAGTTTCAGAAGATTTATAATCAAAGGCCAAGATTTACTGACTTGCACTAACATATATTAATAAGCATTAATTCCATTAGCATGTGTTATTTTTAAAAAGCTTTTACTGCATATAATGGAACCTACAATAAATAACTCACAATAGCACAGATTAGTAAACCTAGCATTAAATTTGTACCTGTAGCATTGGAGGTTAAATGACTTGCCCAAAGTTAGAAGGATGGTCAGTGGGAGAAGCCTATTGCAGGAGACCTAGTACTTGTCTGCAAGAACAGCTAGGGTCAGGCAAAGAATAAGCTAAATAAACCAAAATGCAAGGGACCCATTATTCAAAGGATTTATGCCCCTAATTTTGAGAATTATGCTCCTAAATTGTCCTCTCTGAAAATTTACTAGGGCTGAGCACCTAAATTTATTCTCAAAATTTCACTAAACTTCTAAATTTAGGAGCATAAAAAGGGGGTGGTAAATGAACAGCAGACCTAATTTATAAGCATAATTTTTAAACGTCTAAATTAAGATGAATTTTCAGCTGAAAACTTAGGGGGAATATTCAGAGGCCCTGATATTCAGCAGCGCCAGCTAGTGCTGCTAAAGCAACTAGCCGCTGCCGCTGAACATTAGACCTGAATATTTAATGCCAGGGCCATATCCAGACCCTGGCATTGAATATCTGGGTTGCCCCGATTGCCATGAAGCTAATCGGGCAATGGACATATTCAGCTACTGCCTGGTTAGCTTCAGTGGCGAGTTAGACCAGCCTTTACTGCGTCTCAGGTTTGCCACATTGCAGTAACCAGGCAGCAGCTCAATATCGCATCTGCCCACTTATCGCCAGGTGCTGCCCCTGGACCTTGTCTGGAATGCCCCGATGATAACTGGTTAGCACCAGGGCATGCAGCGGCGGCATCCGTGGATATTCAGTGGCACTGGCCATGTTAGTCTGCTGAATATCCCGGCCAAGGGGATTAACACGAGTAGCAGATCTGCTAACCATGTTAATCCCTTTCAATATCGGGCCCAAAGTGTTTTAGCTGCTTAGCAGAAATGCTAACCGGCACAAACATGCTGAGTCTGATATTCAGCAGCTACTGAATATCACCACAGATCATGTAAAAAAATGCCCAGTTAAAACCAGGACGGTCTGTGGGCGGTGCCCATCACTGTCCAGTTAATGACGATATTCAGCTACCAGTCGGATGGCTTAACCAGCTAAAGTTAGCTTAAATGAATAGCTGTCCTAACTTTAACCAGATTTCACTATCTGATTGGCAGCTGAATATCTCCGCTGAACAGATAGCGATGCTGCTGTCCGGTGAACCTGGATATTCAGCACTGGAAACCAAGTAAGTCCTGGCTCTGAATATCTGGATTTAATTAAAGCAGTGGTGGTTAGGTACTTTAAATACCCTAGCGACCACTGCTGAATATGTCCCCCTTAGCTCCCAAGTTTGGCTGAAAATAGGCACAAATTTAGGATCATAAATTTAGTATCTTAGGGTCCACTATTCAGAAGGGTTTATCTGGTTAGCAGGACTTGCTAACCGGATAAACCCTGCTGAGTCCAATTTTCAATGGCACTTTCCGGATACTGTTGCTGAATATTTCCTCTAACCACCAGGGCACGCTGCGAATACTGCTGCCGAATATTTCCTCTAACCACCAGGGCACTCTGCGGATACTGCTGCCGAATATTTCCTCTAACCACCAGGGCACGCTGCGAATACTGCTGCCGAATATTTCCTCTAACCACCAAGGCACTCTGCGGATACTGCTGCCGAATATTTCCTCTAACCACCAGGGCACTATCCGGATACTGCTGCCGAATATTTCCTCTAACCACCAGGGCACTCTCCGGATATGCTGCCGAATATTTCCTCTAACCACCAGGGCACTCTGCGGGTACTGCTGCCGAATATTTCCTCTAACCACCAGGGCACTCTGCGGATACTGCTGCCGAATATTTCCTCTAACCATCAGGGCACTCTCCGGATACTGATGCAGAATATTTCCTCTAACCACCAGGGCACTCTCCGGATACTGATGCAGAATATTTCCTCTAACCACCAGGGCACGCTGCGAATACTGATGCAGAATATTTCCTCTAACCACCAGGGCACGCTGCGAATACTGATGCAGAATATTTCTTCTAACCACCAGGGCACTCTCCGGATACTGATGCAGAATATTTCCTCTAACCACCAGGGCACTCTCCGGATACTGATGCAGAATATTTCCTCTAACCATGCATGTTTCGATCACTCCCCATTGTTCAGCGGGACAACACTTGAAACAGGGTCCCTTTGGGGTCCCGAAACATGCATGTCATGCAGCATTTATCCCAGCGTCACTATGAAATAAGTTTTTCGCCATGACTTAAGATAAGTGTTGAGTTTCTTCACCATGAATTAACATAAGTGTTTTTACACTACCTCACTTTCAGGGGATAGGTGTGTATACACTAAAGCATTTTGAATAAAAAGGGCTCTTTGGACATTGAGGAGAGAGTTTTCTTCTCCTTGCTCTGGTCTGTTGGTCCCGACAAAAAGAAAGTGGTAGCTCGGTGTTTTGAGTCACAGATGACTGTTTTGATATATATAGATTGTTTGGGTCATCAGTGGTACGGAGGTAATAGTTGAGTACACAGCTGTATATTTCCTCTAACCAGCAGGGCGCTATCTGGGTAGTGTTGGGTGGCCCTTGAGTGGGGCGAAGGTGGAGCAAACACTAATCCGGTTAGTGGCAATCTTCAGTCTGCTAACTAGGTAAGAAACTGCATAAAGTTAGACCAGAGCAAAGCAGGCCTAACTTTATGTGGTTCGACTATCCAGATAGTGGCTGAATATTGTCACTATCTAGATATCCCATGGCACTCACTACTGGAACAAGATATTCAGCCAAAGCCACTACTGCTTAATATCTGGTTTCACATTTGCCCATAGTGACCAGTATTTAATGCTGACTGTTGTGGGCTGAATTTTGGCTGGTCAGTTTTTTGTGACTATCAGGCCCAAGGTTGAAACTGCAACACATAGGTCAACAGGCTAGAAAGGAAAAACTGCAAAAGAGAAAGAAGACAGGCAATGTTAAAAAGCACAGGCTGGATGTAGCCACACCTGGAATAACACTGAATGGCAATGATCACACACACGCTATATGTAACTGCTCATCCTCTGCAAAAAAACCTATAAGGCATGAAGCTTGGCATATCAGTATGCAAGACACATAATGACACCTCGTGAAAGCATATTTTTAGTCACACATAGCAGCTTTTTAAACTCGGTGAGAGACATGCAAAGAGAAATACAAACTGGGTGAAAACCAGCTACCAGAGCTTGCCTTCTAGTCCATGGTACTCCTGGGGGTTGTCTTCCAACCACTGGGACACCTGGGAGTGCACAAACTCCCACAATGTGAGGGAGAATGGTGCCCCAGTCATCCCCCAGTCCAGGAGCAGAGTAGTAGCAGGTGGCTGAGCAGTATGAAAGACACAAACCAAGAACCACATGAAGAACACAATTTTCATAGCAGTTTCAGGAGGTAAAATGTATTTTACCCATGCAAACTGTCTGAAAACTTCCCATCCTGTAAAGGAATAAAAGTGAGCACACAGTCAGAGAACGTGATGAGATACCAAGGACAGGAACATGTGTCAATAAAACTTTATTAACAAACAGGCACAATTCTGCCAAACCAAATTTGCCAACCCAATTGTGCCTGTTTGTTAATAAAGTTTTATTGACACATGTTCCTGTCCTTGGTATCTCATCACGTTCTCTGACTGTGTGCCTAGTTTGACGTGGTTTCCTGCTTTCTGGTTGGTCTGCAAGGAATAAAAGTGAGTACATAGTTCCAATATGCATGCAGTTTTATCCATATTCTAGTGGAGGTGTTTGGAGAAGGATTAAGCTGACAGAGTACGTAGTTCTGGATTTTCGAAGATGCATGCATTGTTTGTTTGGAAAAAGTACCCGGAGAAAAAGAAATGCAAATCTCTGCAGGCAAGTTTTCCTACACTAGTTTTCAAAGTGAAAATACATACATGCTTTCATTTTGAAAACTGGTTTATCTGCTGTTTTGTAGCAAGGCAGGCAGTTTGAAAATTGCCCTCTATTCCCCTGAGAACACTGTTTATATCCTTGGGAGGCAAGGGGTATGTGTGTATGTATTGCGACGCTCCTGCCTGGGCCCTAGAGCTTACAGGCAGGAGTGGCCTTATATAATGTCCCTTATGAACACAGGTGGTACTGATCCCTCTGAATGCTGGGATTCGTAGTACGCTTGTTTTTTCCTTTAGGGATGAAAGTTGTAGTTGTGACTCGAGTGATAAGGCTTGCAAGAAATTTATTTGTTGTGGGGATATTTTCAACGCATTACAATTCAAAGGTGCATAACGTAAAGGTGCAACTTTCAACATAAAGGTGAAATCAGGAGGTCAGGAAAACAACTGAAATCAAATACACGTAGCTTTAACTCAGCTTCACACAGTCACGGTAGATTCTACTCAGCTTTGCCTCGTGTAGTTGCTTGGGATTATTGCAGCCTCACAGTAACAGCTGTTCTCCTCACAGCGTGGCTTTACAGAAACAGGTGAAAACAATTTGTGAACTTTCACGGCTAGGCAACAGGTATAGCAAACGTTTTGTATTCTTCTCATACAAACTCCAGATGCTTCTTTACACTGTTACTCTCTAAAACATAAAGAGCAATCCATTGCACAAGGATCATAACTCAAGGTAGGCACATCATTATCTATCTGCATACATTCATCTGGGCTAAGGCAATTGTTCTCTTCATCAGGTTTCTTATGTTTCCCTGACTTTAGCTCCAGAAATTGCTGAAACTCTTTCAGAAGCAATTCAGCCTGTAGCTGCTCTTTAGCTGCTTGATAGTCTCCGGTAAGGGTCACACCCTTCCCCCACTCACTATCTGCTCCTGTTGCAGAGTTTGGCTTAGGGAGGTCAGCACAATAAAAGGGTTTCTCCAGCAAGACATTAAAATTAGGAAATTCAGCTTTACCTTTATCAGAGACGTTGGCATAAGAACAGGCACTTTTCTTCCAGGACTCTCTCCTCTCTAGAAACTCAGGAGCCTTATGGCTAGTTCTTCTGCTAGGGGAATTTCTCTCAGAAAAACTTCTTTCCTGTTTTGGTTCCTGGCTTTTATAGCACTGCTCGCCACCAGATAAAATACCTTTTCTCCAAGAGCTGGGTTTGCTAACCTTCCCATGTTTAGGCTCTACCGTGTAGTAAGGATCTCCTTGAGAGTATATTGGGCTCCAAGGCTTACTGTTCCAGGGTTCTGCCTTCTCCCAGGGTTCTAGCGTTTTTCCCCTTTGATTCCAAGTTCCTCCTGAAGACCAGCGTGCACTGGAAGCTGCTTCTCGTCTGCTTCGTTTCTTGCTGCTCTCCTTGTCAGCCTTGCTGCCTGCCTTGCCAGCCTTGCTGCCTCCTTTGCCAGCCTTGCTGCCTCCCCTGTCAATCCTGTCTGAGGATTTAAAAAGGGCTTCATTTCCCGGCACTCCCTGTCGTTCCCCTGGGCGTGCCCAATCAGTGCTGAAGCCTAACTCCTCCCCTGGGCTGGGGCTTGTCTTCAGCTCAGCCGATAACTGTGTTTTTTCCCAGTCAGTTTTGGAAATCCTGTGTGTGTCATCCCTTCTATCAGGATTTTCCCCTATCTCCATTTCCTCTGGAGGGGAGTCTTCACCACAGTATATACATGTGTACTTGCTGTGCAAGGGTTGTTAAATGGCCTCCTTAATCTAATTGGAGTGAGGAGGAGGATCCTTCATAGCATGCTGTTAAGTGTGTGGAAGGACAAGCTGGAGGGAGGATGACCTTGGTTGGATACAGTGGGATGACTATGTCACCATCTACCAGGCAGCCAATAACCAGCATAAGCGCATAAGATGTACCATGGGTCAGACCAAATATCCATCATGCCCAGCAACTTCTCTCTGACAGGGGCCAATCCAAGTCAAAAGTATCTGGCAGGATCTCAAAAAGTAGATCTGTCCCTTGTGACTCACTTGCAGAGATGAGTGATGGCTTTCTCAGGTCCACGTGGCTAATAATGGTTTATGGACTTTTCCTCCAGGAACTTTTCTAAGCCTTTTTTAAAGCCAGTTAGGCTAACAGCTTTGACACATCCTCTGGCAACAAATTCCACAGCTTAATTGTGCAGTGAGTAGATAAAATACTTTTCCTCATTGTTTTAATTGTGCTACTTATGGTTTCATGGAGTGACTCCTTGCTTACTGCTGTTTGAAATGGTAAACAACTATTTTCTCATGATTTCATAGACCTCTGTCGTATCCCCTCTAAGATGTCTTTTCTCCAAGCTGAAGAGCCCTAAACCTGTGCAGCATTTTTTCATGTGAAAGCCTTTCCATCCCATTTATTGTTTTGGTTGTCCTTTTGTGTACCTTTTCTAGTTCTGCTATATCTTTATTGAGATGGGGTGACCAGAAGTACACAGAGTGTTCAAGATGCAGTCATGAATGGACTAACACAGAGGCAATGTGATATTCTGTTTTATTTCCCATTTCTTTCCAAATAATGCCTGATATTCTGTATGCTTTTTTGCCCTCCACCACATACTGATCTGAAGATGTCAACATATTGTCCATAGTGACTTCAAGAACCTTTTCCTGGATAGTATTCTTAATTTGTAACTAAGCATTGCTCTCTGTGTGGAGTATTAGCAGACAAACAGATAGGTTATGCTCAGTTACGTCTAGGGGAAAGTCTGCTATTAGTCCCTTGCCCTCTGGTTCGGTGGAAACCTCTGGTAATGAGCCAGAAGAGAGAGAAAGAGTGCTGTGATGATATATTGGATAGAATTTTGGATAGAAAAATATACAAACTAGCACTAGATTTATGAGGTAATAAGTTGTAGCAGCACTATGATTACATAGTAGCAATAACTCACAAATTAGGAACGAGAGGTCACAGGCTCGCTCTGCACTTAGGAAAAGAGCTACCTGACTGGTTTCCACCCCCAAGTAAAGACATAAGGCCAGTACCTTAGCTCTGCCAGGTGCACAAATGCAGCTGGGATCAGAGGCAATCTCTGGAACAGCACGAAGTGCAAAGGATGGCAGCTAGGCAAGCTTCGCTGGCTCGAGCCATTTGTGGGCGAGACACATGAGAGTACAGAACCTTACAGGTGTCTTTGGGAGTTGGAAAGATGTTTCACAGGGTTAGCCTTGGAATGAAACAGGGTGTCTTTGTGCTTTTAGAAGCAGCAAGAAAAGAAAAGGCAAATTAGCCAAAGGCAAAATAGCCCCAAGTTCTTCTATGCATAACACAGGTACACTACCAAAAAACTGCCTCCAGTTTTGCAACTGATTCCTATAGATTTTGGGGTGCTGAATCCAGGAAAAATAGCCAAAATGTTCCATCACGTCACGTTTTCTTGCAAAATTAGATTTCTTACCCATATAAGGAATGTTCACATAATTTCTTTTTAGCCGACTGCAGTTTATTTTCTTGGCCCAAAATAGAGGTTGTAATGGTTAACTAACTAGAAACACTTCCTCATCATATTTTAGAGTGTTTTGTATTCATTTTATACATTAACAGGACAATTGGGAGGCGGGGGGCTAAATCCAGTACTCGCGCTGGCGCATGTTCTTTCCTGTTCGCCTCGCCTCGTTCGCTCGCTCAAACACGGTGGTTGCGACATGAACGTTCCTGTCAAATTTCAGTTTCTTGCAAGTTCATTATTACCTTTTGTTTGCTCAGTCGTAATCCAGTTTTATTCCGAAGTGGTTCACTACAGTTGTAGTTTGCAGTGCTGTGTATTTGTGATGGCTCACAGAGCCAGAGGTTGCGTCAACTCTCCGGACAGTTTTTGTTTTATTTGTGGGGAATATACCGTGAAAAAGCGGCAGAGGAACATTTCTGCATTTATTAAAAAAGTATATTTCGCCTATTTCGGTTTGAAGTTAGGCGATCAAGACAAACCATGGGCTCCTCACAAAGTGTGCAAGACATGTGAGGAAGATCTACGCTTATGGATGAAAGGTAAAAAACAAGCATTTTGTTTCGGAATACCTATGATGTGGCGTGAACAAAGAGACCACAGCAGTGACTGCTATTTTTGCTCTTGCATTGTGAAGGGATACAACTTAAAAAATAAGAACGTAATAAGTTACCCCAACCTTCCCTCAGCAATTAGGCCTATGCCTCATAGCAACGAAATACCTGTGCCTGAACCACCAAAATCTTTGGATCATATTTGTGTGGACGGTTCTCATCATGATGAGACTCATCAGATGGCTTTTCCCGATGAGTCCAGTACTTCCGAGTTTGAAACTGAACCAGATCCGAAACCTGAACTTTTCTCTCAAGCTGAATTGAATGATTTAGTCCGGGATTTAGGACTCCCAAAAGATGCTGCCCAACTGCTAGGTTCTCGGCTTAAACAGAAAAATCTATTGTCACCAGGAACAACTTTTTATTGGTACCGCAACCACGAGACACAATTTTTGAAGTATTTCAGCAAAGAGGAGGATTTGGTATTTTGCAACGATATATACGGAGTGATGGAAAAGTTTAAACTCAAGTATGATCCTGCTGAATGGCGGCTGTTCATTGATTCGTCAAAAGACAGCATAAAAGGTGTTCTTCTTCATAATGGCAACACATTCGCTTCAGTTCCTATTGCTCACTCTGTTATTCTCCAAGAAAAATACTAGAATTTGGCCCTGATTCTTCAGAAGATTCGTTATGATGAGCATAAGTGGATGATTTGTGGAGACTTTAAAATTCTATCCATGCTATTAGGGCAGCAATCCGGTTTCACCAAATATCCCTGCTTCCTTTGCTTGTGGGATAGACTGGCCAATTCGGGAGTATTTGAGACCCGGTGAGAAAAATGTTCTTCATGAGAGCTTGGTACCTCGTGATAAAATTCTATTACCACCTCTCCACATTAAGTTGGATCTCATTAAGCAATTCATCAAGTCCCTTCCAAAAGATGGTGAGTGCTTTCGGTACCTTTGCTCAAAGTTTCCCCGACTTTCTGAAGCAAAGCTAAAGGAAGGAGTGTTTGTTGGCCCTGATATAAGGAAACTCATTTCAGATGGAGCATTCGCTGAAACGATGTCTGAGAAGGAAAAAGAAGCCTGGGATTCCTTCAAGGATGTTGTTCTCAAATTCTTGGGGAACAGGCGGGATGAGAACTATAAGGATATTGTTGCCAGGATGCTCAATGCCTTCAAAGAACAAGGCTGTAACATGAGCCTGAAAGTCCATTTCTTGCACTCCCATGTGAACTACTTTCCCGAAAACTTGGGGGCGTACAGTGAAGAACAAGGTGAAAGGTTTCACCAGGACATCAAGGACGCAGAGAGAAGGTACCAAGGAAGATGGAACACCACTATGATGGCTGATTTCTGCTGGTTGCTGCTGCGGGAAACCCCAGATGAAAAATACGCCAAGCAGCGCACCAAGAGAAGCATTCGGGGGAAGAAGAAACGGGCCCACCAGGAGATTGATTGACCCAAGAATGGCTTTAAAATCTAAACTGTGTTGACAAATATCGTGTTTTTACTAAACTTTGAAATAAAAATTTGCTAGTTATTACCACAGTGTCGGATCTCATTTATTAGAATTTTATTTTCACACCATCGGGTGTTTGTCTTCATGTATTGCAATGGTGCGGTTTGCGTTTTCTATTCTTACATACATACCTGTACAACATTTTTTGCACATTTCTTTGCTTTGCTTTGTGTCTAACCTCGCTCTTATATGCTCAATGTTTGTGCACATGTATGTGGCTGTTTTAAGTGCAGACAATTTTGCTACCATCACAGTGTGTTTTGTTGACATTACTCTATTCTTATGTGCTGCCTTGTTACAATTTTCTTTATTCTTATTTGAATAACTACTAAACAATTAGTATAAAGAATTCATCCAATAAACTTTTATCTCGATCGCACTCAATCTGAAACGTTCACCTCAAACTGCTAACCCAATGTAGCAAAAAATCTGTACGTGATGGAGCAAATTGGTTACCAGATTTGGATTCAGCGCACCAAAAAACATAAAAATCAATCGAAACATTAGAGGCAGTTTAAAAAAAAATTTTTTTAGTGTACCTGTGTAATTCTTCGTGATGAGTCCTTATCACATTTTATGAATTGGTTGGCATGAGATACTGCGAGGTATCTCAGCAAATCAGGAGGTAGTCATCAGGTGATCATCTTGCAGGCAAAAGGTTCCATGGTGAGAGACAAAATGCAGAAGATGATGGTATGCGATCCCATACATTGTTGCAAATGTCCAAGGCCAGTAGAACAGTGTGGATGAGAAAGGCCTGAGAAGCAGGTTCTCTTGCACACAGACATAACCAGGAACAATAGTCCTCTTTATGCACACATACAAACACTTGGCAAGCAGTTGTGTGGAGGTCAGCAGGTCTGATGCTTGGAACATCGCAGACATTTTTAACAGACATCCATTTTGTTTGGTTCAGAGCAAGCCACAGGGTATCATTCCTACAATACCTATAGTTAGGATTATATTTCCCTATAGGCACATGTGCATATTAAATTTCCTCTTCCATTTAGATACCAAATCCCCCACTGTTTCTTATAGAGCACAGCTTTATAACTTTTTGTGAGCATATTTATGCAACTAAGCAAGTACTGAACTGTGTGTAAGCAGTTTTGGTTTCTTGCAGGACCTCTGGGTGTATGTGGCAAGCACCGAAAGCTGCCTGAGATCCCCTGTCCCCTTGAGCATATCTGGAGGCAGGGCCGGCTTAAGGGGTGAGCTAGTTAGGCACTGGCTCAATTCATCCAAGCTTAATGGCACCAAAAGCCTTGATTTGCCTTCTTGCCCTTCACAGAGGCAGGAGCTTCTTTTGCTACTGCTTTGTTGTCCTTCAGCCAGGAAGTGCATGTTTCAGTCTTTAAAAAATGCCACAGTGCTGCCAGAAGCAGAGCACAGCAGTGGGAGCAAAGTAAGAATCTCCCGCGGCTGTGTAAGAGATTAATCCCCGAGGAGGAGAGCTGGGTTTGGGGCTAGAAGGAGGCTGATGCTGGGGCTGGAAGGAGGCTGATGCTGGAACTGGAAAGATTCAGTTGCTGGGACTGGAAGGGGGATGGGCTCAGGGGGCAGAGCTGATGCTGGGGGGTCTAAGAAATGGAGCAGGGATTAGGGGAACAACAGGGACTAGGTGACTAAGTGCAGAAAGATGGGGAAGGAAGACAGCTTGAAGGACCTGGAGGGGTTGAGAAGTGGTTGAAAGGAACAGAGGGCTATGGGGAGGGTGAGAGAAAAAGGAAGGGAGCAGGTTTTTGAAGGAGGTAAGAAAGGGTAGAAATGGGGGAGGAAAAAGAGTGAATGAGAGATTGAATAGGAGGTAAAACATAAGAAAGGCACTGAAGTTGGATAAGGGGAAGAGTGACAGGGAAGGTGCTGGAGCTCATGAGGGCATGAGAAGTAGAAGACAGATGAGACTAGGGAGGGAATAAGCACAGGGAGTAGAAATGTGGTCTAAAAAATGGGGGAAAGATGGGAGAACAGAAGGCTGGAGAAAGAATGAGATGGGAGGATTAGGGAACTAAAAAGTAGGAAATAGAAAGCTGGTAAGCAGGTGAAAGGTGAAAAGAGGGACACTGAAAACTGGAGGGGAGAAGGAGAAATGAAATCAAGCTATAGGTATATAAAAAGGCAGTTGAGAGAAATTGAGAGAAAAGATGACACAGAAGATCACTGTCAGAGATAGATGTAGGGGAGAAAGGAAAGAAGAAAAAGAAATTTGAAATGAGATCCTGGAAAAGGACTTAGGGGACAATCAACAAGAGGAAGTAGCAAATAGAGAACAATTGGAAAAATAAATGATCAGACAAGAAAATCAAAATCTTTATTTTTGCTTTTTAGAGAAGAAATATGTCAGCTTTGAAGATGTGTATTTTGTTCACTACAAGAGGGAATGCATTGCTGTTTCTCTTTATTCAATGCTGCACTGATCACTGAGTCTGGTTTCATGGGTTTTCCATTTCATTTTTTGGCTACATATCGAGGGGGATATTCAACGCAATTAACACACTTAGCAGATGTGCTAACTGCGTTAATTGCAGTCACTGGGGCATTCAGTGGCACTAACACGTTAGTGCCACTGAATACCTCTGGATGCTGCCACTGGGTGGAGCGGAGGCAGCATCCAGCGATAAATGGGCAGTGGCAATATTGAGCTGCTGCCTGGTTATCACTAAGCAGTGAAAATTAGGAAGCTAAAAGGCTGGTCTACCGTTAGCCACAGAAGCTAACCGGGCAGTGGCTGAATAACGCCGCTACCTGGTTAGCTTCCAGCTTCTGCAGCTAACCTGGATATTCAGTGCCGGTGGCTGGATATGACCCAGGCATTGAATATCTGGGTGTTAGTTTCAGAGGTGACGGCTAGCTGCAGTAATCACACTAGCCGCTGACGCTGAATATCCCTTCCATTGTTTCTAATTTGCAGTTTCATTTTTTATGAGGTGATGGTCTATGTTTTTTGGGATTGGATTTAGCTTGTGCCTTTCTCAGAGTGTCGAGGCAAATTACATTCAGGGACAGGAGATTTTTTTCCACTCCCTGAAGAGCTTACAATCTAATGGGCCGATGCAGAAAACTGGCTCTAAAGTCACACGCTATCAACTCTGTACGCCTCTATGCAGCGTACCAATAGCATGTGACTTCAGCACTGGCATGCAGAAAGGCGCACATATGCAAATTAGCCACGCATTAAATTGTGGTGCAAATGACAGTGTTAAACTGGAAGAGCAAGCCAAACACATGCGCACAGAATTCGGCGTAGATATGACATGCTCTCCCAGAGAAACAGGGACACCGCGTAGCTAATTTGCATATGTGCCCCGACACTATTCTGATGGCATCAGGGACTTTGACACTTCACCTCAGATGATCCAGGCATCAGGAAAAGTCCTTGATGCCATCAAAATACTGTTGGGGGCACATGCAACATGTTTAGGCGACCTCAGACCCAAGCATAGAGAATTGGCACTTCGGCTGGTTACAAAATCCTCTATGCATTTCTCTGCATCAGGCACAGACAATATTAGCATGCCATTTTAATATGCACAGCTCATTTGCCTATAATTTAAATATGCTTGGTGTTACTGTGTGCACTTGGTTTTCCTTTGAAGTTTACCCGTGCATCAGTCTCTTTTCTGCATTTGGCCTGTCTGAACTTGTGCTTATAAGGTTGCGTTATCTTTGTGCATAGGGTGCGTTGGACTTTCTGCAATGGCTCCTACGTTTGTACTTGAGACAATGTTACATGGATCACAAGTAGGATTCAAACCTGGCTTTGCTTGTTGTCAGACTGCTGTTCTAACCATTAGGCTATTTCCTCATTCAGGGTGAAGGATTTTGTTAACAACTAAGTTCCCTGTAGCAAACCATAGCAGTCTGGCTTTTTCTTTTTTTTTTTTTAATTTATAAATTGTTATTAGTTCAAGTCAATAAACAGATTTGCACAATTCTCTGAAGCACATACAGTTATTAAAAATAACCCTCTCTCCCCCTCTCCCTCCCTTCTATATTCCCCACCCTTTACCTACGCCACCCCATCCTCCCTCTCCCCATGCTCTCTTTTTGAAGCCAGTTCCAGAGTACCAACCACTGACTCTGTGATAGAGTCTATGGGGCTTGTTTACAAAGCTGCGGTAGCGATTTCCGATCGTTATCGGAGCCGCGGCCCCATTGAAATCAATGGGGCCGCGGCTCCAATAACGATCAGAAACCGCTACCGCGGCTTTGTAAACAAGCCCCTATGTCTGCTTCCAGCACTCCGGCTCCACTCTCCCGTCCCACCCATATCATATCTATCCAAGAATGCGTGCCATGTGCCGCTGAAAAGAAGGTAAACCGGCAAGTACTAGGGTGTGACATATGCCAGGCATCCAGAACATCTAATTCCCTCATGTACCTATGAAATCTGTCTCTGTCCCCCTTATGACCAAAACCTGCTCCCATACTATCTTTTCCCATATCCCATACTACATTGACGTCGCCCCCCCAGTACTAAAGTTCCCTCCCCTATCCCTTGGATCAACTCCCCTAACTTAGCAAAGAAGTATCCTTGCAGGCTTTCGGGAGCATATATATTGACCAACACAAACCACTCCGCACCCACCTTAGCTCTAAGCAGTAGGAACCTAACTCCTTTATCCCGAATAACGTCCCCTTGCTCCAGTTTCAGCTTAGTGGAAAAGAAAATCTACACCCCCCCCCTTTCTTTCTTTGCAATGGCGCTATATTTTTTGAAATATAAGAACATATAAGAACATAAGATATGCCATACTGGGTCAGACCAAGGTCCATCAAGCCCAGTATTCTGTTTCCAACAGTGGCCAATCTAGGTCATATGTACCTAGCAGTTTCCCCAAGGGACACAGGTTCCACAATGCTTGTATTGGTTCAAGCATTGATATCCTGGGTCCCTTCTTAATAATGGCTTATGGACCTTTCCTCCAGGAACTTGTCCAAACCTTTTTTAAACCCAGCTACACTAACAGCCTTTACTACATAGATCAACCGTTCATGCTCTTTGAGAAGGTGCTTCTCCTGTATCATGTACACTGACGCAGCCAACCTGCTCATCTCCTTATACATCTTCTGCCTTTTCATGGGTGAATTCAGCCCCTTAACATTAAGAGTGACAATACTCAAATCTTTCCTCATCTCTCTCCCACCACCCCACATCTACTAGCCCACCAGTCGCCCCAGATGCCACACACTCCACATGCATACCATACATATCCCAAACCCCAAGCTCTCCATCCCCCACCCCCCTCACACCCTCATCCTGTCCACCTCCAATACAGGACATCTCCATCGAGACCAAATGACACCCACCACCCCGACCACCCAATAATCCCTCCAATTCCATAACCCAACCCCCTTAAGCTTACAAACCCATGAACCCTCCTCCCTCACCACTTCCACTCCCCTCACTCCAGTCCCACCCCATCACACCACCCAGCAAAAATACCATTGACAATTCAACACAATCAAACAGAGCTGAAGAACTACACACACAAAAGGAAAAAACAAGGTTCAGAGTCCTCCTATCCATACTTAACCCTCCTCTCAGATTTTACCCCCCTACTGCATGAACAGTTTTCCCAATCCAAATAACATAACATGATTCAGACCCCTTCATACCCCTCAGGGCCCTGCTCTCAGCTTACAACAAAATAATCACGGGCAACTAATTGCCCTACTGCCATCATAAACAGCAACTTAAGGTCCAAGAGCAGTCACACTGCAGTGGCCAAGCTTGGCCCTGCATTGTCCAATTGCCTGCACAAACGTTTCTGGCTATATGCTGCCTGCTGCCATTTCAGGTACTCCTTACAATGCTTGCCAGCACACCTAATCAGGAACCACCAGCAAATGGAAGATCAGCAGCCCATGTGCTCACAGGAAAAAGCTTCTGAACAAAACCCCAGCGGGGGAGGGGCAGGGCAAGTGCTGAATGCAAGGAAGTGAAAGCAGGCAGATTCCACAGGAAGTGCCCTAATACAGCTCAGGCCAGGTAAAAAACTTAAGACTTTAAATACCTACAAGACAGGCCTTGTAGAGGAATAGGGAGAAGGAGAGAAAGAGAGAAAAAAGCACTCCTAAATGTGCAGTCAGATAGAACAAGTCAGAGAAGAGAGGCAATATTTAAGTGTTGAGAAGGGAGACAAAGCACTGCAGAGGGCAGGAACTGGGTAAAGGACAGAGAGAAGATAGAGCACACAGTGACAGAACAGAAATATATACAGAACAGTAACAATACATAACAAGCTAAAACAGAAATACATGCAGAACAATAAATAACAAGCCACAGGTGCTGTCACCACTGCCATTTTGTCACCAGCATTCCTTGAAGTTATGGTGCTCTGGTAGGAAAATTCTTTTAAGTTGATGGATTTTTTTTCTTTGTGGTCATGCTTGCCCCTTTCTCCGAAGCTAAACCTCACTGTTTGGGACTGTCTGCTTACATAAGGAGGCCAAGTCGCTAGCTTTTTATGTCCAGGCTTGGCAGAGCTCAGGCAGATGTGGCCATCGTAGATGGTGATGTCATCGGGTCCCCCTCTTTCTCTTTTCTTAATTGGAAGTATATTGGTGTTTTGGAATATTTTCAGTGCTGACTTGTCATAGTGTTGGTGCAAATGGAATTCTTAAAGTTGGTATTAGTGTGGTATGGTTTGGCAGGTCTCTGAGTGTCTGTATGCAAGGTTTTGTATTCACATGGAGGGGAATTTTAGAAGGGGCATCTAAGTGCAATCTAGCATGTCTAGGCCAGCATGTCTTAAAAAAACGCAGGCACATCCATGTGCAGATGTGATTTCACAAATGTGGATGTGCCAAATATGGAAGTAAACGGGGATGTCTATAACAATATAAGAACATAAGAAATACCATACTGGGTCAGACCGAGGTCCATCAAGCCGAGTATCCTGTTTCCAACAGTGACCAATCCAGGGCACAAGTACCTAGCAGATTCCCATAAAAGTACATAGATTCCACAATGTTTGTCCTGGGGTAAGCACTGGATTCCCCGAGTCCTCTTTAACCTTTGAGAGGCTGCTCATAGAAGCAATTGCTCCTAATACTTAATTGTTATGTATTTTAGTACACTACATGTAAATATGTCAAATATAAATTTTCAGCTAATTTGGATATGTACTTCCTAGGAAAAAGCATGTTCCATTTGTGGAACGTTGGCCCCTCCAAGCGTCATTTTTTCAAAAATTTTAATTGCTTTTTTTATTGAATATCGTAAACTGGAAACAAACAAATACTTCAATTAAGCAATTTTTAAAAGTAATTAGATAAAAATGGAGATGACTGTACAGAATAAAGCTTGAAGGGAAAATTTCAGCGAGAGTGAAAATCCGGAAAACCCTTCTCGTGCAGGCGCTTGCCACAAAACTGGCACCATTTTTTTGTATTCTTCGAGCAGACAATGCAACGACCTTGGCTTGTAGAAGACAAATAGTGACTGGTGTTAGCTGAAGCTATAATAGCAGAGGGAAT
Source organism: Ichthyophis bannanicus (assembly GCA_033557465.1). NCBI lineage: Eukaryota > Metazoa > Chordata > Amphibia > Gymnophiona > Ichthyophiidae > Ichthyophis > Ichthyophis bannanicus. The sequence continues at coordinate 898,577,282 of CM066034.1, forward strand.
CGAAGCTGTTGGGCCACCTTTTCGAGAACGATAGCCCTCAAGTCCAACTTTCATAGCCACCAAAGCAACCTCGCGGCGGAAATCCAAGTGACTCAGGGCTTGTTTGCCCAAAAGATGACATTGCAAATGCCAGGCAGCAACAACGGCCATATTTAGACCATTGGCAAACAAATTCCACCACCATTTTTTGCTTCGTAATTTAGGACGGTAGCTACCTAGCAAACGATCTAACAAGTCGACACCACCCATACTTTGGTTATAAGCTCCAATCAATTTTGGCTGCTTGATAATGATTTTTTGCTTTTGTTTGACAGAATATCGATTGGCATTTTGAAGAGGTTTTGGCTGCATCCAATTTGACATGACTGTAACCACACTGTTGTCATTCCAATGGACACACACCACATTACCATCACCATGGTAATCATATTCGCCACGAGGCTTTTTGGCAAGCTCCTTTGAAGAAACCAAGGGGCACTTGCTGGTACGGTTTTCACGAACAGTTCCAACAGCACAAAAGCCTTTTGCTTTCAGATCAATCATGAGATCATATGAAGTGAAATAGTTGTCAAAAAAAAAGCTGTGATGATTTGGATTTTCAACAACTGATATCAAATCAAGAACAACTCTAGTGCTAAGTGGAACATTGTACTGAGGACCATCTTTTTCCTTGGCACCAATGTAAATTTGCATCGAGAATGGATACCCAGCAGGGCAGCACAACATCCACACTTTGTAACCGAATCGAATTGGCTTACCTCGAATAAACATTTTGCAACTGTGGTGCCCGTAATATGGCACCATTGATTCATCAATACTCAAGTTTTCACTGAACACTCCACCGACTTTCACAAACTGTGCTGTGAGGTGATCGTAAAATGGCTCAATTTTTGCTACTTTTCCAGGTTGCAAATTGAGATTATCAACAATGTGGAAGTAAGTTTTCAAATCCCGGAAACGTTTGCGACTCATTATCTTTGGGACAATATTATTGCTCAAATCCTCGGCAGTCAACCAATAGTGACTTTCTTTGGGCAACTTGTGGTATCCACTGAGGAGCAAAATGCCCAAAAAACGAATCAACTCGTCCCCATTTGTATCAATATTTGCCAATTTCCGCTGAGCATAAATATTGGTCATACTGGCAAGATGATCAACGTAATCATCACCAAACATTTGCATAAAGAGATCAAAGGGAGATTTATCAATCAAATTAGTGCGAAGATCGGCTAATTTTTCGGGAGATGCTTCTGGCATTGGAGTCAAAAAGTCGTCCCTCTTCATCCATTTTTGGGTTGATTTTATCCACTTACGCTTTTTTGCTGGTTGAGCTGACTGATAATTAGATAAGAGCTCACTGTCACTGTCACTTTCTACCAGCTGATCACTTCCCTCGGATTCCACATTAGCAACTTTTTGAATATCCAGATCTAATTCACTACACACTTCGCCAGGCTCAATAGACTTCAAATTTTCTTCATCAATTTCTTCAATGTCTGAAGCAGCCATTTCATCATTGGGTGGCAAAATCAAAATGTCGGCTTCTTCTACATCTGAATCTTCCGTAATGCGTGTTACTGCTTCTTGAAGCGTCAGGCAACGGTATTTAGGCATTATAACTATATAGAATTAGTTGAATAACAATCCTGCAAAAAATATGGCAGAAATTGTAAAATGAAAAAAATGACACCCGGAAGTCCCAACGTTCCACAAGTGGAACACACGGAAAGAAGTAATCACAAAAACATGAATAGGTTACCGACATGCATAAAACCTGACCAACACACTCATAAAACATTCCAGAGTATGAATCTCACCCTAATAAGACAGACGGACATGTGAGAACAAAATTGTAGAGGGATATATTACATAAACCATAAAGTGCCAACTTTGGTCTACTTTGGTATACTGTAGAAGGGGGTATATCACCAATTGGAAAACATTTTTTTTATTGCTCAAGAGGGTCAATGTCTATAAACTCATTGACAAAGTTTCATCTAATTTGCTTGAAAATTGATAAAGCTATATCATTGCAAAAATATGTTCCACATGTGGAACGTTGGCGCCTAAAAGGTTAATAATGGCCTATGGACCTTTCCTCCGGGATCTTGTCCAAACCTTTCTTAAACGCAGCTACACTAACATCTTTTACTACATCTTCCAATAATTAATTCCAGAGTTTGATTACGCATTGAATAATTTGCTTTCTTGGCCACTGCTGCACACTGGGCAGAGAGTTTCAACGATTAACCACGATCACGCCTAAATCCTTTTCCTGGGTGGTGGTTCCCAATGAGGAACCCTGCATTTTGTAACTGTAGTTTGGGATATTGTTTCCTAGGTGCATAACTTTCCACTTGTCCACATTAAATTTAATCTGCCATTTGGACATCCAGTCTTCCAATTTGTCAACCTATTTAAGACTAATAAGAGAAAATATTTTTTCATCAACATGTAATCAAACTCTGGAATTTGTTACCGGAGGATGTAGTAAAAACTGTTAGTGTAGCTGGGTTTAAAAAAGGTTTGGACAAGTTCCTAGAGGAAAGATCCATAAACCATTATTAAAAGGGACCCGGGATATCACTGCTTGACCCAATACAAGCATTGTGGAACCTGTATCTTTTTGGGAAACTGCTAGGTACTTATGACCTAGATTGGCCAGTGTTGGAAACAGGATACTGGGCTTGATGGACCTTGGACTGACCCAGTATGGCATATCTTATGTTCTTATCTCCCCAATTAGCTACACACAGGGACTTAGAATAGCCCTATTAGAGCACACTTAAAAGAGATTAAATGATTTTTCTCTCAGAGAACAGCTGAGAAACAGGCAAGGACTTTGGTAGGTCTCTCTCTTTTACTTCAATAGGTACTGGAGCTCTTCCAACTGAACAATGGCTGGGAAAAATCGCATTGCCAAAGCTGTTGTTCCCATCACAGCTTCTGCCTCTGTCCAGACAGAGATCCCAATGCCAGTTGAAGCTCTGGTTCCATGTGCAGGATGCCTGCATACTGAAGCTCTCAGAAGAGCTCAGAAAAGTGGTGTCAAAGCTGAGGAGCATTCAAGACAGTGAGAAGTACATTAATGAGATGCTTCTTGAAACATCCAACATCCTACAAAACGACGAAAGTCGGACATGAGTCACCAGGGCCTGCAGAATCACCAATCCAATTTCTCCAGCCCTTGAATTGAAGAACCAATATGCAGCCCTGGAAGTGGAAGAGGTAACATAGTAACATAGTATATGACGGCAGATAAAGACCAGCATGGTCAATCTAATCTGCCCAGCAAGGTGGCAAGAGTAGGTGCGCCCGCCGCTCCATGGAGGTCACTCCTCCCCATGCCTTTGTTTAGGGATGTATCCACTGCTCCATGCAGGTCACTTTGATTTGTTAAAGTAGCTAAACAGGTAGAAAAGGTGATGACGAAAGCTAGAAGGATGCTTGGGTACATAAGGAGTCGGTGCAGAGTGTGGCTACTAAAATGATTAGTGGTCCTCATTATAAAGCATATGAGAATAGACTTAAGGATCTTAATATGTATACCTTAGAGGAAAGATGGGATAGAAGAGATATGATAGAGACATTTAAATACCTCTGTGGCATAAATACACAGGAGGACAGCCTCTTTCGATTGAAAGCAAGCTCTGCTATGAGGGGACATAGGATTAGGGTGAAAGGGGATAGACTCAGGAGTAATATGCAGAAATATTTCTTTACAGAAAGAGTGGTAGATGCATGGAATAGTCTTCCAGCGGAAGTGGTAGAGATGAGGATAGCATCTGAATTCAAAAAAGCATGGGACAAACACAGAGTATCTCAAAAGGAAAAAAAGGGGACTATTGTAGTAATTGATATGGAAGGGAAGACTAGATAAGGCCATGTGGTCTTTTTCTGCCATTATGTTTCTATGTTTCTAACACCCCTCCTCGGGAACTCCGCTCTTCTAGTAAATCAAACATAATATTATTAAACCTTGTCTCATGCTCTTTTAATCTTTTATTCTCCCTTTTTAAATGATTTTTTTTTTAGTGCCATCAAGTCAGTGTTGACTCATAGTGACCCAGCTACCTCTGGGTTTTCTTGGCAATGTATCACTGGAAGTAGATTGCCAGCCTTTTCTTCCGAGGCAATGGAGGGTAAAGTGACTTGCCCAAAGTCACAAGGAGTGTCAGTGGGGATTGAACCCTTGATCTTCTGGGTACTAAGCGGTTGCTCTAACCACTAGGCTACTCCTCCACTCTTTTAAATGATTAGTTCTCCCTTTATTCAAGCCCTTGTTCCATGTAAAGTCATGTTTGCTCCTTTTTTTGATTGTAAACTGCTTTGACTTTTAGAGTAAGTGGTATATATTCTTTTCAAGGTGCAGTCTCCAGAATTGCACACAATACTCCAAATGAGGTCGTACCAAAGACTTATACAGAGGCACTATCACCTCCTTTCTTCTGCTGGCCATTCCTCTCCCTATGCACTCAAGCATCCTTCTAACTTTTGCTGTCACCTTTTCTACCTGTTTAACTACTTTAAGATCATCAGACACAATCATGCCTAGATCTTGCTGTTCTTTTGTGGACAGAAGTACTTCACTCCCTATACTATCTATCTGGATATATTTCAATATGTAAATAGTTACCCATGTTCTCCAAGTTCTATTCCCTGTTATAATGTAAACCCAATCAGTCTTCTCTGATCTGGGTATTCTTTGTTAAATGTAAACCGCACTGATAACAAATAGTGCGGTATATAAGAATTGTTAAATAAATAAATAAATACTATATCGCTCCCTTGGATTGCTGCAGCCCAAATGCATGACCTTCACATTTCTTTAACATTAAAACTCAATTGCCAAATTCTAGACCATTCTTCAAGTTTAGGCTAGATCCCACCTCATGTTATCTACACTTTCCTGGGTGCCTACTCTATTGCAGATTTTGGTATCATCCGCAAAGAAGCAAACCTTACCCGACAGCCCTTCCACAATATCACTAACAAAGATGTTAAAAAGAATCAGACCAAGGACAGATCCCTGGGGTGCACTACTGGTAACCTCCTTCTCCTCAGAGTGAGCTCCATTTATCTGTACCCTTTGTCTCCTCCCACTCAACCAATTTCTAACCCAAGCAGTGACTTTAGGATTCATCCATAGGGTGCTCCATTTATTTATAAGTTGCGTGCGGAACGGATTCAAAAGCTTTACTGAAATCTAAATGCACCACATCTAGTATTCTCCTTCAGTCTAACTCCCTAGTCACTCAGTCAAAGAAATCAATCAGATTTCTCTGACAAAACCTGCCTCTGGTGAATCTATGTTGCCTTTGATCTGGTAATCCATTGGACTCTAGAAACCTCACCATTTTCTCTTTCAGCAACGCTTCCAATAATTTACTCACCACCGAGGTTAAACTAACCGGCCTGTCGTTCAACCACCTCATTACTTCTGCTTTTGTGTAGAGGGACCACATGTGCTTCTCTTCAGTCCTCTGGCACCACTCCTGACTCCAAAGAGGTATTGAAAAGATCAGTCAGTGGAGCAGCTAGAATGTCCCCAAGTTCCATTAGTAATCTCGGGTGTATCCTATCAGGTCCTATCACTTTGTCTACTTTTAGTTTAGCTAGTTTCTCATGAACACATCCTTCTGAAAATCGTTCAAGATGCCCCTTGCTTCCCATCCTGTTTGTGAGTGTTTTCTGAGGTCCTGCTCCTGGTTCTTCATCTGTGAACACAGAACAGAAATATTTGTTAAGCAATTCCACTTTATCCTCATCAGCTTCTACATATTCCTCCCCTTCACTCTTGAATCTGACAGTACCTCTTTTGCCCTTCCTCCTCTCACTAACATATCTGAAAACTGTCTTATCCCCCCATTTTATTGCATTGGCTATTTCCTCCTCTTTTTGAATCTATGTTTTCCTGGCTACTTTGCTAGCTTCCTAAGTTTTTCCAAATATAGATGCCTGTCTTCCTCTCTCTATGATCTCTTGTATTTCATGAAGACCTTCTTCTTTTTCTTCACCTTTTCAGCTACTTCTTTTGAAAACCATAGTGGCCTCCTTTTCCTTTTACCTTTATATACCATTTTAACAAAAAGTTTGATTGCCCTTAAAATATCCCCTTTCAGTTTTGCCCATTGTTTTTCTACATCCCCCAGCAGTTCCCATCCCACTAATGACTCCTTGAGGTACTGGCCTATCTTCCTAAAATCTAAGACCCTCACTTTTGAATGGATTTTTATCAGCCCTAGTTCTAATACCGAACCACACCATCTGGTCATCACTGGATGCGAGATGATCCCCCACTGTAACATCAGAAACGCTTTTTCCATTGGTAAGCACTAAGTCCAGTATGGCCCCTTCATGTGTGGGTTCTGATACCAGTTGCCTGAATAGTTCTCCCTGTAGAGAATCCAGGATCTCCTTATTCTAGATGATACTGCAGCAGGGATGTGCTAATTAATATTTGGCATATTGAAATCCCCTAGCAGTAGCACTTCCCCTTTCCTGGCAATGCTGCGTATGTCTTCTATTAACTCTCCATCCACCTCTTTTCCCTGTGAGGGAGATCTGTATATCATGCCAATGCAAATGGATTTCTCTTTCCCTCTTTCTAGTTTAACCCACAGTGCCTCCTCTCTCTTTTTTAAGCCCTGCATTTCTATAGCTTTAATATTATTTTTTATATAGTGACACTCCTCTTCCCCTTCTTCCTATCCTGTCCTTTCTGAATAAAGTATAGCTTGGTATAGTTACATCCCAGTCATGGTTGTCCATAAACCATGTCTCTGTTACCATCAATAAATCCAAGTCACCCTCTTCCATTAAAGCCTCAACATCTGGTATCTTATTTTCCATACTACGAGCATTTATACACACTGGTTTCCATATATTGCTCCTTTGACCCATTTCCATAAAAGTATTTAATGTTTCACTTACCTGAGGGTTTTCTTCATCCATACCCAATGAATCTAGTTTAAAGCCCTCTACAGAAGGTTAGCCAGCCTGCTACTGAAGAAAGTCGACCGTTTTTGGGCATATGGATGCCATCTCTGCTCTGCAACCCTTGAAACAGCATCCCATGGTCCAGGAAACTAAAACACTCTCGACACCATTCACGCAGCCTTGCATTTATCTCCATGATACGAGCTTCTCTGCCTCGGCCTTTACCCTTAACAGGGAGGATTGAAGATAGCACCACGTGCACATCTGTCTGCTTCACCCTCTGTCCCAGAGCCATGAAGTCACTTTTGATATGCTCAGAGGCATACCTGGCAATACCATTTATACCGACATGGATGAGCAACATCGGGTAATAGTCAGTGGGCTTGATGAGTCTCGGCAAACTTTCTGTAATATCTCAGATTTTGGTACCTGGCAGACAGCACACCTCTCTGGACATCAAGTCTGGTTGGCAGATAGATGCCTCAGTACCCCTCAGAAGAGAGTCACCAACCACCACTACCCTTCGCTTCCTTGTGGTCTCTGATTCTGCAACTTTGGGGTGCTCGAGCTCTAGTTCTTCCCTTCCCTGGGATGCTTTCACTGTCTCCACTTCCAGGACTGCATAATGGTTCTTCAATTCAAGGGCTGAAGGAGTTGGATTGGTGATTCTGCAAGACCTGGTGACTGATATCCAATCTTCGTCATTCTGTAGGCTCCCATCTTCACCTCCACTGGAAAGCTTGATGTTTCAAGAAGCATCTCATCAATGTACTTCTCACTGTCTTGAATGCTCCTCGACCTCACCATCATTTCTCTGAGCTCCTCTACTTTTTTCATGAGAGCTTCAGCATACAGGCATCCTGCACATTGAACTGATCCTTCAACTGGCATTGGGCTCTCTGGTTATAGAAACATAGAAACATGATGACAGAAAAAGACCACATGGCCTATCTAGTCTGTCCTTCCATATCAACAACTACAACAGTCCACTTTTTACCTTTAGAGATCCTCTGTGTTGGTCCCATGCTTTTTTGAATTCAGTTACTGTCCTCATCTCTACCACCTCCAATGGGAGACTATTCCATGGATCCACTACCCTTTCCGTAAAGAAATATTTCCGAGTATCACTCCTGAATCTATCTCCCTTCACCCTCATCCCATGTCCCCTCGTAGCAGAACTTGCTTTCAATTGAAAGAGGCTCTCTCCCTGAACATTTATGCCACGGAGGTATTTAAACATCTCAATCATATCACCTCTAACCCGCCTTTCCTCTAAGGTGTACATATTAATATCCTTAAGTCTGTCCTCATATGCTTTATAATGAAGCCCACTAATCATTTTAGTAGCCACCCTCTGCACCGACTCCATCCTGTTCACATCCTTTTGAAGGTGCGGTCTCCAGAATTGCACACTATACTCCAAATGAGGTTGCACCAAAGACTTATACAGAGGCATTATCACCTCCTTTTTTCTGCTAGCCATTCCTCTCCGTATGCACCCAAGCATCCTTCTAGCTTTTGAGGTCGCCTTTTCTACCTGTTTAGCTACTTTAAGACCATCAGACACAACCACACCTAGGTCCCGCTCTTCTTTATTGGAAAAAGTACTTCACCCCCTCTACTATATTGCTCCCTTGGATTGCTGCAGCCCAAATGCATGACTTTACATTTTTTAACATTAAATCCCAGGTGCCAAATTCTAGACCATTCTTCAAGCTTAGCAGGATCCCTCCTCATGTTATCTACACCTTCCTGAGTGTCTACTCTATTGCAGATTTTGGTATCATCTGCAAAGAGGCAAACCTTACCCGACAGCCCTTCCGCTATATCACTAACAAAGATGTTAAAAAGAATCGGACCAAGGACAGATCCCTGGGGCACACCACTGGTAACATCCTTCTCCTCAGAGTGAGCTCCATTTGCTTGTACTCTTTGTCGCCTCCCACCCAACCAATTTCTAACCCAAGCAGTAACTTTAGGGTCCATCCCTAGGGTGCTCAGTTTGTTTATAAGTCGCCTGTGAGGAACAGTGTCAAAGGCTTTACTGAAATCTAAATACACCACATCTAGAGCTCTCCCTCGGTCCAACTCCCTAGTCACCCAGTCAAAGAAATCAATCAGATTTGTCTGACAAGACCTGCCTCTGGTGAATCCATGCTGCCTCGGATCCTGTAATCCGCTGGACTCCAGAAACCTCACTATTTTCTCTTTCAGCAGCGTTTCCAATAATTTACTCACCACCGAAGTTAAACTAACCGGCCTGTAGTTTTCAACCACATCCTTACTTCTGCTTTTGTGTAAAGGCACCACATGAGTCTCTCTCCAGTCCTTTGGCACCACTCCCGACTCCAACGAGGCATTGAAAAGGTCAGTCAGTGGAGTTGCTAGAACGTCCCGAAGTTCCCTCAGTATTCTAGGGTGTATCCCATCCGGTCCCATCGCTTTGTCTACTTTAAGTTGAGCTAGTTTCTCACGAACACAGTCTTCTGAAAATTGTTCAAGATGTCCCTTGCTTCTGTTCCTATTTGTGGGTGTTTTCTGAGGTCCTGCTCCTGGTTCTTCATCTGTGAACACAGAACAAAAATATTTGTTAAGCAATTCCGCTTTATCCTTATCAGCTTCTACATATTCCCCCCCTGCACCCTTGAGTCTGACAATACCACTTTTGCCCTTCCTCTTCTCACTAATGTATCTGAAAAATGTCTTATCCCCCCATTTTATTGCATTGGCTATTTCCTCCTCCTTTTGAATCTTTGCCTTCTTGACTACTTTGCTAGCTTCTCTAAGGTTTTCCAAATACAGATGCCTGTCTTCCTCTCTCTGTGATCTCTTGTATTTCATGAAGGCCTCCCTTTTATCAGTTGACAAGGGTAATTTGGAATCTTTCATCTCTGTCTGCTCTGTATTTAAAGATATCTGGGTTACTTTTATCTTTATTGGAACCTCCCTATCAATATGCCCTAACTTTCCTCTTTTGCTAGTATCCTTCAAGGATACATCTGTCCAAACTATGCGCTCTTGGGCGACTGTTGGCTTTCACCTATTATCTAGTTTAAAAGCTGCTCTACATAAACATCCCCAGAAACATACTGCAGAACCTGGATTTCTAAGATAGACTAGTGGTTAGAGTAGTGGGCTAGGAACAGGGTAGCCAGTGTTGAAATCCCACTGCTGTGATTGTTGACATTGAGCTGAGTACTGGGGATGATGGGGTGTCTCTTCTCTACATCCTCTGGATGTTTTTCAGCCAAAATGAGCACTTTTCAGATGCTTATTCATGCCTGGAGCAAGTCTAAACTTAGACGCGACACTGGATGTCCATGACGTTTCTGAGATCAGACGGGGATGCCCAGATTCCTGGGAATGCCCTAGCCACGCCTCTACTACACCCCCATTCAGAATTGGAAGTCTTCACGCTGGGACATCCCCAAAGCTAGTTTCTAAAATAGCTCTGGAGACTCTCTTTGATTTGGACGTCTCTATGCCCATTTTCAGATGTCCAAAGTACGAATAGGGCTTCTAAAATGATCTGCAAAATGTCTGACTGGCACAGTAGAGAGTTTTTGTGCTGCTGTCACCAATGTGATACCAGAATTTAAATATAATTTTTTTTAATATGCTCATTTGTAAAGCGAATCATGCTACTTATGCTCTGCACCCACTGTTCAGGGAATTTAATTGGTTAGTCTGAGAATGTTCCATCTTAATGAATAATTATACTCCATATATGAGTTACATTAAAATATATGTTAGAGTGACATTAAGTTAAACTAAATTATAATGGTAGTTTTAGTGGGTGGCTGAAACTGGCTCAGGCTGAAATATAATCAGGTGGCCATCTAGAGAGAGCTCAGTAGCCAGTTGAAGCTGGGTTTGCATTTCTACTTCAGGAGCTGATTAGTGCCGTGCACACTTTGCTGTCTTCCTATTGGTTGCTACTGGAGCTAGCCATGATCTGCTGCTGGACTCGCTGCTGGAGCAGTAATCAGAGCTCTGGAGGAAGATGCATATACAAATAGGGAGGCAAACAATGGCAGTAGCACTGGAAGCTAAGAACGTGGTCGTTTATGGAGGGGGAGGGATCTGTGGGATCTAAATACTACATCCAAAACTGGGTAAGTAACGACATTTAAACTACAGCATTAGCTTTCTTCTGGTATGCACCATTCTCATAGTATAACCCCTTATGTCTGCATGGTTCATATTGCAAGATTAGTCCCAAGATGGGGAAACAAAAGCAAAGGTGGGCTCAGGGTGCCACAACCCCTTCATCTGGCCCTGTCTGGAAGTGAAAGAAAGACAGCCCAGTCCTGGGTTAGCCTATCCCCAGTGAAGGTTTTCTGGGGATGGCATTAAGAGGGAGAATTAGCATGGGGCCTCTGAGCAGGCCAATGATGACCTCATCTCTTTTTCCAGCACAGGCTTCATTTACTTAGGAAACTTATGAAGGATGGAGCTGCCCAAAGGCCTTTGAGCAGTACTGGTTCATAGGCCCTGCTTATTTTCTTTACTATTGCCACAGTGCCACATGAGGATTAATGCCAGACTTTGGATGAACTAGCCAAAAGAGGTGAGGTTAAGAGAGGCTGGAAGGGAGCCAGGAAGAGACCATGGAAGAGTGATTAGGAGGTACGGTAAATACCATTAGAGATGAGACGGAATCATTGGTGGGTGAGGGGTCAGTAGAAAGGAGAAAAGCTGGGAAATGGCCATGAAAAGGGAGGCACGCCCCTCTATAATAACATGCCTCCGTTTTCAGTACTACTGGTGGCTGTCGGCCCTTGCCTTGGCATCTAGGATTTGACCTCAGTTTTCTATGTTCCTTCCCTCCTTCCCCTCTTCCCCTCTCACTTCTGTATTTTATTCCCTCTACATTCCAATTATAACCTAGGCTTTCGAATGTTGACCTGCCTAAGTTGTCCATGTTTTCCTTAACTTTGAGCTATCAGTGTAAACTGCACAGACTTGCCAAGGTATGCAGTATATAAAATAAATGTGAAATGTGAGGAGGGAGAGGAACTGAGAGAGGCAGGAAGTGAGGAGAGAAAATGAGAAGAGTTAATGGGAGATCAGAAGGGAAAGCAGCCCTGGGAACAGAAGGGAAAGGAGCCAGGGGAGGGGCAGGAACAAGATTAGCTGGAAAGAGGCCATAAGAGTGGAGGCAATGACGGGATAATAAGAGGGAGAGAACCCAGGAAGGGACCATGGAAGGAGAAGGGGGAGAGGTAGGAGCGGGAACATTTGGGAAAGGGACCTTAGGTACAGACTTACATTGTAAGCCTTTGGGGGATAGGGAAATACCTACTTTACCTGATTGTAACTCACCTTGAGCAACTATGGGAGAGACATGAGGCAAATACTAAATAAATAAATAAATGAATATAATCTGGAAAGAGATCATGGAGGCAAATAGGAGGGAGAGGATCCAGGAAAAGGCCATCGGGAGAGGGTGGTAGAAGGATACAGGAAGGTGTCATGAGTGGGGAGAAAGGAGAGAAGCCATAAAGAGACAATGATCCTGGATGATGTAGTAGAACACGCTGATAAATTAAAGAGCAGCAAATCACCTGTACTGGATAGTATATACCCAAGAATGCTGAGAGAACTTAAAGATGAAATTGCAGAGCTACTGTTATTAATTTTTAGCCTATCATTAAAATCATCTATGATACCAGAAGACTGAAGAGTAGCCAAAGTAAATGCCTAATTTTTAAAAAGGGCTACGGGGTGACCTAGGAAACTATAGACCGGTGAGTTTAACATCGGTGCCAGGCTAAATGGTGGAAACCATTATTATGAACAAAATTACTGGACAGACATGGTTTAATGGGACAAAGTCATCACGGATTTAGCCAAGGGAGGTTTTGCCTCATCAATCTGCTCCATTTCTTTGAAGATGTGAATAAACATGTGGATTATGGTATTTTTAGACTTTCAGAAAGCATTTGACAAAGTCCCAAATGAGAGACGCCTAAGGAAATTAAAAAGTTATGGCATGGGAGGCAATGTCCTATTGTAGATTCAAAACTGGTTGAAAGATAGAAAACTGAGAGTAGGAATAAATGGTCACAGGAGGAAAGTGCATAGTGGAGAACCCCAGGGATCTGCATTGGGACTGGTGCTTTGTAAAGAGAAATTAGACTTATCTGCTAATTGTTGTTCCTTGAGGAACCCCAGTCCAGTCCTATACCTCTGGGTAGTGTACCTCTTCCAGCAGCTTTGAGACTGAGCATGTCATCTTTTGATGACACTAGTGTACTTATGCAGCTGGCACTGCCTACCAGCCCCAGTACCTATTGGCAATGCAGACTCACAGGAGCAACAAATAAGTAGTTAAACAATGTAAAAGCATTTCTACACCTAAATAAAGTAGCACCTCCTGAACCTCTTGGGAAGGATACCCGTCCCCCCCCCCTTCCAGGATGAGGAAGCTCATCTGATGAGTGCCCGAGCAACTCCAATCGGCGGGAAACCAGAAACCGACAACTCTTCTGGTCTGCCCACCCCCCCACCCCAAATGCAAATGCACCCCACTCCCCCTGCTCACTTCCTCCATCAAGGGAACCTGCTTCAGGACAGAGGTGCTCACAGATTATTCTTAACCGTACTTGGGGAGGATTCTAGGACTGGACTAGAGTTCCTCAAAGAACAACAATTAGCAGGTAAGTCTAAGTTCTCTTTCCTTATCATCCCTCCAGTCCAATCCTGCACCTCTAGGATGTATCAGAGCAGTTAAACAAATGAGAGGACCCGTACAACTGGCCTGAAGCACTGCTGATCCAAAACAAGCGTTCCCTACTGCCTGGACATCCAAGTGATAATTCTTAAAAAAGGTATGAAGTGACGTCCATGTTGCCACCCTACAGATTTCCACCGGCGGGACTACACTATACTCCACCCACCTGAGCCCTCATGGACTGCACCTGCAACCCCGCCAGAACTGCCTTACCCTACCTCTCTGGGCCGGGCTAAAGTGTGAGGTACAAAAACGCTTGAAATCCCTCGACTAGCCCTGAGCTGCAGTAGGGTTATGGGCTTGTATCTGCTTATCTTTGGGCAGCCAGCCTCCTTTGGACTCTCCCAAGTCCTTAACCAACTTCTCCAAATCCTCCCCAAAAAGGAGCTTACCCTTGAAGAGAAGCTTGCTGAGACGGGAGAGCCATCTGCCGCCCAGTTCCAGAGACACAGGTAGAGGTGTGCCGCTAGAGGGAGAGAGTGGCTCAGTGGTTGGGACAGGTTACCTCAGGCCGGAGGGCCAGGGGTTCAATTCCTGCATGGGGACAAGTAACCTTAGGCCGGAGGGACTGGGGTCTCTAGTCCCATGGCCGCTCCTTGTGGCCTTGGGCAAGCCACTTAACCCTCCATTGCCTCAGGTACACTTAGATTGTGAGCCCTGCGGGGACAAGGGAATAAAAAAGTACCTGTTAGTATACATGTAAACCGCTCTGATGCACAAGTAAAGGGCGGTATATCAAGTGCCTAAACCATAAACCATAACCATCAAGGCCATGCTTTTAGAGAGACCCCTAATAAGATCATAATGCTCAATAGGCTGCCCCCGACTCCAATTTGGCTGCCTCAACAGATAGTTCCGGCACAGGGTCCCACCATGTGGACCTTTTGAGACCAGCGGAGGCAGGCCCTCACCACCCAGGCCCTGCAGATGGACGCCTGAGAGAAAGGGCGTTAATATCAAAAGCCTGCTTCAGTAAGGTGTCCAACTTTCTGTCCTGGACGTCCTTAAGGGCCGCACTGCCTTTCAACCGGTATCGTAGTCTTCTTAGTAACTCCGACACCGCGGCATCCACTTTGAGCAAGTGAAGGAGCTCGTGCTCTTGCTCAGGCAGCGGATACAGGCGCGTCATGGTTCGCACCTCTTTAAGGCCGGCCTCCGGCATATCCCACTCATCCTGGATCATCTGCCGCACTACTCTGTGCACCAGGACGATCTTCTGCAATTTTCAAACCGCCTGGAGCAGCGTATCCTCCAGCACCTCTTCCTCTGCAGGAAGTTAATAGGCATATTGAGGGCCTTCAGGGACTCTGAAATAACTGCCGGCAATTCTTCCTGGTGGAACACCCGAACTATACGGGCCTGATCCAGTGCTGAGGGGGGAACGAATCTGAGGTTGCTGGTTAAACAGGACCAACATATTCGGCAGCTCCTCACCCGATCATGGGTTTGGGAGTCGCCGGGAGACTCAGGCTGCAAGAGGCATCCACAGAATAAACCCCCGAACTCCCTAGGAAGTAGAAGGGGGAATGAGGGCAACAAATATCCTCCTTCTTGCCCTGCCGGCTCTCTGGACCTCCTTAGCCTTTGCAGCTACTTTTTTTTTTTTTATTACTAAATCAAACGAAAAAAGCCTGCACCTTACAGGGGATATAAAATCAAAACTCCAAGCCTATCTCCTTAGTTGCCCCTTCAGTGAGCCCAGCACCCTGGCTCACTACCTCCTCCAGCTGCTTGGAGATTGAGCCTACTGGGGCTGGTAGACGGATCCAGCTGTATAAGTACACTAGTGTCATGAAAAGATGACATGCTCAGTTTCCAAGCTGCTGGAAGGGATACACTACCCAGAGGTGCGGGACTGGACTGGAGGGATGATAAGGAACATATTTATAAATGATCTGGAATTGGAAACAACAAGCGAGATGATTAAATTTGCAGATGATATGAAATAATGTGGAGTTGTTAATTTGCATGTTGATTTGTGAGAAACTGCAAGAGGACCTTGTGAGACTGAAAAACTGGGCATCCAAATGGCAAATGAAATTTAATGTGGGCAAGTGCAAAGTGATGAAGGTCGGGAAAAATAACCCAAACTTTAGATACACAATGCTAGGTTCCATGTCAGGAGTCATTAGCCAAGAAAAGGATCTGGGTGTGATTGAAGCCAGTACATTGAAATCTGTTAAGTGTGCGGTGGCAGCCAAAAAAGCAAACAGAATGTTAGGAATCATTAGGAAAGGAATTAAAAATAAAACAAAGAATATTATTTTGCCTCTGTATCTCTTCATGGTGTAACCATATCTTTAGTATTGTAAGCAATTCTGATTTTCCCATCTCAAAATGATATAGTGGTATTTGAAAAATTACAGAGAAGGGTGATTGAAATAATAAAGGGGATGGACTCATTCTCCTATGAGGAGAGGCTAAAGAGATTAGAACCCTTCAGCCTGGAGAAGAGAGGGGATATATGAAAGAAGTCCATAAAATCCTGAATGGAGTGGAATGGTTAGACACGAATCAGTTGTTTACTCTTTCAAAAAAGACAAGGACTAGCAGACATGAAATGAAGCTACAAAGTAATATATTATAAAAAGCTAGGAGAAAAATTTTTTTCTCTCAATGTAGAATTAATCTTTGAAACTCTTTGATGGTGATGTGGTAAAAGCAGGTAATGTAGCTCGATTCAAAAAAGATTTGGATAAATTCCTGGAGAAAAAGTCCATAAACGGTTATTAAAGTAGTCTAAGAGAAAATTATTGTTTATTCCTGGGGATGAGTAGCATGGAACTGGCTACTTTTGAGATATGTCAAGTACTTGTGACCTGGATTAACCATTGTTGGAAACGGGACACTGGGATTGATGGACATTTGGTCTGACCCAGTATGGTAGTTCTTATGGGCCCGATATTTGAAAGGTATTTACACTGTTTATAGCCATATAAACTGTGTAAATGCCTCTAACCGGGATATTCAACGGCACTAACACGGTTAGTGCCACTGAATATCCCCGATCTTCTCCCTTACATGCCTCGATGCTAACCGCTTAGCACTGGGACGTGTCGTGAGCGTTCCGGGGAGGAGCAGAGGTAGGAACAGTTGATAACCGGGCAGCAGCAATATTGCATGCTGCTCAATTAGTGACCTGCGGCTAAAAGATAGGCGAGGCAAAAGCCTGCTTATTTTTTAGCCGCAGCAGCTAACTGGGCAGCATGCAATATTGCGCTGCCCGGTTATCTACTGCATCTGGGAGGCTGTGTGGCAAATCCGGATATTCAATGCTGGGGCCACATATGATCCTGTTATTGAATATCCAGGGTTAAGGGTCAACGAACATGGCTATGTGCCAATAGCGGCACATAGCCTGCATAACTCAATATCGGGCTCTATGTTCTTCTCTGGGATGGAGTCATCGGGGTAGAAGGGAGAAGAACTAGAAGAGGGCTATGGAGGGAAGGGGAAGAAGAGAGAGTGACCTGGGACTGGGATCCTCTCCCATGTTTTTGCCACGAGCTCTGTTATTTTTAAAGCTGGTCCTGGTTTCTTGCTTATATTTTGTACTGATGTTGCACCTTGTGCACCTCCTCTACCCTATCCCAGATGGTATGATATGAAAACAATAAATTATGCATCTTGAAGAAGGGTTTGCATGTTTTCCCTGCTCATAAATTCATTATTGGTCTGTTCTCCACTCTTTGAACTTCTGAGGCACCTTCCTCTTTCCAAATTCAGGGTGTGCAAGGTATTTACCTGAGCCCCTATTCACCACAGTCTCTGGATGGGTGAATGAACCCCACAGAGGCAGTAGCAGAGGAGAGTTTCTATACTGCCCATGCAAACTAAGGGGTCAATATTCAGAAGTACTTACTGCTGTTGAATATCTGGACATTTTTTTTTATTGTTGTGGCTGTCTTTTAAAAAATACCACTGATCACAGTTGTTGAATATTGGCTTGCAAGTCTTCTTTCATTGATGAACTAACAGTCACAATTAAAATCACATCACATAAAAACAAAATAGTACTCATCAATTCAACATGACAACCAAAAGAACAATACTAGCTGATAAGCCCTACTAGCAGTATTCTTCCTAATCAATGGCTCTTCTTCTCATCCTTTCTTCCCAAATGTTTGGCTTTCAGTGCTTTACAAAACAACAAGAGAGTTTGCACTTCATATAAACTTAGTGGCAACTCATTCCATAATCTAGATCTAATGGTTAAACATGCCCTATGCCCTAGAATGGTTTCGGTTAACAGGGACACTTTGGGAAGTGGGACAGCCAGCAAACACTGGTCTTCAGAGCCAAATTATCTACCTTAAATTTTTTGCCAGAAACTGTAGTCAAGCCAAATAGTTTAACTGAGTTAAAAAAAATTTGCACAGGTTTCTGAAAAATTGGTCCATAAAAAATTGATAGTCAGATCAACGGGTATTTCCACTTCATATTTTGGGAGTAAGCAGTAGAGAATAGATTTTCCCATTAGGAATTTGACTAGTTTGTCCAAGTTTCCTAGACTAGCCACTGTCTGATTGTCTAATTTCCTTTCCTTAAATCCTGCAAGGCCAATCCAGACGAGTGAGTTATGCTCCCCAGCCAGCTCTTGAAGGCAGACTAGAACAACTTTCAGTGATGTCATAGTAACATAGTAGCATAGTATATGATGGCAGATAAAGACCAGTATGGTCCATCTAGTCTACCCAGCAAGGCAGCAAGAGTAGGTGCATCTGCCGCTCTGTGCAGGTCACCCCTCCCCATGCCTTTGTTTAGGGGTGTACCCACCGCTCCGTGTAGGTCACCCCTATTTGCTGAGATATAAGAGATAGTTATTTTGATTTTCATTTTATCCTGTTGCTATAAAGGGATCCACTGTGTCATAAAGGGATCCACTATGTCATTACTTGTATATATGCTGATGCAGTACTGAGAGAAGCCAGCATGACACTTCCCAAGCAGAAAGCAAGACTGAAAAACAGTAACTTTGTACAAACCTTTGGCTCTCTTCCATACTTGACTCTGCATCAGGAAATGATACTGAAAATACAGTTAAAAGACATCAGGGCTCCCAAAACTGTAGGAGTAGTTTTCCAGAGTGGGTACTGGATTGGTCTAGCACAGTGATGGCTAACCTTTTTGAGCCCGAGTGCCCAAACTGCCGCACAAAACCAAAGAATTTCCTCAAAGTGCCAGCACGTCAATTAAAGCCTCATTTGCATAAATATTTGCATAATGTTACCATACACTAACTTTTAGTAAACATGCCTCTTAATGAGTATATGGATAAAGAAAGACTAAAAGGTTTCTACATTACTATAATCCAGTACCAACCGCCAGGCACATTAGGAACTACTACAAACGCTGCCCATTTAGAACCCATAGCAAACCCGCCGTATCCTAACAGCACTACCAGGACTCACAAAGCACCATACCCTAACTATCAAAAGGCAACACTGCAAATATTAAACCAATACATTTCAGAGAACAACAATACATGACCTACTGGGGAAAGAACAAGTGGCAATGTCAAATAGGAATTATGTAAACAGAATACCTCAGCTCAGTTACACATGCAGAACAGACCATCACCAAACAAGGAATCACAATTTAGAAACAGGAAGACAATAATTAAACTGGGAACCCCAAAAGCCAAACTTGGAATATACAACAACACTGTAGAAATAAAACTATAAATTAATTTCCTCTTGTACTAAACAAAGCGCAAAAATTAATGATGCACATTTCCCAGAGCTGACATATTCCAGTTAATAAATTCAAA
This sequence comes from Ichthyophis bannanicus, assembly GCA_033557465.1. Lineage (NCBI taxonomy): Eukaryota > Metazoa > Chordata > Amphibia > Gymnophiona > Ichthyophiidae > Ichthyophis > Ichthyophis bannanicus. The sequence continues at coordinate 898,596,727 of CM066034.1, forward strand.
ATAAAGAGATATTTTTTCTACCTTTTGTGCATTTTTTTTCAGTTGCAATTGTTCCAGCCACTTTCTTCTGGTTTCTTCGTGTCTTCTGCTAACTCTCCATCTGCTGTCCATTTGTCCTTTCTTCTGTCTTCTTGGTTTTTTTTTTCCATTCTCTCTCTACGTCTGCTTTAACATACTAATCTTTCTCCTTTTGCTCTTTCCTCATTCCTATTTCATCTACTCAAAATTTACCCCTCCATCCTCAATCCCCACTTATTCTCCCAATACCCGGCCAATTGTAGATTTTTTATCCCTCCCACACAAAATATTTTTCCCCTCTCCATTTTACTCTCCCAGCCCCATCCCATTCTAATCCTCCCCCAACACCAGCTCCCTTCTAGTTCCAGCCTCACCCAGCATCCATTCCCTTCTAGTCCCTGCATCAGCCCATTTCCAGTCCTAGCAGCCCCCCAACCCATTTCCAGTCCTAGAAACCCCCCAACCCAATACCAGTCCTAGCCCCCCCTCATCAACCCACTTCCAGTCCTAACCCCCCATCACCCCATTTTCAGTTTAAGCCCCCCCTATAACCCATTACCAGTCCTAACCCCCATCAGCCCACTTCCAGTCCTAACCCCCCCATCAGCCCACTTCCAGTCCTAACCCCCATCAACCCATTTCCAGTCAGCCCCCCATAGCCCATTGCCAGTCCTAACCCCCCCATCAGCCCACAGTCCATTACCAGTCCTAACCCCATCAGCCCACCTCAAGTCCTAACCCCTCCCCATCAGCCCATTTCCTGTCCTAGCCCCCCATAGCCCATTACCAGTCCTAACCCCACCCAACAGCCCACCTCAAGTTCTAACCCCTCCCCATCAGCCCATTTCCTGTCCTAGCCCCCCATAGCCCATTACCAGTCCTAACCCCACCCAACAGCCCACCTCAAGTCCTAACCCCTCCCCATCAGCCCATTTCCTGTCCTAGCCCCCCATAGCCCATTACCAGTCCTAAGCCCCCATCAACCCACTTCCAGTCCTAATCCCATCAGCCCATATAGACTTAGCTCCCCCATAGCCCATAGCCCCCCCATAGCCCATCACCACTCCTAACCTCCCCCAGCCCATCACCACTCCTAACCCCCCCATCAGCCCATTTCCTGTCCTAGCCCCCCATAGCCCAGTACCAGTCCTAGCCCCCCCCAACAGCCCACAGCCATTACCACTCCTAACCCCCCCAGCCCATCACCAGTCCTAACCCCCCAACAGCCCACAGCCATTACCACTCCTAACCCCCCCCAGCCCATTACCACTCCTAACCCCCCATCAGCCCATTTCCTGTCCTAGCCCCCCCCAGCCCATCACCAGTCCTAACCCCCCAACAGCCCACAGCCATTACCACTCCTAACCCCCCCAGCCCATCACCAGTCCTAACCCCCCCCCAGCCATTACCACTCCTAACCCCCCATCAGCCCATTTCCTGTCCTAGCCCCCCCCAGCCCATCACCAGTCCTAACCCCCCAACCGCCCACAGCCATTACCACTCCTAACCCCCCCCAGCCCATCACCAGTCCTAACCCCCCCCCCGCCAGGACCACCCCTAACCCCCCCCCCCCCCCCAGCGAAATTTTTTTTACAAAGAAAGCTGTCGCTGCCGGGGCCGGGGCCGCCGCGGCAGAATCGAGTGTGCCGCGGGGCCCCCCCGCCCAGCAGAGCCTGCCCTCCGTCCCCGGTATCACCTTCTCTCAGCTGCCTCCAGTCACACGCGCCGGCTTTCAGAGCGCGAGGGAAGTTTCTCCCTCGCTGCTCTGTTAAGCCCGCGGGGGCTGATGGGAACTTCCCATCAGCCCCCGCGGGCATAACAGAGCAGCGAGGAAGAAACTCCACTCGCGCTCTGAAAGCAGGCGCGTTTGACTAGAGGCAGCTGAGAGAAGGTGATACCGGGGACGGAGGGCAGGCTCTGCTGGCCGGGGGGGCCCCGCGGCACACTCGATTCTGCCGCGGCGGCCCCGGCCCCGGCAGCGGCAGCTTTTTATTTTTTTATTTTTTAATGCCGCATATTTTGATTGCGGACCTTCCCGCGTGCCAGCTGCAAGGCCTTCGCGTGCCACAGCTGGCACGCGTGCCATAGGTTCGCCATCGCTGGTCTAGCAGGATTCAAGGAAAGGAAATTAGCAAGTATGGAAAATGTCTCCTTCCTTATCATCCTGCTAGACTAGTCCAGATGAGGGGGCCATACCAAAGCATTCAGGACCCTAGGTGGGAGGGAGACATTGCTCCAGACAGAACTGCTCTGTCAAAGGCTTCATCTGCTCCACCTTCCACATACAACCTGTAGGGTTTCATAAAGGCACTCAGAGGTAAGCAGATAGCCACATTACAAATATCCTCTAGAGACACCAAGGCGGACTCATATAGGAGAAAGATTGTGTACTAGTAAAGTGAGCTCTGACTCCATCTGGCATGGGTTTCCCACAGAGAAGGTAGGCTGAACAAATAGCCTCCTTAATCCAGCAGGCAATCCAGGATTTATTTAACCAGTTTTCTATACCACCTTATCCTTCAATCAAAGTGGTTTACATTATGTAATCACTATAAACAGGTACTGGATACATTCCCTTGTCCCCAAGGGCTCACAATCTATGTGTACCTGAGGCAACAGAGGGTTAAGTGGCTTGCCCAAGGCCACAAGGAGTGCCTACAAGACTAGAAACCCCAGTCCCTCCAGCCTGAGATTGCTGTCCCCAAGTGGGACTTGAACTCCTGGCCCTCCAGCTTGAGGGACTGTGTCCTAACCACTAAGCCACTCCTCCTTATTTGGCCTATTTGTTTTTTTAAGCTGTTTTATTCAACTTTCAAAGACAGCCAGCCAAAGAAAGAAACAGAACAAAAATAAAAACTAGGGAAATATAAGCAGAACATGCAGAAATAGGACAGTGCGGCCTGGGGCCATATTTATTAGCATCCTCTCTGACCTACCAGATCTGGAATCCATGGGTAACCATGCACAACATGTTGCAACTATTGACTCAAAGAGACAGTGGAGATACCCAAGCTCCGAGCAAGCATTAGCCCAAGGTCTCAAACACACAGGCCACAAGACCATGATCTGGGCCAGGGGAGACAGGCCTATTTGTGCTCCTGCACCAGTCCATACACCTTGCCATCTGCTGGGGGCAGATAATGCTGGCTTCGTTTAGTGCTGTACCAGTGTATACACTAGCGATGACATCACCGAAAGTTGTTTAGGCTACTGATTTATTTTTGTAGCTGTTCGCAGAAGGAGATTTTTCTGTTTTTAGGCAAAGTTTTTCTGCTGCTATCTTTATTCTCCTCGTACCTTCACGTTTAAAGAGGAAGACAAGCTCTTTGAAGTCACTGCACTGCTGAGGTGTTAGATCCTTCCCACCCACCTCATGTGAGAAATCTTGCTATATAGAGAAACTCACCAGTTAGCTTGCTGATTAAGATAATAGAGCATGGCTAGAAGGAAAAATCTAGGAAATAAATAATACCACATTTGGATATCTGCTAAAAGTAAATAACTAGTTATATTTGAAGGAGCATTGCTTAGGCAATTCTACAAAGGGAGCACATTAAAATATATATCTCAGGCACATATATCAGATTTTAGTAGCTTAAAGTGATAAGAAACTGCTCCATGCCCAAATAACAGGTGAGGAAGCAAACAGGACTACACACAGAGAATCAGAATAGAAGTGTTAGATCTCACATAAAAAAGGCTAGACACTTTTTGTCTTAAAGGACAGCTGAGGAAACTTAAGGACTTTGGTAGGTCTTTCTCTCATTTCCTTCAACAGATGCTAAAGCTTCAAGAACTGAATTATGACTGGGAAAAATCTTGTTGTCAAAGTTATTGCCCCTGTTACAGTTTCCACCTCTCTCCAGATAGACAGCCTGATCCCAGGTGAGAGACTGGTATTATGTGCAAGATGCCTGTAAACTGAATCCCTCATGAAACAAGTGGAGGAGCTGAGAGAAGAGATGGTGAGGCTGAGATGCATCTGTGATGGCAAAATGTGTACTGATGAAATGCTTCTTTAAGTGTCCAAGCTCTCCAAAAAAGGTGAAGATGGTATAGTACAGAAAGAAGACAGCTGAATGCAGGTCACCAGAGCCTGCAGAATCGGCCCTCCAACTTCACCTTCCCTTGAACTGAAGAACTGCTATCATCTCAGGAAAGCAAAGATACAAATGGAAGTAAAAATAGCAATGTAGTAAAATGGGGGGCAAAACATTTTCAGATATGTTAGTGAGAGGAGGAGGTGCAAAAGTGGTGTTGTCAGACTCAAGGGTAAAGGGGAGGAATATGTAGAAGCTGATGAGGATATTTTTGTTCTGTGTTCATAGATGAAGGGCCAGAAGCAGGACTTCAGAAAACACTCACAAATAGGAATAGAAGTGAGGCAGATTCTGAACGATTTTCAGAAGACTGGGTTTGTGAGGGGTTAGCTAAACTAAAAATAGGCAAAGCAATGGGGCCAGATGGCATACATCCTGAGTACTGAAGGAATTTAGGAAAATTCTGGCAGCTCCACTGTCTGGCCTTTTTCAATGCTTCTTTAGAGTCGGGAGTGGTCCCAGAGGACTGGAGAAGAGCACATGTGGTCCCTCTACACAGAAGTGGAAATAAGGATTAGGCTGGCAACTACATGCCTGTTAATCCAAATTCTGTGGTGAGTAAATTAACAGAAATGCTGCTAAAACAGAGGATAGTGAGTTTCTGGAATCCAGAGGATGTCAGGATCTGAGGCAGCATGGTTTTAGTAGAGGCAGATATTGTCAGACAAATCTGACTAATTTCCTTGAGTGGGTGACCAGAGTTGGACTGAGAGGGAACACTATATATAGTGTACCTAGATTTCAGTAAAGCCTTGAATATTCTGTGCAATTCTGGTCACCGTATCTTAAAAAGGATATAGCGTTATTAGAAAAGGTTCAGAGAAGAGCCACCAAAATGGTAAAGGGAATGGAAGGATACTCCTATGAAGAAAGGCTAAAAAGGTTAGGGCTCTTTAACCTGGAAAAGAGACGGCTGAGGGAAGATATGATAGAAGTCTATAAATTAATGAATGGAGTGGAACGGGTAAACGTAGATCGATTGTTTATGTTATCAGAATATAGAAAGACTAGGGGACATGCAATGAAGCTACAGGGTAAACTATTTAAAACTAATAAAAGAAAATATTTCTTCACTCAACGTGTAATCAAACTCTGGAATTTGTTACCGGAGGATGTAGTAAAGGCTGTTAGTGTAGCTGGGTTTAAAAAAGGTTTGGACAAGTTCCTGGAGGAAAGGTCCATAAACCATTATTAAGAAGGGACCCAGGATATCAATGCTTGACCCAGTACAAGCATTGTGGAACCTGTGTCTTTTGGGGAAACTGCTAGGTATGTATGACCTAGATTGGCCACTGTTGGAAACAGGATACTGGGCTTGATGGACCTTGGTCTGACCCAGTATGGCATATCTTATGTTCTTATGTTCTTTGACACTGTTCAGCACAGGAGACTTATAAATAAATTGAGCACCCAGGGTTGGACCCTAAGGTGACTGGGTTAGAAACAGGTTAAATGGGAGGTAACAAAGGATATAGGTAAATGGAGCTCATGCTGCCCCAGGGGCTAAGAACCCAGATCTGATCAAGGTTCTCTGTACGGCAGTGCCCAGCACCTGCCACCAAACCACCAGGTCAGCCTTGCCCTAGTGTAATGTTAAAAGTGAAAATGGATAACTACCTAATTTCCTGATATTATATCTTGATATTTTTCATGGTTCTCCTCCACTCTCCCCATTCTTTCTGAAATAACAGATGCCCACCATTTCTTGCAGCTATATGTGCCCTTTTGTCATTAATGGTCCATCTTGAGAATATATCTTAGGCTGTATTCATATCCTAGATGGGGCAGGTGGCAGCAGTACCTATTTCAAATAATACAAAGCCTATTCAATTATTTACATTTCATAAGGAGGGTAGAATGATTAGGGAGATGCTTTCAATCGGAACTCAGAAAGCAAAACAAGGACATGTTGATGGTTTTGTTTGTTCTAGCTGCTGAATAGCAAAAAAAGAAAAAAAAAATCTTCGGTGGATCTGCAGCTTCTGGCATAGACAAGCAAGTAGGAAAACAGTTTGCCAAAGCAGTAATGTGCCCATTGTTATCCTGAAAGGCAGAGCTCCGCCTCCTCACAGGCTTGGTGCAAGAAATAAGAAAAACAAGCAGGAGCTCTGATGTTGAATCTTGAAGATTTTTTTCTTGAAGCAGTAGGAAGCAGATTTCTTTTTCTCTCTCCACTCCTCCCCAAAGCTGTCTGCTCTGGGTACTCTTATACTCCGCAGTTTTGGGTGCTTCAGAGCCTAGTCTTTTCCCGCCTCCCAACAGATTTGCCTTTAGGACATCCTTGTTTATTGAAGGGGGGAGAAGGAGGAATCCCTTTACATTTACAACGAAGCTAGACACGGGAAGGAATCGCTTTGCTTTTCCTTTTTCTGTGTCTTGCATTAAATACCAGAGCATATGGTGTAAATCATGACAAAATGCAGTTCACCGAAACAGGGGGGGGGGGGGGAATTACTCTAATATATTTATGGTGATGTCTCAAATATGACGTGAACATAGTGGATGTCTGCTCCACTGAAAGCAAAACGTGTGCAAGCCGTCCTTTCATTTTCATTTTTTATGGGGGACATTATGACATTTAAAATAATGAAGGATAAATGGCGGAGGACCTTTATTAAAGTACTAGATATTCTATGTTTAAAATACTTTTGTGAGGCAAACCATTTGCTTAATATAGCATAATTTCTCTTTCAACATAGAAGGACTTAAGAAGATGACCATTCTGTAAGATATCTATTCTAACACGTTTTTTCTTGGTCTGTGATTGCATAGAAAAAGACTAGCATTTCCACAGAGGTTTATTATATAGCCATAATATGCATGCTGCTTGAATTTTAATGCAAAACAGTTGTTAAAAGAAGATACAATTGTCATGCGTGCTGCTTTTTTTTTTTTTTTTTTTTTTTAACTTGGAGGTTGTTTTTCACTCATCTTGGCTAGCATTTACAGACTGTTCTCTTTACCATTAAAATTACAAATGACTGTTTTAATTGTGTCATGGAAAACAGTGGCCTGTTTTCCTAAGCATTTCAGTACTTTTTGGTAGTATCCTCCTAAGATTCTCTAATTTGTGGGTGTGAACTTAGATGCCAAGGAGGTAATTTTATAATAAGCAGCCTATAAAAAATGCATCTGTTTTAGGCCTATTTTATAAAGGTAAAATACATATGTATGTGCCTTGACAAAACATGTTCCTAATATATCCCTAATAATGCACAAATGTTACCACAATTACACCTGCTTTAAGGCAGTGCAACTTTCAGTGTGTATTCTGTGTATGTAAGTGCGTATTTATAAAATAAGTGGGTACCTTGTAACTCTGCTTTTGCATTACCTAAATGCCACGCTTACAAATGCCTACACACAGTTCATATAAAAGTGCACTTCCTTATCACCTTGTTAGACCAGTCCAGACAAGTGGATTATGCTCACTTGACAGCAGGTGGAGGCAGACTTGAGCATCTTTCAATTATATCAGAAGGTATAGCCACTGGTGCAACACTGAAAGAAGCCAGTAATTGTTTGCTTCCAGCAGGTAGCAAGGTGTAGGGCTGGTGGAGCACAGTAAACAAGGTAAGCATGGCAGGGGGATGTCAATGTTTAGAGAGCACCAAAATGCAGAAAAAGAAAAAACAAGGAAATTAAAAAAAATTGAAAAATAGGAAATGAAAAACAAAAAATTATAAAAATGAAACAGCAAAAAATGAAAGAAACTAAGGTGTTATCAAAAACAGTACTGTAGGTGCAACCACGGGTCATTGGCTAATGAGGGAGGAAGACGCCAATTTATAGGTTGCAGAGGGGTACCAGAAACCTATAGTGTGGAATGGTGCAATAGTACAAATAGGTGTGACTCTCCTGGCTCACACTACATGGCAGTGGTCATTGAAATTGAATTATGAGGACCCAACTGTGCTCGGAGCTCAGGTATGCTCTTGACTTCACAAGCGGAAAGTCACCGTGTATCCACTGCTATTTCCCACGAATTACTAGCACGTGGTAGGTCAAAGAGGAGCAGAAGGACCTCATGGGGCCCCTGAAGGGAGCCAGTAAGTTGGACCCAGGCCCCCTTTCCCTCTTGCTCTCTCTTATCTTTCTATCGCACTGTTCCTGCAACCTTCAAGCATGCTGTGGTTACATCTCTGCCGTCTTGACTTTCTCTCCTCTCAGTCCTTTCTGGATCCACTGCAATCTGGCTTTCGCCCTCTACACTCTACTGAGACGGCTCTTGCCAAAGTCTCCAATGACTTGTTCCTTGCCAATTCCCAGGGCCTTTACTCAATCTTTATCCTTGTTGCTGCTTTTGACACTGTTGATCACCACGTTCTCCTCGATACCCTGAATTTATGGGTTCTGCCCTGTCCTAGTTTTCTTCCTATCTCTCTCACTACACTTTTAGCATATATTCTGGTGGATCCTCCTTTACTGCTATCCCCCTTTCAGTTGGTGTACCCCAGGACTCTGTCTTGGGACCTTTCCTTTTCTATCTCTCTATGCTCAGTCCTTGGTGCACTCATCTCCTCCCATGGTTTTTTGAACTATCTCTATGCTGATAACTCTCAGATCTACCTCTCTGCACCTGAAATCACTCCAGGAATCCAGGCCCAGATCTCTTCTTGTTTAACTGACATTGGTGCCTGGACATCTGACCACCATCTGAAATTGAACATGGTCAAAACTGTGCTCCTTATCTTTCCTCCTAAGCCCACCTCCCCCTTCCTCCTTTCTCTATTTCTGTGGATAACACTAATCCTCCCTGTTTCCTTGGCTCACAACCTTGGGGTCATCTTTGACTTCCCCTTCTTCTTCTCCACATACATCCAACAGATAGCTAAAAACTGTCACTTCTTTCTCTATAACATTGGCAAAATTTGTCCTTTCCTTTCTACACACACTACTAAGACACTTATCCACTCTTTAGTCACCTCCCATCTAAACTATTGCAACCTCCTCCTTGCTGGTCTCCCTCTGAATCATCTCTCTCCCCTTCAATATGTTCAAAACTCAGCTGTGTGGCTAATCTTCTGCCAGCCTCGACATGCTTATATAACACGTCTTCTCAAGTTGCTTCATTGATTCCCTATCCGTTTCCGTATCCAGTTCAAACTTCTTCTACTGACTTATAAGTGCCCTTACTCTGTTGCTCCTCGCTACCTTTCCTTTCATATCTCTCCCTACACCCCTCTTCGGGAACTCCACTTTTATGGCAAATTGCTTCTATCTTTGCCCTTCTCTTCTACTGCCAACTCCAGACTTTGATCCTTTCTCCTTGCTGCTCCTTATGCCTGGAACAAACTACCTGAGTCTGTGCATCAGGCTTCAACTTTGACACTTTTCAAATCTATGCTGAAAACGTATCTCTTCGAGGCTCCTTTTGGATCCTGATCCGCTTAATCTCCTATGTGTTTCCATACCATTCCCCTAGATGTATTCTTGTCCACAGCTGCTGTGTTGTCTGTCTTGACTAGATTGTAAGCTCTGATGAGAAGGAGCCATCTCTTATATGTGTCTGTACAGCACTGCGTACACTTTGTAGCGCCATACAAATAATCAGTAGTAGTGGTTTTAGTGATAATGAAACTGTTTGATATATTTGCTTATGTTTTTTTAATTATTGTTTTATAGTTTTATAACTCACCTTGATTGTTATGGTAAAGCGTTTAGATAAAATAAGAAATAAAGAAAGAAAACAACATGGCAACCGGTGTGGAATACTAAACTTCCACAACGTTTTATTTAGCAAGCAAAAATTGTGCTAATTGTTGGTGTTCAAAAAAGAGAACTTGCTTAGACTGAAAAACAATAATACACTTATATGGGTATTTCAATCAAAAGTTTGCACCCAAAGTGGTGACTCTCTGATGAAAAGCCAGAAAGTCATGACACCGTTTTTGGGTGTCCTTAGCTAGGTCAGGAAAAATGTCTTTGGACCCCATAAAGTGAGAAGACATATTCCGAAAATACAATCTTAAACAGAGTTTCAGTCTAACTCAAAAGCAAAACCAACCAACAAGATGTATCTGCTGGTCACCACATCTAGGGAGCTCTCAAGGAAGCCAGTCAGATCCAAGCTCACTGGCCAAGCTGGATCATCACACAGCGCACAAAACAGAAGAAGCAACAGTCACATATTGAGTTCTTGCATTGGGAGGTAAAGCCTTAGACGGAATTTTCAGATTTGTTTGGCATGATCGTCCTTTGGTAAAACCATGTTGCCTCGGATCATGCAACCTATTGGTTTCGAGAAAGTCCACTATTCTCTCTTTCTGGAGCACATCCATTTCTTTTCCCGCCACCGAGGTAAGACTTACTGGCCTGTAGTTTGTCACTTCTTCCCTACTACCACTTTTGTGAAGAGGTACCACATCAGCCCTTCTCCAGTCCTGTGGAACTTCTCCTGTCTCCAAGGATCTATTACAAACATCCTTTAAAGGTTCTGCAAGAACCTCTCTGAGCTTTTTATCCTTGGATGTATCCCATCTGGTCCCATAGCCTTGTCCACTTTAAGTTTTGCAAGCTGTTCAAACACATCATCTTCTGTGAATGGTGTAGTATCTACTCCTTTCCCATTTGTAGATTTATCAATCACAGGTGGTCCTTCTCCAGGATTTTCTATAGTGAAAACAGAACAGAAGTATTTGTTTAGCATTTTTGCTTTTTCATTGTCACTTTCCATGAATCCGTTCTTGGCACTTTTTGAGTCTTGCAATTCCACCTCTGATCTTCCTCTTCTCCTGAATATACCTGAAAAAAGTTATGACTCCATGCTTCAGATCTTTAGCCATCTTTTCTTCTGTCTTTGATTTTGTTATCCTTATTTCTCTTTTTGTCTCTTTTAGCTTTATCCTGTATTCTTGCCTGTGTTCCTCTGTTTGCGAACTGAATTTTGTGAAAGCTGTGGTTTTTGCCTTTATTTTTGCAGCCACTTTGGAGAACCATATAGGTTTCCTTTTCCTTTTGGTTTTATTTACTTTTCTTACATATGTATCTGTTGCCCCTTTTATTGCCTCCTTTAGTTTAGCCCACTGCAATTCCACATCCCTTCCCTCCTCCCACCCTACCAACTCCACCTTCAGGCATTTGGCCATTTTACTGAAATCAGCGTTTTTGAAGTCTAGGACTATGAGCTTGCTGTGATTGGACTCTGCCTTGGCTTTTAACTCAAACCACACCGTGTGATGATCGCTGCTGTTCACATGGGCACTCACCCAGATATTCAACATGCCATCTCCATTGGTGAGTACTAAATCCAACACTGATCTTTCACTGGTCGGTTCCATCACCATTTGTCTAAGCAATGCATCTTTGAAGGCATCCACAACTGTTTTACTTCTTTCCAGATTTGCAGAAGGAATACTGCAATCCACATTGGGTAGATTAAATTCACCCAATATGATCACTCTCCGCTTCATGACTACCTTTGCAATATCAGTAATCTAGTCTCTATACATTTCTTCTGTTTGAGTTGGAGGCCTGTAGACTACACCAGTATGGATGATAATGCCATCTTCTCTTTCCAACACAATGTTTATGTTTATTTATTTGATATACCGCCCTACTTTAGCAATCAGAGCCATTCACAATTTACAACAATTCAAAAGTGGGCACAAGGCCAGAAAGATGAAAGGAAATTACAATCATTGATAGGACAGTAATAGTGAGTAGACATACAGGACTGTACTTGAGGGGACAGGGTCAGACAAAAGAGGAGGGAAGGTCAAAGGCCAAGGAGAAAAGATGGGTTTTTAGGTTCTGCTTGAAAGTGATGTGATGGGGTTATAGCCTAAGGGAAGTGGGCAGTGAGTTCCAGAGAGCGGAGCCAATAAAAAAGAATGCAGAGGAACAAGTGGATTGGAGGTGAGCGAGAGAGGGGAGATGAAGGCGATTCAGATGGAACGAACAGGGGGGGGAGGGTCTGGGAGTGTGGAATGTGATGAGATCTGCCAAATATTGCGGAGTGCTAGTGTGGAGAGCTCTGTGGACCAGAGTAAGTAATTTAAACTGGGTGCATAAGGAGATGGGTAACCAGTGTAGCCGAAAGAGGAGAGGTATTACGTGGTCTCGTTGGGAGGAGTGAGTAATGAGGCGGGCGCCGGTGTTCTGAATTCGTTGCAATCTATCTGATTGTGATTTTGAGAGGCCGATGAAAACAGAGTTAGAGAAGTCGACACGTGACATAACCAATGACAATAAAAGAGTGGTGAGAGCAGGTGGAGTGAGGAAGGGGCGAATTGCACAAATCTGACAAAGGAAAAAGAAGGTTTTGGTGATATGTGAAATATGGGCCTGAAAGGAGAGGTCAGAGTCAAAAAGGACACCCAAGAAGCGGAAACAAGAAACTAGCAGTATGGATGATCCTGAGAAGGAAGGGGCCAGTGATGGGGAAGGACTGCCATAAGTGAACCAAATTGCAACAGTTTTAGTTAAGGTAAGGTGAAGACAGTTTGAAATGAGCCAGTCTGAAACAGCTGCAAGACAGGAGTTAAGAACAGAGAGGCCAGGGTGACGAGAGGAAGTGTGATGGAGAAGAACCAGATCATCTGCGTAATAAAAAGCGGAAATCCCGGATTGTTGTATCCACAATCCACAGCCCTTCTTCTTTTCCCCATGTACCCTGCATTTCAGCAGCTTTAATACTGTTTTTGACATATAGGGCTACTGCTCCTCCTTTTCTGCCTTCTCTATCTCTTCTAAATAAATTATAGACAGCTATGGCTATATCCCATTCATGTGACTCGTTAAACCATGTTTCTGTAATGGCGACAATGTCAAAGTCCATTTCCACCATTAGGCTTCCAGGTCAGGAACTTTGTTGGCTAGACTTTTAGCATTTGTGCTCATGACTTTCCAGCATTTGTTGATTGGCTTGCCTGTATTTTGTATGGATTTTGTTCTACACGTGTCTTCCCACTTGCCATTGATGTGTGGGTTAATAGTGTGGCTGTTTCCAAATGTTATTATGTTTTTGTTGGAAGTGACATCCTGAACTTGTTCTTCTCCATCTGACACCCCCTTTCCCTAATTTAAATGCCTGTCCACATATTGCCTGAATTTTTCATTTAGGATCCTTTTCCCTGCGACAGAGAGATGTAGTCCATCAACACAGTATACGTGTTGTTCCATCTATTTCCCCAGTCGCCTAAATATCTAAATCCTTCTTGTTTTTATCAGGTTTGGAGCCATGTATTAAAGCTGATTATGCGATGCCGCTTTTCTGCCCCCTTACAAAGGACAGGTAGAACCTCTGAGAACGCTATAGTGTTAACAATAGGTTTGAGTTTCTCTCCCAGAATCTGGAAGTCCTTTTGAACTGCAGAAGCACTGTTTCTAGCCAGGTCATTTGTATCCAAGAGGATGGTAACATCAATTTTAGAGTGCTCACTTTCTGCACTAACTATGCTAACACTTTGGTTCATATTCTTGCTGGCTGAAGAGCCTGGGAGGCATTTGATCATCTTCTCTCCTTTGGACTGTGTTCCCAAGTTGGTGCCTCTGATGATGGAATCTCTAAGTAGTAGTAGTTTCCTGTTTTCTGATTTTTTATTCATATTTGGTGCATTATCAGTAGATTGGGCATTAACCTTCTCATTTTAGGGCACTTCCGTTTCCACAGACCAACATACATCACAATGGGAAAGGTGTAGCTGCTGTGAAGAAATGCCAGTACCAAAATATGTGGGACTCAAATTTATTTATTTAACAATTTTTCTATACTGCCTTTTCTTTTAATCAAGGCGGTTTACAAACTTTAACTTTTGCATAGAACTTGCAAATTAAACAGTAACATCATAACTTCAAACAGTATCTTGTAACATCAACTAAACATATATACATCTTGGTAATTGTAATGGGAGGGATGATTGGTATAGATGGCATAGCTTGTGTAAATCTGTTTGTTGAGTGGTTAGTGTGGTTGGGGTCCTTGTTGAATTGTTCAATGAATAGGGTGGTTTTGAGCAACTTCCGGAAGTCTTAGCCAGAAGGCCCTACTACTGCTACTACTGACCATTTGTATAGCGCTATAGGGCATACGCAGCGCTGCACACACGCACACACACACACACTCATAAAATATGGTCCCTGCTCAGTGGAGCTTACAATCTAGTCAAGACAGACAACACAGCAGCTGTGGACAGGATACATCCAGGGGGAATGGTCAGAGAACACAAGGGAGCTTAGGCGGATCAGATCTGACAGTGGCAATGATAAGGTGACTGCTCAGGCCTGGATTTGAGAGGGGCCAGAGACGAAGTCTGATGTACAGACTCAGGTAGTTTGTTCCAGGCATAAGAAGCAGCAAAGTGAAAGAAGTGATGTCTGGATTTGGCAGTAGAAGAGAAGGTCACAGATAGAAGCAATCTGACAGAAAAGCGGAGTTCCCGGGGAGGGTTGTAGGGAGAGATAAGAGGGGAATCATAGCACAGAGCAGCAGAATAAGTGCACCAATAGGCCATAGGCACAAAAAGGGCATACATTTGTTACTCATAAATATTATGCATCCTTTGGGGAACTGCAAGGTTATTTTGGGGTTTTGTGCACTTGGTGAGGGTCCATCCCTAGCAGTTCAAGGCGTGTTTAACCAGGATAGGAATCACTGGAGCTGGTTCCTAATGCCACGAACCATTAGATGCAAGGTATGTCCTGGCATACATGTTCAGATTTACATTCTTGTATACCATATTGGGGTGCACTAGACTTACCTAGCACTTTTCAGGGTACGAGGGGGCCTGGTATATGGTCTAGGTTGCAGCAGCTGTCATTTCTCATTGGTATTTATATCTAGTGTGCATCAGCAAACTATGGTCTGTGATGAGCAGCTTAGGAGATGCACATTTTTCCCAAGGGGCGTGGCATCCGTGGGTACATCACGGGGACAGGCAGGATCTGAAACATGTAACTTTTCAGAATATCTTGGGTGCGGGGATGTCCAAAATATTTACCCGCATCCGAATATATTGATGGGGAAGTGCTTCTCCATTGGATTGCATGGACTGTGCCTGTACCTCAGATGCGTGCACGGGTCAGCTGAATAGTGTTTACAAATGCCGTGCTGATGTTGTCTATCTCCCCGGATCCAGACCCGCAGGCACGTCTAGATTCACGGATGTGGAATTAGGTTCAAAGGGGCCTGTTTCTGATTTAGACGTGTCCGAGGGCTGGACTTGCACGTTATGGAATCATGCTTATAAGACCCTATTCTGATAAGGGCCCTCTGGACATCCAAAAGCTGGATGGGCTGGATTTGTACCCGATTCTGCACCTGCAAAAGCTAGACGTTCCCGTGGGAGCAGAATCAAGTGCAAAGGGCCTGGACAGGCAGGATGTGCCCCGATTCAGTCCCGCTGCACATCCAGCTCCCTCCCCGTACAACCCTCCCAATGCTCCTGCATGGAGCCTTGGTGCCATGGTATTCCATCGTCATGGCCCCGGGATGCCTTGCAGGAGCCCCGATACCCCGCATCGTATAAAACATCCTGAACCCTGCCTCCCAACCCCATAATAGGGCCTGCCAAGGCCAGGGTCGGACTGTGGGGAACCTCCAATTGCCAGTCTTCTGGGTTGGGGAGTCCTTGGGTGCTGCTCCCCTCCCTCCAGAGGACTTATTCCACCTCCAAAGTGGAATACATTCCCCGTCCAACTCTGATTTCCCAGATGTACAGGGCCGCGACTGGAATCATACTTGTACGTCCAGGGTCATGGGCTCACCTCCGACCAGCCCCACCCAGACTCCAGCTCTCATCTTCCCTCTCCCGTCCCTGTCCAGAGCTCCCCGCACTTCTCCTCTGTATGTGCTGGGAGCTTTGGGTTCAGCATTGGGCACAGGTTTTGGCAGGGGATGTACATCCAGACAGGACATACATCCCTGCTAAATGCTGCACGGAATGATCCTCATACTGTCCTTGTTTCTACTACCTCCTCTGGGAGACTATTCCATGCATCTATCACTTTTTCCATAAATAAATATTTCTGCATATTACTTCTGAGTCTATCCCCTTTCACCCTCATCCTATGTCCCCTCATAGCAGAGTTTGCTTTCAATCGAAAGAGGCTCTCCTGCATTTATGCCACAGAGGTATTTAAACGTCTCTATCATAACCCCTCTTTCCTGGCTTTTCCTTTAACATATACATATTAAGAATTTTGTCTGTCCTCATATGCTTTATAACAAAGACCACTAACCATTTTAGTAGTCACCCTCTGTTTATATACTTTTGAAGGTGCAGTCTCCAGAATAGCACACAATACTCCAAATGAGGTCGCACCAAAGACTTATACAGAGGCACTATCACCTCCTTTTTTCTGCTGGCCATTCCTCTCCCTACGCCATCACCTTTTCTACCTGTTTAGCTATTTTAAGATCATCAGAAACAATCAAGCCTAGGCCCCACTCTTCTTTCATGGACAGAAGTACTTTGCCCCCTACACTGTACCACTCCCTTGGATTTTTGCAGCCCAAGTGCATGATCCTGGATTTTTTAGCATTAAATCTCAGCTAACAAATTCTTGACCATTCTTCAAGCTTAGCTAGATCCATCCTCATGTTATCTACTCCTTTCTGGGTATCTACTCTATTGTAGATTTTGGTATCATCCATAAAGAAACAAATCTTACTCGAGAGCCTTTCTGCAATATCACTAATAAAAATGTTAAAAAGAATCAGACCTAGGAAGACTCCTGCAGCACACCATTAGTAACTTTCTTCTCCTCAGAGTGAGCTCCATTTACCTGTACCATTTGTCGCCTCCCGCCCATGACCAAGGGTACAGGTAAATGGAGCTCACTCTGAGGAGAAGGAAGTTACCAATGATGTGCCACAGGGATCTATCCTTGGTCCAATTGTTTTTAACATCTTTGTAAGTGATATTGCAGAAGGACTGTTGGGTAAGGCTTGCCTCTTTGCAGATGATATCAAAATCTGCAATAGAGTAGACACCCAAGAAGGAGTAGATAACATGAGGAGGGATCTAGCTAAGCTTGAAGAATGGTCAAGAATTTGGCAGTTGAGATTTAAAGCTAAAAAATGCAGGGTCATGCACTTGGGCTGAAAAAATCCAAGGAAGCGGTACAGTATAGGGAGTGAAGTACTTCAGTCCACAAAGGATGAGCTGGATGTGGGCATGATTGTTTCTGATGATCCTAAAGCAGCTAAACAGGTAGAATAACTACAGGCTGTACCGAGATGGACTTGCCTTCCACACCTCGATGGTATGCTCCAATTGCACTGAAGTGGACCATGACAGAGTTGAACTTAATTCCAGACTCGGAGAGATGTAGAATATATTCAAGCAGTTTTGTGTGGTCCTCACACCAGACAACAAACCTCTTCCACTTGCAAGATTAAGACTTTCTTGTAGACGCTTTCCTGAAGGCCAAGAAGACTTCAGTTAGACCATCCTGCAGGTTGAGCTCAAACAACATTAACCACTCAACATCCACGCCATGAGGGCCAAGGACCAGATGTTGGGGTGCAACATCGTCCCGTCTTCTTGCAAAGTAAGATCTGGTGCATGGCCTAGCTGGAGCAGTACCTGATTGGATAGCTGTAGGAAGAGAGGAAACCAAGGCTGCCTGGGCCAGTAGGGAGCTATGAGAATCATTGTGTCTGCATCTGTTTTGAGCTTCAGGAGAGGTTTTGCAATGAGAAGTATTGGAGGATATGCATACAGAAGACCCTCCTCACAATGTAGGAGAAAAGCATCTGAGGCTAGCCTGTTGCTTGATCTTACCCCGGAACAGAAGTGGTCCACCTGGACATTCTGTGGAGTGGTGAAAAGATCTATTGATTGGGTGCCCCACTCCCGAAAGATAAAATGCTGCTATCTCCCTGTTCAGTGTCCATTCGTGTGGTTGGAGGACTCGTCTCAGTCTGCCTGCCAGCGTGTTTTGCTCACCTCATAGGTATGTGGCTCTCAAGTCCATCCCATGCTCAATGGCAAATTTCCACAACCTGACCACTTCCCAACAAAGGAGGTATGAGCCGGGTCCTCCCTGCCTACTGATGTAAAACATTGCGACTTGATTGTCAGTCTGAACCAGAACAACTTGATTGGCAAGCTGATCTCGGAAAGCCTTTAGAGCGTTTGCCATGGCTCTTAATTCCAAGAATTTGATCTGGTGGAGACTTTCTTGGCTGGACCAATCGCCCTAAGTGTGAAACCCATTGAGATGAGCTACCCAATCTAGCTTGGATGTGTCTGTTGTTAAAACTTTCTGAATTAGTGCAATTTGGAAGGTGAGACCTCTGAGAAAATTGTGGTGGATGGTCTACCGTTGCAGTGACTGGATTGGTGACATACAGACGATCCCTGAGTTGACCTGTGGCTTGTGTCCACTGAGTCCTCGGAGTCCACTGAGCTTGTCTCATATGGAGGTGTCACCTAATAAATAGAATTGCGCTCAATATAACAAAGTGTGATAATATCCTCAATCCTTCAACATCTGTGCTAATAGTTTCCCTCTTCCCTCTTCTAGGGTGAAGAAAATATTAATATTAAGAGGGAAACTATTAGCACAGATGTTGAAGGATTGAGGATATTATCACACTTTGTTATATTGAGCGCAATTCTATTTATTAGGTGATCATTAGCGTTCTTAAAAGGACCATTTGATACGTGAACACATCATATGGAGGTGTGCCAAGAGTGTGATGTGCACAGTAGAGGCCATGTGGCCTAGTGCAGTTAACATCCTGCAAGTTGTTACTTGCTGACTCAACTGAGTCTCTCACACTAGTGCTGTCTGTCTGTGAAGTGCAGGAGGAAGGCTCTCATGTCAAGCAGGGCTCCTATCAATTCAAACTGCTAGATGGATTGCAGGTGGGACTTGGAACTATTAGAGTTCGTTATATATTACCCCAATACCTGAATGGTCCACAGTGTTGATTCTTGAACCCCTTTGTGAGTGGTATTCTTGATCAGCCAATTGACATCATCAAAAGTAGAAAGACTAGGAGACATGCAAAGAAACTACAATGTAAGCCATTTAAGACTAATAAGAGAAAATATTTTTTCACTCAACGCATAATCAAACTCTGGAATTCATTATCGGAGGATATAGTAAAAGTTGTTAGTTTAGCTGGACTTAAAAAAAGGTTTGGACAAGTTCCTGGAGGAAAGGTACATAAACCATTATTAAAGACCCAAGAAATCCACTGCTTACCCCAATACAAGCATTGTGGAACCTGTGTGTCTTTTTGGGAACCTGATAGGTACTTGTGACCTGGATTGGCCACTATTGAAAACATGATACTGGCTTGATGGACCTTGATCTGACCCAGTATGGCACATCTTGTTCTTATGTTCTCTGCATCAGGAACTGCTTCAGAGAGAAATCACCGCCCTCTTGAGGAATCTCACACTCGAGCTCATGCCGCCAGAGCAAAGAACATATTATATGTTAAATGTACATAGTTACAATGTTTATTGTAAAAGTTTTACTGATGATCAATGTAAACTGCCTCTGATCATGGGAAGAGGCGGTATATAAAACCTTGTCAAATAAAAAAAAAAGGTGAGGATTTTATTCCAAGTACTTCCTGATTCCCAAGAAAACAGGTGTACACTGCCCTTTCCTAGACCTAAGAGATCTTGACACATACTTGATAAGAGAAAACTTCAGAATGATTTCTCTGGGCACCTTGCTTCCTTACTTCCAAAAAGGAGATTGTCTATACTCCCTGGATATGAAGGATGCATATATCCACATAGAAATACATCCCACTCACAGGAATTATCTCTGATTCATCCTGAGGGGACAGCACGTCCAATACCAAGTGTTGTCTTTTGGTCTAGTCTCAGTGCCTTGTACCTTTTCTCAGAGGTCTCCCCTTCCAAATTGCACTAATTCAGAAAGTTTTGACAACAGACACATCCAAGCTAGATTGGGTAGCTCATTTCAATGAGTTTCATACTTAGGGCGATTGGTCCATCCAAAAAAGTCTCCACCAGATCAAATTCTTGGAATTAAAAGCCATGGCAAATGCTCTAAAGGCTTTCCGAGATCAGCTAGCCAATCAAGTTGTTCCGGTTCAGACTGACAATCAAGTCGCAATCTTTTACATCAGTAGGCAGGGAGGACCTGGCTAGTACCACCTGTGTTGGGAAGTGGTCAGGTTGTGGGAATTTGCCATTGAGCATGGGATGGACTTGAGAGCCACATACCTGCGAGGCGAGCAAAACACGCTGCCAGACAGACTGAGACGAGTCCTCCAACCACACGAATGGACACTGAACAGGGAGATGGCAGCATTTTATCTTTCGGGAGTGGGGCACCCCCTCAATAGATCTTTTCATCACTCCACAGAATATCCAGGTGGACCACTTCTGTTCCGGGGTAAGATCAAGCAGCAGGCTAGCCTCAGATGCTTTCCTCCTACATTGCGAGATGGGTCGTCTGTACGCATATCCTCCAATACTTCTCATTGCAAAACCTCTCCTAAAGCTCAAAATAGATGGAGACACAATGATTCTCATAGCTCCCTACTGGCCCAGGCAGCCTTGGTTTCCTCTCCTCCTACAGCTATCCAATCAGGTACTGCTCCGGCTAGGCCATGCACCGGATCTGACTTTGCAAGAAGCTGGGACGATGTTGCACCCCAACACCTGGTCCTTGGCTCTCACGGCGTGGATGTTGAGAGATTAATGCTGTTTGAACTCAGCCTGCAGGATGGTCTTACTGAAGTCCTTTTGGCCTCCAGGAAAGCCTCTAAAAGAAAATCTTAATCTTGCAAGTGGAAGAGGTTTGTTGTCTGGTGTGAGGACCACACAAAACTTCTTGAATATCTTCTACACCTCTCTAGGTCTGGAAAAATGCCACAGTGAGATACTACAGATGTATATAATGGACAACTGATAAATGTAGCTATATCACCTCATTTGCAACAATGTTACTGTACATAGTTAACCATTGTTAAATGTATCTACTACCCCATATATTCCTTCTACTCCCTGTTCTATGTAAAAGCCTATTGCTATATTTGATCCATGCGAACCGCCTTGAATAATAAGGCAGTATACAAAACCTGTTAAATAAATAAATAAAATATAACTGATCTATGTTTACCCGTTCCAATCCATTCATTAATTTATAGTCATCTATCATATCCCCCCCTCAACTGTCTCTTTTTAAAGTTGAAGAGCCCTAATCTTTTAAGCCTTTCCTCATAGGAGATCTCCAGGAACAAGCAGGAATGAGTCTTCACATATGGGTACGTCGGTACCGACGGAGCCTGCACGGGAATGCTCCCCAGCATCCAATCAGAAAGCTTTTGGGAGCATCCCTCGCACCTGCGCACTGCCTTCCCGCCTTTTCCACTGCCTCTCCTCAGTTTTCGTTTTTCCGCGGAGCCGGCAGGATGTCCTCCTGTCACCGCAGAAACATTTTTCTTTAAATTCTTTATTTCTTGTTTTCTTGTGGTCGCGGCTGTTTTTCCCGCCGCCACCGGTACCGCCGGTGGGTTTTTCTTTTCTTTTTCTTAAACTCAGAGAGATTTTTCCCTCTGTTTCTGTCTTAACTTTTTTGGGCCTACAAGGCCTCTCCATCATGGAGCCTTCTTCTCCTAAGAAGTGCCTTCACTGTGGAAACACAGTATTCTTTTTAGACTCCAATGCCTGGTGTCTAACCTGTTTGGGTCCTGACCCTTTTTCCCCTGAACAATCAGGCTGCAAAACTGTGAGAAGAACTTCCCTCTTTCGAGTTTCCCTCGATACCGTTTTCCCTCCCGGAGTGAGGGCACCAGCCTTTTCTTCTCTACAGGATCAGGTAACCCACAAACAGTCTGTTAAGACTAGCCAATCCTTGAGTGGTAGGTCTCATGCCAAGCATGATGACGGCTCCGGCCTTGCCCTCAAGACCCCATTGGCATTAAAACCCCGGCGGGAGTCTCCGGGCTCCAAAGCATTTCAGGGGTTTCAGGTTGTTCCTGGGGCTCACCCCTCACAGAACATACCTGAGCCATGCTCGGTGGTGATATCCGCTTCGAGCGGTACCGATACCCTGGCATCGGCACCGGTGTTGAGTGTTCCACTCTTCACCAGGAATCGTCATCTGGCGTCCTCGGTACCTTCAGGACCGATCGATACGTTCCAGATTGACTTTCCAGTATCTGAGCCATGCTCGGAGGTGGCATCCGCTTCGAGCGGTACCGATACCCCGGCATCGGCTCCGGTGTTGAGTGATCTACTCTTCACCAAGGATCGTCATCTGGCATCCTCGGTACCTTCGGGACCGATCGATATGACCCAGATTGACTTTCCTGTATCGGCAACATCGCCAATACCACCACCGACGTCGGTACCCTCTAGACATGCATCGATAGACTCGCTCCCTTCGATGCCGAGTCTGGAATCGATATCTAGTCTAGATGACTGGGTACCGACGCGTCTCGGAACTGACCCTTATTGTTTCTGGATACACAGTACCGAGGATATTCACCAAGCGTTTCTGGTTGCCTCGGTACCGCTTGAGCAGCCTCCGATGACTGCTTCGAGGGCATTACCGTCTCCGATTCTGACTCAGCTACCGGTATCGGTATCGATGTCGGGTCCTGCACTTACATCGGTACCATCGATCCTTTCTATGCCTAGTTTGGAATCGATACCTGGCATGGACGAGGCAGTACTGACTGCCTCAAATCGTGACTGCCAGTACCACTATCCATCTAGTGGGGTTCTTTTTCTGCACCAAACCAGTACATCCTCTGGTGCTCAGGCTGCTTCTTCAACCTTAGCCTACCCAGGGATAGTTCCCATTGGAGATTCCTCTTTTCAGAAATTTCTCCTTGACATGGCAACCTTTCTTGCCATTCCTATCCCTACTCAAAGCTCTCCTGCAGAAAAGGAAAATATAATGCTTCCTTTACATCATTCTTTGCAGGATCTTCTTCTGAGAATATGGGAATCCCCTTTAAGGGTTCTCTCACCTTCTACAGCAACTGATGTTCTGTATCAGGTGCCCCCCTCTCCAGGGTTTCAAAAAACTCAACTTCCCCATCATTCCATTGTAGTGGAATCAGCAATGAGGAAGGTAAAAAGCAAGAAGAAGCATTCTTCTTATCCGCCAGGTCGTGCATCTAGAGCACTTGATGCCTTTGGACGTCAAACCTTCCAAACATCTATGCTGGCATCAAGGATTATCTCTTATATTTTTTATATGAGTCTATCTCTCCAGGAGGTCACAAAGAAATTATCTCTTTTGACCCCTTTTTTATCAGAGCCTACGGCTGCAGACTATTCCTTGCTTCTTAGTCATAGCCAAAATATTTCTTGGTTTCTTTCTCGTGCTTCTCTAGACTCTTTTGAGTCTGTTAGCAGATTCTCTGCTATTGCCATTGGAGCACGTCGTAGAGCCTGGCTCCAAGCTTCGGACTTGAGCAGATGGGCACAACACACACTGGGTAATTCTCCTTGTACTGGAGAAAATCTCTTCAATAAGGAGGCTTTACGTCAGGTTGCTCATTGCTCTACTGACTTCCCTGGTTCTCGAGACCATCCTAAGCCTTCTTCTTCCCCAGGAGGTAGGAAATGTCCTTCCAAACCTTCTTTCCCTAAAAAAAGAAGGTTTCACTCTTCTCCTGCCCATCATCCAGATGTACCCAAGCAGGGGACACCTCGTCCTGGTCTGAAGAATCCAAACTCTAGCCAGTCTGAGCATACCCAGCAACCATAGGTTCCTGAAGATTGCAACCTACAGTTAAGTTCTTCTTAGCAGAAGTTTGTTCACTGTTTTTTTCTTTAAAGCTCTACACGTGGTTTCCCTTCTTCAGTATGCTAAGCTGTCAGGATATTCTTGTCCATAGGTTACAGATTTCTCCTCTTCTTCCTAACAAGAAGAGAAGTTACAACTATCCCATGATAGTTTCTGTCCCAACATGAACATTTTTTCCTTCAGCTGACTCACCATGTGGTAAGTCACCCTTCAGTTACCTGTTTTCTCTACCCTCTCATCCAGGGTTTCCCCTGAATGAGTGGTACCATACTGAACAGCTTCTCTAGCCTTTCATTCCAGTGTAGACTTTTTCTCCTTGAATAAATTCTCTGGACAGCTCATCAGACAGGGACAGGAATATTTCCTCTCCCTTTGTCTGTTCTCTCTGTTTTACACAGGAAGATTCTCTCTGCTGTCTCTTTCAGCTGCTGTTCATGCAGGAGTTCCAGTGATTGAACTACTGGTACTTTCCCACAAGTTTCCAGTCTATCTTCCATTTCTTTTATCTAGCCTTAGTAGTGATTCCAAGATAGTCCTCATCTATCTTGCATAATCCTACTCACTTCAGGCTTCTTACATTATCTTCTTTCTGGCCATCTCCATTTCCTTGGATATGGCAACACACCTGACTTACAGTCAGTTTTATCTCCTAATTCTCCTGCATAATGCTCTCTGCAATCTTCAGAGAAGCTTTCTACTATGGGCCTTTGCTACAGAGCATTGAACTTTGTCTCTGATGGCTATTCTGTATAGTAGAAAAAGCTTATCAGTCATTTCCCATGACTGTGAGGGTTCTCCACACCCTCTTGTCTCCTGTTATAATACAGAATATAAGCTTTTTCTGCGTGAATGTCCAAGGAGTTCCCAATCCTTCAGGAATATGCTCTTTTTTCCTTACAGCTTGGCCTCATGCTATCCTACTCCTCATGGACAGCACATATTCTACTAGTAACGCATGATACCCCTGTGTCCCTCCAGTGGGTCATCCTGGTATCTCCTTCTATGCGTTTTTGTCCATTTACCATGTCAGAGTTCTACAGAACTCACGACTTGCTCTCTACAGACTGATATTATCCTCTGTTTTTTCACGCAACCATCCTGGTTATTTCACTGGATAGCATTCCTGCACCCTCTTAGCCCGCAGAAATAGATTCTCTATATATCTTTCAAGTAGGTTCCCCCTTCTTGTTATTAGATGAATCTTTCCCCTTCACATCTCCCATGTGAATGTTCTTATGGGGCTTAGTTGCAGACATGTATCTTATATTCATGTATGTATATATCTCTATATACTTCTATACATACAAATGTCTGTAAGCTGTGTGTGCATAAGTTATGCCCCTATATGTGCGAATGTGACGGATACCAAAGGCATCCCACAGCTGAGCGAGGTATCGGGACATGAAATTACTTCCCCTATCTGTTAAAACCTCCCGAGGGAACCCGACTTCACAAAATATCTTTACTAATTCCATGGCTATGATACGTGCGAAAGTATTCCGCAAGGGAACTGCCCAAGGATATCTAGTAGCATGGTCTATTATGACCAATATGTATTGGTAGCCCCTTGGTGTTTTTAATAACGGTCCCACTATATCCACTGCCAATCTGTGTACTGGTCTGTTTATAACTGGCATCGGGATCAAGGGCACCTCCGGCGGATGATTCGCCGTGACCCTCTGACAGGACGGGCAAGATGCGCAAAATCTTGACGTCTCCCTAAAAACACCGGGCCAATAAAACCTAGCTAATACTTGCTTTAATGTGCCTTGTACCCCTTTATGTCCCCCCACCGGGTGATCATGAGCCAATCTTAAGACTATGTTTCTAAAAGAGTGAGGTATCACTAACTGTCTCCTCGTATCACCTGTCCGTGAGTCTGAACTTTCCCTATATAATATGTTATCCACCAAGAGAAATCTTGGCAGGGTCTCAGATCCTTTCCTGGCGTATTCAAAGGCTTGGCCCAGAGCAGGATCTGCCATCTGCTCCCTAGGAAATGAGGGAAATTTTTCCTTTAACTCCGCAGGAATCCAGGGCAATTCCTGTCCGGCCATCAAATCAGCCCTGTTCTTTTACCCTGGTTTTCCTTTCCCGCCTTCTTTCAGGCTTCCCTTTCCTGGGGATGTCTTTTGAGGGAGTAATCAATTCCTCCTGAAAGAATGTCCCTGGCATAGGATCTTCCTGAGGGTCCCGTTCTTTTTCTAAAGGCTTAAAGCCTGTGCGGGTAGTTATCATACCTGCCCTGTTTTCTCCTAGCCTGGGGTCAGCAACCTTTCCTACCTGGGGTAAGGCTTTCTCCCCGGCTGAGTTATCTTCGTGTGAAAGGGTAGCTGGTTGGCTGGTTTTCCCCTGCAACTCCTCAGCTAAACCTTTTCTGAATTGAGGCCAGTCACGGCCTAGGACTACGTCATGTGGAAGTCTAGGTACTATAGCCACATCTATTTGCTTTTTCATGCCCAATCCTTCTATTTCCACAGAATGTATGGGATAGGTAGAGGCAGCTCCATGGACACAGCGAATCCTAATATTATTTCCAGAGGACTGTGGGGAGGGTTTATCTTTGGCCTCTATCTTTTGCCACAGCCTCTGAGATATCATTGATTGGTCTGCGCCTGAGTCCAATAATGCCTCCGTTGGGATCCCTTCCATTTCTACTGTTAACAGGAACCCTTCTTCTGCATCTCTGTGATGGGTGATTACAAAAGCTTTCTTGGCTCTACAATCCCTTTTAAGATGACCAAACTCTCCACACATGAAACATTTTCTCTGTGCACTATACCTTTTATCCACAGTCATACTTTCTTTCCCAAAGTTTGCAAGCTTGGCCTCCTTTTCTAGTGACTCCAGTTTTTTACTCTTAAAAACACCTTCTTTCTCAGGGCTTAACCTGTTAGCCTCTAGAAAGCGGTCAGTCAGTGCAATGGCTTCCCGAGTGTTTTTACAATCCTGGAGGACTAGGAAAGTTTGCACATTGCTTGGTACAGATTCCATAAACTGTTCTAGAATTACAGTATCTAATATGGATTCTAAATCTTTAGTTTCCGGCATAAGCCATTTGTATACTAAGCTCTTCACTCTATAATAAAGAGCTTGAGGTGTCTCACCTAACTTCAGCTTACAAGAACGTAACAGCCTGCGGTAGACCGTGGGGTTTAATCCCATCCGATCCTTAACAGCTTGCTTTACCTCTTTGTAATCCGTGACTAGACTAGCAGGCATGGCCCTATAGGCCGCCAAAGCTTCGCCTGTGAGAGAAGCGGCGAACCTTAGCGCCCACTGTTCCTTTGGCCACCTGGCCAGGAGAGCTATTCTCTCAAAGGCCTCAATATAATCATCAGCATCATCGTCCCTAGTGAGGCGTCCACAAGAGAAAGTCTCAGTGCCTGGAAAGTCCCACCCATGGAAATCTGCCCGTGAACCTGGTACAGTCCTTGCAGCTTCGTCCTTTTTCCTTTGCGCTGCAAGCCAGCTGGACATCATCTCCAGTAGTGGTGCTTGTTGGGCTTGGAACATAGCCTTTGCCTGTTCTAGGCTCTGCGCTGACATCTCCCGTTGTCTGTCAAACTGGTTGGCAACCCAGTCCAGGATGCCGCAATTCTCCATCGCTCTGGTAGCACTGTGAAGAAAACACAAGAGAACAAACACCAAGTGCGGTACTTCCTTATGTTCCCCTTTCCTGGTGATCACTCCCCTACAGCCTCCCTCTTACACCAGCATTATCCAGCAATAACCCTCCAGCCTTTGGGTTACCTGGCCCTGGTGCAGAGTCTTGCTTTGTCAATCCCGTGGATCCGAGTCCAGCTCCACTGCCACTCCGGATTTTCCTCCGCTCAGCAGACCGGGCGTGTTGACAACAGCTGCTCCTAGGGGTTCTCTCCTCCTTCTGAGGTCAGGATCTCCTTGCGGCGTGCCAAACTTGAACCACACAAAAAAAAATCCAAGAACTACGCCACCTGTGACGCCGCCTTGCTCTACTAGGCGGCTGCCTAGTGGGGGCGACGGGCCATCATACTTGTGTCCATGCTTCAGCGTAATAGCTGAGGCCCTTATAGTGTAGTTGTGGGGCTTATGAAAGCAGTCCAAGTGGATTAGGCCGACACAGGAAAATTTGTTATAAATTTTTATTTTCTTTGCATCATCAAGTTAGCAACAGGCCTTGGTAAAGGTTCCCAAAACACCAACAGAAAAAGGATATTTTCTCCAAAACAAAAAGCTTTCCAAAAGAGACACGTAATTGCTTTGGCAAAGCAGTTTATTCACTCTTTGCCTTTGTAATTAAATTCTTTGCCACTAAAGCAAAACAGTTTAAACTCACTGTTACATGCACAGTCCAGCTACTCTTCTCAGTTTCTCTCAGCTGCTACAAACCAGCTTGTGATTACATGCTGCCTCTTAGCCTGGAAACTACACAGCAGTTAACACACTTCCAGTATTAGTAGAATGGCTGCTTTAAAACATGAGGTTTCTTCCTTTTTATCTGCCCTTCTCAATGGCATGTACTTGGCAGAAATACCTCTTATATTTTCCTTCTCAGCAATCAATAAAACTTCTAAACATTGCTCATACAAAAAGCACATTTCATGGACTCATCAGAGGACTCTGAATTCCCTGGGTAAAATTCAACTTCCATTTCTTCCTCTGTGCTGCAAGGCTCGGGGTCTGGGACACGTTCAGGGATTTCTAGCTTCACTTTCTTTAAAAGCTTAAAACGTTTCTCCCACTGGAGATTCCTTCTTCCCTTTGGAACTATGTCAGAAACACTGGCCTTTCTTCCCCTTACTGAATCATATAGAGGTAATGTTTGGTTTACCTTGCTTGCAGACGTCCTTCCTTTACTAGGCTTTCTGAAATGTTTGGACACTTGCTCAGAGTTTGTGCTGCTGGCCTCCGAGTCAGAACTGTAGTTCTGGAACTCTCCCCAGCTCCTTTCTCTCCTCTGGCCCTGCCACTGCCACTCGCCTTGGCAGTTCTGGCTGGTCCTTTTGGAATCCCCAGGTCTTTCAGCCCTGCAGTGCTGTTTCCTCTCCTGGCTTCTCTGGACTCCCTGTACTCCCGGGACTCTCTGCCTCCCTTCACTTGCTGAGTGATGCAGTTTAAATGCCTGGTAGCCTGCTTCCTTCTCTGGCCCCACCCTCTCTCTCCCTGCAGTTGCCCTGGAGAGTGGGCGTGGCTTCAGACTAGCTTTGCAAGTGTGTGTTTCAGTATTAGTTTTACTTTGGGACCTATGCTTAGGTGAGCCCATCCCCATTTATGAAAAAAACCTTCTTTTTTTTCTCTTTCCCAGGGCTGTGCTGCACCCGCATCACCACAATATATATATATATATATACACATATATATATATATACACACACATATATATATATATCCCTCTATATATGTATCTCTCGAGATGCTTTTTATAGGTCGAAATGTATTCACATACTATCTCCCTAACTGTCTATGCTATAAAGGTTTTTACCTTCTTTGAGGTTAGACAGTGGGCTTGCATATTTTCATACTGCTCGGTATGTGGGGGCTGTTATGCACACAACCACTACTGTGGTACTAACAGCTTCCACTTTACTCTAGGTCTCGCTATCCCTGAATCATCATGCTTCGATGTCTTTCCTATCTCTCACCAGCTAGGAAAGACAGTGTAGATCTTCAGTAGTTCTGAGTTTTCAGCCCTTCAGCCCTTGGGAGTTTTCAGCCCTTCAGCCCTTGGGAATACGGGCTTTTTTCCATACCCCTTCTTCCCTCCAGGACTGGGCTAGTTGTCCAAATCGGTCAGTCTTCTTCTTTTACTACTCAATGTTAATGACTCTGTAGCTAAAAGAGTTTTCAGCTTTTTCCCATAAAGCTTTCCGCTGAAGACCTGCCGTTCTTATACTACCCCAGTTGACACCTGGGTCACCTGCCACTTCCAGGTTTGGACCTTCATCCTCACTGCTGTGAGGTCATCTTGAGGATTCCTCTACTGAATCTCCAGTAGACTCCATCACGCTCTCTACTTCCTACAATCCAGTAGGTAAGCTCCATATTATGATTGTTCATTAAATAATTTTAATGGTACTTATCATACATACCAAGGACTCCTCTCCTGTAGTCCTTAGGTTCACTGTTTTTTCTTACAGCTCCTCTCTTTTCAACTCCTACCCACCATTTCTTAAGGCTGGGGTCACCAACCTCCAGAGGGCCGCGGGCCGCACAGCCGACTACCGGGAGCCTTGCGGGCCGCACCCCCCTTCTCCCCGCCCCCGCGAAAAAAAACAACAAACGCAAAATTATGAAAACAATGGCTGATCACCTTTATTGAATTTAATGAGATGGCTGATGATTCATGCTAGCAGACAAACGCTTAAAGTCCGGCTTCACAGATGACACTGACAGGAGAAGGGACGCTTGCAGGTGGTCGTCGGTGAGCTGCGAGCGCGTGGATACAATGGCAGGAATCCTTGGCGGGCCGCACGTAATGTTAACCGGGGTAGAGCCTCGCGGGCCGCACGAAGGGACCTCGCGGGCCGCAGGTTGGTGACCCCTGTCTTATGGGATGCCGGAGATCCATGTGTGGGAAGTGCAGTCCTGATCCAGGGACCACATTTTATGGGATCTCTCCCTGGCATCTATAGCTAGGGAGTCCCCATATGTGAAGACTCATTCCTGCTTGTTCCTGGAGATAGCACAGTTACTTACCTGTAACAGGTGATCTCTGGGAACAGCAGGAATAAGTCTTCACAACCCACCCACCTCCCCTAGGAGGTGTATCTATCTATCTATCTATCTTCCTTTCCTCTTTCTCTCCTTTTGTCTCAGCTATGAAACTCAACTGAGGAGAGGCAGTGGAAAAGGCGGGAAGGCAGTGCGCAGGCACGAGGGATGCTCCCAAAAGCTTTCTGATTGGATGCTGGGGAGCATTCCTGTGCAGGCTCCGTCGGTACCGACGTACCCATATGTGAAGACTTATTCCTGCTGTTCCCAGAGATCACCTGTTACAGGTAAGTAACTGTGCTTATCCTTCCATCCCCTTTACCATTTTGGTGTCTCTTCTCTGTACCTTTTCTAATTCTGCTATATCCTTTTTAAGATACTGTGACCAGAATTGCACACAATATTCAAAGTGCGATTGCACCATGGAACAATACAGAGGCATTATGAGGGGCAATCAGAAAGTATCAAGACTTGTACAATAACACAAGAAGTATAACATTGGCAGTTATTGCACTAAGTCTCCTTCAAAATAGTCCCCTTCTGATAAAACACACTTCCTCCAGCATTCCTGCCACTGCTGGAAACAGTTTTGAAATTCCTTTTCGTTATGATGTGAAGCTGCTGTGTTTTAATTTTGCTTAATGGTCTCCAAGTCATCAAATCTCCTTCCTTTCAGTGGTAATTTCAGTTTTAGAAACAAAAAAAATCACAAGGTGTAAGGTCAGGGAGTACGGAGGCCAACAGACCTGTTTGATTTGGTGCTTGACCAAGAACTGCTGGACAAGATGTGATGCATGAGCTGGGGCTTTATTGTGATGAAGCAACCATTCACCATTCTTGTGCTACTCTAGCCTCTTACGACGAACTGCATCCCTCAAAAACAAGCCAGAACTTGGACATAGTACTCCTTATTGATGGGTTTAGCCTTTTAGAGCATACTCATGATGAACAATACCCTGGTAATCAAAGAAAATTGTGAGCATGACCTTGATATTGCTTTTCACCTGACAGGCTTTCTTGGGTCTGGGAGAGTTTGGAGTCTTCCATTATGAAGAATGAGCCTTAGTTTCTGGGTCATAACCATAAATCCATGATTCATTACCAATAATAATCTTTTGATGAAATCTGAATCATTTTCAATGCACTCCAACAACTCCCTGGCTGCAGAAAGTTGATTTCTTTTTGGTCACAGGACAGACGATTTGACAGAAATTTCGCAGACACATGTCTCATTTCCAAATTAATTAATTAATTTATTTATTTATTTACATTCTCTTATATACCGCGCTATTCTGCATCAGTGCGGTTTACATTGAACAAACTGAAATTACATTGAACAGGGCATTATAACTTGGAGATAACTATTTTACAGGGAACATGGGCTATGGAGGGTTAAGTGGCTTGCCCAATAAGAATGGACTGTACTGACCCAAAATTGATGTTGATGTCCTCAGCAAGCTCTCTGATAGTCAATCGATGATTTCAGTGTATTGCAGCATGCACTGCTTCAACTTTGTCTTCATTCCTGCTCATGGATGGCCTTCCAGAACGTTCGTCACTGTCAACATTTTGGCAGCCCTCTTGAAAACATTTGTATCACTCATAAACTTGAGCATGACTCATGCATTCATTGCCATACCTTTGCTGTAACTCTTTGCATGAATTTCCAAGTCCCTTTGCACGAATCTCCAAGTTTCTGGTAGAATTTAATGCAAATTTGCTGTTCAATTTTTTCACTCATCGTAAATCTGACAAACTGCTTTTACATGATACCAAACATCACGTGATTTTAAAAAAGTACATATTTGCTGCAGCCACGCTACACTCTGCACATGCAGAGCACATAACGAGGTTATTGCACGCTTAATAGCACTGTGGTGTGATGTATTATTATATAGCTACACACCAAGTCTTGTTACTTTTTGATCACACTTCGTATAATATCCTTTGTTCTATTCTCCATTCCTTTCCTCGTGATTCCTAGCATTCTATTTGCTTTCTTGGCCACCGCTGCACACTGGGTGGAGTGTTTCAATGAGTTATGCACGATGATGCCTAAATGTTTTTCATGAGTGGTGGTTCCTAATGTGGAACCTTGCATCGTGTAACCAAAGTTTGGGTTGTTCTTTCCTAAATACATAACTTTGCACTTCTCCACATTAAATTTTTTCTGCCATTTGGGTGTCCAACCTCCAATTTATCAAGGTCCTCTTGCAAATTTTCACAATCCTCTTGGGTTTTAACAACTTCAAATAATTTTGTGTTATCTGCAAATTTGATCACCTCACTTGTTATACCCATTTCCAAGTCATTTATGAATATGTTAATCAGCAGCGGACCCAGCACAGATCCCTGGGTCTTCCACTATCCACCTTTCTCCATTCAGAAAATTGGCCATTTAGCCCTATCCTCTGCTTTCTATCTTTTAACCAGTTCCTGATCCACAATAATATACTGCCTTCTATCCCATGACTTTTTAATTTCGCCAAGAGTCTCCCATGAAGGACCTTGTCAAAGGCTTTCTGAAAATCCAGATACACTATATCAACTGGCTCACCTTTGACTACCTGTTTATTCACACCTTCAAAACAATATAACAGATTAGTAAACCGAACCGGATGTGCGCAGGCTGAACCCAGTGATCCACGCAAAATAACTGTTCAAAGCCAAAACCGAGGAGCAACTACGACCAACAGACACCGTTTTAGACACAGTGCACCCGTCTGAGTTACCACCTACCCTGAACCAAGACTCCTCAGCTCTAGCTACGCTTTGAACATCGAACTGTAAGTTTGATAAGACAGTGAACTTTAGGTAGTACCGTCCACTACTGACACTATCATCCCCACCCCATCTCCTCACCATACCCATTGAATCAGTCCCCATACACAGTAATCGACTTCTCAACGGTATGTAATATGCAATGTGTAATATGCCTGATAGACAATTGCATGTAACAACGAGTGAGTAATGCAAAAAGTGAGAATTACAATATGTGACATACGCAATAATGAGTGACTTATGCAAATGTGAGTAATGCAATGTGTGATATATGCAACGTGGTTAACAGCATGTAATACAGGACGTATGATTGTCGCATGTGGCTCATTTCACACTGATCCATACTTAGCAATAGGTACCTTACACCCAAAGCCATAAGGCACATTGTAATACCTGGTAAATTCTACCCTACTCAAAACAAAAGGTTCTGCTTTTAAAGTCCACACTCTAGTTGTAACAATCACAGCACCAGTTGCCAACTTTCACTGATACAAGTACCACATCCTTCCAGACAGCAAGAGATATAAAAACTCCGCTGGCAGAAAGCAGCTCCAATCATGTCCCCACCAGCACCCCACCTCAGCAGGAAAATTTGTATTTGCCTCCTACTCGTCACCCTAAACAACAAAACACATAAATCCATCCCTATTATACACTTGAATACCCGTCATGATTCTATGCCTAAAATACTCCACACTGGCCCAAGCTCCAAAGCCAAACCTACCAGATTAATCCATATAAAGCTTACCCCATCCTCCCTTACACCCACACAAACACACACATCTCAATACAAATCTCTCTCTTGCTATCTTACCAATGCGAGATCAATGAGAAACAAACTCCCCATTTTCCTTGACCTACTAAATGACCAAAAACCTGACATATGCTGTGTAACCGAAACATGGTTATCTGATACAGACACAGTCCTCATCAATCAATTGAGGACACCAGAATATGAAATATTTCACACCCACAGAACACACAAAAGAGGAGGAGGAGGCGTTCTAATCATAATAAAAAAATTACTTAAAGCAAGGCAACTCTCCTCTGACAATATTCACGATATGGACACTCTTACTCTACAAATCAGACACCTCAGACTCTGTCTAGTCTACAGGCCACCAGACCAAAGAACTGACAACGTAGATGCACTAATAGAATTACTAGGCTCCACTTCTAATACTAACCCTGTGATACTCCTGGGTGATCTGAATTTACCCTCCTTATCCAATCTACACTCAGCATCTGTCTTGGACTCCATAGCTGACATGGATTTCCACCAAATTATCGACAGACATACCCACATAAAAGGTAAATCCCTCGACCTTGTCTTCCTTCCATGCCCCCTTATTGACCTATTCGACCACTCTTCATTGGAGATTACCCCAGTATCCTGGTCGGACCATCATCTCCTTAAGTTCGAACTTACCTATCCCGACAGTACCCAAAGCAGACCCACACATGAACCCCATCCTTGTAAATTCAAGACTTTCAACAAGGAAACCTTCCTAGACCAAATTATACCACATCTCCCACTTACTCCAATGAACCTAGATGAGGCAATAATTAACTGGCACAAACTGGTGTCCACTGTGGCGACACAAAAAATACCCATTAACCACTCTAACAGCATAAATAACAATGCCAAAAACAATGTCGCACCCTGGTTTAATACCACATTAAAATCCATGAAAACAAATCTATGAAAAGCAGAGAGAAAATGGCGATGAGACAAATCCTCCACACATCAAGAGAGCTACATGAATGCCCTCAACACATACAAGAAGACCATAGAAATGGCTAAGAAAAACTACTTCGGTAGCAAACTATCCAAATCCATTAACCTCCCCAAATAACTTTTCAACATTGTACAAAACCTAACAAGTAATACATACAACTCAAGCATAACAGGCGTTGACATATCCCCACAAACCCTAGCTCTCCATTACATTAACAAAACAAAGCTTCAACATCCACCACCCATAACATTAGATGAAGCACAGACTGATCACACTAAAACCTGATCTAAATTTCACTCCGTATCAAAGGACACCCTCAAGAATATAATCCACAACCTAAATACTACCACATCCTATCTTGACCCATGCCCAGTAGACTGGATAAAAGGTACACTACCCAAACTCTCATCATTAATCCTCCCAATGATCAACCTCTCCCTTGAACAGGGCTACCTCCCACCTACTCTCAAACATGCCCAAATACGTCCGATCCTCAAAAACAGCAGTCTAGACAAAAGCTCCCCCACATCATACCGACCCATATCAAGCATACCTTTCATGGCCAAACTAATTGAAAAGGTCATCCAGATCCAACTGCAAGACTTCATAGATGACTCTGCCCCCCTTGATGAACAACAATATGGTTTTCGTCCACACCACGGGGTCGAATCCCTCCTCACAGTCCTTCTCAACAAATTGGCAAGAGGAATAGATGACACAAAGCAAGCTTTTATGCTCTTTTTCCTCGACATAACAGCAGCATTCGATAGTGTAAACCATCTGTCAATGCTAAACAGACTTAAACAGATAGATATAAAAGGCATGGTACACAACTGGTTTACCTCATACTTGCACAACTGATCCCAAACAGTCCGAATTAACAACCAAACCTCGTCTACCTTCACACTGGAACAAGGGCTCCCACAGGGCTCTGCCCTATCAGCACTTCTATTTAATATTTACCTCCAACTGCTTTGCACTATCCTCAAACGGTTCCGTGTCCACTACCACATGTATGCGGACGATATAATGGTATACCTTCCATTTAGGATACCTAACCCCACAATGCAACTAATATCAGAATGCTTCAACGAACTCTCAAACTGGCTCAGTAACCACAACTTGCACATTAACTTCTCAAAAACTGAAGTACTCTATGTGACAAGAAATCAAATCTATTCTCCACCTACATCCATTGTGTTACTGAACCATGAGATCATACCAAAAAAGGAAGCAATACACCTAGGAGTGATACTAGATCAGCACCTCAGTATGGAACCCCACATAAAAAAATACTACAAAAAAGATACATTACAAAATCAAGCTGCTAAAACAACTCGGTCTCCTGATACACCTACAAGACTTCATATCTGTAATTCAAGCCATCATCACACCCCACTTTGATTTTGCAAACACCGTTCTTCACGGTGTCTCTAAACAAAACCTCAGAAGGCTCCAACTTGTGCAACAATCCTGAACGCACGTTCCATCCAACATATTACCCCTATTCTTTTCCAACTACACTGGCTACCAATACATCACTGTATAAACTACAAAATTCTGGTAACGACATATAAAGTAATCAACAACTTAGCACCATCGTTCCTCAATACTCTTATCTCCAGGGAACCCCAAATCGTAATCAAAGAAGTAAGAATAGAAACAGAATAGAACCACCAAAAGACTTTGCTAAAGCCAAAAAATTCACGAATAACAAAGAATTTTCTCACATGGTTCTGACTCTCTGGAACAACCTACCGGACGATATTAGACAGATAAATTTATTTATTTATTTATTTATTTAACATGTTTTGTATCCCGCCTTTTCCTTCAATCAAAGCGGTTAATACAGCACAGAGTTAAACAAAGGTGAGGGAAACATACATTGCATTATCATTAAATGACATCAAACTATTTTGCAAAAGGATTAAAACACACTTCTTCAGTACCCACTTTGGCCCTTTAACAACCACTGACACACAAGACAACAGCCTACTGCACACTCATAACAACTCAATCCAAAGTACAATTTGAGCCTAACCCAGTTTACCTTAGACAAGAAAAGTTAACTAGCAAAACCTCACAAGTGTACATAGCGATACACTGTCAGAGCAATGGATCCATTCACATCTTTACGTAATAGTTAGATGCTGTATATAGTTGCACATTGTTAGTGTGTAGGACATATCCCCATTTTATGTATATAGTTAACTCTGTTCGCTGTAAATAGTTACAAATGTTCTATGTAATACGAATAGGTATCCCTATTGTTATGCCATTCGTAAAATTGTTGTATGTAAACCACGTTTGAACCTATGGGAAAGTGCGATATATAAGCAATTTATAAATAAATAAAATAAAGACCTTCCTTGGCTAAATCCATAAATCCATGTTGGCTTTCTCCCATTAAACCATGACTATCTACATTTTCAGTAATTTTGTTCTTTATAATGGTTTCTACTATTTTGTCCAGTACTGATGTCAGGCTCACCAGTCTGTAGTTCCCCGGATAATCCCTGGAACCCATTTTAAAAATTGGTGATACATTGGCCATTCGCTAATCTTCAGGTACTACAGATTATTTTAATGATAGTTCACAGATTACTAATAGTAGGTCTGCAATATCGTATTTCAGTTCTTTCAACACCCTTGGATGTATACCATCTGGTCCAGGTGATTTGCTACTCTTCAGTTTATCAAATAGTTGTAATATATCTCCTCGGTTTATCAATATTTCTTTCATTTCTTCTGATGCATCACCTTTAAATACCATTTCAGGCATGGGCAACTTCCCTACATCTTCTTCAGTAAATATTGAAGCAAAGAATTAATTCAATCTCTCTGCTATGGCCTTGTCCCTCTTAGTGCTCCTTTTACCCCTCTATCATCCAATGGTCCAACTGACTCTCTCACAGGTTTTTTGCTACGAATGTACTTGAAAAAGTTTTTATTATTCATTTTTGCTTCCATGATAAGCTTTTTTTTTCAAATTCTCTGTTTGCATGCCTTATCAACACCTAGCATCTAACTTGCAATGCTTATGTTGTTTCCAGTTTTTGTCATTTGGTTCCTTTTTCCATTTCCCGAAAGATGCTTTTTTGGCTACAACAGCCTCTCTGACCTCATCTTTAAACCATGCTGGCAGTTTTTTGACCCAGAGGGTCAATGTGATGCACCCTTGGGAGAGCAATTTGGAGGTAAGTCGAATAGATGCAGTTTGTAACCGCTGTGGACAATCTGCAGAACCCATGTGTCTGAGGTTTGAGGGGCCACCTTTGGGCAAAACGTGTGAGCCTTTTCCAACTGGAGGGTCATCCACTTTGGTTATTGATAGATTGGCTATGCTTTGAAGGAACCAGTCAAAACCCTGTTCCTGGCTTTGGCCGAGGAGCAGGCTGGACTTTTTTAGGCTTCTCTCATTGCTGTTTATTTATTTATTTAACGGGGTTTTGTTTTGTTTTTTTGTGGACGAGGAGCCGGTTTGGGTTGGGAGGTCTAGGACCAAAGAAAATATCTATGCCTATGAGAGTAATAGGTCTTTTTATAGTTCCACCCATGGTACGTTCTGCAGTAGGAGGCCATCTCAGACGTGCACCTTGGGAGATTACAAAGAATGACTTGTTGCTTTTTGATGAAGCCAGCCTTCTCTTCGACTTGTTCTCTGAAGAGATTCTCTCCACAGTATGGCACATTAACAAGCTTGCCCTGCACTGATTGTTCCAGGTCTGAGGACCGGAGCCAGGAGAGTCTCCGGGCGCCAGTACCCAAGGCAGACGTTTTCTATGCCATTTTGAAGATGTCATATAGTAGGTTGTCCAGACCATCAACTTTGAGTATTCCTTGCCATGAATCACTAGGGAATGATACTGTTCCACTTACTCTGGAGGGAGGAAATGAGACAGATCAGAGAGGTCACACATGATGTTCTTTAGAAACATGCTCATGTAGAGCTGGTAAGAGGCCATGCCGGCTACAAACATGGAACTCTGAAAATACTTTCTCCCTAAAGAATCCAATGTCTGAGGTGCACTGAGGAATGAGTCTTGGAATTCTTGGACCTCTAAAGGACAAATTTGACCACCAAAAAATGGTGAGGAAGCTGAGGCTTCTTGAATCTGGGAGCCTTCTGAACTCTGCACATAGAATCAAGACTTCTACTAACTGGAGGTACAGTGAGGGTGTTCTCCCACATTCTCATCTGTACTCCCTGTAGAATGTGGTGCACGAGCACTGTCACCACTTCCTTAGGGGTGGAGGAGTACTGAAAGATCTCCAACTCTTATGCTCTGGGTTCATCCTCAATCTCCAAAGAAAATGGTATGGCCAAGTCTATATCCCAGACAAAATCCTGGAAGGTCATATCCTCATTTGGGGACTTTCACCACTCATGAGGTGGATAAGGGTCCAGCAGAAGCTCTGGGCATCTGTCCTCCGACAAATCCTCGGACTCCATGTTGGTAGCCCAGCCTTCTGAATGCGATTCAGAGAGGAAATCAACGTACTTCTGAGTCTCTGCTTGGATCTCTTTCTGGACCTGGGGGATCAGGAGCTCCTTCAGGAATAGTGATGCACCGATGCTCATCTAGTTTTCAAGGGTGCATTGGATCCTGAAATGCTAGAGAGGTAGATCAGCCGGGCAGGCACCGGTGTCTGGGCCCTTCGATGCCCTGATGATGGTGCATCTCCTGTAGGCAAGGCGTGCATGTCAAGAATTGGTTACACAGAGGCCGATGTCAATGCAGCAAATGTTGAGGCCCCGGCATGCTGCACAGCCAACAGCGTCGCGATTTCTTCTTTGAGAGCCTGCAGAAGGCGTTTCTCCTTGGCTGATGATTCTTAAAGCTGTGGGGCATCTGCAACTTCGACTGTTCTACCTAAAATCTGAACAGGGTTGTTAGCAGCTTGGTCTCAGCTCTCAATAGGCTGATGCTGCCCCTCTGATGTTCTGAAGGATGATCTGTCTTTCCTTTGGGCACTTCGAGGGGGGTTCTCGCAGACCCTCATCAGTCTCGACACATGACTCAAGTGGGTCTGATGCCAATGCACCACTCGGTGCTTGGTACAATCACCCTTTGACGTTGACAAAGCCAAATCCCTCTTCATCTTTGAGTGGAGATTGATCAATGGCTGATGCACTGCCAGTGTCCGATGCAGCCTTTGAAGCCATAGAGACCAGTGCCATTGATGCTGATGTCAATGGATCAGACCTTTGAGTGCCAAAAAGTGATTTGTGCTGCTTCTCTCAACCCTTGAGTCCTCTTTTTGTCATCTGCAGACACAAATTACAAGAACAGGGTCTCAGACACTGAAGGCACCAATTATGAGTATCCATGATGGATATGATCCATTTGCACCTGGAACACTTTTTGAATCCACTGGCTGGTTTTTGGTACATTTCATCCAGGAAGACAGCCGCAGCAAAATCAAATGGCTCAATTTTTAAAGCAGGGAAGCCTGGCCAGTGCACTGGCGCCTAAGGGGACAGGGATGCCGCAAAAAAGAAAAGGGAAAAGAGAGGAACCACAACGTCAGGCAATTTAGTGAAAGAACTGGAAGGCGCAGGATCCCCAGAGGGGAAAAAATGAATGACCAAGCAGAGGAGACATGGAACGTGTCTGTTAGGCTCTATGAAAAAATGAAGACTGGCGCCACTGCGGCAGGCGAGAAGAGGGTGCACAGGCACGGTGGAACCTCCCAAAGGCTTCCAATCGTAGCTGGGGAGCATTTCTGTGTGGACTCCATTGGATGACATCACCCATACGTGAGGATTTCATTCCTGCTTGTCCATAGAAAAATGGCAGCTACATCCAAACAGTCATTTTAGGAAAAGCTTAGTTTATATGTGGATGTCCCGATCATGTGGGGCATATCAGGGATGTAGTTAGGGAGTAGCCAGGGTGGATCGAAAATCTACATGTGTATTCCCCATTTCAGACAGGGAATATACATGTATGATTGCAGTAGTGTACATCGCAATTTACACATGAAAGTTTTCAAACCTTTCGGCCAGCCCACTGCAGGAAGGATTAGGGAGGTTATCCCCTTTAATCCCCACAAGTTTATTCCTCACTTGAAATGGTATTTAGATAAAAATGGAGGCCTCTGCAGTTAAGTAGCAGCAGCTACATGTTTGTGTTTGCAAAATGACTCAACTGCACTTGCAAGTTGCAAAATGCTGGTATTTGCACATTTACTGTGTCAGTTTCCCCTGTCGATTTTTCCCATGTGTTGTTACGTGCCATTGTGTACATTTGTAAAACAAGCCCCCCCCCATACCCCATTACCAGTCCTAACCTCCCCATCAGCCCACTCCCAGTCCTAATCCCACCAGCCCATTTCCAGTCCTAATCCCCCATCACCCAATTTTTAGTTTAAGCCCCCCATAGCCCATTACCAGTCCTAACCCCCCATCAACCCACTTCCAGTCCTAATCCCATCAGCCCATATAAAGACTTAGCTCCCCCATAGCCCATCACCACTCCTAACCCCCCCCAGCCCATCACCACTCCTAATCCCTAGCCCAGCCCAGCCCAGCCCAGAGAAAATTTTTTTTAAAAAAGCTGTCTTCTCCCGCTGCCGGGGCCGCCATGGCAGAATCGAGTGTGCCGCGGGGCCGCCCCTGCCCAGCAGAGCCTGCCCTCCCCCGTATCACCTCTCTCTTCGCAGCTGCAGTCTCACGCGCCGGCTTTCAGAGCACGAAGGGACTAGTTTCCCTTTTGCGGCTCTGTTAAGCCCGCGGGGGCTGATGGGAACTTCCCATCAGCCCCCGCGGGCTTAACAGAGCAGCGAGGGAGAAACTCTCCCCTCGCGCTCTGAAAGCTGGCGCGTGTGACTGCAGCTACGAAGAGAGAGGTGATACGGGGGAGGGCAGGCTCTGCTGGGCAGGAGGAGCCCCGCGGCACACTCGATTCTGCCGCGGCGGCCCCGGCAGCGGGAGAAGACAGCTTTTTTTTTTTTTAAATTTTACTTTAGGATCAGAATGTTTTTTGCGCGGGGCCCCCTGAAACGCGGGGCCCTGTGCAAAAAACATTCTCGCTCAATGGACGGGCCGGCCCTGCATTCAATTAGCAAGACAGTGACCAGTCTCTTTCCCCATCCAACCCAAGGAGCCACAGAAAGGCCTGTTTGTCTCTCCATTTGGTATTAATGAACTATGAATGTTGTTCCTCATTTGCTGCCTCTCTCCCCACAGGATAAGCGATTTTGCACCCTGCCTGATGGAATCTAGCCAGCCAAGAATCTACAATAACATACCATATATATATTTCAGCTGAAGTATCTGTTCTTCACCAGGGATGGTATTTTTATAATTACTGTGTTTGTTTATCTTCAAATAACTTAGTATGGTAGATATATATTTTTTTAGTGCCATCAAGTCAGTGCTGACTCCTAGCAACCCAGCTGCCTCTGGGTTTTCTTGGCAATGTACCACTGAAAGTAGATTGCCAGACCTTTTTTTTTCTTCCACGGCAATGGAGGGTAAAGTGTCCAAGTTCACAAGGACTGCCAGTATGAATCAAACCCTTGATTTTCTGGGTACTAGGCTACTCCTCCACTCATAGTATATTTAGGTGAAAATTATTATTTACAAGTAGAAAAGCTTATCAGAAAAAAATGGGAAAGAATAACCTCGCTCCTCTGAACCCCCTTGCTAGAACTGTATTTTCATAGGTCTCCCAAATAGCATCACGATCATCCAATAACCACAATGGGCCCACATATTCCTCTGAGCTATCCTACTACTGGATGTTTCTTGCTCAGCAGCACTCCTTGTGCACAGAGTGATGTCTAATCAACCTAATCACTCTTGCCGCACAGGCAACAACAACCAATATGGCACCATTTTGATCTACTCAAGGTGCAGACTACAGGTAGTGCAGTCTGCACATATACAGCTTTGGGGAAACATACAGTCACCAAAGTCAGGATCCCAACTGCCTTCTATATTATATAGATTTTCAAAAAGCACAGTAATAAAGGTTAGAAAAACAAAGTAATCACAGTTAATAATGTCTC
The DNA here is from genome assembly GCA_033557465.1 of Ichthyophis bannanicus. NCBI lineage: Eukaryota > Metazoa > Chordata > Amphibia > Gymnophiona > Ichthyophiidae > Ichthyophis > Ichthyophis bannanicus. The sequence goes on from CM066034.1 coordinate 898,639,778, forward strand.
CAAAAAGACTAAAGTCGAAAACATAGAAAAATAGAAACATGACGACAGAAAAAGACCACATGGCCTATCTAGTCTGTCCTTCCATATCAACAACTACAACAGTCCCCTTTTTACTTTTAGAGATCCTTTGTGTTTGTCCCATGCTTTTTTGAATTCAGTTACTGTCCTCATCTCAACCACCTCCACTGGGAGACTATTCCACGGATCCACCACTCTTTCCATAAAGAAATATTTCCGCATATCACTCCTGAATCTATCCCCCTTCACCCTCATCCCATGTCCCCTCATAGCAGAACTTGCTTTCAATTGAAAGAGGCTCTCTCCCTGAACATTTATGCCACGGAGGTATTTAAACATCTCAATCATATCACCTCTATCCCGCCTTTCCTCTAAGGTGTACATATTAAGATCTTTAAGTCTGTCCTCATATGCTTTATAATGAAGACCACTAACCATTTTAGTAGCCACCCTCTGCACCGACTCCATCCTGTTCACATCCTTTTGAAGGTGCGGTCTCCAGAATTGCACACTATACTCCAAATGAGGTTGCACCAAAGACTTATACAGAGGCACTATCACCTCCTTTTTTCTGCTAGCCATTCCTCTCCGTATGCACCCAAGCATCTTTCTAGCTTTTGCCGTCACTTTTTCTACCTGTTTAGCTACTTTAAGATCATCAGACACAACCATGCCTAGGTCCTGCTCTTCTTTAGTGGAAAAAGTACTTCACCCCCCTCTACTATATTGCTCCCTTGGATTGCTGCAGCCCAAATGCATGACCTTACATTTTTTTAACATTAAATCTGCCAAGTTATAGACCATTTTTCAAGCTTAGTTAGATCCCTCCTCATGTTATCTACACCTTCCTGGGTGTCTACTCTATTGCAGATTTTGGTATCATCCGCAAAGAGGCAAGCCTTACCTGACAGCCCTTCTGCTATATCACTGACAAAGATGTTAAAAATAATCGGACCAAGGGCAGATCCCTGGGGCACACGACTGGTAACATCCTTCTCCTCAGAGTGAGCTCCATTTACCTGTTCTCTTTGTCATCTCCCACCCAACCAATTTCTAACCCAAGCAGTAACTTTAGGGTCCATCCCTAGGGTGCTCAGTTTTTTTATAAGTCACCTGTGAGGAAAGTGTCAAAGTCTTTATTGAAATCCAAATACACCACATCTAGGGCTCTCCCTTGGTCCAACTCCCTGGTCACCCAGTCAAAGAAATCAATCAGATTTGTCTGACAAGACCTGCCTCTGGTGAATCCATGCTGCCTCGGATCCTGTAATCTGCTGGACTCCAGAAACCTCACTATTTTCTCTTTCAGCAGCGTTTCCAATAATTTATTCACCACCGAAGTTAAACTAACCGGCCTGTAGTTTTCAACCACATAATTACTTCCGCTTTTGTGTAAAGGCACCACATGAGCCTCTCTCCAGTCCTTTGGCACCACTCCTGACTCCAACAAGGCATTGAAAAGGTCAGTCAGTGGAACTGCTAGAACATCCCCAAGTTCCCTCAGTATTCTAGGGTGTATCCCATCTGGTCCCATCGCTTTGTCTACTTTAAGTTGAGATAGTTTCTCATGAACACAGTCTTCTGAAAATTGTTCAAGATGTCCCTCACTTCTGTTTCTGTTTGTGGGTGTTTTCTGAGGTCCTGCTCCTGGTTCTTCATCTGTGAACACAAAACAGAAATATTTGTTAAGAAATTCCACTTTGTCCTCATCAGCTTCTACATATGCCTCCTCTTCACTCTTGAGTCTGACAATACCACTTTTGCCCTTCCTCTTCTCACTAACATATCTGAAAAATATCTTATCCCTTCCCCCCCCCCCCCCCATTTTATTGCATTGGCTATTTCCTCCTCATTTTGAATCTTTGCCTTCCTGACTACTTTGCTAGCTTCTCTAAGTTTTTCTAAATATAGATGCCTGTTTTACTCTCTCTGTGATCTCTTGTATTTCATGAAGGCCTACCTCTTCTTCTTCACTTTTTCAGCTATTTCTTTCGAAAGCCAGAGCGGTCTCCTTTTCCTTTTACCTTTATTTACCATTTTAACAAAAAGGTTGGTTGCCCTTAACATATCCTCTTTCAGTTTTGCCCACTGTTTTTCTACATCCCCCAGCTGTTCCCATCCTACTAACGACTCCCTGAGGTATTGGCCAATCTTGGCAAAGTTAGTCTTCCTAAAGTCTAAGACCCTCACCTTTGAATGGATTCTAACAGCCATAGTCCTAATACTGAACCACACTATCTGGTGATCACTGGATGCAAAATGATCCCCCACTACAACATCAAGCACCAAGTCCAGTATGGCCCCTTCACGTATGGCGTCTGTTACCAATTGCCTGAATAGTTCTCCCTGTAGAGAATCCAGGATCTCCTTACTTCTAGATGATACTGCAGCAGGAATGTGCCAATCAACATCTAGCATATTGAAATCCCCTATCAGTAGCACTTCCTCTTTCCTAGCAATGCTGTGTATGTCTTCAATTAACTCTCTGTCCACCTCTTCCTCTTGTGAGGGAGGTCTGTATATCACACCAATGCAAATAGATTTCTCTTGTCCTCTTTCTAGTTTAACCCACAATGCCTCATCTCTCCCTTTTAAACTCTGTAATTCCAAAGCTTTTATAGTAGTTTTTATATATAGTGCCACTCCTCCTCCCCTTCTTCCTACCCTGTCCTTTCTGAATAAAGTATAGCCGGGTATTGTTACATCCCAATCATGGTTTTCTGTGAACCATGTTTCTGTAACTGCCACTAAATCCAAGTCAGCCACTCCCACCAAAGCTTCAACATCAGGGATCTTATTTCCCATGCTACGGACATTTATACACACTGCTTTCCATATGTTTCCCCTGTTACACATTTCCATAAAGGTATTTAATGTATCACTTACCTGGAGGCTTACTTCACCCATCCCCAATGAATCTAGTTTAAAGCCCTCTTCAGTAGATTGGCCAGTCTACTACCAAAGACACATCAACCTTTCTTGGACAGATGGATGCCATCTCTGCTCTGCAACCCTTGGAACAGCATCCCATGGTCTAGGAAACCAAAACGCTCTCGATGACACCATCCACGCAGCCATGCATTCATCTCCAGGATGCGAAACTCTCTGCCTTGTCCTTTACCCTCAACAGGGAGGATTGAAGAGAACACCACCTGTGCACCTAACTGCTTCACCCTCTGTCCTAGAGCCATGAAGTCACTTTTGATATATTCTGAGGGATACCTGGCAGTATCATTTGTTCCAACATGGATTAGCAACACTGGGTAGCAATCAGTGGGATTGATGAGTCTCGGAAAACTCTCCATAACATCTTGGATTTTGGCACCAGGCAGACAGCATACCTCTCTGGACATCAAGTCTGGTCAGCAGACGGACGCCTCAGTACCCCCGCAGAAGAGAGTCTCCAACCATCACTACCCTTCACTTCCTTGTGGTCACTGATTCTGCAACTTTGGGGTACTTGAGCTCTGGTTCTTCCCTTTCCAGGGATGTTTTCAGCTCCTCCACTTCCAGGGCTACATAATGGTCTTCAGTTCAAGGGCTGGAGAAGTTGAATTGGTGATTCTGCAGGCCCTGCGTGACTTGTGTCTAACATCGACATTCTGTTGGCATCCATCTTCTCCTCTGCTAGAGAGCTTGGTTCCTGCAAGAAGGATCTCATCAATGTACTTCTCACTATCTTGAATGCTCCTCAGCCTCACCACCTCCTCTGAGTTCCTCCGCTTGTTTCCTCAGAGCTTCAGCATGCAGTGACCCTGCACATGGAACCGGTCCTTAAACTGGCATTGGGACCTCTGTCTGGACAGAGGCAGAAGTTGTAACGAGGGCAACAGCTTTAGCGATACGATTTTTCCCAGCCATTGTTCTGTTCGTGGAACTTAGGTATCTGTTAAAGCAAAAGAGAAAGATCTACCAAGTACCAACCAGTTTCCCAGCTGTCCTTTCAGAGAAAAAGCAGTTAAATCTATTTAATTATATTCAAAATGTGCTGCTCCAAGTCCCTGTGCTTTGCTAAATGGGGAGGTGCCCTATAAAGCAAGACTGCTCACTAGGGGTGGGTGGGAGCCGGGGTGGGTAGGGAGGGAACTAACGCCTGATTAGGTGTCAGCAGTTCCCAAAAGCTGAGAAGCTTACTAGAGTTCAAAAGCCTACTCTGCTACAGGAAATAGTTCTACTAAAGCACCAAAAAGAAAGTAACTTTGCTTTAAAATATACAAAAACCCTTTTAAGAGCTCCCTGTCAGAGAGCTAGCAATTTAATAAAAATAAACCCTCAAATCCTTACCGTTGTTTGACCTGTAGAGCCCCTGTTAGGAATGCCTCAACAGGGCAGGGCTCTAGAGCCTTTTATGCAGGCCTTAGCTGCTCTCAGATAATTAGGCCCACTAACTCCTGATTAGGTGTCAGCAGGTTTTGCACAATATTCAATAATTTTGGTTCAGTTAGGAGGTGATTTTAAAGCTGGCCACATAAGTGGATACGCCCAGCATATATGTAAACAGCAGGCACAGGTTTATACTCTGTTTATGTAGATTTCACCCAACCTCCCTCCTGAGAACACCAAGGAGGACATTTTCAGTGGCAGTGGCCAGTGCTGCTAAAGAAGCTGGCTGGCGCTACTTTAATATCCGATGAGCGGCAATGAATATCCGATTTGCCTGGATTGCTCTGTTAACCAGATTGAAAAACCACTTAAAGTTACGATAACCTTTTACTTGTCCTAACTTTCAGTGGTTAAGCTAACCGGTTAGTAGCTGAATATCGCTGCTAACTGGGTAGCTAACGGTGAAAGTATATATAGGATTGCTCCCTTCATATAAATTTAATCCCTTCATATACATTTATGTGTATATGCTATTGTTAAGTGCCATCGAATCAGTGTTGACTCATGGCAACCCTCTGGATAGTTGACCTAAACTGTGTTCGGTCTTCAGTCAGGCAGCTCATAGCTGCTGTTATTATATCAATCCATCTCATTGCTGCCCTTCTTTAGAGCCCCTTCAGAGCACAAAGGAGTTTAGTGGAGAGGCGTTTATTTCCTATATGGGGAAATGGAAGAAGAAACCCGTATTATCAACTTCCTCAAATAGTAAAGCAGTGAAAGTTATGGGTCCCATGGATGTGCTTTTAAAGTCCATGGTGCCCACAGGGGACGCTGCACGGATGGATTCTTCAGAGGTCTCCTTGGTATCTGTGAGTAATGTGTCTCCTCCTATGTCTCCTGAAGTACAAGTGTTATTATCCCCTCCCGATCCTGGAGTAGGTTTGGTGGTGAAAGACTCCACCCCTAAGTCTGAAGTTAGGGTTCCTCCTGCCTTTCTGATGCTTTTTTCCAATTGACTACCTCTGTACAAACAGTTTTGCCAGTTCTGTTTGATTTTTCTCCCTCTAGTCAAGAAACTTTGGAACTTCCCAGAATGTTTCTTTGCAAGACATTTGGTGAATTCTATATAGAAATGAGCTTTCTCGCCAATCCTCAATACATAAATTGTCTAAGGGGCTTGTTTACAAAGCCGCGGTAGTGGTTCGCGATCGCGATCGCAGCCGCGGCCCCATTGAAATCAATGGGGCCGCGGCTCCGATTACGATCGCAAACCGCTACCGCGGCTTTGTAAACAAGCCCTTAAGTTTTCTAAGAAGTCGGCAAAATGAAAATTTGGAAAACGCACTTTGCAGTAAAAACTTGCGTCTTTTAAATTTTCCTCGTACCCACTATCTTTCCGCTCTTAGTTTGTTTGTAAAATACTTAAAAGGATGTGTTGAATGTTCCGGATCCTGATGCTATTCGTTTGTCTAAGATTTATTATCTCCCTAGAGGACTTAGAGAGGGGAAGGATGCAGTTGAATTGAAAGAAGAAGCTGGAGCTTTGGGTGTGGATTTGGATCATTTGTCTGTTCCGAGTTTAGATTTATCTGCTTTCTTGGAAACATCTGTAGAGGATAGATCGAATCGGGCTACACTTCTTGTTACCTTTCTTCTTGAGAAAGATAAAGATTATATACTTGGGTTGTATTTTTCCAAAAGACAGGAGAAATTTTTTGGACAGCCCATTCAGATCTATCCAGGTTTTTCCCAGGTGACTCAGAGGGGGCGAAGGGCTTTTCTTGAACTTAGGATTCTTTTCTTCTTAAGTATCCCTGTAAACACATTCAGGCTCGTTCCGCTATTCATGCCTCTTCCTGCCAGCGTCTAACTTTCCCACTGGTTGTACGGGGAAGTTAGACGGGGGAAGGAAAGGAGAGCATTGAGGGTGACATTAGGGCAGGCAGTGGGTGATCGCTGGCCCCAGACATACAGGGCTGATTCTAATGGTATGGTTGTAGTCTCTGCTGTATGATCTTGAGTAAAATCTTGCTGGCTTGTGGGACAAGAATGATAATTTCCACAATCAGTCAGATCACCTTTCTTCAGTATTGGTATAAACACAGATTTTTCCAGTTAGATGGCCATGATGTTTTCTTCCAAATTTCCTGCAGAGCTTTGTGAGTATGGTAACAGCTGCATCCGATTGCTGTAATACTTCAGTGGGAATGCCATCAATACCTGGTGCTTTGTTCTTTGATAAGGCTTTCAATGCTGCTTTGATTTCTTCTTTCATCACCAATGACTTCTGATCATAAGATACAGGTTGAAACAGCTGTTGGTCTACTTGATCCTTAAGGTGTAATGATTCTGTATATTCTTTCCACCTTTTCTTGATCTCAGCATCATTCAACATGGATCCTTGACCATCTTGTAGCATTCCAATTTCAGGCTGGAATTTTTTCTTTAGGTCTCATAGCTTTAGGAAAGCTGATCTTGTTCTTCCTCTAATAGTTTCTGATTCTATTTCCTTGCATGCATCATTGTAGTACTTCTCCTTGTCTTGCTGCACTTTGGAAATCTCTGAGTTCTGTGATTGCCACTCTCACCCTCTGGGTTTAGCTTCTCTGTATTTCTGGGCAATTTCCAGAGTTAATTCAGTCATCCATTTTGGCTAGTTTTGCTTTTTCACCTTTTGTAGAGACTTCTCACTTTCTTCTAACACAACCTTCTTGATGTCATCCTATAACTCTTCTGAAGCTCTGTTGTTTGAATGTTAAGCAGAAAATCGATTTTGCAGGCAGTCTTTAAATTCCGGTGGTATATTCTCAAGGTCATATTTTGCTACATTCATGAGTGGCTTGCTCTTTTTCAACTTTAGCTTAAGTCTGCAAACTAGTAGTTGGTGATCTGTAACACAGTCACCTCCAGGTTTTGTCTTTTTTGATGTTATAGAGCTTTTCCACCGTTGACTTCCACAGATGTAGTCAATTTGATTTTTGTACAATCCATTGGATGAAGTCCATGTGCGTACAGTGTCGCTTGTGTTGCTGGAAAAAGGTGTTTGAAATGAATAGATCATTGGTCTTACAGAATTCTATCAGTCTTTTTCCAGCTTCATTTCTGTTGCCAAGTGCTTATTTTCCAACTACGTTGCCTTCTTCTTTGTTGCCAGCTTTTGCATTCCAATCACTCATGACTATCAGGATATTCTGTTTGCATATCCTGTCAACTTCAGCTTGTAATTGTTCATAGAACTCATCACCTTCTTCCCCTTCTGAAGCTGTTGTTGGGGCATATACATACCTGAATTATAGTTATATTGATGGGCATTCCTCATAAACGAATAGAAATTTAGGGGCATGTTTACTAAAGAATGCTATTTGCGCCGCGGCGCAAATAGCGTTCTTTAGTAAACATGCCCCTAAGTATTCACTGATTTTATTGTATTTCATTACAGTTCTTGCAAGTTTACTCTTGATTATAAATGCAACATCATTTTTCTTTGTCTTTCATTTCCAGCATAGTATATCATGTGATCATCAGATGCAAAGTGCCCTATGCCTGTCCATTTCGGTTCGCTGACACTCATCAGATCAAGTTGTACACATTCCATTTCATTCTTGCCACCTCCAACTTTCCTTGGTTCATGCTTCGTACATTCCATGTCCCAATATATGACATCTTTGAAGCATCTGACTCTCATTTTATGTGCGGCTACATCAGCAATCAGACGTCCCAAGGGCTTTGATCCAACCACATCATAATTACTGGCTTTACTCTGAAAAGTATTCAGCTCATCCCTAGTAGCCATTTGAGTGCCACTGTAATCTTCCGGTATTACAGTGCAATTTGTTTTGTTGCAATTATCCATTGGGTCTTCATGGCATGATATGGAAGTAGATTGCCAGGCCTTGCTTCCGCATAGGTAATTCTAGTGTTGTTGCCACTGTCACAGAAACGTGATCCTCCGCCACCAACACCTTCCCATTCTGCTACTGCCCAGATGGGTGATTTGTCTTAGCCTGGCACCTCAGCTGAGACCTGTCCATCCTGGGAGACCCTGCTAGTAGTTAAGTTACCGATAGCTTAGCTCTCAGCATCACTGATGCACACAAAACCTCATAGCAGAACAAGCTGCAAACCAAGTGTGTGTATATGGCAGAAAATTTTGTATAGATGGCTTTCTACTTGTAAAACCAGATTTTACATATAGAAAGCCTTTGTCCTCCAGTTGCTCTCTCGTTATAAATGAATGTGTATACAGAGATAGTTCATTTTATATATGTATATATCAGTTTATTTAAAGATGAGGTTACATGTCTAATATCTGTTAATAGCCTAAAATAAGCATTTTGGTCCTCTGGCTTATAAATTAGCCCTTTGATCTGCATATAAGATTCTTCCTCAGGATTGAAAGATTTTGTGTTCAAACTTGGAAGCAAATATAACACTAAACATCTGTTATCCCAGTTTCACAAATTCTAAGTTTGCTGTTTAAAAAGAAAATAATGAAGTGCTATTTTGCTGTAGAGATCAAAATCAAATAACTCAAATTAATTTCAAACTGACAACTTAAACTTCCTCTGACAGGGCTTCAAAGATGACCAAACTGTGGAAGCTTCACTTGACGATAAATTATAATTATGCCAGGAAGGATAAACGATCTTTGGAGTTCTAGCAATCAGTGACAGCCTCCACAAGACTACAATTAAAAAATTATCCAGCCAGTGTCAGTAGGAATATACAATACCACCACCCAGTGGAGTCTGCAGGAGCTGATGTCATTTGCAGGCTGTTCAAGTATAGAAATGCATTATGTCAACTCTTGTTGCCATTGGTGCACGGCTTCTGGCAATGAGGGCTCATGAATCTGATACCTGTATCATTCGACTGAGACAATGGGCTAGCGTTTGGGACTAAACCAAAACTCGTGTCTCCACTGTGCAGTGTTAGAAACCAGCTAGTTGCATATTCTAATTATAATAAGTACTGTAGTTAAGTGTTTTAAATTTATGTTAGAGAACAACAACTAGTTTAATGTTTTGAATGATTGCAGAGAAATAGGACGTTTGTACGAACTAAAAAAATTATGATGAATGGATTTTTTTTCTTTGAAAATGATAGTTGTTTTTTATTTTAGTGTGTACTTTGACCTATTTTCTAAGTTCAGTAACACCTACTGTGAAAAGGGGGTATGCTGAAATATATGACTGTCTCAGGTGGTAATATTAGTTCACCTCACATGAGGATAATTTTCTGTCATTTTAGTAGGTAAAATATGGTTTTCTAATACCTCCTGTCCTCTGTTTGGATAAATTATGCATGCATAGACTGTATGCCAGTAACTATAACTCAGGCTGAGATGTACCAACAGTGGTGTTTGCATTTCCAGCCCATCTGAAAACCCCAACCAGTCTTCCCAAACATCAATAAAACAGTGCAAATCAACCATATAACTATCAGACACTTAATGAACGAACCACTGAAACATTAGATACTGTATGCGTATGGGTAATGTGCCTAGACAAAAACTTTGATTGGGTTCTCACTGAGTGGCGCGGCTTGTGAGGTTTGTTGTGTGGTGGAGGGAGATAGCTTGGCATTCAGTTTTTGTCACTGATGCTGGTTAAAGATGGAGGACAGTGAAGTGGTGAGGCATTTTTCCTTTTCTTTGGGAGGAAGATCCCTGAAGTGGAAGGCTATGATAAATCTAGAGAAATGGAGGATGCAGTTGGACACAAAAAACTCAAAATGGACCTCTGTGTTCCTTCTCGTAACACAGTAACATAGTAACATAGTACATGATGGCAGATAAAGACCATCATGGTCCATCCAGTCTGCCCAGCAAGGTGGCAAGAGTAGGTGCACCTGCTGCTCCGTGCAGGTCACCCCTCCCAATGTCTTTGTTTAGGGGTGTACCCACCATTTTGTGCAGGTCACCTCTATTTGTTGAGATAGCAGAGAAGTTAAGGTTAGTTTGATTTTGTCCTGTTGATATAAAGGGATCCACTGTGTCTATCCCATGCCATTTTGAATTCTGTTTGCCCCCACCACTTCCATTGGGAGGGCGTTCCAAGCATCCACCACCCTTTCCATGGAAAAGTATTTCCTGATGTTGCCTTTCAGTTTACCCCCTTGCAGCTTCATGTTATGCCCTCTAGTTTTGCAGCTTCCCCATCTTTCAAAAAGATTTGTTTGATCATTAGAACTCTAAGGGGCTTGTTTACTAAGCAGCGGCAGTGGCTTCCGACCGATTTCAGAGCCGCAGCCCCATTGAATTCAAAGGGGTCGCGGCTCTGATATCGGTCAGAAGCCACAACCGCTGCTTAGTAAACAAGCCCCCAAGTATTTAAAGGTCTGTATCATATCTTCCCTGTCCCTCCTCTCCTCTAGAGTATACATATTTAGGACTTCAAGTCTCTTCTCATATGCCTTCTGGCGCAGGCTCCAAATCATTTTGGTCACTTTCCTCTGAACCGTTTCCTCTGACACAGGCTCCAAATCATTTTGGTCGCCTTCTTCTGAACCGTTTCCAATAATTGCGTTCGCAGATCTCCATGTAGCATGAAACAGCAGTTTCAATTGTGCTTTTGAAATCAATGCTCCTTGTAATGTCACTGTCATGCTCATTAATAAGTGAGGTTATTCTGTTTACACACTCTAAAACTTCTTTTAAAGTTTTACTGTCCAGTACGGGCAAGTTTTTCAGTTCTTCTTCTTTCACCTCTTCCTCTAATCGATGGGCATCCAATTGAATGAGTTCTTCAGTTGTTAACTCTTCTCCGTGTGACTCTAAAAGTTCCTGAACATTTTCTTTATCAACTTAAGTGAAGCCAACTTCTCTTGTTGTTAAGTGCCGTTGAGTCGGTGTCGACTCATGGTGACCCTTTGGGTAGCTGTCCTAAACTGTGTTCGGTCTTCAGTCAGGTTGATAGAGTGGCATCCATAGCTGCTGTTATTCTATTGGTCCATCTCATTACTGGCCTTCCTCTTTTATGTTGACCTTCAGCTCATCCCCAGTAGCCAGTTGAGTGCCTTCCGACCTGGGGATCTCATCTTCCAGTACTCTATTGCAATTTGTTTTGTTGTGACTATCCATTGGGTTCTTGTGGCAAGATAAAGAATTAGATTGCCAAGCCTTTCTGGTGGTAACCAACTTGCCTAGCAGGATCCAAAATCTTAGCCTTTGCAGGATCCCTTAAATCCTTTGACATCCTTAACAAATTGCAGCAGAAGCTTCTTTCATATACTGTTCATCATTTGTGGAGACACTTTTTTCCATGCCAAGTCGATGAATTCCATGGCCTTTTTTATGTCAAAGTTTCTCCACAATTCCTTGAGTGAAACTTCTTTGTTTTCTTCAGAACCCTGGACCAGGTATTGCATGAAGAATTGAACATAGCAGGCCTTGAAAATGCAATAACATCCAGGTCTAAGGATTGCAGGCTAGATGTGCTCAGAGGAAATAAAAACACTTGAATATTGTTGCCATACTCAAGAACACTTGAGGGATGTCCTGGGGCATTGTCTATAATAAGTAGAGCCTTGTTTGCAAGGTTCTCCCTCTGCATGTAATCTTTTATGAATGGTCACAAGTAGTGTTTCACGCAGTTGGCAAACACTTCATTTGTCACCCAGGCTTTTTTGTGAGACCTCCACACTTCGGGCAAGGCACTCTTCATCATCACTTTAAGGGCTTGGGAGTTTTGGAATGATACACTAACAGTGACTTACGTTTTACGTAACCATTACAATTGTCACCAAGAAGTAACGTAAGCCTTTTTTTATGCTTTATGCCCTGGCATTTTCTTTTCATCATGAGAAATGAATGTACGAGAAGGCATTTGTTTCCAAAATAAACCCATCTCATCTGCCCTGAAAATTGGTTTCATGGTATAGCCACCGCCTTCAATAATTTTTTGTAGATGCGACAGGAAAATTGCTGCCGTCTCACTACCTGCTGAAGCTGCTTTACCAGTCATTTTTATGTTATGAAACATTGCATGGGTCTTGAACCGCTCAGACCATCCAGAACTAGCTTTGAAAGTCAAGTTCCTCACCACATCATCTCCCTCCTCCACAGCCTTTTTCTTCAGGTCTTAAAACATGGTGTCCTTTAGAGGCTGCACAAACATGAACATGCAACTCTGTCTCAGAACCTGAGAACTTACTGATTGGGTCAGGAAGAAACAGCCCTCCAGATTATGCTTTTACTACTTACGTGTTATTGGTGAATATCCATCCTGACCCCTGATGCAGGTGACTTTGCCAAAACTCAGTTGAGTCAGGTCCCCCAATAAATATACTGTTTTGAACATTTTTTTGCATGGCCATTGTTCACCTCCATTTTTATTTTCCTCTTCATGCTGAGAGAAACAGCCTAAGCCTAAGCCTCCCCCCAATCAGCTGTCTCTTGGAAGAAACCCACCAGATCTAACTGTGGGGACTTACTGGCACCAGCAGTGACTAATGAATCTTAAGAGTGCCGAGTGCTCTAAAAGGTCTGCCCCTTCTTAAACCTAGCAGCAGTGGAGGAATAAGCCCCAACTGGACTCCTAGTACTCCAAGAGTGCCTCCAAGCCCCATCGAGACCATTCAAGGGGCAGACCTAGTGCCCCTGGTTTTGTCTTCTGGAATCCTTTGAGGCCGAGATTCTCCAAGGTCTTTCACCAACTTCTTGAGATCTTCCCCAAAGAACAACTTGCCCTTAAAGGGGAGCTTGCTCAACTGCAACTTGGAGGCTGCATCAGCAGACCAGTTCCACAGTCAGAGACTATTTTACCACAACCACTGATGTCACGGACCTGGAGGAGATCCTGATCAAGTCATAGAAAGCATCTGCCATGTACACAGTGCCAGATTCCAATCTAGCCACCTCAGGGATGTTTGGGAACTGCTGAATCCAGCGAAGGAGCACTCTGGCAATCAGGCCTGTCACAGGGCCGCTTGGGAACCCAAGGCCAAATCCATAAAAGTATTCTTAAGGAGGGTCTCCATTTTCCTATCTTGAGATTCTTTGAGTGCAACTTCGCCTTTCACTGGAATAGCTCTGTGCTTGGTCACAACTGTGACAAGGGCATCTACCCAAGGGAGCCCTGGCAACTGATCTGGATCACTCTGGGGCAGGAGATACTATGAAGAGAGGACTTTAGGGCCCTTAAGACTCATCTTTGGATTATCCCATTGAGAGATCAGGAGCTGCTTCATGGGCTCGAGCAAAGTAAAAAATCCAGAATAGCGCCTGATATCCTCCAAAATAGGCACCACTTGTGATGCTTGCACAGGACAGACTCCACAATATGCACGGCCACCACAGTGTCCTGAATAAGTATATGAAAAGGTGAAGTATCAAAGGTCCCTCGTCCTCTGCCAAGGTAAGATGGCTTTCCTCTTCAGACTAAGCTTTTGGAGAGATAGAGTCCTCTTCAGCATCCTATCCACCCTCCATAGATGATAAGGTGGGGCTCTCGGAGGAAAGCACAAGCAAGGATGCTTGACCCTCTTACAGGCCGTAGCTGAGTCAACCGAAGTCCCAGGAACCTCCATAGAGGAGCCTCGGACCCTTGTAGAGGGGGTTGCCAAGCAACAAGAAAAGACTGAAAACAGCCCAAGAGCTGTTTCATTAGTTGTTGCTCAAAGCTAGCAAAAAGATAACTCTGGGGCCCTAAGGGACCTGCTGGCTTGAATCAGAGGCCTCCTCAGCTGTGATGAGCTGTGCCTGGCCAGCCTCTGAGGTGACTGCCTGCCATGCAGAAGGGGAAGGTGCCAAGGACCCAGGGGAGGCCATAGAAACAGCATGCGCCCCGGGCTCCCCGTGGAGTGTCCCAGTAATGCCAACCAAAATCGGTCCTGGGAATTCCCATTATACAGCGGGCAAAAGAAGCCTGCTGCAGAGCTGCTCTGGTGAGAGCTACATAAGGCACAATATTGGGCACCAGGCATACTTACATTGTTCCATGCATGCGGCCTAAACAAAAAGAACTGTGGGGGGAAACACTGATAAAAATGGCACAGGCTGTGAAAAAAGGAACTGTTAAAAAAATGTGTAGCCACGGCAAACAGAGAGATCCGAAAAGGGGATCTCAGCATCTGAAAGACTGGTTGGAAAAACCTAAGGGCTTCTGCAACCTAAGGGCCCCACTGCCAAAGATAGGCCTGACCTTTTGGGGGTTTTTGAAAGTGCTTTATCAAGCAGAGAGCCCAATATAACCTCATAGAAATGAATGTGCTTAAAAATACATTTAAAAAATTCTAAAAAGACTAGCTAGAGCAGTCACTTAACCCTCCATTGCCTCGTTCCGGCCTTCCATGGCCAGGGTCCGGCTGTGGGGAACTTCCTGCACCCCTACTTTTCCCTTGTGCATGGCGAAAGGATCCCCCGATGTCCTGAGGGACTTATTCCACCTCTGCGGTGGAATAAGTCCCCCATCTAAGTTCACAGCCACAGAAGTACAGGACCAACCTCAGAATCGGCCCTGAACATCTGGAGTGCGGACCGCCCATGTCCAGCCCTCGCTCCACCTCCAGAATGCCCCCTCCCACCCTGTCTAAGCCTCCCTGTACAAACGCGTTGTTTGTACAGGGAGGCTTTTGCCAGGGCCGGCAGGGGTCGAATAGTGGGGATGGATGTCCATCCCCGCTATTCGTGGGACAGAATGACCCCCAAAGTCAATAAAACTAAAAAATAAATAAAAGTATATAAAACCAAAATAATTAAACATAAGAGCAAACCATCTCTGCCCATTAAAATTAAATGACTGTTCAAACTCACAATCCCTCAAAAGCCTGCTGAAACAAATAGGTTTTCAAATTCTTCCAAAACGACAAATAACAGCCTGAACTTTAAGGAGTACATTTACTAAAGGTTAATGAAATGAATGTACATTAAGGGCCACTGTGCCCATAGAAATAAAGGTCAGTGGGTACTCAACACGTATTAATTTCATTAAAGCGTGTTAAATCCTTCAGTAAACATACCACTAGGACTTACTGTTAAAGTATTTCAGAGTATTGGCCCAGCTACAAAAAAAGGCTTGCTCACATATATAAGACATTTGACACTGCTTTACAACAGGAAAATCCAACAGACAGGGACCAAGGAGGATGATAGATCTTTAAATAAGTACATATACTGAGAGGGGCCTCACTAGAAGTGCCATAAAGACAAGAATTTAAGCCTTAAATTTAACATGCCAAAGAAATGGCAGCCAGTGCAAGATAGACAATATGGCCCTCATTCTATAATGTGGATGGTGGGGCTGTATGTTCCACCGGGATGTGCAGCCCCGCAATCTGCTTAAACTCTATTCCCCCACTGGCTCTCCCTATACATCCTGTGCTTCAGGATGGGGAGAACCGGTGGGGGGGGGGGGCGGGCGGAGGGGGGGGGGCAGGCCACCTGGCTGCATGTACAGGGCCGATTCAGGTCACGGCCCTGTACGTGCTGCCAGGCCTGCTGGGCCGTACTGCTTATACCATCTCAGAGGTGGAATAAGCAGCTTTTTCAGCGAATCAGAACACGGCAGCCACCACCGGAGCTGGGGCCGAGTGCGGGAGATATCCCTGCCACCCGATCCAGACCACTGGAGGCCAGCTGTGGTTGGGCGGCAGGGATCTTAGGGTCTGGAGTCAAGGCAGTCTGTGGCGCCTGTGGAGAGGACATCCCTCGCAGGCTGGAGGCACATCGGGACATCCCGCTTCCAGAATCAGGCTCTATAGGTGTTACATGCTCACACTTATTGGTCCCAGTCAAAAGGTGCACTGCTGCATTTTGGTCCAATTACAAAAGCTTTGTATTTATTTATTTAGACAATTTTGTATACCACCTTATCCTTCAATCAAAGTGGTCAACAACATAATTGTAGGTATACATTTAACAGGAAAGGGGATAAGATGTACATACATACAGGCTATCTACATATAGTTCTCGATTGGGTGTGGGTTGTCGGTGGGCCATTTGTGGTGGAATCTAGTGTTTGGCATCTTATGTTACTTGTCCATAGGACTCTGTGAACATAGCCTATTATTTATTTATTTATTTGTTGTGGTTTTCTATACCGCCCCTTCCAGAGATTGGGGTGGTTTACATAAAACTTAACATGTTACAGACTATTTGTAGCTTTACATTATAACATTTAACCTTGAACATTATAACTTTATATATTATAACATTTGGCCTTGCACGTTATAACTTTATACAATATACATTTGGCCTCGCACAATATAACTTTATACGTTATAACATTTGAACCTTTATTACCATTGTTGGCTCTCCTAGGCCTGTTACCGATGTCCTTGATTATATCCTGGAGCGTGTCTGCTGAGCGGTGGTGGATGACTTTGAATATGCTGAGGATTGTCTTGAATTTTGCCCTTGCGATTATTGGAAGCCAGTGTAACTCGCAGTATGGGTGTGATATGTTCAGATTTTGCAGTGCCCGTGATGATGCGCGCTGCAGTATTCTGTACCAGTTGAAGTGGATGGATAAACTGCTTGGGAAGGCCTTGATATAATGAGTTACCATAGTCCAGAATTGGGCTGATGACTGCTTGGCATACTGTACAGAAGCGGTCTTGGTTGAGGATTGGTTTGAGTTTTCTGATGATCTGCAATTGGTGTTAGGTTTTTGCCGCAGTTTTGCTAATGTGTGATTGTAGATTAAGAGTTTTGTCCAGGGTAATGCCCAGGTACCTTACTTCATCCTTTATAGTTATCTTCTTGTTTAGAATACTGATTGCCTGGGGTGGGCTAAATGTGGAACCTCTAGAGAACATAGCCTCTGTTTTGTCAAAGCTGACTGTCAGGTTATTATTGGCGAACCAGGTGTTCATGTCTTCGAGGCAGCTTGTTATCGGGGTCATGTCAGGCGATCGCAAGTTGATTGGGGCATATACCATGATATCGTCAGCATAGAGGTGGTAATGTATTTTGTGGCGTTTGATGATGCTGCATATGGGAGTATGGACGAAGAGTGCCGAACCTTGTGGTATTCCTTGTGTAACGGGGAACTGCGTTGATTTCTTCTGGGCACATTTGTAGTCTTAAAGCTCTCCGTCAATGCTATTAAAACACCTCCTTCCCTTTCTTGTGACCTTGACTGGGATATACCTCTATATCCTAGTGGACAAAGCTCATTAATAATCAGCTGGTCACTGTCATGCACCCAGCTTTCTACAATATAAAAAGGGTCCGATATTCTTCTGGGCAGGCTATGCACTGCCATGGTGTATAGCCCTGCTTGCCAACCCTTAACTCTGGATATTCAATGATGGGGTCATAGGGGGTCCCGGCATTGAATATCCGGGGATCGCTGCACATGCCAGAAGCCTCATTAGATAACCGAGCAGCAGCAATATTGCATGCTGCCTGGTTAGCTCCTGCTCTGAAAGATGATTGAGGGTTTTCCTCACCTATCTTTTCAGCACAGATCGCTAACTAGGCAGCATGCAATATCACTGATGCCCGGTTATCGCTTGTTGCCACCTACACTCTGCCCTGGAATGCCCCAATGCTAATCGTAAGGGAGTTAGAAGGAGATATTCAATGGCACTAACTGTGTAAGTGCCATTGAATATCCCGATTTAAGACATCTACATGGTTTACTGGGCTGTAAACCGTGTAAAGGCCTTTTGAATATCGGGCTCAAAATATCCAATTTTTGTTGTTTTATCAGTTTAAAAAATCACATCCTTGCTATGAAATTTTGGAGTGGGGACATCCATCTCAAGCAAGGTTGCATAAGGGGAGATCCAGCCCATGGCAAAATGAAACTGTGAGCCCCCATTTCCCATCAATGTTCACTGTCAAATTGTGAAATAAAGGGGATATGAGTGTACCTCCTTCTCCACATCCATCACATGTTTGCCGGACAAAGAGTTCTTTTCAGTTGCCTATTCATGCTTTGAATGGGTATAACCTTTGACGTGGCTTGGGATGTTCAGGACATTTCTGAAATCAGGCAAGGACGTCCATGTTCTTGGAAATGCCCTGGCCACACCTCCACCATGCTCCCATTCTAACTTGGATGCCCTTGCTCCGGGGACATACACAAACCCGGCTTCTAAAATGGATCTGGGGACATCACTGTGCTTTGGACATCTCAATGTTTGTCTTCAGATGTCCGAAGCATGAATAGGGCTTCTAAAATTACCCCCAATAGGGGTAGTTTCATAATAGCATGTCTCCATGAAATGACCAAAAAGGCACCTTTTTTATAAAGGAAAAATAGATGCCTATGTGCCTTTTATAACACAGTTTAATTGAGCTTTTTTATAGTACCACCTTTAAGGCTTTTTATTGGCTCACTGAAATAGTTTACAAAGTATTGTCTAAAAGGAAAAAGAAAGGAAATACAATAGTCATAAAAAAAGAAAAGTAGTAGGAGGCAAAGGGATAGAAAAAGAGGCTGTACTTAGTAGTTTCATTTGTTAAGCTCCAGAAGCTTCAGTGAAACAATAGATTTTTATTTTACTTTTAAAAGAATATATATTTGATTCATTTCTAAGATATAGTAGTAGCATATTCCATTGAGATGGGCTGAAGTAGGAAAAGGTTGTCTGTCTAGTTATCTCCAAAAATATTTTTGATAGAGAGGGAAGACAAAGCAGATTAATATATTGCAATCTTGTAGAATGAACAATGAATGATGTGGGATGAGATGGTCTGAAAGATATAGAGGCTGGCTGTTCAGAGTACTTTATAAATGGTGCAAAATGTTTTATATTGAATTCATGAGGTAACTGGGAGTCAGTGCAAGGTCTTCAAAGCTGGGGTTATGTGATCATACTTTTTTAGTTTGATATAAGAACATAAGATGTGCCATACTGGGTCAGACCAAGGTACATAAAGCCCAGTATCCTGTTTCCAAAAGTGGCCAATCTAGGTCATAAGTACCTAGCAGTTTCCCCAAAAGACACAGGTTCCATAATGCTTGTATTAGGTCAAGCAGTGATATCCCAGGTCCCTTTTAATAATGGTTTATGGACCTTTCCTCCAGGAACTTGTCCAAACCTTTTTTTAAACCCAGCTACGATAACAGCTTTTACTACATCCTCCGGTAACAAATTCCAGAGTTTGATTACACATTGAGTGAAAAAATAATTTCTCTTATTAGACTTAAATAGTTTACTCTGTAGTTTCATTGCATGTCCCCTAGTATTTCTATATTCTGATGATGTAAACAATCGATCTATGTTTACCCGTTCCACTCAGTTCATTAATTTATAGACCTCTATCATATCTCCCCTCAGCTGTCTCTTTTCCAGGTTGAAGAGCCCTAAGCTTTTTAACCTCTCTTCATAGGGGTATCCTTCCATCCCGTTTACCATTTTGGTGGCTCTTCTCTGTACCTTTTCTAATAATGCTATATCCTTTTTAAGATACGGCGACCAGAACTGCACACAATACTCAAGGTGCAGTCGCACCATGGAACAATACAGAGGTATTATAATATCCTTTGTTTTATTTTTCATTCCTTTCCTTATGATACCTAGCATTCTATTTGCTCTCTTGGCCGCTGCTGCACACTGGGTGGAGGGTTTTAACATGTTATCCACGATACACCTAAATCTTTTTCCTGTGTGGTGGTTCCTAATGTGGAACCTTGCTTTGTGCAACCATAGTTTGGGTTGTTCTTTCCTAGGTGCATAACTTTGCACTTGTCCACATTACATTTCATCTGCCATTTGGATGCCCAGTCTTCAAATTTATCAAGATCCTCTTGCAATTTTCCACAATCCTCCTGGATTTTAACAACTTTAAATAGTTTTGTGTCATCTGCAAATTTGATAACCTCACTCATTATTCCCTTTTCCAGGTCATTTATGAATATGTCAAAAAGCAGCGGACCCAGCACAGATCCCTGGGGTACTCCACTATTCACCTTTCTCCATTGGGAAAATTAGCCATTTAGCCCTACGTTCTTCTTTCTATCTTTTAGGAAAATCATTTTTATTGGGTATACATACAACTGCTCGTCATTACAATTGAAGATATAATAACATCAACACCAATTCAAACCCCCCACCCTATCCCTCCAAAATAATCAAGCAGCAGAGTGCGAGGTTCTAGTCAAACGGAAGTGAGGTAGCCGTTAGGCTCACTGAAAGACGAGTCACACTAGAATGCACAAGACAAAAGATCCCCCGTTCCTCCACCCTACCACCCCCCCAGCCCCTCCCACCCCTAAAACCCCTATCCCCCAACAACAACACCCCCCCACCCCCCTTCCCCTTCTACAATTGAAAGACCACCATCTAGCTATTCCGCCAGGCCATCAGTACGTTCTCCATCACAAGGCAGCCCCCCAGCCCCCTCAACTGGTCCCCACACCTTCAGGTAATGATCCCGTTTGGACCCCCCCAGCAAGTTAGCAGAACGCCGCTCCATATCTCTCAGCATATCCATCGCCCGCTCCCACTCTCCCACAGTCGGCACCGTGTCGCCCAGCCAGTGTCGAAGAATAATGTGCTTCACTACCACAAAGCCCTTGGTGCAGAGTGCCCGCAAGGTCATCCCCAATGGTGGCTCCCGCTCATACGAGCCAAATAGGCACCACTCTGGGCTCATCTCCAAGTCTATCGCAAGCCACCTCCCCAGTCTCTTCCCCACATCCCTCCACAGCCCTTGAATATGGATACATGCCCAAAACTTATGTGCCAAGCCCCCCTTTTCCACTTTGCAGAGACTACACACATCTGTCGGTAGCAAGCCCATCCTGGCGGCCCAGATATTATGGACATAAGCCCGCCAAAGAAATTTGTATTGTATCTCCTGTAGCTGTACGGACTCTGAGACACGGGGAGCCGCGGCCAACGCCTCCCGTAATCGCCCCACCGTACCCTGCGGTATACCATCCCTGCTCCATTTTTCCTCTAAAGCAATCAAATGGGCACTATCTCCTTCTGGACAAATGGCCTGTTCCCACCGTCGTAACGTAACCTTCCCTTCTAGACTACAAAATAATTCTAACATACCACCTCGCACTCGGACTTGCCCCGGGGGCTTCCGAAGGGCCAGCATGTAATGACGGGCCTGGAGATAGAAAAAGTGATCCTGTTTTCCCAGGTCAAACTTTTTCTGTAGGGACTCAAAAGAATCTATCACTTCACTCCCCTCCATACAGAGTTGACCCAGGTAGTGAAGCCCCCGAGTTGCCCATCTCCGCGCCACTCCAGAAGACATCCCAGGGGGGAAGGCCACATTGCCCAGCAGAGGCACACAATCCGGCGTCCGCCAAGGAACCCCGCGACATCCGCAAATGGCCTTCCAAGCAACCCTCGCCACTCGCCAGAAGCCCGAAAAGCGACAGCCCGCCGGCGTTGCTCTCCAGTCTCCCTGCAAGATCATCATCCGATGTAGCGGGGCGGCCTCAGCATCCAAAAGGGGCAAGGGTACCACGTCCGAACTGCCTTCGACCATATCTCGGAAGATCCGTACCCAACAGACCAAATTATAACCGCGCACGGACAGCAGACCAGCCCCACCGCGATCGAAGGGTTTCATCAGGACACCCAACGCTATACGTGCTCGTTTACCCCTCCAGAGGAAGCGGGATAAGTGACGATGCAAGGTTAAGACCTCGCGCCGGCGGAGCCATACAGGCAAATGACGCAAAATATATACCCAACGGGGATATTCCACCATGTTAAAAAGGGCTATCCGCCCCCTAAGAGATAGCGGCAACGGTCCCCAGCGCCGCAGCCGGTCAATGGTTCCCTCCAGCAAGGCCTGAATATTCGCGCTATAGAGCTGATCCAAATTTGCCGGAATATAAACACCCAGGTAGCGGATCTGCCCCTCTGCCCAAGCCAGTGGGAAAGAGTCCCGCCAAAGAGTCTTAAGGCGGCCACCGACATCTAATCCCAAGGACTTCGCGACATTAATTTTCAAGCCTGAGAAGGACCCAAACTCAGCAATAATCTGCAGTGCTCGTTCTAAAGACCGCTGTGGATCTGTCAGACAGAGGAGCATATCGTCAGCAAAGGCACTGAGTTTCATCTCCACCATCGGCCAGCGAATCCCCGCCACCTCCTCCTGCTGCACTAGTTTCACTAAAAGAGGTTCCAAATGCAGTATAAAGAGAAGTGGTGATAAAGGACAGCCTTGCCTGGTGCCTCTCTTTAGCTCAAACGCAGGTGAGACCTCCCCACCCATGGCTATGAATGCACGGGGCCCCGAATACAGAGCGCGGACCCACCCCGCAAATTGGCCCTCAAAACCGAAGCGACGCAAGGCCTCGAACATATAATCCCAAGAAACACGATCGAAAGCCTTCTCAGCATCCAAACTCGCCAGCAGCAAAGGCTCAGAACGCTGAAGACAGCGCTCCATGCCGAGCAAGACTTTCGCGATGTTGCATGCCGCCCCCCGGCCTTTCACAAAGCCAGCCTGGTAATTTCCAATGAGGCGAGGCAAGACAAGCTGCGCTCGAGCTGCCAGAATCGAGGCGAGAAGCTTCAGATCTACGTTAATAAGGGATATTGGCCGGTATGAAGCCGGGTCTGTCGGATCCTTCCCCGGCTTGTGAACTAGCGAGATAGAGGCTGTGCGCATATCTCTGGGGAAACTGCCTGTATCGAGAACCTCATCGTAAACCGCCGCCAATGTGGGCACCACCCGATCCCCTAGAAGCTTATAAAATTCAACCCCGTATCCATCGGGGCCCGGGGCCTTATGCACCTTCCCCGCCGCAATCGCTAGTTGAATTTCCGACCCAGAGATCGGCTTATTTAGAGCCTCTCGTTCCTGCGAAGTCACCCGCGGGAGGGACACCCCATCCAAAAAGCCCCGCTCCCGCTCCTTATCTTCCCGTTCTGGCGTATAAAGGGCACAATAAAAACGCATGAACTCATGTGCCACATCCTTTGGTGCCGTGAGTGTACCCCCCAAACCATCTTTCAACATCGTCACCAAATTAGAGCCCTTCCAGTCTCGGACCAAGCGGGCCAGCAGCGTCCCTGACCGGTTTCCAAATCGGAAAAGCCGATGTCGATAATATTGCAGATCAAATATCGCTCTTTCCTGCAATATCGCGTTCAGTTGGCGCTGGGTCTCTAGATACTTTCGCAACCCCCCTTCCTGCGACTGCCCCAGAGATTCCCGCTTTGCCAGCTGGAGCTCTCGTGCCAGTCGCACCACCTCCTCATTCACGCGCTTGCGTTCCGTGGCCACATAAGCAATAAGATGTCCGCGAAGAACCACCTTCCCCGCTTCCCATAGGGTGGCCACCGAAGTCACACTACCCTCATTGTCAGCTAAATACTCCTGCCATTTCGCCTGTAAGAATTCTTGGAAGGCTGGTCTGCGCCAAAGTTGCCTAGGAAACGGCCATCGCCCCCCAAGGGCGTATCGCCCTTGCCATCGGATACTGACCATCGCATGGTCAGAGATCTGAATAACTCCAATCTCTGCTCCTCGGACCCGGCCCAGATCTGGTTGCGAGACCAAGATATAGTCTATCCTGGACCAGGTGCGATGGGCCCTTGACAGATGTGTGTAGTCCCGCTCCCCACCATGTAAGACCCTCCATACATCCAGAATTCCCCCCATCTGGCACAGGTACGACATCCCCCGCCCCGTCCATCTCTCCATTCCCGGGGACGTCCCAGGTTTATCCAACAGGGGATCATGCGGACAGTTAAAATCACCCGCTAGAATAGTGGGAAGGCGAGGAATGTCCCCCAGTTTCCGTCCCAGGGACTGAAAAAATCCATGATTATATACATTAGGTGCGTATACATTTCCCAGTATTAGTTCCTCTCCATTAATGCGGGCATGCACCCAAATATATCTCCCCAGGGAGTCACCATCTTCCCCAAGAATCTCAACTTTCAGCTGCCGATGGAATAAGATGGCTACCCCTTTTTTCCTCCCACCCGGCGCTGCAGCCGCATGCACGGAGCCTACCCAAGACCGCTTGAGTTTCACGTGCTCTGTATCGGTAAGGTGCGTTTCTTGGAGGAACGCGATGTGTGCTCCCTGTTTACACAGGGCCTGCATGACTTTAGTTCGTTTTATCGGCGTGCCCAGGCCCCCCACATTCCAGGAAATAAAATTGAGATCAGCCCCCATCGAATTGGAGACCCCAGCATCTATGTAGTGTCAATCCCGCCTCCCAGTCGGTAGCTGCGAGCCGCCCAGCCTCAGCTCCCAGCAAAAGTCGATCCTTAGTCTGCCATCCAAACTCTACCTGACCCACTCCTTGGCCTCCACAGTCATACTCCCTCCCCCGCCCGACTACCCCTCCCTCGCCCAGACCCCCCTCCCCCCATCCCTCCCCCCCCTCTTCAATCCTCTCCCACAACTGTTCCCCTAGCCAGCTCTGATGCCCTCCATCCCGCTCCCACCCCACCACCCCACCCCTCCAATTCCCCTTGTGCATCGCCAACCCACCCTTAAACCACCCCTCCCACCTAAAAACCTCATCCATTTGAGTCCTGGCCGACCTAGCCAGGTTCAGAGCCCACCGCTGTGCGCTGCAGGGCTACCCCCCCCTCCCCTCTCCCACACTCCGTGTTTGTTGCAGACGGGAGGGAAACCCCCCACCTCCACCCTACACAAAGTGCAGGGCGAGTCCCCCGTCAGAAACAAGCTTCCAAGCCCTCCCATGCCATGACAACCTAATGGGGGCATAAAACAAGAACAATATGTAACAGACACTCTTGCTAAATTGCTAACAGAACTCAAACTTTAACAGAATTCAAACTTTAACCGCTTCAACATTGCCTAGTAAAATCACACTGAGTCCAGCACAGGAATGTCCAGGCCGCCCACGAGAGGCCCAGGCCAAGGCGCCAAGGCGGAGCGCCACGCACCCAGCACATGGCCCAACACTCACTGCGGAACAATCCGTTGCCCTAGAAGTCCCTCCAGGCCTGTTCCACCAGCTGCTACTCACGAACAGAAGCTGCTCATCAATACCTCAAGACGCTCCACTATCTTCCGATCCCGGCCGCTCCAAGGTCTGCATGAATTTCTGCGCCGCCGCGGCCGTGGTCAAGACATGGGTGCGGCCCTCGTGCTGCACGCGGAGCGTGGCCGGGAAGGCGAGGGTAAAACGTACTTGCTTCCGAAAGAGCGCGGAGCAGATTGAGGAAAATTCCTTCCGTTTCGCCGCTACTACGGCGGAATAATCTTGAAATAGCAGCACCTTCTGATCATCCACAAGCAGGGATCGCTTTTTCCGGTAGGCTTGAAGAAGGCGCCACTTATGATGAAAGTTTAATATACGGGCTATGACCACCCGCGGCCGTTGGTGATTCTCAGATTTGGGCCCGATGCGGTGTACCCGCTCCACCTTCAGAGTCCCTATCAGATCTTCCAGGCCCAATTCGCGGGGAAGCCAGGTCTCTATCAGGGGTAGCAGCATCATATCAGTAGTGGACTCCGGGACTCCGACTAAACGCAGATTGTTCCTGCGGGAACGGTTCTCGAGGTCGTCTACTTTGTCCCGGAGCGACTCAAGCGCCTTCTGCATCTTGGCCTGCTCCCTGGCCTGGCTCCCCTCCGCGTCTTCTAGCGCCGAGACACGATGCTCTAATTCGTCCACTCTCTGTCCAAATTCTGCCAAAGTTTCCCCGACAGCCTCCAGCTTGGTCAGGATCATATCGAACTTGGGCTCCAAGAATTTTGCTACCTCTCGCGCAAGCTCTTCAGATCCCGACTCAACACTCTCAGCCCCGGGAGAGCAAGGCTGCGTCGGGCCAGGTGGCGGCTTCCCAGCCGAAGTGGGCCCACTGCGAGGAGCTTTCTCCTTGTCCTTTCGCGTGCCCAGCGGCATATTAATGGCGGGTCTTGCAGCTCCAGGCACCAGAGGCTATACTCTATCTGTCGGTACCCCGTTCAGTAAGTTTTAACGGGACAGGCTCATAGAAAGGTTCAATGAAGAGCGGGGCAGCCCCGGAGCGAGCAGAGACACCTCTCACTCGCTCATGCGTCACGTGGGCTCCTCCTTCTTTCTATCTTTTAACCAGTTCCTGATCCATAATAGTACACTGCCTCCATTCCCATGACTCTTTAGTTTTGCCAAAAGTCTCTGATGAGGGACCATGTCAAAGGCTTTCTGAAAGTCTACTTCAGGCATAGGTAACTTATTTATTTATTTAGCTGTATTTATATCCCGCTTTTCACCAGGTCAAAGCGGTCAATTGGGGGATACATTTAACATGAGGGGATATGAGACACATATGCTAATACTTACAGGGAACATGGGCAATGTAGGGTTAAGTGGCTTGCCCAAGACCACAAGGAGTGCCTATAAGACTAGAAATCCCAGCCCCTCTGGCCTGAGATTGCTGTCCCCAGGTGGGACTTGAACCCCTGGCCCTCTGG
Source organism: Ichthyophis bannanicus (assembly GCA_033557465.1). Lineage (NCBI taxonomy): Eukaryota > Metazoa > Chordata > Amphibia > Gymnophiona > Ichthyophiidae > Ichthyophis > Ichthyophis bannanicus. The sequence goes on from CM066034.1 coordinate 898,666,431, forward strand.
TCTGAAGTACCTTGTCCTAACCACTAGACCACTCCTCCCTGTTTATTCACACCTTCAAAAAAACATAACAGATTAGTAAGACAAGATCTTCCTTGTCTAAAGCCATGACTATCTACATGTTCAGTAATTCTGTTCTTTATTATGGTTTCTACCATTTTTCCCGGTACGGACGTCAGCCTCACCGGTCTGTAGTTTCCCGGATCACCCCTGGAACCAATGTTCCCTCTAATTTTCTGCAGGCTGTGTGCGCATAAAATATCAGCTGTGTGCAGCTTTTGAAGGAAGGTTAAATTTTTGTGCGCCACATAACGACACTCGGAGTTATATACTTTAAAATTTGACTACATGTCAGAATACAGTATGTATACCACATTGATTTTAATCAAATTAAATGAAAATAGACGATTACTAAATGAAGCGGGAAATTTCTAGTAATTACAATCATAACTTTTAAATTTTAAGATGCCTGTGTTGTTTTCTATCAGAATCAGAGCTGTAATTTTTGTGCGCTCTGTTGTAAAGTATGTGCGCTCGCTCGGTGAGGTGTGTGCGCGCGCACACGCGCACAGCTTAGAGGGAACAGTGCCTGGAACCCTTTTTAAAAATTGACGTTACATTGGCCATCCTCCAGTCCAGGTATTACAGATGATTTTAATGATAAGACCTCCACTGCGCAGGTGCGAGTATTTATAGGCAGATCGAGAGGCATGGTCCACCGTGTAAATTTATTAGATAAGTTGCTTCGTTGTATAGGTCGCGCCATCACTTCCCAATGCAAAAAAATGTGTCTTATATTCTGGGAAATACGGTACTTAGACTTGCTCTTTGGAATTCCTGTAGAATCACTAGCCACCCTTAGGGACTCTCTGCCAGTTGGCTATATTTTTACATTTTTCCTTTGGAGGTTGCTCTGAAGGCTTCCATCCTGATATCCCTTCCTACTCCAGTAGCTGAAAACTTCATGCGGTTGTGCACCCTGTGTGTCTTACCATCTATTACAAAGGCCATTCCAAAGAGGAATAACCAGCGATAGCGCACGTTTTCCTCTCTAAGTCTGCTAGAGGGCCATCCTTTTCTTGAACATGAGCCTGATAAATCCGCAAAGAGCTAAATTGTGTGTGTGTGCTAGCATATTTGCCCCATTCAATCAGCTGCTTTAGCAATCTGCTCCTTTACTGGATAGTCATGAAAATAAACGGTTATGTCTTTGGGAACATTAGGGTTTGGCACCCGCAGAGCCCTATGTGCTCTCTCAATCTTAATCTATACAGGCTCACTCTCCACTATGAGTCTGACTGCAGTGCTTTGTAACAGTTGTAATCTATGGATTTGATTCGGTGGTAAAGCCAATATAAAGTGAATTGTTGTTGTTGTTGTTGTTAAGTGCCGTTGAGTCGGTGTTGACTCATAGCAACCCTCTGGATAGTTGTCTAAACTGTGTTTGGTCTTCAGTCAGGTGGCTCGTTGTTGAAAGAGTGGCACCCATAGCTGCTGTTATTGTATTAATCCACTCACTGCTGGCCTTCCTCTTTTTGCGTTGACCTTCTACCTTGCCAAGCATGATATCTTTCTCTAATGATCTCTCTCTGCATATAATGTGTCCAAAGTATGAAAATCAAATTTTGTCATCTGAGCTTTCAAAGAAAGCTTAGGTTTGATCTCCTCTAGTACTGACTGGTTTGTTCTTTGGGCAGTCCATGGTATATACAGTATTCATCACCAGCACAATTCAAAGGCATCAATTTTCTTCCTGTCTACCTTTTTCACTGTCCAACTTTCACATCCATATGACGCTATTGAAAATACCATGGCTTGAATGAGTTGAATCTTTCTATGGAGAGAGATATCTCTGCTCTTGAGAATCTTGTCTAGGTCCTTCATAGCCATTCTGCCAAGAGCACCTGCATCGTCTGATTTCTTGACTGCTTGTTCTTTATTGATAGTTGATCAAAGTAGGTTAAAGTTGTCCACTTTTACAATTTCTTCTCCATCAACGATGAACTTACTGATTTTGCCCATTATCAGGATCTCTGTCTTCTTTACTTTAAGGTGCAGATCCATTTTAAGACTATGTTCCTTGGTCTTGAGAAACAAATGTTTCAGATTGTCTGCACTTTTAGCCAGTAATGTGGTATCATCAGCATAGTGAAGGTTGTTGATGAGTCTTCCACCAATCTTCACACCTTGGTTGTCTTCATACAGTCCTGCTTCTCTGATGATTTGTTCTGCATATAAATTAAACAGGTAAAGGGAAACGTATGTAGCAATGAAGCCTAGATAACCCCACCAAAGAAAGTAACCACTTGTTACTTCTAGAGCTTTGTCAGCACGCCTACTTGTAGATATTTTATGTATATAGTTCACCCATGTTATCCAAGTTTGTACACCTGTTCTCTTGTAGATATTTTATGTATATAGTTCACCCATGTTATCCAAGTTGGTACACCTGTTCTCTGTAAAACGGAACAGCCTGTTGTTCTGGTCCTTTTGTTTTACTGTAAACTGCGCTGATATCGAATAGTGCGGTATATAAGAAATTGTAATAAATAAATAAAATAAATAAATAAAAATGTAGCATTGTCGTGCAACTTTGTTGATTTTAAACTATTCTGTTTCTCCTTGTTCCATTTGAACTGTTGCTTCTTGATCAATGTAAGGTTTGTGCAAGAGAACGATCAGGTGTTCTGATATACCCAAGCTTCTTAATGTGGTCCAAAGTTTCTCATGGTTTACACAGTCAAAGGCCTTGCTGTAGTCAATTAAACATATATAGATATCCTTTTGGTATACTTTAGTCTTTTCAAATATCCATCTCACATCTGCTATGTTGTCTCTCGTTCCTCGCCCTTTCTTGAACCCTGCTTACACTTCAGGCAGTTCTTGTTCCAGATATAAAGTGAATTATTTTAATCTAATTGTGAAAGAATAATTGCAAAAGCCAGTATTTTCAAATATTTTTGACAAAGATGGATTTTACTGAGTAAATTTGTTGCAAAGCAAAAAAGGATGATTTTATAACTGAGGAAATTTGTGGCTGAAATGTAAGAAATGATCAAGTTTGCAACCTAAGATAGGAATGGGACAGTTGTCTATAACTGAAGATACAGTTGGAAGTGGTGGATGAGAAGTTATCGATATAGCTTTACATTTAGATGGGTTTAAGTTCATAGAGTGTTTAGCAAGCCATTGTGAAATTAGATTTAGTACCATGCTTAATGGTGAGAGATTTGGACTGTCACCATATGTAAAGTAAATTATTTGAACATCATTAGCAAAAGGTATCCGCTGAGTTCTAAGAATTCAATTAAGGTAGCTACAGAGGAGAGAAAAAGATTGAATAGTACAGAGGCTAAAATTGTTCCCTGAGGAACACCAGATATAAGCAGAAAACTTGGAAATACTTAACCTTTTGTTTTTAACTGCAAAAGTGTGCCCTGTTAGGTAAGAAGAGAGCAGTCACACTTGTTCTGAAGAAGGTATAAATGCGTGCATGCCCTCGGTGCATATATTTTATAAAATACACATTTGTATCGCAACTCCACCCAAACTACTCAGTACATGTGATCTCATTGACATGTATACTTGTATGCATTTATACGTGCACATAATGGAGTGGAGGAGTGGCCTAGTGGTTAGGGCAACGTACTTCAGGCCGGACAGAGGACAGCAACCTTGGGCCGGAAGGACTGGGGTTTCTAGTCCCACAGGTGCTCCTTGTGGTCTTGGGCAAGCCACTTAACCCTCCATAGCCCATGTTCCCTGTAAAATAGTTATCTCCAAGTTATAATGCCCTGTTCAATGTAATTTCAGTTTGTTCAATGTAAACCGCACTGATGCAGAATAACGTGGTATATAAGAGAATATAAATAAATAAATAATCTCCATGTAAATCACAGTGAAAACAAATTGGCTGTTTTCTTTCAGAAATCCTTGTGATTTTATGGAGCTCAATCTTGGCCTCCTCCATCTCATCTGTCTGCCATGTGTATGACTTTAATAGGGATCTCAGCTTCTTTGGCCTCCCACGTCCCAGCCATGAAAGGTCTTTTAGCTTCCAACCGGCACCCTGATCTTTTCCATGTTGAAACCCTTAGTCGGGACGCTGTTCAGATTCCCTAAATTTCAGTCTGCAGAGCAAGGAAGTCTTTCCAGCAGAGTCCAGGCCAATGACCAGAATATAGAGGGTGGTGAAGTGAGGCAGGAAGAATTGTTCATAGACACTGACATGTGAAAGTTTTGCAATTTCCGCAGGTTTTCCACCCATTTGGGTGACTTTTTTTGGTCCAGTTATAGGAATGTTTTGTGGGTTGTGGATTTTTGGGCTATTGCCTACAACGTTTTGGACAAGAAAACCGTGGAAAAAAGGGCCATTGTATGATGATGTCAGCCCTTGGCTGCATCTCATTGATCGGGTTAAAGATGCACAGCTCTGCTATTGGTAGATCTGGGAGCTGTGAAACTGCCTATAGCACTACAGAGCATTCTAGAGTGCCGACCAATAAGATGAAGCTGGGTGAGGGAAAGAGCGAATCAGTGACGTGCAGTGGCATTTGCAGTAGGGGATTAAGTAAGTGTGCCAAACAATAAGAGGAGCTCAGCAGCCCCTAAAAAGCACTTTCCATCCTCACAAAAACAACAACAGGGGCTCGGCAGCCCAAACACAATACTTCCCACTCCAGCAAAAACACCCAGAGGGGCCTCAACACAACACCTCCCACTCCAGTGAAAACAACCGTGTCTCCTCAGAACTCCAGTCAGGGAGTTAGGGGGTCCCCTCATTCAGAACCCTCATAAAGTGGCTGCTCCAGAAAAACTCAAAATATTCCCAGGCTTTATAATTAAAAAGAAATCTTTGAAACACTGTTTATATGCAGAAATAATTGTAGCAGTTTATTATGTAGCCTGGATTCTGATGTAAAACATGCCACACTTGACATTACTTAGAACCTCCATACTAACAGGGGTAGCCCCAGACTGGGACAAGGTATTAGGCATCCTAGGAAAACTTTCAGCCTTATGCACCTCACCCCACCCGAAATGTTGCTAATTAAACTCAACACATGTGATCATCTGAACACAACCCTTCCAACAAAAATCCTGAAAAAATGCATAATTGGACATCATGGGGGGATTTTCAGCAGCGGTGGCCAGCACATTTAAAGTGGCCATCCATCGTCGCTTTAAAGTCACTCTGGGACCTTAGCTGGGCCCCGGCATTGAATATCCAGGTTGTCCAGAATGCGATTTTGCTGGTTAGGGTTAACCAGGTAGTGGCTGAATATTGCTACTACCCGCTTAACCCATGGTGCCACGCCGACCCTGCCCCAAAGCTAAGTGCTTAGAATGGGGGTGATTAGCGGCCAAAACTGGGGATATTCAACGGCATTAACCGGGTTAGTGCTGCTGAATATCCCAGTAAGCAGCATTTGTGCAGTTTGCAGAGTTGCAGAATGCATAATTTCCTTTGAATATCCCCCTCTCCCCCATACTTTTAAATATTAAACTTTTCTTTGAATGTATGTATCTGGCAAAGAGTCTTTCATGAGGGACCTTGTCAAAGACTTTCTGAAAATCCAGGTACACTATATCAACTGGCTCACCTTTGTCTACCTGTTTATTCACACCTTCAAAAAAATATAACAGATTAGTAAGACAAGACTTTCCTTGGCTAAATCCATGTTGGTTTTCTCCCATTAAACCATGACTACATATTCATTAATTGTATTCTTTATAATGGTTTCTACCATTTTGCCCAGTACAGATGTCAGGCTCACCGGTCTGTAGTTTCCCAGATCACCCCTGGAACCCTTTTTAAAAACCGGTGTTACATTGGCCATTCCCCAATCTTCAGGTACAACAGATTATTTTAATGATAGTTCAAAGATTACTAATAGTAGGTCTGCAGTCTTATCTTTATTTATTTTATTTATTTAATGTCTCTTTTATACTGCGCTTTTTAAAATCAGTGCAGTTTACAGGTAACAGATTTGTGCAGTGCAGGCAGACCTACACTGGACTTACAATAAACAGGGGATTATATACAGGGATAACAGGGTAACTATGTACAAAATAACCGGCTGTCACATGCTATGTGGACAGCTCGATACTATTTACATATTGGCTCAGCTATATACAGGGTGACAAGGTAGGGGTGTGTACCTCCACCTGTTGAGGGGATCAGGATCTAGCAGGCTTGGCTGCAGACTCGTGGAGTGGCTGCATTGGGGGTGTCAACCTGGGTCCTGAGTGTGACTGGCTGCGGGTTGTCATCTGGTTCGGTATAGTACTGGAGGAACAGATAGTACTTCAATGCCTTCCTAAACTGGGCGAGGTCATTGATGGCACGGATGGCAGGTGGCAGGGCGTTCCAGCATGTGGGTGCATATAGCGCGAAAGCTCTGTTTCTAGTTGACTGAGAGCATTTTGTGATCGCCTTCGGGAGTTTCAGAGTATTGGCGGCGGCTGATCTCCTTACTCTGTTGAGGGGGGTGGTCTGGATGAGATCTGTGAGGGAGGTGGAGGAGCACTTGTTAATGGCTTTGTAGGTCATTGTTAGAATTTTAAAGGAGATCCTGCAGTGGACCGGCAGCCAGTGCAGATGCTTCATAATTGGGGTTATATGTTCTCTCCTGGAGGCTCCGTGCAGGATTCAGAGGATTCAGCATGTTCTTCAGGAGACCGTGTAGTATTGCATTCGCATAGTCAAAATGTGGAATTACTAGTGCTTGGTAGACTGTCCGGACGTCTCCTGGATCAAGCAGGTGGCGAAGTGTCCGAATTTTGTGATAAATTGCCTTGACCATGTTGCTTATCTGGGCCTTCATATTGAGCTGTTGGTCCAGCGTGACCCCTAGGTACCAAACCGTGGGTTTGCTGCGGAGCTCTGCATCACTTACCTTCAGCGAGGTGGGCGGAGTGAATGCTGGGTTCCTGGTGATAAAGAGGACCTCCGTTTTGTTAAAATTTATTCTGAGTCTCTCCGTGTGTAGCCAATCTGTGATAGCATCGAAGCAGGTGGATAGTGGTGAGAGGTCTGGATGATCTGTCAAGATAGGCATGTATAGCAAAACGTCGTCGGCGTAGATCAGGCAATTGATATTGAAATAGCGGATGAGGTCGCAAATGGGCTGCATGTAAACATTGAACAGTAGGGCTGCGAGCGAGGATTCCTGTGGCATACCTTTCTCATGCGGGAAAGCTGTGGAGGTGGAGGGGCCGGTACGAACATGCTGCCATCTGTCTGTTAAGTACAACGCACACCAGGTTAGCGCAGTGCCATGGACGCCCTTCTCCCTGAGGCGTGTCAGGAGTATTTTGTGGCTCACAGAGTCAAAGGCTGCTGCAATGTCCAAGAAGATCAGGGCAAACCCTTGTCTGATGTTGTCCAACCCAATGGTTAATGTGCTGAATAGTTTCAGTTCTTTCAACATCCTTGGATATGTATCATCTGGTCCAGGTGATTTACTACTCTTCAGCTTATCAAATACTTGTAATACATCTTTTTTTTATTTCTTTTTTATACTGCGCTCTTTAGAATCAGTGTGGTTTACATGTATACATCTTCCCAGTTTATCAATATTTCTTTCAATTCTTCCTATATATCACCTTTACATACCACTTCAGGCATGGGTAACTTCCCTAAATCTTCTTCAGTAAAGACTGAAGCAAAAAAATTCATTCAGTCTCTCCGCTATGGCCTTGTCCTTCCTTAGCGCCCCTTTTACCCCTTTATCATCCAATGGTCCAACAGACTCGCTCAAAGATTCTTTGCTACGAAAGTACTTGAAAAAGGTTTTATTATGTGTTTTTGCTTCCACAGAAAGCTTTTTTTGTTTCAAATTCTCTCTTTGCCTGCCTTATTAATGCCTTGTATCTAACTTGTCAGTGTTTATGTTTTTTCACATTTTCTTCATTTGGCTCCTTTTTCCATTTCCTGAAAGATGCTTTTTTGGTTACAACAGCCTCTCTGACCTCGTCTTTAAACCATGCTGGCAGTTTTTTGAGCTTCCATCCACACTTTTTAAAGAATGAAATACATATGGTCTGGGCTTCCAAGATAGTATTTTTAAACAATGCCCATGCTTTATGTAAATCTTTAACCTTTGCAACTGCTCCTCTTAGTTTTTTTCTTAACTATTTGCCTCATTTTGTCATAGTCTCCCTTTTGAAAGTTAAAAGGTAGTACTGTGGATTTCCCTGCCGTCCTTCTTCCATTTATTAAATCAAATGTGATCATGCTATGATCACTCTTGCCAAGTGACCCCAACACCCTTATCTCTTGCACCAGGTCAAGCATTCCACTAAGGACTAGGTCCAGAATAGCTTCCCATCTTCTCAATTCATGAACCAGCTGCTCCAAGAAGCAGTCTTTTATTTCATCTAGAAACTTTATCTCCCTAGCATGTCCTGCAGTGACAATGACCCAGTCGATACCGGGATAATTGAAATCACCATTATTACTGTGCTGTAACTTTAGTTTGCTTCCCTGTTTTTTTTTTAGCATTTCATCAGCCATCTGTTCATTCTGCCCAGGCAGTCAGTAATACACCCCCACTGCCATCGCCTTTTCCTTTTTTACGTGGAATTTCTATCCATAGAGATTCTACAGTGTATTTTGTTTCATGCAAAACTTTAATCCTGTATGAGTCAATGCCCTCTCTAACATAGAGTGCAACCCCTCCACCAATTTGATCTACCCTATCATTGTGATATAGTTTGTACCCAGCTATCACAGCATCCCCATTGGTTGTTCTCCTTCCACCAGGACTCTGAGATGCCAATCATATCTAACCTTTCATTTAGTGCTACATATTTTAATTCTCTCATCTTATTTTTTCGACTTCTAGAATTTGCATACAGGCATTTTAGAGGTTGTATTTTATTCATATAAATCTTTTTATCAGTTGATAGGGGTAATTTGGAATATTTTAGCTCTATACTTAACGGCATTTGGGTTACTTTTATCTTTATTGAAACCTCTCTGCCGGGACGCCCTAACTTCCCTTTTTTGCTAGTATCCTTCATCCTTCTGAAACATGCGTTCTTGGACAACTGCCGTCCTTCCCCTATTATCTAATTTAAAAGCCGCTCTATTCTCCTTTTTAAAGGTGAATGTCAGCAGCCTGGAACCATCCTGTTTAAGGTGGAGCCCATCCCATTGGAAGAGCCCCTCCTTTCCCCAGAATGTTGCCCAATTCCTAACAAATCCAAAACCCTCTTCTTTGCACCATTGTCTCATCCACGCATTGAGACTCCGGAGCTCTGCCTGCATTTTGGGTCCTGCACGTGGAACAGGAAGCATTTCAGAGAACGCTACCCTGGACATTCTGGATTTCAATTTCCCACCTAAAAGCCTAAATTTGGTCTCCAGAACCTCTCTCCCACACTTTCCTATGTCACTGATACCAACATGTACCAAGACAGCAGAATCCTCCCCAGCAATGTCTAAATCCTTGTCTAGGTGGTGCATGAGGTCTGCTACCTTCAAACCAGGCAGGCTTGTTGTCAGATGATCCTCATGTCCACCAACCACTAAGCTATCTACATGCCTAATGATCAAATCACCAACTATAACGGCCATCCTAACCTTTCCCTCATGGGCACATGGCTCTGGAGAAATCGCCTCAGTGTGAGAAGGTTTTATATCACCTGGAGACAGGTCATAGCTACAGGATCACTTCCTGTCACACCAGGGTGATGCTCTCCTTTCATGCACACTCTCTCCTCCATGGCAACTGCCAGACTGGAGGTGGGACTTCAGTACTGCATCCCTGTAGGTCTTGCCTATATACCTCTCTGTCTGCCACTCTAGCCTTCAGAGATCAGACTCATTCCCTGAGGGAAAAGAGTTCTTTGCACCTAGTGCACACATAAGACCCCTCACCAACTGGGAGAAAATTATACATGTGACACTCAGTGCAAAAGGCTTGATAGCTCCCATCTCACTGCTGGGCTGCTGTCTACATCTTAGTTTTAAGTTTTGTTTAGATCAGGGGTGTCCAACCCTGTCCTGGAGGGCCACAATCCTGGCAGGTTTTTGGGATAGTTGTCTATTAGACAACTTTTTGGTGGTGGTGAGAAGCGAGGAGGAATGTGACAAATTCCATCTACCCTTTTGTTGTCTAGGACATCTGCACCTTGCCCACTCACAACCTTAAATGACAGAGGTGTAAGGCAGGGGTCTCCAAATCCAGTCATGGAGGGCCACAAACCAGTCAGGTTGGCAAGATATCTCTAATGCATATATATCTCATGCATATTCATTAGGGCTATCCCAAAATCCTGCCAGGATTGTGGCCCTCCAGGACAGGGTTGGACACCCCTGGTTTAGATATTTAAGTTGTCTACCTATTTAAAGTTGCTAGGGATACTTGTACTGATACAGGGATCTGTCTTGGGCCCCCTCCTCTTCTCTCTCTATACCCAAGGCCTTGGCGCGCTTATCTCCTCCCATGGCTTTCGGTACCATCTCTATGTGGATGACTCCCAGATCTACCTCTCTACACCTGATATTTCTCCGGCAACCCAGTCCAAGATCTCTGCCTGTCTCTTGGACATTGCTGGCTGGATGTCTCAGCGCCGATTGAAACTGAACATGGCCAAGACTGAACTACTTGTCTTTCCACCCAACTCCTCCCCCCCACTTCCCCCTCTCTCAGTCCATGTGGATGGATCTACTATCCTTCCTGTTCCCTCTGCCCGCAATCTAGGGGTTATCTTTGACACCTCTCTCTCCTTCTCTGCTCATATCCAGCTTGTAGCTAAGACCTGCTGCTTCTTTCTCTACAACATCAGCAAAATCCGCCCCTTCCTCTCTGAACACACTACCAAAACACTTATCCACTCCTTAATCTCCTCTCACCTCAATTACTGCAACCTACTCCTCTCGCTGGTCTCCCCGTGAGCCACCTCCTCCCCCTTCAATCCATACAAAACCACGTGGCTCATCTAATCTTCTGCCAGCCTCACCATGCCCACATTACTCCTCTTCTCAAGTTGCTTCACTGGCTCCCTGTCCAATTCCGCATCCAATTCAAGCTTCTCCTACTGACCTATAAATGCATTCATTCTATGGCCCCTCAATACCTCTTATCTCCCCCTACATCCCCTCTCAAAATTTGCGCTCTGCTGACAAATTACTTCTATCAATGCCTTTCACCCGCACCGCCAACTCCCGACTGCGCTCCTTTCACCTTGCTGCACCATATGCCTGGAACAGCCTACCTGCGTCTGTGCGCCAGGCATCCTCCCTGGCCCTCTTCAAATCCAGGTTGACGACCCACCTCTTCACCGTTGCATTCAGATCCTGACTCCATCCTCATCTGACCCTAACCCTCATCAACGTTTATGACCAAACTATAGACCAAACTGTACCACACCGTACCTTGTGCAGAACTGACTAATGCTCTGTACTGTTCTAACTAGATTGTAAGCTCCGATGAGCATGACTCTGACGGGCAGGAACTGTCTCTTGTATGTTGGCTACCTCTTGTAGGTTAGCTGTGCAGCGCTGCGTGCATGGCGCTTTATAAGTGCTGAATAGTGATACAACTGTGTCTAATAAGTATAAGGGACTTAGTTCACCTCAAGATTAATCAATCTATTCCTGGTAAGGCAGCTAGTGAATTTGACTACCTCTTCCCCTTTAATAGGTTTAAGAATCTATAAAACTAAGATTATACCTGGGGTGGATGGAAGGGAAAGAACACCTAGTAAAAGCTGGCTTGCTACACGGTGCCTTGACCTATGCTTCTAAGGTAATCTCTCAACCAATTTGTGGGTGATTTACATAGCCCTTGGCTTGATAGAGGGAGCCTTTCAAATTGCCCCTTTGACCTGTCACTTGGGTTTAACACCTATTTAAAACAGTCTCACAGATCTTTTGCCCCCTAACTGGAAGACCTCTTTGTAAAGGTCTCTAGAAACAATTTATTTATTCCTATTCAAAAAATATGTACTCTATTCTTCCTTCTACTCTAAGCTATACTCTGATTTAAATTATATCTGAGGCTACTGAGTGGGGTTTAAGTTTAAGCTAAAAGCTCTCTGGGGCTACTGAGCCCTGAGTGAGTTAGCAAATAAATCTGTGTATTAGAATTCAGTGTATCAACTTTAACCCAAAGAATTCCCTTTTCCCCAAGATTTAGAGAATTTCCCAGAATTTAAAAAAAAGACTTAAAGTATAGATTTTTTTCCAGCAGTAGCAGTCACTTTTGATAGTCCTTCAAGACTTTAACATATTTCAATCACTAAATTCTAAGTAAACTTATCTTTTTCTACTTTCGTTATTAGGACATTTTATTCTGTAATCATGCTAGTCCCAGTCTGTAGTTTCTGCTGCCCTCTGTTTTATCTTAGCTTTTTTTCTAGGGTCTCTAGACCACTTGCCACAACTCTGCCCTCTTGTATTCTTTACTTTCTTCCATCTCATATTAATCTTCTCTTTTCAGCTTTCTTGTTTATTTTTCTCTATATATATATATCCACTCAGATTTCATTCTAAGTATCCAACCCCCTCTTTTTACTCCATCTCTTACCACTTTTCAACCCTCACCCCTTCCCGTCTTTCACTAACTCTCCCCCTCAATCTAGTGTCTGCTCTCTCTCTCTCTCTCTCTTTCTCTCCCCACTTAATGCAATGTTTCTCCTCTTCCATCCATCCAGCAACTCCCCCTCTCTCTCCCTTTCCTTCCCATGTCCAGCATTGCTTCCTCTTGCCTCCATATCAACTCCCTTTCTCTCTGTTTCCCCTGTATCTGGTATCTCCCCCACTCTTGCCTCCTATTGCCCCGTGTCCAACATCTTTCTTCTTTCTTCCTATTACAACCCTTTCTCTTTTTATTACCCCTGTATCCAGCATCTCCCCTTTCTCTCCCTATTACTATCATTTTGGCATTTCCTTTCTCTCTCTCTCTTTCCTTCCCTATGGCTACTCCATCATGTTCAATATCTCTTTTCTGTCTCCCTATGTCCCCATATCCAGCATTACCCCTCAGTCTCAAAAATCTCCCTTCTGTCTCTCTATGCCTACTTCCACATCCAGCATCTCCTCTCCATTTTCCTAGGACCACTCCCCACCCACAGGGTGGGAGATTCCCACTCTTTCTCCAACATTTTCCTCCATCTCCATATGCCCATCATCTCCTCTGTCTCCATTTCCCTATGCCACTCCCCTATGTTCAGTATTCCCCCTCCATCTTCCCAACAGCACCCCTCAGTCTCTCCCATCCCTGTGTCCCATATCCCCTGTTTCTGTTTCTCCCCTTGTTTTTGTAAAGTGTTTGCAGCAACAGATCACAGCATTTCCCGTAGACTTCTCTTGCCTGCCGCCACAGCTGCAGTCACAACATTTCCATGGAGCGGTGGCCACAGCAGCAATTAAAAAAAAAAACCCCACAATAGACATGGGGCCTCTGCAACTCAAGCACTTCTTAAAATGGAAGGTCCACCGGTCCCGCCCCCTCTGATGCATGCGTGTCTTGTCACAATTGGTGAGATTGAAACTAGGTGCACATACAATTACCAAATCCTAAGTCAGCAGAAAGTTTCAGTATTTGCACTTAACCAGAAGCAAAGATTTCTTTATCACTCTAAGAAAGTTTCAGCTAGGTTTGGTGTTTCAACAAAAAGAACCTCACCACATTCCTATCTCTTAGGTCATACACACCTGTAGCTTCTATCCCCCCCCCCCACCCCCCGGCTCCCAAAAACAAAAACATCTTACTTCACTCTTCTGCATTTACAATTACAGAGATTTTTCTAGCACAGTTTGAATTACCCTTTGATACATTTATACAAATTGGTTATATGTTTCTAATACAAGAGTACAAAATTGATTATATATCCACAAATCCACCCCCCCCCCTTTGACGAAGATCCACTTATACTATAGATCTATTGGTCAGTCTTAAGCCAGATCAATTTCTATCAGTCTGCGTATTTTTTCATTCACATTATTCCAGAATCCATTATCTGCTCCTTTATAATTAACATACAAAGTCCGAGAAAACTTCTAATCGTCGAAGTAGACTGCATACAACATTAGAATAGGCAGAAACCAACTTCTGTACTAGAATAGAAACAAGAATAATAAGCATCTGTAGAATCTTTTTTTCCACCATCTCCCAATATCTGGGAACCATGAGATGAGCCAAGACCAATCATAATTTCTCAAACTGATAATAGCCTTAGGAACATACGTTTTTTTTTAATATAAGCAGCAGAATCTAAAGTAGTTGAGACTGCTTAGCTACAAATACACAAACACCTCCCTTTGTAGCTAACAGGTAATCTAGGGACGTTCGATTTTTGCAGACTTAGCTTTCTCAATTGGGACATCTCAGTGGAGATGGCCTGTATATCTGAACAAAGATCAGCAGCCAGTAGTTCAACTACTGCCTTCTGATGGTTTCTCCTTGATGCCAAATAGTGGTAAGTCCACCAGTGAAAATACCAGCAATAATTTCACCGGCAGTTAAACCAATAGACAGACTCAGAGGCTTGGTGGTGTTCACTATATTTCCTGATTGCTTTTTATCTCTCTTGGATAAATGGTGTGTCACCTCCTAGGAATGATTCTTATGGTACATTCTTATGGCAGGTTCTACAGTACCTATCCAAAACATTCCTCCCCATCCTGGTATAAGTTGCTTACAAGCTCTGCTACCACATTTGAAATATTGTCTTACCAAGGCCACCATTCCATCAGGAGCATATACTATCCTACATCAAAAACTGTGACATTTCTTTTACCATAATATCCCATAAAAAGGGATTTAAAAATGGACACATTGGCTTATTTCTATGTAAATCACACTTACGAGTTCCTCAACTGCACACTTCCATTTGACCAAGACACCACTTCCCTGCTACCAGGCGCCCTACTTTAAGATAAGTAGAACTATTGAGAGGGATTGGTAAATTAGCCTAGGTGACCAAGTCCCAGGTATCACTCTTAAAATGGAACCATAGATACTCTAAAGGACAATTGAGAGTCAAATATGCTGTGGGCATGATTATGTGAGGCAAATAGCGGGGCTGTATGTCCCAGTAGGACGAGCAGTCCCGCTATTTGTCCCAGCTGTATTCTGGCACACACTCTTCCCGCACGCCCAGAGCTGCAGTGTGGGGAGAGCCAGAGGGGGCAGGAGGGAGTGGAGAGGGGGCGGTTCGAGGCAACAGGACATAAAGGGCTGATTCAGGTCATAGCTCTGTACATCCTAAGGGAGACCCAAAACAAATCACCATCCATATGCAAATCAATATATCATCATAACAACAATGCAATATAATATCAATTACAAGATATTTTTCAAATACTAAAAAATTTTCAAAATCTCAAGAATGTAGAAAGTTACCTCAAAGAGGTGCCCTTAATTGCAAATTATAAACACACACTGTATTACTTTATATATTTATTATTCCAATACATGTTTTCCATCAATCAAGATTTTATAAAGGTATTTGAGATTCATATACATAAACATCGTCATCTACATGAAAAGTTTCTCACTTATACATTCATATACACATGAAATCTCTCACTATATAAATACAAAAACACCACAATATGACACAATACAACAATATCACATACTCACAAAACACAATGACCTACCTAACTAAATAATACCATACAATACATCATAATTTAAAAAAACATTCTTTGTGAAAATCTCCTTAAAATATAACCTTCCTACTGTGGACCACAAAATATTGCACTAACCAGTATCCCACAAAGAGTATATAACAGAATGTGGCTGTTTAAACATTCTGTTTGCTTCGGCAATGCACTACCCCAAAAAGATCAAAGAAATATATAAAGTAATACAGTGTGTGTTTATAATTTGTAATTAAGGGCACCTCTTTGAGGTAACTTTCTACATCCTTGAGATTTTGAAAATGTTTTAGTATTTGAAAAATATTTTGCAATTGATATTATATTGCATTGTCGTCCTAAGGGAGAGGTATGGATGTGCTGTTTATTCCACCGTGGCAGTGTTATAAGCAGTGGCAAGGTTGGCGATTGGGCCCAGAGACCACCCTTGAGGCAGGGTCAAGCTGCTGGTAGGTCCCTGCCACCCGATCCACGCCCTGGCTGACCCCGCCTGGAGTCAGGCAGCGGGGTAAGAGGGGTCAGCACTCTGGCGAGGTGGATGGCAAGCGGGGAGGATGTCCCCACGGTGATGCAGGGGCACGCCGGGGCATCTCAGGACCCTCCTGCACCAGTGGGAATGACTGGCTCCCACAGTGCAGAATTGGGTCCTAACGGGGATCGGGCTCTATTTGTATTCTCTCTTAAGTTATGGAAAATGGCTCCACATCTGATGTGAAAGCATTTAAGAGAACTTGAGGGGAAACAAAGGTAGAGATCTCAACACAAGGTGTTTAACTTTTGTTGTGGCTACAGCCTTTCTCTAAGCCTACTGTTTAGGTGTTGACTGGTAAACACTACCTCATTGGTATTTGGGGTTTGATTTACTAAAGTGCACTGCCACATTAGTGCAGGCTAATGCTATTGGTATTAAGTACCATTGAGCCAATGTTATGCTGCCTTCTGTGTTGTGATCACCGGCCTTCCCCTACTTCTGCCCATGGGAGATCAGATCCCCGTGAGTCGAATTAGGGAAGACCTGATTGCAGCAAGAAAGTTTTGGTGGAGCTAGGGCCCATGTGGCCCATCCCTTTTCAATGCCTATGATGCATGTAAGCATGCACAAATACACTAATACCTTTTAATAAATCTAGCTCTTGGTGGCTAAAATAGCTTTTGTTTGCTGTGTGTTATCTCACTGCCTCAATTCCCCTCCCTTCTATATAAATTGCATTGCACGACTACTTATCTGGGGATAAAGAATATAATGAATGATGATGGATAAATTCAAAGTGGGTAGAGAGATGCTTGATAAGTAGCAGCATAATACCAGGGGAGCTGAGAGTCAGCACAGGATCCAGCACAGGCAACCTTTCCAGGTCCAGGCTTCCAAAAATGAAACAGAATGGTGGCATGCCTTGTAGCACCCACAGTTGCCCTATGCCTGCCACATTTCATGTTGGAAGGTATAGGATGCAACTGGCCTATAGGCCAGATGGTGGCCTATTGCTGGGAAGGGACAAGCTGAGGCTGTGTCTCTTTAAAGACCCATGCACCCTGATTTATGCCCCCCTCTCCGTTAGGGCTGCATGATACATACTGCTTGGATAGCAACAGTTTATCTCTGGAAATTCATAACAGTGTCAGTGTGTCACACGTTTTGAATGCATCTTGGCTTAAATAAATCCTACTGTTTTAAAGTGGTTGAGTACTGCAGCTTTAAGTGGGCACAACATGGGGAAGAGTAATAGACTAGTTGCTACATTACTTCCTCCTCCTCCTCCTCACAGTCATAGGCGGGATCTCAGCAGGGTTGTGAGTTCAGTAGTTCGTTCACATGTTGTGGGAGCTCACGGGCCGAGGTTGGGACGTCATAGTGCCCAGGGGCGATCGGTCGCCTCACAGCGTCGGCCCGCGCGCCACGCTTCCCTTACAGATTTTTTTTAAATTATTATAAATAAACAGCGATTTAAAACAACAATAACTTTATTCTTCCACCAATCGTCCCAATTAAGCCAATCTGACGTTTCTTTCCCGGAACCTTTGTGTGCGTGTGTTTGATGGCTGTACGAGGAGGAGGAGAGAGAAATTGTTTAGCTTTTACGGTCTCCCTCCCTCCCTCTTATTTTTAATTTATTCCCCTTCTCTTTAGCCTGCAAGCTACTGCCGCCCCCGGTCCCTCCCCCTTCAGGCGAGAAGAGCAGCCCGGGAGCTGGGAACCAGCGTGAGGAGGGCGTGAGGAAGAGCCACCTCCTGAGTCGGCTTCTGGTTCTGGCTGGGCCTCTCTGAAAGCCGGAGAGTGCTGGTGTGGTGTGTCTGTGCATGTGTGCTGGAGCGGGCAAAGCCCTCCATACCCCAGCAGAGGGCCTGCAGCGAAGAACCTCCGCTCCTGCCAGAGGAGAGGGAGAGGAGCAGCAGCCATTGTTCAGGGAGAACCTTGCAAACAAAGAAAGGGCTTCCTCCACCTTCCTGCCATCCTCTCCCTCCCTTAGGCTGCCTTCAGCTCGGCTAGGCCTCAGCTGGCACCAACTGCATCTTTATTTTCACTCCTGTCTTCCAGACCCGGCATCCTTTTTTTTTTGTCTGTTTTTGACTTAACTGGTATTTATAATTGTTACATTGTATGTAATATCTATGATACAGACTGCAACTTTTTCTTCGGCTGGTAGGAGAGAGAAAGCAATGTTTTAAATTTTGTTGCTTTTGGACATTTTTTTTATCTTTTGGATACTATCTGTTCAAAAAAAATTTAAGCATCCGAGACTTCTTCCCCAGGTGAGTACATTTATGCATTTGATTCTAGCATGGGTCATATGTGTAGAAAAGCGACTAATTTTGTCGTAAATGAAGACGGGGCATAGAGAGAAGGCTGATGCTAAGAAGGCTACGCCTCCAGATCGCATGTGCTTTTGTACTGAAACCAGATCAAAAAGTAGTAGGTTTGGCAACCTAAAAAAAAATAAACAGAAACCTTAGCATGACAGAAAGCTCTCATTTTTTAAAGTGTATTTATAAACTAATTAGTAATTTTTGTTCAGCGTTTGTGCAGTGCCGATAGGAGGGGGACACCGTTTGTGTGCTGCTGATAAAAGGGAAAGGGGTCTTACTTAGGCTGATTGTTGTCATTTACGATGAAAACGAATTATCCGGGGCAGGAAGGGATCTCGGGGACAAAACAGAAGAAAAGTTGAATGAATGCTTGCTGAGTTCCTTTGTACTGTTTATGAAGGAAAGAAAGTGACCAGACTCTAGCTTGGAAGCAAAGCCCATCAGAACTTGCCTGCCACAGTTTTATGGTGTTGGCAGACAAAAGACTAGATTACCTCCGATCCGCCAGTAGCTAAAAAGGAGAATAAATTGTATTGCTTGGTTAGATGAAAGTCGTGTTGCATTCTTGCCTCTTAATTCTGGTGGTAGCTATTCTGCTCTCGATACTAGTTCTGGTGTCCGAACCACTGCTACCTCCTTTTCTCAGTTTTTTTTTCTACTAGCTGGTTGATTGATTATGGTTAAAAATACCTTCTGGACAAGTAGAAAGAAAGTTGTACAATATTTTTACTTTCCTGAGTTTGCTTGCTTGCACGTACGGTAGTTTGAACTCTCCACGACAGTGTTTACAGGAAGTTGCAAGCTTCGGGAATCTTGTGTTAGAGTGCCGTTTTGATATTTTGCAAGCACTCTCCTCGTATTTTTCTTAATCTTTCTTTGGCAATATTTTTTTCTTGGTGACAATTAGTGATAGGTATAATGCAGTCCCCAGATTGTTACAGCGTATATAAGAAATGCTATACTGGGTCAGACCAAGGTCCATCAAGCCCAGTATCCTGTTTACAGCAGTGGCCAATCCAGGTCACAGGTACCTCTATACAATATCTCTTAAACTTGCCTCTCATATACTCTCTCTTACACAACTTGTAAATATTTATCTCAAAACTGAAGTGTCTAGGCCATTCTAATGTTCATTTAGCAAAGCCCAATGAGGCAATGTTCAAATAGCCTTAGCTCTTGCAGAAAAGTGCACTAGGCTGCGTGCGCAGGTTAGCTTGGTTTAGTGTAGAATTTAGTCAACTCTGGGCCTCTTCAACCCTTTATGGCCACCCCTGCCATCACCCAATGTTTTTCTCATATTGCCCCGCAGCCAGCTCCCACTGTCTTACCAGAGTTCTTTCCTGGTGGCACGGTGGCTAGGAAGCTAAGCACAGCATGGGGTTTTGACGATGATGTGCATGCTGCATGTCTAATATGGAGCATGTGCATGGGTCCCAAAGCCTGCACTGATTTTTAGGGGCACTTTGGTCTTCCAACCTGATCGGGTCAACCATTGGTTTGGAAGGTCAAAACTCCCCTAAAAAACAGTGTGGGGCTTTGGTGCCCATGCACGTGCTGCACGTCAGACATGTGGCATGGGCTTCAAAACCTCAAGCCACGTTTAGCTGCCTGACTGCCATACTGCTGGGAAAAGTACTCTAAGATGGCAGGTGCTGGCCGCATTGGACCTGGGGGGGGGGGATTGAAAAAGAGAAACATTGAGTGATGGCTGCAGGGGGGCGGTGGAATGAAAGGGAGAAGCTGCGGGAGGGCGCTCACTGTGCAGACTGCAACCCTGTGCACGTGCATAGTGTGTTACACTGGCCCTGTGTATACTCGAGGTTCTGCCATTGGCGCCAGGACATGAGCTGCAATCACTGTCTTCTCCCCGCATGGGCACCTCTTCTAGGGCTGCTTTTACCTATGGGCAGCTGGGCCCCCATTGTTCAGGGGCCCAGGGCATCTGGCCCTTTTGCCCATAGGCAAATGCAGCCCTATGTTAACAACCACTGTAAGAGCAAGTTACCTTATTATCCTGATAGAGCAGACAAGACTTGTAGATTATGTTCCCTTACCAGCAGATAGAGGTATTTAACTTTTTTTTTTCTATACCGCCTTTCAAGATTTATCAAAGCAGTTTACATATGACAGTGGAACAGCGGGTTGCTATCTAAGGGTATGGTATAGCAAAGGGTAGGATCAGTGGAATACCAGGATTTATTACACTACAGTCCATGCATAACTTTTAGTAGCTTCTAGTGGGTCTTGTGTTGTCAGATTGGGAGATTAAGTGTCGGCACCAAAGTATTCTGTGGAAAGATAGGTTTTTAATTTCTTCCGGAAATCAGCTATATTTTCCATTGCTCTTCGATTGGCTGGGTGCGAGTTCCATAATGATGGACCATAGATTTGAGAGGGTCCTTTTTGGCAAGTTACTTGAGAGCTTTTTGTCTTATGAATTGGTATGGTGAGGAGGTTTTGGTGGTGGTGTGTTCAAGTTCTGATATCAGTAGTCTTCCGGATGAGAAGAGTGTAGGTAGTCTGCTGTTTGATTTAGTATGGTTTTGATTGTGATCATGATGGCTTTGTATTTAATTGTAGCTACTGTAGAAGGGGTGGCCAGTGTAGGTATTTTTAGCACAGGAGTGATGTGTTCCTTTTGTGTTGTCCTTGTTAATTGTGCTGTGATGTTTTGTGCTAGTTGCAATGGGTGGAGGGTGTGTTTAGGAGTCTTTGCAAGATTGAATTGCAGTAGTCCAAATGAGGAGTAATTATGGCTTGGCATACGGTTTGGAAGTGATTGTGGTCCAGGAGTGAGTGGAGGGTGTGCAGGATCTTCATTTTGTAGTATGCGGTTGTTGTAATTTTCTTAATGTGAGCTTGCAGATTGTCATTGATCTAGTGTGATTCCAGATGCTTGACTTCCTGTTTTACAGGGAGAGTGATTATTATTGGCATACTGGGTTTCTGCTTCTTCTCCATCTCTTTTCCACCTGCCTTAGTTTGACTTCTTTTATTTCCCTGGAATACTAGGGTGCTTTGTTCATTTTAACTGATGTTTTCTTGTAAGGGGCTATTGCGAAGGGTGCAATAGTATTCTTGTCCATGAGTTTTGTGAGGTCAGTTGAAGTTGCATCCAGTCTTGGCATGATGTAGTTCAAGAGGGATTACTTGTTGAATTCCTTGAATTTGTGAGGGTTATAAGGTTGCTTCAGTTGCTCCTTGCAGTGTAAGAGGGGTAGATCAAAGGTGATCATGTGGTGATCTGACCAGGAAGTTATCTAGTAAGTGATGTGAGAGGTGGTTGAATGGAGATCGTTGGGTACAAACAGTAAGTTGACTGTTTTCCCCCCTCCTCCTTTGTGGATGGGGTCAGTTATCACTTGTGTGAGATCTAGGGAGACTACTGCATCAAAGAAAGAGGTGGCTTGTGATGCAGGTACTGAATTGAGATTAAGATCTCCTAGCATTACAAAGGATTTGTTCTGGTTAGAGTAGATGCATCACACCAAAGAACTGCAAGGAAGGGAAATAAGACAAACTACCAAGCACCAACCTTCCTTAACTCCCCCTTTTTTTACAAATATCAATTGTTATATCCAATCAACAATTCAATAAAGGCAAACAGGCCTCAGAGAAATCTTCCCCAACACTTGGCGAAACGAGTCACCATAGGGGTAGATGGTAAATTCCACATCACGGGCCCTAAGCCTTTTTATAATTTATTATTCCAATTAAATATCACTAATTCTTATCAAATTATATCTTGTTAAAAGTTCACACAATCACCTAAAAGTACTTTTTCGGGATTTCAAAAAATTCTAATATACTCAATATATTCCAAGTGTGTAAGGATATCCAATGCAGCACTAACCAGCCCCGAAGAGGCTATTCAACCTACAAAGAAACAATAAAGGAATTTTATAAAATGAAGTATAACAACATCTCTGGTGTAAACAGTATACTCAACTTTGAGGTTCTGTTGAAAATTCTCACGCCGTCACAGGACCACACACACTTGTTTCAATTTTCAAATACAAAATCCGACAGCCAGAGAAGCAGAGTCAATGCCGAGACAGTTCTTAATAGTCCAACAAAAGCTTTCGTTTCGCCTTAACTGGCTTCCTCAGGGACAATGAACTCGAGCATAGTAACTATTTATTTATTTATTTTATTTATTTAACATTTATATACCGCATCTTCCAAAGTTCAGTTGCGGTGTACAATTAACAACAATTAACAAAGCGCAGTTTGTTTTACATAGAACGTCATAACTTTTACATAGAACATCATAAATTAAACAAACACAGTTTAATAAACAAACAGTATATTTAAGCTAGAACCGTGAGTATCAAGTTAACTAACGTATTGTAGTGTCGAACAGCGTAAAAAAGAACATAACATATGCAACTATATACATGTGGAGGTATTTGGGCATAAGAGCTTGGATCGTCATTTCGTTTAATCTATAAGTGTTATCCGGATAGAGTTAGGTTTGTACTTGATGTGAACAGGTGGCTATTTAGCCTTTGTCTAATATGGGTTCTAGGGTTTCCATTGTATTATAGTGTTTAGTGAATAGATATGTTTTCAATTTTTTGCGGAATTCCACGATCTCTGTTAGTGATCGTAGATCCTCTGGTAGGGAATTCCAAATGGTTGGAGCTATGTGAGAAAAGGCTCTATTATTTGTTAATTTATGTGCTTTTATGAAGTCTTTTGGAATCTTTAGTTTATTTGATTGTCCTTTTCTGTGGGTAGGCTTAGAAAGTTCTTTGCATATTAGACTACATAGAGTAGTCGGGGCCATGTCATGTAAGGCTTTGAATGATGTTATTATTATTTTGTAAATTATCCTGCTTTGAATAGGTAACCAGTGAAGGGATGCTAGAATTGGTGTTATGTGTTGGAGTGAGTTTATTTTTAGTATAATTCTAGCTGTTGCATTTTGAGCTAGTTGAATCCTTTTAATGTTTTGTTTTGAAATGCCCATTAGTATTAGGTTGGCGAAATCAAAGTGAGGGGTTATGGTAGCCTGTATTATATTAATAAAATCCTCTATAAATACTAGCGGGCGTAGTTGTTTGAGTATTTTGAGTTTAAAATAGATTTTCTTTATAGTATTTTTAATGTGGGTTTCCATTGTAAGGTGTGAATCTATGATTACGCCTAGATATCTTATTTCGTTTTTTATTTTAATGTCTTGGTCTTGTAGTGTTATGTGGGTTGGAGGGATATATGATTGATTTTTTGTTACAATTAGGACTTCTGTTTTGGCATGGTTTATGTGGAGATTTTGAGTTTTTAGCCAAATTGTGATTTCGTTATAGCAGTCTGATAGGCGTTGTAGTGGTAGGTTAGGGATCGTAAATGGAATGTACAACATAATATCATCCGCATAGAGGTGATATTGTACTCCAAATTTCTTAAATATGTTGCAGACCGGTTTTATGTAGATATTGAAAAGTAGGGCTGATAATGCTGAGCCTTGTGGTAAACCTAATTCTTGCTTATATGTAGTGGAGGTTTGATTACCTATTCTTATATTTTGCGTTCTGTTATTTAGATAGGAGGTGAACCATTTATGTACTGTGGAGTTTATGCCTAACTGCCTTAGGTTGTTAAGTAATATTGTGTGATGTACACTATCAAAAGCTACATCTCTATAACAGTAAGAAGTTATTAGTGCGGGCAACAAATGCCTCCAACCTAAAAAGCGATCACTGCTGACATCACATACTGAAGCACCCACCTTTATACTCCAATACGCTGTCAAGAACTAACGTCATTTCCTGCAGAATCTAACTAAACTACTACCCAAAAGAATGTAGGTCACGAACTCCACAGAGACCAATTAAAAGAACAAAGTCCAATCAATTTTATCGTTGAGGCCATGTGGGGCAAGTGTATGTAAATTAAAGATCCATCGTTCTTGCTGCAACAGCAACTTCCCCCGATCACCTCCACGAAGATTAACAGGAACGCAGTCCAGCACCGTGCATCTAAAATCAGCAATTGTATGAGCACTAGAAAGACAATGTTGAACTAACGATGTTTCTAACTTTGCTTTCAAAATACTGTACTTAGGTTCACTTAATCTTGTACGAAGAGGACGAGTTGTCTTGCCAATATACAATTTAGAACATGTGCACCATAGGGCATAGACGACATAAGAGGAGTTACAATTAGTGTTAGCTCGCAACGAATAAGATTTGGAAGAAATAATTGCTGGTAAAGTAGGATCCATCATGGCACAAAAAATACAACGATTACAACAGGTATGTATAGTGGAAAAAGACTTACGCTCTCGAGGAACTGCAGGGCAGAGATAATCCCTTAGGTTTTTATCACGCTTATATGCCACTCGTACCTGATGAGTGGAAAGTGTAGGATGAGTTGAAAACATACGCCAACGCCGATAAATACAAGAAGTTAACCTACTGGATAAGCTTGAATGAGGTAACACACAGGTGATACAGCTGGAATTCTTAGTAACTGAGTGTTGCATAGAAGTAGACACCTCCGGTATACTTCTCATCGTTGGAGTCAATAGCCATTCACGATGATTAAAGCGTGCTCTCTTGTAAGCTTTTTTTAAAAGTGAATGAGGGTAACCGCGTTGCTTGAATTTCCGCACCATTAATGCAGCTTGAGACTCAAACTCTGTATGA
The DNA here is from genome assembly GCA_033557465.1 of Ichthyophis bannanicus. Taxonomy (NCBI): domain Eukaryota; kingdom Metazoa; phylum Chordata; class Amphibia; order Gymnophiona; family Ichthyophiidae; genus Ichthyophis; species Ichthyophis bannanicus. Next base: position 898,691,502 of record CM066034.1, read on the forward strand.
GAGGAACAAATACGTCTACATCGTAATAGTTGAGAATATGGTAAGCTATTTTTTAAATGCTCAGGATGAAAACTCGAATAATGAAGTAGAGTATTCCTGTCAGTCAATTTAGCATAAAGGGTAGTTTGAAAGCAGCCATCACATTTTACAATTCTAACATCCAAAAAATGGATAACAGATGATTGAATATTTATTTCAAACTTTATAGATGCATGACAAGAATTCAGATACTCAAAAAATGCAGACAGATGATCTTTAGATCCACTCCATAATAGAAAAACGTCGTCGATATACCTATACCATCCTAAAATGTAAGGCATAAAGACGGATGAATAAATCCATTGATTTTCAAACGCGCTCATAAACAAATTAGCAAGTGAAGGTGCAAAAGTGGCCCCCATCGCGGTACCGGAAATTTGCTGGAAAAATTCTTGTTGATACAAAAAATAATTCCGTTTCAAGGCTATTTCTGCCAAAGACAATAAAAACACCGTAGGCACCTTATGAGGCCGTTCACGAGCATCCCATACATTCTGTAAGACAGATAAAGCTTCATCCTGAGGAATTGATGTATAAAGTGAGGAAACATCTAAAGTCGCCATCCAAGTTACTGCATTCACTTGCTGAAAATGCTCCAATATGTTCAAAAAGCTGGTCGTATCTTTCACATAAGACAGCATCAAGGGCACTTTATCCCGCAGGAAAACATCTAAATATTTACCGACCCTCTCGAGCAGCGAATCGTTACTCGAGAGGATCGGACGCCCGGGTGGATCAACAAGACGTTTATGTACTTTAGGCAAAGCGTAAAACACTGGAATTTTAGGAAAAGGAGGATTTAAATATTGCTTCTCCTTCTCAGTCATAAAGCCTCCAGCAAGTGCTTCAGTGGTCAATTCCAATATCAGATTCTGCAACTCCCGGGTAGGGTCATCAATCATCCGAATATAATTACTTGTATCATTTAGTTGTCGCATAACCTCCTTATGATAACAATCAGTGTCCAATACAACTACAGCACCTCCTTTGTCAGCTCTCTTGATGGTAATATCCTCCATAGAGGATAGTTCTTGTAATGCCTTCAACTCTGCCGGAGAAAGATTCTTACGATGATTATTCATCTGATGTTCCAGTTTCAATAAATCTGAAAGAATAAGGTGTCTAAAAGTATGAAGCATTGGATCTAGCACCCCTGGGGGTACCCACTGCGATTTCAAGCTTACCACAGAGGAATCTAAACAAGATGGTTTGTCATGAAAAAACAGCTTTAATTGAAGTACACGAATAAATCGTTCAATGGCTATACGATTATCGAAGCAATTATAATGGGGTCCAACCACAAAAGATAAACCACGAGATAATACATTAATCTGTGTTTCTGTGAGAATCTTCTGAGAGAGATTCAAAACAGCACCTACTGCTGAAAAGTCACTACATCTTTCTTCCTCCGAGATCGAGTGTTCACCTCGGGAAAATCCTGGGGCATAGATTGTTTTTGTAAGTGATCTTTACCACCCTTTTTGGACTTAAACTGTTGATGTATATCAAGGCGCTCACTTTCACCACTTGAATCTGACGAAAAAGTAGAGGATGCCCCATAATCAGGTCTTTTAAAGGTATCAGTCTGACGTGTTTTCCGAGAGGTCCAATTATAAATTGAACCTTCTTTCGTCTGCCGCTCGTCCTTTAGCAATTTACGTATAATTGGACCTCTCGGAAAACACGTAGGTTGAATAGCCTCTTCGGGGCTGGTTAGTGCTGCATTGGATATCCTTACACACTTGGAATATATTGAGTATATTAGAATTTTTTGAAATCCCGAAAAAGTACTTTTAGGTGATTGTGTGAACTTTTAACAAGATATCACTAATTCTTATCAAATTATATTTAATTGGAATAATAAATTATAAAAAGGCTTAGGGCCCGTGATGTGGAATTTACCATCTACCCCTATGGTGACTCGTTTCACCAAGTGTTGGGGAAGATTTCTCTGAGGCCTGTTTGCCTTTATTGAATTGTTGATTGGATATAACAATTGATATTTGTAAAAAAAGGGGGAGTTAAGGAAGGTTGGTGCTTGGTAGTTTGTTTTAGAGTAGATGCATGCCATATCAGTGTAGAGCGGTCCTCTCGAGTCCTAGTTTGGGGATCTGTATGTCAGTCATATAGTCAGTTGTTTGTTTTCCACTACAAGTATGTTTGCTGTCAGTGGAGTTCTCTGTGATTGAATGAAAGTTGAGATCTTTGTGTGATAAGGATGAGTATGCCACTTCCCTTCTATTGCGCCTTGGGCAGTTATGAAGGTCTAATGTTTGGGTAAGGCGTTGGTTGGTTTAGAACATTATCAGTGTCTGTTAACCAGGATTCAGTAACAAACATGATGTCTAAGTTGTGCTTCTTTACATAGTTGGTTATTACAGTTGGACATAGAACCAGAATCCGCCATTTACCTAACCTCGGACAATAGTACTTATGTATGCTAGTGATAATAGCTTTATATACAGGGTCTATGTACAGTTATCGCCTTTGTATATAATTGCAACTGTTATTATAATCCACTTCTGTAATCTAGTTAACTTGTGTTACTAACCTGTTCTTGAGTTATGTTCCTTGTACAACAGCATGCATAACATCATGCCCTTTTAAATTTTGTTACGTGTACACTGCCTTGGTAGTAGAAAGGTGGTATAGATTTGGATTATTTCTATCTAATCTATTTTTGTTTCAAGCAGAACGAGCATTTACCAGGCCACATCTGATTGTTTGAATGTGTCATGTTGAAGTTTTTTGGGTTGATGGTTATGAACCGGTGTGGTCTTCTGTGTAATTGAGAGTATTGCGTGTATCTGGTCAGCAAGTCCCTCTGACTATATACAATTGGGATCAACCAATTTCGGTTGTGGGTGGGACTGGAGAGTCTTATTATGTAATGTGAGAAAAATAATATAGTTTGTGGTAATCCATGTCATTTTCTCTTGTCAGGGTAGTATCTCTTCAACAAATGAATGCGGCTTGTTGTGCAGAGGACAGTTGCTTGAAGGTGTTTCCCTATTGTTTTTAACATGATCAGGAAGAACGCCTACGTATGGCACTTGAGATGTCTAGGCTGCGAGGTGCATCTATTACAAGTGTTTCTGGCAGTTTTCTTTAGTGTTCAAGGTTCCTTCAGTGGGTACAGTCAGTTTCGGTGACTGAAGAGCAGGTTACTTTACCTTCGGGTGAAGCGGATTTCAGTTGAAATACCCAGGTGCGTTGATTGGGCAGAGCGTTATGTGCATTGTGCTTTCCCTTTTTTTCTATGCCTTGCGGCTGCTAGTAAAATAGAGGGGAAGCCCTTGAGCATTCACTACGGCTGTGTGTCAGTCGATAAATGTACTAGCCATCAGTAAGTGTGCTCATCTCAGTAGTTGATTGCAGCCATTGATGTGCTGGGTAAATACTTATGGTTGTGTAGTCGAGAAGACAATATTTTGCCTCTAGCAGGTGGCAAGGTGTGTGGACTGGTGCAGCAGTGCAGATGGACCTTGCTTCCCTACCCCATATTACAGTCCTGTGGCTGGTGTGCAGAGTCTGGTAGGCCCAAGCTCGGGTTGCCCTTGTCTTCTGGAGTTGATAACATGCCCTGGATTTAGCGCTGCTACCCATGGGTTCCTGGGCCATAAGCTGAGATCAGAAAAGAGGATCCAGTGGGGACTGCTGAGAGAGGTAGTAAGTTTTGTGTCCAAACCCTTCTTCCCTCTTGCTGTCCTATATCTCTTGTTAGTTTTGTCTCTTGCTTTCTTTTCTATCTCTATCTCTCTCTTTAATTTATTCCCCTTGATTGCAGTAGAGGCTGTATTTGGTTCTCTGCTGCGTGCAATAAAGCAGTTCTGAAGTTAATCATCCTGCTAGACCAGTTCAAACACTGGCTATGTTCCCTTGTCAACAGTGGAGGCAGACTTGAGCAACTCTGTGATATCTGCTGGCAAGTGGCAAGATGTTTAGAAAGCAGCTTCAAAAAAAGTCAGGTCTTTGTTTAGCAGCAGGGCCTCCTTGGCTTGTGTGGGCAGCTGGGGAAGCCCTGCTTGGGATTCCCCTGCTGGCCTGTTGGGTCTCCCTTTTTGCTGAGGTGGTGCCTTTTTTCACTACCTGTACCTAAATTAACCATACCCTGTGCCTCACACCAAGGGAGGGGAACAAACTAAAAAAAAAAATGGGGGGGGGGACACCTTACTCCTCCCTCCTCCTGTCTTTCTGTCTCTAGCACATTTCTATCTGTTCACAGCTACCTTGATCTACAGTCTAGTGACAAACAACCTACATAAGCTTGTGGATGGGTCCCAAGATGGTAAGCTGGATTAGAAATTGGTTGGCTGACAGACGACAGAAGGTGATTGTATATGGAGCTCACTCGGATGAGAGGAAGGTGATTAGCGGGGTGCCCCAGGGTTCGGTCCTGGGCCCGGCACTGTTCAATGTATTTGTGAGTGATATTGCTGAAGGACTGAATGGAAAAGTCTGTCTTTTTGCAGACACAAAAATTTGCAACAGTGGAATCCCCCGAGGGAGTGGTTAACATGAAGAAAGATCTACAAAAGCTGGAAGACTGGTCTAATGCTTGGCAACTACGATTTAATGCGAAAAAGTGCAGTGTCATGCACTTGGGTAGCAGAAATCCAAGAGAAATGTACGCAATAGGGGGCGAGAGGTTGGTATGCACGGTTCAGGAGAAAGACCTTGGTGTGATTATCTCTGATGATCTCAAGGTGGCAAAACAGTGCAACAAGGCGGTGGCAAAAGCCAGGAGGATGTTGGACTGCATACAAAGAGGGATTACCAGCAGAAAAGAAGAGGTACTTATGCCACTGTATAAGTCACTGGTGAGGCCTCACTTGGAATACTGTGTTCAGTTTTGGAGACCATATCTTGCAAAAGATGTAAAAAGACTGGAAACTGTTCAGAGGAAGGCAACCAAAATGATTTGGAGCCTGCGTCAGAAGCCTTGTGAGAAGAGACTTGAAGACCTAAATATGTACACTTTGGAGGAGAGGAGGGACAGGGGAGATATGATTCAGACCTTTAAATACTTAAAGAGAAATGATGAACAAACAAACCTCTTCCAAAGACGGGTAACCTGTAAAACTAGAGGGCATAACATGAAGCTGCAAGGGGGTAAATTGAAAGGCAATGTCAGAAAATATTTTTTCACTGAAAGGGTGGTGGATGCTTGGAATGCCCTCCCGATGGAAGTGGTAGGGGCGAACACGGTGACGGAATTCAAAAAGGCTTGGGACAAACACAGAGGATCCTTTTACAGCAGTAGGATAAAAACAAAATAAATGGTACCATCTAACTTCTGAACCGTATAACGTCTCAACAAATAGGGGTGTCCTACATGGAGTGGTGGGTTTACCCCTAAACAAAGACATGGGGAGGGGTGGCCTGCACAGAGCGACAGGTGCACCTACTCTTGCCATCTTGCTGGGCAGACTAAATGGACCATGCTGGTCTTTATCTGCCATCATTTACTATGTTACTATGTTATATTTTGGTTATAAGAACTCTAGCTTGTCTACATTCCTTGCATAGCCTTTATAAATCAGAAATCTGAATGTGCCCTCAGTTCATATCAGGTCTACTGGCCAGGGACACTTTAAATTCCCTCACCACACCCACCCCAGGGTTGCATTGCTTATATAGTCATCATATAGATTGACATTTGTTCTCCAATTAGGTGTAACACCCACCTTTTCTCCTTGTCCTAGGACTGCTTTATAACTCTCTTAATCAGCATGTCATGTATTTAAATGCAATAGCTGTGGTGCCTTAATTCTAAGAAGAATCATTTGGGGCCTAAGAGCTTGCCCTATATTTATTTATTTAATTGGATTTCTATACCGCCTTATGTAATCAAAGCGGTTTAACATACGAAAAACACAAAAAGCAAAAGTGAAAACAATCAGTGATAATAGGTACATAGTTTGATAAAAATATGACATAGCGCAACTTATTCCAAGACACTATCTACATGGTGAGCTATACTATAATGTGAGCTATTATACAACAAATATATGACTGATTTTTCCAAAACAATAATTAATTGTTTACATGACTGTAGTATTCAATAAACAAGACCATTTTCAGTTGTTTCCTAAAGTCATTGAGGTCTTGAGCTGCTCTTAAATCATAAGGTAGAGAGTTCCAGATGGTAGGTGCCGCAAAAGAGAATGCCCGCTCTGAGGTCATCTTACGTGTTTTTCTAACATCATTTGAGGTGCTGACTCTGTTGGAAGACTCCCTTCTTCTTGGTCTGTTGCTGATTTCTGACTGAATGAGAGAAGTCAGGCTTTCTGCAGAACAGTGATGTTTGATCTTAAAAATATATATTATTGTTTTATATTTAATACGAGATGCTATGGGTAGCCATATGTCTCAAGTTATCTGCTATGCATAAAGAATTGATTCTATTAAGGGAAGAATTAGCTGCAGTTAAACATACCTTCTTCAGGGTACACATTGGAAAAAATCCACTACTACTCCCACAAAGAATCAAACAGCCGAGGAACAAATGGTTCACAGTGGGTTTTGGTAGGTTGCGACCTGTAACATGGAGACACCCTCTATCAAGAGAGATCCCTCCTACATAATACCTTCTCTGCTTTGGAAAATGAGTGCCCAATTCGTGGAAACTGAAGATCCCCTAAATGAGAAGGTTAATGCCCAATCTAATGATAATGCACCAAACATTAAGAAAAAATAACAAAACAGAAAACTGCTACTACCTGGAGATTCTCTCGTCAGAGGCACCAACTTGGGAACACAGCTCAAAGGAGAGAAGATGGTCAGTTGCCTCCCAGGCTCTTCAGCCAGCAGGAATACAAACCAAATTGTTGGCATAGTTAGTGCAGAAAGAGCACTCCAAAATTGATGTTGCCATCCAATTGGGTATAAATAACCTGGCTAGAAACAATGCCTCTACAGTTCAAAGGGACTTCCAGATTCTGGAAGAGAAACTCAAACCCATTATTAACACTGTAGCATTCTCAGAAGTTCTGCCTGTTCTTGGTAAGGGGACAGAAAGGCTGCATCGCATAATCCAACTTTAATAAATGGTTCCAAACCTGGTGCAAACAAGAAGGGTTTAGATATATTGGCGACTGGGGAAATAGATGGAACAAGAGGAGGCTGCACTGTGTGGATGGACTGCATCTCTCTGTTGTAGGGAAAAGGATCCTAAGTGAAAAATTCAGTCATTATGTAAACAGGTGTTTAAACTAGGGAAAGGGGGTGACAGATGGAGAACAACAAGTTCAGAACATCGCTCCCAGCAAAAACATAACAACATTGGAAACAGCCACACTACACACCAATGGTGTGGGAAGAGACATGGAGAGCAAAATCCATGAAAATACAGGCAAGCCAGTTAGCAAATGCTGGAAAGACATGAGCACAAATGCTCACAGCCTAGCCAACAAAGTTACTAACCTGGAAACCCTAATGGTGGAAACGGACTTGGACATTGTGGCCATTACAGAAACACAGTTTAATGAGTCAGATGAATGGGATATAGCCATAGCTGGCTATGATTTATTTAGAAGAGATTGAGAAGGCAAAAAGGAGGAGGAGTAGCTCTATATGTCAAAAGCAATATTAAAGCCTGAAAGAGATGCTGGAGAATAGCCTGGCCAAACGAGGCATCCTGGCGGGAGTCCTTGTCTAAGCAATACTAGATATCCTTGGAGGATACATGACCTACTTAGGCCTGTGTTTCACAGCTCTCTGTGGTCATCTCCCTGGCATCTCCAAGCTAGGGAGTCCCTTATGTGAAGATTATATTCATGCTTGTTCCTGGAGATAGCATAGTTACTTAACTATAACAGCAGGAATTGAGTCTTCACAACCCACCCTCCTCCCCCAGGAGTTGTTTCTCTCTCTCGCACTCGCTCTCTCTCCTTTTATCTCAGCTACAAATTCAACTGAGGATGGAGAGTTGGGAAGGCGGCTACACAGGTGCAGTGGGATGCTCCCAAAGGCTGTTATGGAGGTGTAGCCTAATGGTTAGAGCACTGGCTTTGTAAGCAACAGCCCAGAGTTTGACTCCCACTTGTTGTTTTACCAGCAGAAAGGAAGAGGTACTAATGCCATTGTATAAGTCGCTGATGAGACCTCACTTGGAATACTGTGTTCAGTTTTTTAGAGACCATATCTCACAAAGGATGTAAAAAGACTGGAAACTGTTCAGAGGAAGGCGACCAAATGATTTGGCGCCTGCGTCAGAAGCCTTATGAGAAGAGACTTGAAGACCTAAATATGTACATTCTGGAGGAGAGGAGGGATAGGGGAGATATGATTCAGACCTTTACTTAAAGAGAATTAATGGAGAAACAAACCTCTTCCAAAGACGGGGAAGCTGTAAAACTAGAGGGCGTAACATGAAGTTGCATGGGGGTAAATTGAAAGGCAATGTCAGGAAATACTTTTTCACTGAAAGGGTGGTGGATGCTTGGAATGCCCTCCCGATGGAAGTGGTGGGGGTAAATACAGTGACAGAATTCAAAATGGCATGGGACAGACACAGTGGATCCCTTTACAGCAACAGGATAAAATCAAAATAAACTGAACTATCTAATTTCTCAACAAACAGGTGTGTCCTCCACGGAGCGGTGGGTTCACCCATAAACAAAGACATGGGGAGGGGTGACTTGCACGGAGTGGCAGGTGCACCTCCTCTTGCCATCTTACTGGGCAGACTAGATGGACCATACTGGTCTTTATCTGCCGTCATTTACTATGTTACTATGTTCTTGCTGCTTGGACCCCTTCACATTTTTTAAAGGGGTTTTAGGTCCACGCCTCCCTTAAAGGGGACCCAGTGCCCTTGAGCACCTCTGTTGGTGGCAGTAAGGAGATCAAGGACCCCATTTTGCCTTGTGTTTGTCCTTCCAAGAGCTCCATCTTATCTCTTGTAGAGGTTAGCTGAAAGGCTTAAGGGAAATCCTTCATCCAGAAGGTGAGTCTGAGGAGGAGGATGGGGTGGTTGCTCTGGTGGAAGGTTAGGATCTCTGCGATACCCTTAATTCACAGAAGGGCACTCTTTCTGTCTTTTCATGATGCTATAGCGGCTCCACAAATAGTAGAGCCTGCTCTCTAGTGAGGTTGGCAGGCCTCTCCTTTTTTTCTTGGAGGATGTCTGGCATTCTATTGCATAGATTATGTTACGTTATCCTATACAGTAGTGTGTATGGATTGGGGAGAAAACCCCCAAGATGGCCCCTTGGAGCCCTCTGGACCTATCTTAACTGTGCTCAGCCTCTGGGTGAGCTGGATAAGCCTCTTCATCTCCTTACAGTAGAAGCCCTGGTCACGGCTGTGACAAAGTGCATGACCATCTTTGTGGAGGGAGATGCTGTGCTCTATGGCTCAGAGGTTTGAGGTCCTCCCTAAGAGGAAGAGCCTCCAGTCTTTGTGGCTGCTGTCTTAGGCTGTCAAACAGAACTGTGTGCAGGTGTGGTGTCAAGCTAGAGGTTTGAAATTGGACTGTCTAGGTAGGTCTATTAACCCTAGGAGCTTATGTTCATTATAGAATTTGTTGTGGGTTTATTTTATTTATTTTTTTAGCTGGACCCTACTTCACCACTGAACTCGCTATTTAGTCAGTCCAGTTTGTCACTTGTTCAATTGCCTATGCGGGCTCCGACCTTGTCTGCTTAGAGGGTTGATTGTCTGTCTGGTCTGAGAGCAGAACAGTTGGCTAATTGCATGTTTTTTTTCGCCCGCTGGTTCCCACCTCTTGGTCTTGTGTTTGTACCTTTTTAAATCTACATTCCACTCTGTGCACGTTGGTACACATGGTATCTGCATACTTTCAACGCTTGACATGAGCGAGTACTATTTGAATGCTACCTCCACAATGCATGGTAGTTCTGTGTTTTTCTGGTGCATGTGGCCTCCTGCAAGGCACTGAGCGAGGAAAGACTTGCTTAAGCTGCTGTCTTAATGAACTCTCTCTGCGATCCTTGGTATGGAGGATTCTGTTCACCTCCTCTGAGGTATCATCCTTACAGTTGGTGGACATGGACGTTCTTTCTTCCTCTCCAGCTCTGCAGGTGGCAACAGGATTGGCCAGAGAGACAGCTCCCCTGCTAGAGTTTTCTCCACTCAATGTTTTGAGCTCAGTCTGCCTGAAACTTCTGTATGGAACCAAGGGTCAGCTGGACTGTTGGCCAGACAGTTCCTGAGCTGACACCTTCCTCCATCCAGAAGGGAAACCACTCAGGGAGGACAGATCACTTCCCAACAAAAGAAACCATACAATTCCCAACAAAATCTCACCTTTTATACAGAACAAATCTCTCCTTATACAGGACAACACACTCGTACATGGTAATAACTATCTTGCAGATTTTTCTTCCAAAAGGATCTTTTTATTATTCCGTATCTTACAGAAACAGAAAACTAAGAACAAAGGAAAACAGTCCAGTAGAATTACAGATCTTACCACCTCTCACAGCAAGCAAACAGGGTCATTCTTTCTTATCTTAGATGCAGATGTCTAAACAATTACAAGTCAGAATGTCTGGTACTGCCTGCCTGCCTGTTTTACTTCCTGACTCAATATCTAGTGAGAGAATGTATGACAGGCCTTCCTGGACACAAGAGAAACAGTGTAATAGACATATACACAAAACAATACATACTGCCATTCTCACTCGACAAAAAGGGATACTGGGGAGAACCCAGGGAATCCATACCCCACGCAGCCTCCACTGCGCAGGAAACAAACTCATCGTGCATCTAGTCCTGTCATATTATATACCCTAGCTCAGGATGAGTCTTACTATTGGGGCATTCTTCTCTAATTAGATCATTCTTCTTCCAGCTGTCTGGGGCCCCACTTGTGTGATGTTGTTCTAATCATGTCTGTACCCCTCTCCGTTGATCTTTTCTTGGGCCCATGTCTGCAATTATCAGTTTGGGCCTTGTCAGATTTATATTGTTATCTGACCTCTGCCCCCTCTCAATTCTTTACCTGGTTTTCTTGCTTGGTTCTCTCCCACCCCTTGGTTCCCAAGAAATATATCTCTTTAACTCACCATGTTCTGACAACTATACTGGGGGGGCCATATGTTCTTCATGCTAAGCTGGCATGTTTATATGTCATGATTGCCTTTTCCTTATCGTCACTCCAGTCCAGTCCCTTTACTTCTGGGTTACGCAACCCTTCCAGCAGCTTGGAGGCTGAGCCCAACCTTTTTTGGAGGTGGAGCGGTATAAGTACCCCTGGGACCACCCACTCACTCCAGTATTCTCAGCCTCCAAGCAGCTGGAGGGTTCCGTAAGCCTGGGCTTACTGGAGTCCTTCTTTTAGATAATACTTTTTATTTAATCTTCTTTAATTTTATTTAATCTTATTTACTTAATTTTATTTAAGTTTATTGGTCTAACTTACTTACATTTCTTTAGCTGATTAAGCTCCTGCGGCTTTAAATTTCTGCCGGCTCCTTCTCCCCCCCCCCCCCTCCCTCCTGTTCGGGCCGGGGAACGGAGGTAAGCGGTGTCCTGCAGCGTCAGGGGAGACTTCCCTCTCTCCTGCTCCGGGCAAGATCAATCGGGCCAGAAGACAACCACCGCCATTCTCTGCCTCGCGCCGAAGCCCCCAGGGTGGCTGAGCGCTGGAGGCAAGACCGCCGGAGGCAAGACCACCATTCGGGCCTACCGCCAATCACTTCCTAGGCGGACGAAGAGACGCGGCAGCGATAACGGTCTCCCCGGCATCGCGGAAGCAGCGAAAGTGATTGCTGCTGTAAGGGGGCGCAATTTCACTTCAGGCCTTCTCTCGGAGCACGGCAAACCCGGCGACTACCCTCCCGCAGTCCCGATCTGGCTCCACGTGGTGAGGCCCACCACGTGTAGAGCCTGCGGGCCAGGATAGCCGCGCCGGGGGCAGGATCCAGTACCAGCATCTGAAACGCAAGTACCTCCGTTGGGGGAAAGAACTTCTAAATTTTTGGTTAATGCTTTATTTAAATTTATTTAAATTTATTTACTTTCTATCCAAATTTTAATCTTTTATCTTAATTTTGTTGCGCTGGTACTGGGTTTAATTTCCTTTGGGGCAAGCACTTTGTCTGTCTCCCCCCAAGAGGAACAGAAAGGGGAGAAGTAAAAAAAGGTTAAAAAAGTTAAAAGACTGCATGTTTATTGAATTTTTATTCAAATCTTAGAAACATGGCAACCAAGCCACGCTGTCCCTCCTGCGGAACACGCAGAGGCACCTCCGCAGAGTCAGGAATCTGCAGGAGCTGCGCCGCAGTGGCGGCCTCAGTTGAGCAGGAGATTAATCTCACTGTAGCTCTCCCTCCTCAGGGGGCAGGAGACCTCCTAGGTGGGGAGGGAGGGTCACAGGCCCCCCCTCCTACGTCCTCGGACATACCTTCTCCTTCCCTACCCCCTTCCCCCCTCCCTGCGGGGGAAGGAGGGTCCGGGGATTTTTTCTCCCCGGACTTCATACTCTTGCTGCACAAGGCCTATTGCTTACGGAAGCAAGGCTTAGGTGCAGCTGAGGCCGGACCGTCAAAGAAGGACAATTCAGCCTCAGATGCCAGCGTGCCAACGAAGCGCCCCCGGCTGTGTGAGGAGGAGCCCCTGGCGACCCTCTCTCAGGTTACTCTGGAGGAGACGTACTCAGACAAGGACTTGGACAAGGAGGAAGAGGAGCTGGAAGAGGGAGAGATCCCGGAGGAAGACCAATCCAGGATCATCAGAGTCTCGTCGGGAGGAGCTCCCGGCACTAATTAATGAATCCCTAAAGGTCCTCAATGTGGCCTCAGATACGCCGGCTGAGGAGGAGGCGCTGGAGGACCCATTGATCCAGGCCATTAGGAGATCCCAGAAGGTCTTTCCGGTCCACAGAGTGGTTCGTCAGATGATCCAGGAAGAATGGGACCAGCCGGAATCTAGCCTGAGGGGGACCCGCCCCATGCTGTGCCTATACCCTCTCCCAGAGGCAGATAAGGAGCTCCTGAAGTCCCCCAGAGTGGATGCAGCGGTATCAGCAGTCACTAAGAAGACTACTATCCCAGTTGAAGGCAGCACGGCCTTAAGGGATTCTCAGGACAGAAAGTTGGACACGCTCCTGAAACAAGCATTTGACGTAAGCGCTCTCGCCCTACAGGCCTCCATCTCGGGAGCTTGGGTTGCTCGGGCCTGCTTAAGGTGGTCGCAGCAACTGCAAGCGGCGGAATCCACCGCGGGGGACGCCCGGCCCAACGCCGCTAGGTTGGAATCCGGAGCAGCCTACTTAGCGGATAGTCAGTATGACCTCATCAGAAGCCTGGCCAAGAACATGGCCTCGGTAGTGGCAGCCAGGCATTATTTGTGGTTACGAAATTGGGCGGCAGATGCCTCTTCAAAGGCACGCCTGAGTCGACTCCCCTTTAAGGGCAAGCTGCTCTTCGGGGAGGATTTGGAGAAGCTAGTAAAGGACCTTGGCGAGTCCAAGGGAGGCAGGCTACCAGAAGATAGGCCGAAACAAAGTCGCCCTCTGCCTTCGAATCGCCCCCAGTCCAGGGATCCTCGGAGGTTTCGCCCTGCCAGATCCAACCCCCCATCCAGGGGACGCTTCCCCTCCAGGAGCCAAGGTTTCAGGGGGTTTCGAGGGGCAGGCCGCGGCTTTGGGGCCTCCTCCTCCTTCTCGGCACCTAGAAAACCACAATGAAGCGACGGGGGACCAGGGGGAAGAGCGGCCAGTGGGAGGCCGCCTAAGGCAGTTCCTCCCCGCCTGGTCCCGGGTCACTTCGGACCAATGGGTGCTGGAGGTGATCAGAGAGGGCTACGCTCTCGAATTCGCAAAGCAATTACCTCCAGCATTCGTTCAATCTCCCAGCGGATCCCCGGCCAAGAGATCGGCGATAGAGACAACCCTCGCGCGGCTAATTGCACTAGGAGCAGTGGTACCGGTACCATCAGACCAGTTAGGATCGGGTCGATACTCGATTTACTTCGTAGTCCCAAAGAAGGAAGGCTTATTCCGGCCAATCCTGGACCTGAAACAGGTCAACCGCTGTCTCAGGGTACCACATTTCCGCATGGAGACCCTGCGCTCAGTAATCGCAGCAGTAAGGGCCGGAGAGTTCCTGACGTCCCTCGACTTGACGGAAGCCTACCTGCATATTCCAGTCAGGAACTCCCATCAACAGTTCCTAAGGTTCGCGGTGCCGGGGGGCCACTTTCAATTCCAGGCACTTCCCTTCGGACTAGCGACCGCCCCATGGACATTCACCAAGGTGATGGTAGTAGTAGCGGCCTTCCTCCGCAAGGAAGGGATTCTAGTACACCCGTACCTAGACGACTGGCTGATCAGAGCAAAATCGCTAGCGGAAAGCCGTTCGGCAACGGACAGAGTTATTCAGGTCCTAGAGGAGTTGGGGTGGGTCATCAACCGAGCAAAAAGCAGGATGGTCCCCTCCCAGGACCTCGAATACCTTGGAGCAAGATTCGACACCGGAAGGGGCAGAGTGTTCCTCTCACCAACGCGATCAAGGGACTTAAGACGGCTAATCGCGCAGTTCCAGAGCAGACGAAACCCCTCAGCATGGCATTATCTTCAGGTGTTGGGCACGATGGCGGCAGCAATAGAGGTTGTGCCTTGGGCCAGGGCCCACATGAGACCATTACAACGCGCGCTATTGCGTCGGTGGTCCCCACAAATCCATCCCCTCACAACACAGTTACCGTGTGCGCCAAGGACCAAACGCTCACTCCTCTGGTGGCAGTGCACAAAGAATCTGGAGCGGGGAATGCCACTCGAGCCTCATCTCTGGGTACTGTTGACAACGGATGCCAGTTTGTCAGGCTGGGGGGCTCACTGCGAGGACCAGTTTGTCCAGGGCCGCTGGTCTCCGCTGGAAGCTCAATGGCCCATCAACAGATTGGAGTTGCGGGCCGTCTCTCTAGCTCTCAGAGCGCTCGAACCTCTGGTACTAAGAAGGGCAATTCGCATTCTCTCCGACAACGTCACCACGGTAGCTTACATCAACCACCAGGGTGGCACCAGCAGCCCCTCCCTGGAGAAGGAGGCGGACATCCTGTTCCAGTGGGCGGAACCCCGCCTGGAAGCTCTTTCGGCGCAACATGTGGCAGACACGGACAATCTCACGGCCGATTACCTCAGCAGGCACAGGATAGACCACGGAGAGTGGGAGCTGGAGAAGGAGACCTTCGACAAGACTGTGAACCACTGGGGGCTACCAGTAATGGATCTCATGGCAAGCTTCGCGTCAGCCAAGGTGGACAGGTTCTTCAGTCGGCGGAAGGAAAGAATGTCCGAAGGCCTCGATGCCCTGTCTCAGAAGTGGCCGGCGGAGGGCCTCCTCTACGTATTCCCCCCTTGGGTCCTCATCGGAAAGGTCCTTCAACGAGTGGAGTCTCACCAGGGCCTGGTAATCCTCATTGCCCCGGATTGGCCGAGGCGCCCTTGGTATGCAGATCTGGTGAGACTGCTAGCCGACCGGCCTTGGCGGCTCCCCTGCAAAAGGGGTCTGCTCAGGCAGGGCCCAGTCCTGATGCCTCAAGTGGATCGATTCTCGCTTACGGCCTGGCTATTGAAAGGGCGCGGCTCTTAAAGCGAGGTTATTCGGGAGCAGTAATATCAACGCTATTAAATGCGAAGAAACGCTCGACCTGCTTGTCCTATGTTAGGGTATGGCGCATCTTTGAAGCTTGGTGTGCGGAACACCGAAGGAATCCCCTTTCGGCCTCAGTCCCCGAGGTTCTGGAATTCTTGCAAGCTGGGTTCGACAAGGGTCTGGCTCACAGCTCCTTAAGAGTCCAACTAGCGGCCATCGCTTGCTATAGAGGGAAGGTCCGCGGTAAGCCCCTAGGGGCCCATGCGGATGTATCCAGGTTCCTGAGGGCAGTCAGACGACTGCGCCCGCAACGGAGATCTGTGATTTCCCCCGTGGGACCTCAATCTGGTGCTAAATGCAATGGTCAGGGAACCCTTTTGAGCCAGTAAAGAGGGCCTCCCTGAAGGATTTAACCCTCAAGACAGCTTTCCTGGTCGCTATCTGCTCGGCCAGATGAGTCTCCGAGTTGCAAGCGCTGTCCTCCCAACCTCCTTTCCTTTCCTTTTTCAGGGACAAGGTGGTCCTGCGGACAGTGCCTTCCTTCCTACCCAAGGTCATTTCCCCATTCCATTTGAACCAGACAGTAACCCTCCCGGCCTGGCCGGCCGAAGCCCCGGAAGGCAGGGATAGTAAGCTAAGATTCCTAGACGTCCAGAGGATCTTGAAGCGATACCTCTCCCGCACAGCCCCTTTCCGGAAATCCGAACGTCTGTTCGTCCAGTTCAGAGGCCCGCACAAAGGGGAGGCGGCAGCCAAGGCCTCCATCTCCAGGTGGATTAGAGAAGCGATTGCCTCCGCCTACATCCTAAAAGGGAAGCAGGTCCCAGTGGGACTACGGGTGCACTCTACCCGAGCTCAGGCCACCTCGTGGGCAGAGTACAGTCTAGTTCCCCCTTTGGATATTTGCAGAGCGGCAACTTGGTCCTCGCTGCATACCTTCACAAAACACTATAGGCTAGACGTACAGAGCGCAGCAGATGCGCGGTTTGGTCTGGCGGTTCTTCAGTCCGGTGTGCCGGACCCCTCCCGGAGTTGAACTGCTCTGATACATCCCAGAAGTAAAGGGACTGGACTGGAGTGACGATAAGGAAGAAGTAATTAGATCTTACCTGCTAATTATTGTTCCTGAAGGAACGACAGTCCAGTCCCTGATCCCTCCCGGCTCGGCCGGACTTGAAGACCTATCAGACGACGGCGGAGGGTCGACCAAGCGGAGATCCAGGTCGGAGCAAAAGAGTGCGAAGGAAGTCTCCTCTGACAGGGTCGGGCAGCCGTCTCCTCCCGTTGCCCTCCCTCCTCCGTGTTCCTTCTTGTTCCTATCTCCCAGTTTAGAAAAAAAAAAAAAAAATTTTAATCTTTTAGTTTGAGATTTATTCATAGAAATTGCTACAGTTGGCTTTGTCATTCGAATACTGGAGTGAGTGGGTGGTCCCAGGGGTACTTATACCGCTCCACCTCCAAAAAAGGTTGGGCTCAGCCTCCAAGCTGCTGGAAGGGTTGCGTAACCCAGAAGTAAAGGGACTGGACTGTTGTTCCTTCAGGAACAATAATTAGCAGGTAAGATCTAATTACTTCTTACCCTCTCTGTCCACCATTTACTGATAAGTGTGTTTTCACATACTTTTCCATATGATGTCACATACCTCTGAAAGCTGCATGTACGCACCTCGGTACAATTCCAGCATTCAGACATTTCAATGATTTTTCTTGTATTACTGTGTTTAACCCTTTCTCTTCTGTCTCTCACACTTCCCAGTGGGCTCTTCCAGTGGCCAGTATACCTCTTGCTAGGGGGATAACAAAAGCTGGCAGAGTTCCAAGCCTCTTGCCTATCATCTCCAGAATTATTTTTCTTTCTTCAAGCAGCATAGTATTTCTGGCATGGCAGTTCAGATCTAGTGGCCTCGGAGCCTTCCTGTTCCTTCTCTCGTTCAAAGGAAAGCCCTCCTTTGTAGGATGGGCAGAGCCCTGCAGGGTCTCCTCTGCAGAAGCACCTTTTTGGAAGAGGATGGATTCTGAGGGCCAAGATCTTGTCTTGAGTTCTGAGAAATGTGAAGAAGGTGAACCTCTGGTGCTGGATGACTAAGGTGAGTCTCTCATCTCTTTTATTTCAGAAAGATGAGCTGGCAGCACTGATCAAGTTTCTTCTGCCCTGCGGCTGTCAGATGCTACATTGGCACAGTAAGAGCTGCATCTGCTCTTGCAGGGAGTTCAAAAACCCTCCAGGGCATTACCTTTCCTGGAGGTTCTTAAGAGCATGGGATTTGCCTGAGGCCCTTGAAAGGGAGCAGGGTTATGAGTAAGCTCTATTCTTTACCCCTGGAAGACCTTGTTGCCTGGCTTCAGTTACACTAGGTGGATGCGCAGGTGGTGTCCATCATTAAATGCATTACCATCCTGGTGGAGTGCTGTGGCCCTCAAGACCAAGTTGAAATCTCCCTGAAGAGCCAGTTTTTGGCTGGCTCCCTTATTCTCCAGATGGTGATTTGCAGGAGACCTAGGGCACCTCCCCATCTCCTTTGGATCCAGCCACTCACTCAGGATGACACTTTAATGCTCCTGGAGTCAGCAGTGGTCTTCTTGTCAGATGTCATGTTTGATCTAGTCTGTCTAATGACCAAAGAGATTGCATTTTCTGTGGTGGCATGTCTAGCTTTAGCTTCACCACTGGACTGTGTCAAAGTCCTGATTATCTAAGCTTCCTTTCAAGGGGAAACTTGTGTTTGGGGGAGGGCTTGGAGAAGCTGGTCAAAGATCTGGGAGCATTCAAACCTCATCACCTTCCGGAGGATAGATCTAAAGAGCCTGGGAAATATGGCTCCTCCACCTCTGTCACTTTCTCCTCACTCCTGCTACCAGGATTCCTGGGATTTCTGGCACTCTGAGAAGTATTGCAGTCCTTTCCTCCTTCTCCAGATCTGGATTCTTCCATCAGACACAATGACAGGTTAAAATAATTAAAGGGTATAAATGAACAAACAAACCTTTTTCAAAGACAGGAATCTGCAAAACTAGAGGACATAACATGAAGCTGCAAGGGAGTAAACTGAAAGGCAACGTCAGGAAATATTTTTTCATTGAAAGGGTGGTGGATGCTTGGAATGCTCTCCCAATGTAAGTGGTAGGGGCAAGTACAGTGACAGAATTCAAGATGACATGGGACAGACAGTGGATCCCTTTGTAGCAACAGGATAAAATTAAAAATAACCTTAACTGTCTCTGCTATCTCAAAAATAGGGGTGACCTGCACGGAGCAGCAGGTGTACGTACTCTTGCCACCTTGCTGGGCAGACTAGATGGATCATGTTGGTCTTTATCTGCTGTCATATACTTTGTTACTATGTTTGGTAGGACTCAGAAAGAAAATTAGTATGCAAGACCAAATTTTATTTTCTTCTTTATTGTTATCCAGATGTATAGGGAGGTAACAAAGCATCCCTTTTAGACAGTGAAGGATTGAGAAACACCTAAGCAAGTCTGTCAGGCAGGTGGCAATTTCTTTAGCATGAAATATTAAATCTCTAATGCCTTGGAAAAGAATGTAAAAAGCCCTAGCAGCAGCCCTGCAAATCATTCTGGACAATTCCACATGAGCTTCTGACAAAGAAGCTGTTGGACTTCTATATGAATGTGTCCTCAGCCCTTCAGGACCTGGGCATCCTTTCAGGATAGTTGAAATTTAATTTGCGCCTCCCCCCCCCCCTGCATTATCCTGCAGTAAGTGATTTGAAAGCAACCTCTTCAATCTTTAGTCCTCCGGACAAAGCAAAAGTCTGTTCTACTTGCAGAGCTTCTTAATCTTCTCAAGGTAATGTGCGAGCACTCCATGACTATCCTGCAAATACAGAATCCGTAATCTTTCTTACAGTCCTCCCCTTTAAAAGGAGGGTAGAGATACTATTTATTTTTATTTTAGCTGTATTTATATCCCGCTTTTCACCAGGTCAAAGCGGTCAATTGGGAGATACATTTAACATGAGGGGATATGACACACATACGCTAATACTTACAGGGAACATGGGCAATGGAGGGTTAAGTGGCTTGCCCAAGACCACAAGGAGTGCCTATAGGACTAGAAATCCCAGTCCCTCCGGCCTGAGATTGCTGTCCCCAGGTGGGACTTGAACCCCCGGCCCTCCGGCCCGAAGTACCTTGTCCTAACCACTAGGCCACTCCTCCCTTTGTCCTAACTATGTTTTATCCGTTTAACCTGACATGCAGAGACCACTTTAGACCAAAGGCCTATACCACCCAAATCAATATAACTGCTTCATTGAAGGGAAGCAAAGTCACCTACAGCTCTTAAATCTGCCCTTTTGAGCAGATGACTATCAAGAATGGATGCCTCAATATCACATGCTCCAGAGACTTGAGAGAGGGGATCTAGCACCCAAAGGACCAGATTAAGACTGCGCTGTAGAAAGATCATCCACACCGGAGACTTAAGGAGCATAATGCTTTTGAAAAGGTATTTCTCTCTTTAAAAAAAAAAAAACAACAACCCTCCCGCAAAACAAAAAAGTCTATACTGGGGAGAGAAGACAACAGATCACCATTAAGATTCTCCTAAGGAAACTTGAATGCTGCTACCTGACTCTCCTATAGATAGGTCCATGTATATCTTGGAAATTACATGATTGGGGTATGTGTGTATGTATAATGTCCCATATAATGTGAGCAAACACAATTTTATAAAATTGCATTAAATATTAATTCTTGGTGGCCCTATGTGGCTGATGCCTAAGCCAAGTTAAATGTGTTGAACCATACCCTTTTCTGAACCAAAGGCTTGACCTTACCAAATATCTGAGGGTCGGCACTGTCCTCTTCCTTCCTGTATCCCCTCTCCCCAGGAATCTTCAACCGAGGGAGTCCATGAAACAATAGGGATAGAAGTGACCCCACTTGCTCCTGCCCTGGTAATTTTCTCTGCAAAAATGGTGCCATTTGAACCCTAGCAGTAATCTTGCGATAATGCTATGAAATTAGTGCTTATAAAATAGCAAAAAAGAAAACCAAACCAAATTTACAGCGACCTATTAGTAATTGAACAAAAAAACTTTTTTGTCGGAGCTGGCTGGAGGAGGGTCAAAATGAGAAAATGACCCACACCAGGCGGTCGGTTACTTTTTTTCTCATAAGGTTCTTCACCCCAATAATAAAATCGAAAAAAACCCACCTTTATTTCACTTATCTTAGTTAATATTTCAATGCCAAGTTGCTAGTAGAGAAAAAATCTTTCTGCACGACGTGCACGTTTCGGGCATCTTGCCCTGTCTCAAGTGCAAAATCCAAGAATTAGAAACTTTCCAGCAACCGACATCAGAAACGCCATCAATGCGGCTAAGGTCTGATTTACAATGGCCGAAATGCTCTTTTTCAAAGAAGAACCATCCAATCAAAAAAGAGAAAACCCCACAGAAAGGGGAATCCCTATTGTGATTGGAAACTAAGGCGATGACGACAGCGGCGAGGATTACCCTTTGGGCAATTTCTTCATCTACGTCGCTTATGCCATTCCTTGGATGCCTTTAAAGAACATGCTCAGGACTTACGCTCTCATTTGTTAAATAGAGGTTACCCTAACTCAGTGGTTTCTAGAGCCTATAAAAGAGCCTTATACGTTCATAGGGATTGGCTGTTAGACCCTGAATATTTTACAGCAGCATCTTCCAACATCAGTACGATTACGGGTATTTTGCCCTATACCGCTCGGAGCTCTGAGATTTTACGTATTATACGATCTCATTGGACAATCTTGTAGCTTCATGAATGTTTTGACGTACCATTGCAGATAGCTTTTTCAAGGGGTCGTAATTTGGGTGATCATATAGTGCGTACCTCTATGTTAGAGGATCAATGTATTTATGAAAAACCTACCTTGGGCCATTCCTCTTGTCGGCGATGTGACTACTGTGCAATGGCGATGGTGGGCATAGAGTGGTGTCATCCAAAAACTCACCAAATCTATCGGCGTAGATGGGATACGAATTGTGAATCGACTTATGTGGTGTATTTTATACAATGCCCATGTCTTTTTCTATACATTGGGCGAACAATTCGTTCTATGAAACGTCGTTTGGTGGAGCATGCCTCTCGGCTTCGACGGAAGATAACCTCGGCGCCTATGGTCTCATTGTATGGATCGTTCTCATTGTTTTGATCAACTTCGTTGGTCTATAATAGATCATGTGCCTTTAACCCCCCGTGGAGGAAATCGAGAGGATAAGCTACAAAGATTGGAACAACGGTGGATCTATCTTTTGGATACGGTGGAGCCTGAGGGTTTGAACCGTGAAATAGACTGGCAGAGTCTTCTCTGAATGTTGCTGTCGTCATCGCCTTAGTTTCCAATCACAATAGGGATTCCCCTTTCTGTGGGGTTTTCTCTTTTTTTTGATTGGATGGTTCTTCTTTGAAAAAGAGCATTTCGGCCATTGTAAATCAGACCTTAGCTGCATTGATGGCGTTTCTGATGTCGGTTGCTGGAAAGTTTCTAATTCTTGGATTTTGCACTTGAGACAGGGCAAGATGC